>CM068367.1:1190829113-1191439660 GCA_034769895.1 Magicicada septendecula | reverse complement strand
AATAAGTATCATTAATGTAGATAAGAGATAACACACAACCATAGTGTTTTCTAGTGTCTTTTACTAGAAGAGAGCCTATACCAAATGGACTATATCTCAATTGAAACCATGAGAAAATATATTCATGAATTGTATCCAGAGAAGTAAACCCCGAAAACAAAGAAGATTATGAAATGACGTTTAATGTAATACAAAGAGAAGAGATTAATTGATGACGAAGAAGAATGAAAAAATAATATATTAACGAAGATGATCATGAGAGTATACCAGTGATGAAATGTAAAACAAACTGTCCCTGTAATATGTGAAGAATTTAGTTGAGTTGAATCAAGAAGAAGAGAGTATAACCATGTATAAACCGCAGATGCGTGAGATAATCCCAAGGATATTTATTATTTGTTGAAAGAAACGACCACTTTATGTTTTTTGATTATTTGAGATGAATTGACTGATGAATAATGCCAGCAATCATTTGTTATTATTGATGGAGATGATGTGCCTCCGTATTTATTGATGTTAGTATGGCCAGTGGAGTTGTATGCCAAAGTGAGCCGCTCTGAACTGCCCCAGCTAAACCAATCAAATAAATTAAAACAACCAGACAAGCAAGAGACGCTTAGGTGAAGCGTCCCAGTCATCATTCAGTCGTCAAAGAGTCTACCGGCATGATTCGACGGGCAAGGTCGATGAAGAAATGTATGAAGTTGTATTTAAATTGTGCGCGACACGTTCATGAGTCACGCTATACACACATAACCTATACATAACAAAGAAATAATGAGTGTACAGTGCGGAGTGAATTCAAATAATAAATACGGCCAGTGTATAATAACGGTCGTATTTTCGAGTTTTGTGTTTTATAAAAAACCAGGGAGTACTATATTTTCATTATTTAACAAATAAAATGGAAATAATAATTTCTGTTAGTGAACGGAGAATTATTGTTTGGGTACTACTCTAGTCAGTAGTATCGAAGTGTATTAATTATGATGAAATTATCAGAATTAAATAAAAGAATTATTTCGCATTTATTAACTTAAGAAATAAATGTTTTACGATTTTATCGTAATTAAAGAAGTCAATATAAATTTAAATATTACAAATAGGAGTGAAATGATTAGTCGCTGAATTGACTCATTTTGTTTGATTTGACTAATAAATAATTTTTTTGCGAAAGATATTCTAATTAACTGATAGTTACACATCAGACGTATTATGAATAAAATATATGTGTTTAGATTATTAAGAACTCAATGAATAATTTACTTATCCACAATAACTACTTACGTTTATTAGCTAACCTAGAAATAATAACGACAACTTTGTCACATTTCATAAGTCTGTTCTCAAGTAATATAAATCAAATGAAAGCTATCACAAGAGTTTTTTCTTATTATAGATTTTTTTTTCTCTTGCCAATAAATGATTTTTATAACCAACTATTAAATAATAATAGTACATTTTAGCAGTGCAGCTCAATGCACGTGTTATTAAAGTAACTGCTGTGTCCTTATATCCAGCGTACGATAGTACAATAGTTATCGATTTTATGGTACCGACTTGTAATTTTAATATTTGTTTTTTTTTTTTATATTAATTCTTTATTAAATATTGTTATAAAAGATAACATCTTCTATCTGGTATCATGCAACTTCCAAGATCACACGAACTTGGTAATTTAACTGTGTAAAGAGGACATAACCTCTCTAACTAAAATTATTGTATCAACCCTCAGTGTTACCAGCCTTGAGGTTAAAAGTTTCTTTTTAAAAATTGTTCATAATAACTATTATTTTGTAAAGATATTAGTGATTGATTGTTTATTTAAAAGAGTTAATGGCATTTCAGAACTGTTAATAAATCTAAATTATTTTTACCAGTGGAAAGAGTTTTTTGATTTCAAAATAAAATAGTTTAATTCTCATAACTAGTTCTATCAGAAGGTGGCGGCAGAATTTGAATATTCATTATAATTCAAATCACATTAAGCCCTTATTTTATTTTATTGTGCATGCGTATTACTTAGGGTATTCAAGTAGAATATCCACATGTATGTATAAAGTGTATGTTGCAGCAGAAGCAGTCACCAAACAGAACAGTAATAACATCCACATATGGTAAGTGGGGAGGTGAACAGTGAAGTGCTAAAATATTTTTTAATTGAAAGATTTAAACGGGAATACCCACACAACTATTATTAATAATCAACACTAATAATAATAATTCCATTTTAAAATTTTAATATCTTATTATCTTGTATCGTTGTGGATACCGGAGAGTATCTACACACACTCATTTACAGAATCTGTTCTATAACAGATTGACGAACCCAACTCGGGGCTTTAATTGATATTACCACGAATCTGTTTTGTAACAGATTGGCGCTCCATCGCGGGGCAGGATTGACAGAAGACAACACCTTCAAATAATAAAATCTATATATACATATCTGTTCTGTAACAAGGTTCGTACATTAATGATAGGTTATCTTTATACTTTGACCAATATACAGTGTCTTAATATATTTATTTAATCTTTGAAAGAGAATAAAATTGATTCAGTGGTATTTCAAAATATAGTGAGAAATATTCAAAGTGCGTCATTTCGGAAGTTTATATAATTTATTGGATACTTAACGGCTTTGTAGCATGTGATTACTCTGTTGGTCGGGAATGAAGGAATGTGGCTGCAATATAATTCAGTTTTCATTTATTCGGACTTCGGGCATCTTTTTCAAAGTATTTTGATTCATTTATTCACTTCGTCTTGAAATAAAACGTCTTCTCCATCAGGTAATTGTGTTCAGTGATAGTCAGACTCCTTCTCGTTCAATTTTGATAAGTTAATTTACTTTTAAAACATTTTAAATATGAAAATAGGTTGCTCTGAATTCTGGCGTCTGTTTTACTTGAGCGTCACTTTCTGAGTAATCATATTCAACGGTAATTACGTCTTCAACCATCGTTTCCATGGTTACGCAATTATTCTGATTGGGCTAGCTTGACATCAAACCATTGTTATCAAAATTTGAATTCTTTTCAAATCTTCCTATATCTTCTGACTTCCTTCCTTCTCTTATTTTCCTTCCTAAGTATTAATTATTAGCACTGTCATTTGTATTTTCTCACAAAGATTATTTTGGTATCCCACAATATTGGGTTTTTCATATTTTATAAGTTTACAATTAATTTAATACTTACTAATTACATTTCTCTGTTTACATAACTCCTTATTTTAATATTTTGTTTTTAATAACATTTACCATTCATCCTTGGTTAATTGGTCAACTTGGATTTGTCAATTACTTGGCTACTTTCATACAATTAGTATTTGTTTATGTTTGACCGTTAGGCCTGTTTCAAGTCTAAGTAGCCATTACTGGTTTTTGATTGTTTCATACACATTATATCTCATTTTGTTCCAGATCGTTATTTGTTTTTATAATTAGATTTATTATCTATGGAGGTGTTTTGGTTCAGTCTTGTGTGATTTTTGTGTGTAACAACTGCGTTATTCATTATTTCTTGCTAATTATGTACTAACAGTTTTCTCTTTTATAACTCAAACATTGTTTCCTTTCCTTATTTTTTAATTACTCTGCCAATGTCAATAATATGGCTATTAATTACTACCTTTTCAACATATAACATATAATATTTAGGTCTATGTTTGGGATAATTACCCAATCCATATCCTATTCATAAATAATTGTTTATACAATTAATTAACACTTATTATTTAATACTGGTGTATAATTCATTACTTCTGATTTATTGTTCGGGTGATAAACAATCTCACCACTATTGTTTCTTTTTTTTATCAATTCACTTTAGGGTAAGTTCACTTTCACTAGGTTAACTTCCGTTTACTTCTCACTATTTTACTCTCTTTCTCTACACAGAAATATATAATTATTAATATCATGTCTTTCTCTATTAACAACTTACATGTATTCCTAACTCTTTGGCTAGTGTATTTTTAGCTATCGTTCTTTATTCATGATTATTTACAATTGTCATTCACAATCAATACTAACATTCATTATTTATTTGGGTCTTTACCGGTTTCATTTTCTTTATTATTTTTGATTACATTATTTCTCCCTTCTCTATTTTTTATTTTTTATTCCTTGTCTTTGTTTTCTTGACGTGTTTCATTTTCTTTTCTTCATCTTTGGTTTGTTCCCTCTTGGTTCTCATGTTTCTTCTCCTTCACTTCTCATCTTGTTTATTTTATTTTGGTTCTTAACTGGCCAATCTCTGGGGTTGGGTCAATGTCGTTTGTCTGTCAGTCTAGTCATTGAGTTTCTTTAATAATCACTTTTGGTTTATAACTCTTTCTCCTTCTTCCTTAATTACTTTTTACATTTTTACTCTCCACATTATTTATTTATTAAAATATAGTATTATTTAGCTTTTTTTTTTTACATACTTATTGTTATCAAAATTGATCTGAAATGTGGCGATGTTATATAATGCCCTTCCACCAAAATTGATCATTTTATAAAACGTGATTCTAAGTTTGATGAAATTATCAATTGTATTGTATCATTTTCTTCTTAAATTGTCCGGCTTCTTTTTTTTTTACGAACTGGCTCATTTATTTTTTGTTATAAATTATTCCCTATAAATCTTATTTTCCCTAACTATCCCTACTTTGTAGCTGAAATCGATTCGGATGGGCTCTATTGGCTTACCTAACTCTGTCGTTCAAAACTACTCTTATTCTGAGATCAGGGGAACATCATCCCTGCTCAGTTAAATGATTGCTGGACTTATTCAACAGTCAATCTCAATTAATGAATCTTTAATATAGTCATCTCGTGACTCATAATAATAATAATAATCATAATATTTGTTGGGAATCTTTTACTTTTGTATTTCATTATTGCTCAGTTCGAGTCATATATTTTTACTTCCATATTCCTTAAGGAATGGAAGTATGGTGATGGCAAAAAAAATCGTGTTCGAGATTAATGCAGATTCTGATTCTACTACACTCAAAACATGAAAAAAGTCGTTTTCTGAAAAGTGTCTGTGTGTGTGTCTGTCTGTCTATGTGTCTGTGTGTCTATCTGTAGATTTTTTTTCTATGGCAAACGATAACTGCCGAAAATTCAAACAGAATCAAATAATTTTTTGCATACAGCCCTGATTTGTAGAGTACTCACGACCTATTGTTTTGGTGAAGATCGGTTGAGGGAAAGGGGTAGTTTACCTGCAACGGTTTTTTTTTTATCAAGGGAAATTTTTTTTTTTGGCAAACGATAACAGCCGCAAATTCAAACAGAATTAAATAATGTTTCGTATACAGCCCTGAATTGTAGAGTTTTCAAGACCTATTGTTTTTGGTGAAGATCGGTTAAGGGAAAGGGGTAGTTTACCTGTAACGTTTTATGTTTTAACAAGGGTATTTCCTATGGCAAACGATAACAGCCGCAAATTCAAACAGAATCAAACGATTATTTGCATACAGCCCTAAATTGTAGAGTTCTCAAGACCTATTGTTTTTGGTGAAGATCGGTTGAGGGAAAGGGGTAGTTTACCTGCAACGTTTTTTTAACAAGGGTATTTTCTATGGCAAACGATAACAGCCGCAAATTCAAACAGAATCAAATAATGTTTTGCATACATCCCTGAATTGTAGAGGTCTCAAGGACTTTCGATTTTGGTGAAGATCGGTTAAGGGGAAGGGGCAACTGGTTGTTGCCAGGCAATAAAATTAAAATTTTTTCATTTTAATGTAATATAATATTTTTCATTTAATACGGCAATAAAAAGGCAGGTAAGACACAAACACACACACACACACACACACACACACACACACACACACACACACACACACACACACACACACACACACACACAATTCACGTTATTTCTGGCCTCACTCATGTTTATTTTCTTACGTTTGCACGCTTTTTAAATGGAAAGTGCCGAAACCCACACCAACATAACGCGTGCAAGCCGAAAAAATGGACATCAATTTGCTTACTGGCGAAGCTAGTAGTTAATGAATGGGTAGGCAAAAATCTTATCTTAAATTTTTTTTTAAGGAATCACTAAAAGGACGGTGGGTCAAATCGGACGCTGAGGTAGAGTTTGCTGTAACCGAATGGTTCCACAAACAGCCGTAAGAATTTTACTAGCAGGGAATCTACAGGTTAGCGCAACAGTGGAACTCATGTCTTAATGTTATTGGAGACTTCTTTTAAAATCGTTGAATAAAAAATGCTTTACAGCTCTATACGTGTGTCTATTGAACAATCCTTGTATTAGTCATACACAATAATACAACTGATTGAACTTCAAATTTTTAAACTTGATTAGTTTCTATATATATGTTTAATGTTACAAATAATTCAAATAACAATCTTGATCATCTGTTAGTTCAGCGGAATAACAGTGACACTTTTAATAACCGCATAAAATAAACACTTAGAAACAACACAGGCGCTTTAACTTAACTGTTTGGACCACAGAAGTGAGGCATGCCTCAACGCTCTATGTGTACAGTGCGGGACAATCCCCCCTCCCTACACTTCCCTATCACACCACTACATTGCTTACATACGATGTACACAAAAAACGCTGAGGCAAGTTCAGGTTGCCTCATTCGCTTTAAACGAACTATGCCGAATCTCACCTGTCACCATCTAGCGGTCGCTCAATAAAGCACGTTTCGGTTTAATAAATTTGACAGTCGCAGTAACAATGTATAATCTTTACGTTATGTAGTTCATACGTATTTATAGTTTTTATTCTACAGAATTTTTTAGGGTAGGCATTGCCTCAATTGCCTCCATGTAACTTCGCCACTGATATATATGTGTACAACGTTATCGGCAACAAAGTAGTTTTTGTTAAAATTCCTTCCCGGGATATTTGGCCGTAGTCCAATGTTTTCTACAACACCAGACATTTCGGCAATGCCATCGACTTCCATCATCAGTGAAAATCGAGTGCGATAACGTGAGGTGGTATACGTTAGTGACCACAGTACTGTGGTTAAGGCTGAAGCAGTAACTAGAAAGAAGTAGTTTCTATGGTAATATTTCATTTCGAAAATGATTTTAAATATAAATCTTAGAATATGGAAGTCATGTATGGTTCTCCATACCGATTTTTTCATCTTTCTTTATGGATACTCTTTGATAATATTTGAAGCATTGCTTTTCATTGATATAATTCACATTTTCATTCATTTTTAATTACTCTTTTGTTCCATCTCATTTCATATTATAATTCTTAGAATGTTTATTTTACTTATTTCGTTTTTTGATCATTGGCTTGTTTAATTTTACTTCCCCTCTTTTTCTAAATATTTGTGGAAGTTGATCATTTTGACTGATATATTTTTTTTTCATAATTTTTTACATATCATAGTAAGTTAGTGCTTCTTACTGGTTAGGAATTTTTGTAGCTTATTCCTTTATAGTATGTTTTGCTTTTTATGCCTCATATCTTGGCTAAAGATTTTTGTAACTTAATCTTATTTTGTAGGAATGTTCTGTAACTTCACTCCTTTATTATTATTTTTTATTGAAATATTATAGTAAGTTTGTGTTTCTTACTTTATATGGATTCTTGGTAATTTTATTTCTCCATTTTTTAATTGGTCTAAAATATTATCGAAATATTTTCGTAAGTTGTTCTTACATAACTTTTTTCAATTTTGAAATTCATTTTTTATATTTTTCCTTGTTATTTATTAGCAACCTTATTTGTTTGTCTTAATATCTCTTTTAATTTCAAAGTAATTTGGTTGCTTTATATCTTACGTTTTTTTTTCTCAGTCATGTTTGGCTGTCATAATATTTTTCAATTGATGCCTGATTGTATACCCCCTTTATCTTCTTAGTGATGGGGTTAGTGATTTCATAAGTGTTATTGCCCTTGTCTGTTGTAATAGTGTACGGTCCTACGTATAGTAACTTTTTTGTAATGCCTTCTATTGAGCTGGGTAATTCTCTGTTTTTTATCAGCACACTCTCTCCTATCTGGTACTTGATAGTATTTTGATGGTTTTTTGAGTATTTATTTTTCTGTTGCTCTACCTTCTCTGCGATTCTGTTATAAATTTTTCTTTTTTCGAATTGGTATTCGGTATTGGTGGGAAATTTAATTAGATCATTTATCTCTCTCGGTGGTGGTCGCTCAAACATCATTGAGTATGGTGTGGCTTCAGTGAAGTTGTGGTAGGCCAAGTTTATAAATTCTTCAGTGGATTTTATGTAATTGTGCCATTCCTTTTGCTTATTATGGCAGTAGGTCCTCAGAATTCGACCCACAACTCTAAGTACTCTCTCAGCTGGGTTACTGCTGGGGTGATAAACGGATGTTTTGTAGGTCTTAATACCATGTTCCCAGAGTTTGCTTTTCCATAGATTTTCTTTAAACTGAGTCCCATGATCGGTTATGATGGCCATAGGTTTTCCCACTTCTGGTATAAAGTTGTTTAACAAGATTTCAATAATTTTCTTGGTAGTAGCACAGTTAATGGGAGTACAATTTAGTATATTTGGTAAAGTGATCGAATATGATTATAATGAATTTAAATCGGTGTCTTCCTCCACTGCGAGGAAATAGACCACAAATATCAAGGAATACTCTTTCCAATTTTTGACTTGATATTATGGGTATCATCATACCCTCTTTTTTAGAGTTGTTGCACTTTACCATTTGACAGATGTGACATTTTTGTATAGTTCTGTTCACCTTTCGATAAATACTCTTGATATACACTTGTTCCTCTAGTGCCTTTACTACTTTCATGGCACCCATATGGCCGTACCGGATGTGGTAGTCCAAGATCAGTTGTTCTTCTACAATAGATGGAATTACTAGTTTCCATTCTCCAATGTTAGAGTTATTTTTAATGAATAATAAGTTGTCGTGTACTTTATAACTGTACAATGGGTTCTTCTTCTTTTAATATTCTATCTCGGATACTCACTATTTTTGGGTCCACATTTTGCTGTTTGCTTATTTCCAGCGTTATTTTTTCCAGATCTGTTCTATCCTTGATTATGTTATATACCTTGACTAGCAGTTCTTTCTCTCCCCCGAAAGTTTGTTGCTGGATGTTGATACGGGATAATATATCAGCAGCTGTGTTTTTCTTTCCTGGTATGTATTCCCAGTTAATATGGTATTCCTGTAGTAGTAATATCCATCGGGTTAGTTTTCCATGACTGAGCTTGCATTGTTTAAGGAAAGATATGGATCTATGGTCACTTCTCACGGTTATGTTGTATCCTAAAATGTACGTCCTGAATTTGTTGCAGGCGAACACAACACTTAGTAGTTCTTTCTCCGTGATGTGGTAATTCCTTTCAAATGCATTTAAGGTTCTACTTGCAAAACTTATGACCATATGTTGCCCCTTATCATCTTCTTGATACAATACAGCACCGACACTCACATCACAGTTCATGAAGAATGGCTTTTTGAAATCTGGATGGCGTAAAATGACGGTGTCTAAAAATTTCTCTTTTATTTGTGCAAATACTTCGTCTTGTTCAGCTCCCCATGTCCATTTATTTTTAGCGGATAACTGTTTTTGAAATTGTGTTGTTAGCTTGGAATAATTGTCCTGGAATTTCCGATAATAATTGCATATTCCAAGGAAAGACTGTAGCTGTTTTTTGTTTTTAGGTGTGGGGAATCGTTGTATTGCTTCAACCTTCTCTGATGAAGGGGAGATGCCTTCTTCTGTCAGATTAAAACCTAAAAATTGTACCTTGCTGGCTATGAATTTTGATTTATCCAGCTTAAGGGTAATATTGTTATCTGATAATTTTTTCAAAACTGTCTCCACTCTATCACAGTGTTCTTGCCAATTTGATGAGGTGATCAACAAGTCATCTACGTATACAGTAGTAAAATTAAGTACCTCTTGTCCCAATATCTGATCCATACACTTGACGAATACTGCAACCGAATTGATCAGTCCGAATGGCAGTCTTTTGAATTGGTAGTTTCTCCCATCGAACAGAAAAGCTAAGTATTTTCTACTGTTCGGATGTAGCTCCACCTGCCAGTATCCACATACTGTATCCCATGCGCTGATGTATTTAATACCATGGAACTTCTTTAGAATCTCTTCAATTTCGCCTGGGGATGTTCTATCATTTACGATCATTTTATTGATCTCTCTAGCATTGAGGCATATTCTTACTTTTCCATCCTTTTTCGGTATCGCCACTATTGGACTTGTATATGGTGATTGGCTTAATTCTATGATATCATCTTCCATCATCTGGTTGATCTCTGCCCTCACTGCATTCCTTTGAGAGTAGGCGATAGGATATGATTTTTTTCTTAAAATCAACGGGCTCTTTGAATATGATTTTACATTGGTAATCTTTTACCTTGCCCGGGGCATCAGAAAAAATATGTCGATATTTATTGTAGATGTTTACGAGATCCTCTGCCTGGTGAACACTAATCTGTTGGTCTCTTACTTCTCTTTGGAATTGTCTGATTTCCTCCAGCTTGTTTGACCATAGTTCTTCATCCTTCCATTCATTTACTATTTTTCCATGTGATTGTTGACAATAATTATTTTGTAACATGGTGCAATAGTTGGTTACTGAAGGTAAGTTACTACCCTTCACTATACTTGTTGTCCATATTCCATGTTCAGTGTTTAGTGACACTTCTCCTTGCCGCAGATCAATTATGGCAGAGTATTGTCGGAGTATATCACATCCAACAAGTATTGAGAACGGCAGGCCGCTGGCAACAAGAAAAGACATAGTGAATGTTAGGCCTTTACTATTAAGTTCCAGGGACACTTGTTTTGTTTCCTGACAGTTTTGTTCTGTCTGCCGGTAGCACGAATGATTGTCACGTTGTTTATTGGTAGAGTTGGTATAGGTGCACTACTTTCCTGTTGTAGTCTGCTTAACTCTACTTGGTCAATTAAAGATATATTAGATCCAGTATCGATCATTAATGTTGACATACTCCATTTATTTGGGCATTTACGTACACTATCTCACTGTTTCGACTAGGCATTGGTTGATTACTTTCTTCAATCAACTCGTCTCTAATATTTTTTAGATAATTCGTTTGTATTATAGTGATTATATTCTCAGTCGTCTTACATTCTGCAAGAGATCGGTCCAGTGATGGGCTGTTCACAGTTTTCACTGGCCTTAGGCGTTTAAATGAGGGTTGACCTCATTATCTCTAACTTCATTAGCGTTTAATGGTTGGTTAGTGATTGGCTCCTGTTGATTATTCCTGTTGTCTACGTCATTCCTGGTATTTTCTTCGAATGCATGGCTTCTTGTGTCGGGTACCTGGTTAAAGTACGTTCGTCGATAGTTAGATTGGGGATAGTTTCTTCCTGGACTCCGTTGTCTTTGTCCTCTTATGTAATTTACCTGGGGTCGGTATCCTTGGTTGTTGTTGTTATTATTACCGTTTCCAGGGCGATAAGAGTTATTATGACCATTCTGTGGGTAGTTACCCCTGTAGTTGTTCCGGAAATTGTTATTATAGTTCCCATTCCTGTTGAAGTTTCTGGGTATATTATTGCCCCGTTGGTTCCCTTAATAATTGTTAGGGTGGTTTTGTGGTGGCTTATTATCCCCTTGTTGGTTTGGTGATGAAGGTCCTTCATTTACTCTATTACTTCTGAAGCTTGATACTCTATTTTTCCGGTATTGCCACTCGTGCTCATGGCTCTCTAACAGACTAGCCATGTCTTGAATGGTCTTTACCTGGCTGTACATCCGTGCTTTTTGTATGGCGTCATCGTAATGGTAAGACAATTGTATTACAAGACACTCTTCCCGGATGCGTGGTTCCAAATTTCTCGCCATGCAGATCTTTCCCAGGAAGTAGGATGTGAGAGATTGTCCATTTTGACTCTCATACCTCCTGTTGCTCAGGTTATTGCGGACCATGTTCTGGGTCGATTCGGACCAGTATTTAGCCTTGAATTGGGTCTTAAATTCTTGAATGCTTTGGATGTCTAATCTTGTGGCAGTCCACCAGTTGTCGTAGGTCTCTTTGAACATTTCGTCCAGCATTCCTCTTACTGTTGTCCATCGGGTCTCTCGATTTTTGATTATTAACTCTTCCACCCTCTTCAGGAATTCAATAGGGTTCCTTTTATAATTACGGAAGTTAATTGTATCTCTATTGTCCGCGTGTACGATATGGTTACTGTTACATGGTCGGTCACGCCAGGCGCCCACTTCTTCCCGTAACGACTCTTCTAGTCTGTGCATCTCATCGATCCTTTGTTTGTTTTTGTCCACTTTGCTGTCTATTTTATTTAAATTGCTGTACACCCCTTCCATTCTTTCTCCCAGGTCTGTTCGTACAGCTGCTATCTCCTTCTGGTTTTCTTCCCGGACTAGATGTATGTCCTGGTCCATCTGTTCACATCTTTTGGCTGTTTCTTCGTGACATTGCTCAATTCTCCTTTTATTTTCTCCTTCGAGGTTGTTCATTTTATTGAGTACTTCCGCACGGACTTCAGAAACATTTTCGTTGGTTTTCTCTAGTTTCTCCAACGTTTCTCCAACTTATTAATTTTAAGATTCACCATAGGAATTTGTGAAATAGTTGTAGTGAGTTAATAATGGACGGATTTTATCCTTGTTTAGACTTTATTTAAAGCCCAAGGTGTCCGCGATCTATTGCCACTAACTATTCAACGATATGGCAATTAATAAAAAAGTTACAGCAATTATAAACTTTTTAATCATTTTGTGTATCAACGCTTACGTCACTATAATCTCCAACCCATATAAGAAATTGGTACAAAATTAAAAGTTTTATTTAACCGAGGTGTTTTGGGGTGGAGAGTTCGACAATTTAAACCAATCAAATGAATTAAAACAACCAGACAAGCAAGAGACGCTTAGGTGAAGCGTCCCAGTCATCATTCAGTCGTCAAAGAGTCTACCGGCATAATTCGACGGGCAAGGTCGATGAAGAAATGTATGAAGTTGTATTTAAATTGTGCGCGACACGTTCATGAGTCACGCTATACACACATAACCTATACATAACAAAGAAATAACGAGTGTACAGTGCGGAGTGAATTCAAATAATAAATACGGCCAGTGTATAATAACGGTCGTATTTTCGAGTTTTGTGTTTTATAAAAAACCAGGGAGTACTATATTTTCATTATTTAACAAATAAAATGGAAATAATAATTTCTGTTAGTGAACGGAGAATTATTGTTTGGGTACTACTCTAGTCAGTAGTATCGAAGTGTATTAATTATGATGAAATTATCAGAATTAAATAAAAGAATTATTTCGCATTTATTAACTTAAGAAATAAATGTTTTACGATTTTATCATAATTAAAGAAGTCAATATTAATTTAAATATTACAAATAGGAGTGAAATGATTAGTCGCTCAATTGACTCATTTCGTTTGATTTGACTAATAAATAATTTTTTTGCGAAAGATATTCTAATTAACTGATAGTTACACATCAGACGCATTATGAATAAAATATATGTGTTTAGATTATTAAGAACTCAATGAATAATTTACTTATCCACAATAACTACTTACGTTTATTAGCTAACCTAGAAATAATAACGACAACTTTGTCACATTTTCATAAGTCTGTTCTCAAGTAATATAAATCAAATGAAAGCTATCACAAGAGTTTTTTTTTCTTATTATAGATTTTTTTCTCTTGCCAATAAATGATTTTTATAACCAACTATTAAATAATAATAGTACATTTTAGCAGTGCAGCTCAACGCACGTGTTATTAAAGTAACTGCTGTGTCCTTATAACCAGCGTACGATAGTACAATAGTTATCGATTTTATGGTACCGACTTGTAATTTTAATATTTGTTTGTTTTTTTTATATTAATTCTTTATTAAATATTGTTATAAAAGATAACATCTTGTATCTGGTATCATGCAACTTCCAAGATCACACGAACTTGGTAATTTAACTGTGTAAAGAGGACATAACCTCTCTAACTAAAATTATTGTATCAACCCTCAGTGTTACCAGCCTTGAGGTTAAGAGTTTCTTTTTAAAAATTGTTCATAATAACTATTATTTTGTAAAGATATTAGTGATTGATTGTTTATTTAAAAGAGTTAATGGCATTTCAGAACTGTTAATAAATCTAAATTATTTTTACCAGTGGAAAGAGTTTTTTGATTTCAAAATAAAATAGTTTAATTCTCATAACTAGTTCTATCAGAAGGTGGCGGCAGAATTTGAATATTCATTATAATTCAAATCACAATTAAGCCCTTATTTTATTGTGCATGTGTATTACTTAGGGTATTCAAGTAGAATATCCACATGTATGTATAAAGTGTATGTTGCAGCAGAAGCAGTCACCAAACAGAACAGTAATAACATCCACATATGGTAAGTGGGGAGGTGAACAGTGAAGTGCTAAAATATTTTTTAATTGAAAGATTTAAACGGGAATACCCACACAACTATTATTAATAATCAACACTAATAATAATAATTCCATTTTAAAATTTTAATATCTTATTATCTTGTATCGTTGTGGATACCGGAGAGTATCTACACACACTCATCTACAGAATCTGTTCTATAACAGATTGACTAGCCCAACAGTGGGGCTTTAATTGATATTACACAGAATCTGATATGTAAAAGATTGGCGCCCAACGTCTGAGCGCGGATTAGGGAGAAAACAATTAGCAATTTAGGCAATTAAACCAATAATTTCCTCACCTAATTCGTCGAGAGACAGCAAGTGCATTACCAGCATATCAAGATGTTCGGATATACAAAAGCACAAGAGCCACAAATAATAGAGTTAATAATGAGTATACAGGAAGGCTATCGGTCGATGATGAAGAAGATGGATGAAAGTTTTCAGTCATTGAAGGAAGACTTGAGTAAAAAATTGGATGATTGCCATAATAGTACAATAGAGTCAATAGATAGGACCAGAGAAGATGGCAGGAAATTCAGAGAAAACCTAAGAAAAGAGAGGGAACAATCAATGGAACAATCCAACCCGAAGATAGATGACCATCAAATGGAGGTTGAAGAAGTAACTGAAGATAAAAACATAGAACAAGCAAGTACAGAGCCTGAAGATAGTGGAGAAAAGAAGATCCAAATAATTCAAGAAACGGAAGAGGTGAAGATGGAAGAAAGAAGAACCATACGTCCAAAGAAGACAAGGGTTACAAAAGAATTGATTGAAATGACTCGAGGCGGCCTGATTAATATGATCAACTTACCAATCGTCAACCATGAAGAAGGGATCTTCAGTAAGGAGTATCGGAGGAGTTTCATGCAGATAGACGAGGAGGAAGATTATGTAACAACGAAAAAGATGACCAATAAAATATTACAACCAAAAATTTCCAAAAGAAGAGTGAGATATTTTAAGAAAAAGGAAGGCTATCAAGAACAATGGGACCGGATTATCGAAGGGTACGCCGGAGAAATAAGAGAACTGAGGAAGAAGAGGAGCCAATTAATGGAAGGACCCAATCAGAAGACAGATGACGGTCAAACAGAATTGGAAGAGTTACCAAATATCAGCACTAACAACGACCAGGAAACCACTGAACACATGTATACTAAAAATAGAGAGAAGAAGAAAACAGAAGAATGGAAGGCAAAGACCTAATAGCACTCAAATGGAAAAACCAGATGATAGCCAGATATATGTCGAGAACGGACAGGAGTATGAACACTGAAGAAGTTCGAACGACAAGAAGAGAGGAGAGCGATGACTACGGATAAAAATGAATAAAAAATACATTGAAATATGGGACGGATTGATATGATAACCAATAATGCTGACACAAGCTTCAATGAAACGGTATATCGAAGATTAAATTATAAGATAAAAGTGAAATATGGCGATGAAAATTATTTGTTACTAATAGTAAGTGAAAAATGAAAATATAATTGTGAAAATAAGTATTGACTATATGAAATAAAAGTGAAATATAGCGATGAAGATTATTGTTTATTAATAAATGAAAAATGAAAATATGATTGTGAAAATAAATGTTGACTATATGAAGAAAGGATGGAATATTGCTATGAAGATTATTTGTTGTTTATATTAAATAGGAAGTGAATATATAACTATGAAAATGAACGTTGACTATATTGTAATTTTGTAATGTAAAAATATGTTCCAAAGAAGTTATGTAAGGATAAATAAAATTGTATTTACAAGTAAAATACCATCCTACCCGTACTACCAATGAAAGAAAAAATAATACTATACGAGATCGACACACAACAACTACAGCATGAATATATACTTCCTAGAGCCACGTCAACAAGTAAAACACCATCCTACCCGTACTACCAATGAAGGAAAAAATATAATTATACGAGACTGACACCCAAGATCTTTGGCACAAATTAATTCCAAGAGCCACGTCAACAAGTAAAAACAACAACATACCCATACTGATAAAAGAGGAGACAGTGAACTAGATGATATATAAAAGAAGAAGAAGAAAATAAGAAGTTGGAGGAACAAAACCGAATAAGTATCATTAATGTAGATAAGAGATAACACACAACCATAGTGTTTTCTAGTGTCTTTTACTAGAAGAGAGCCTATACCAAATGGACTATATCTCAATTGAAACCATGAGAAAATATATTCATGAATTGTATCCAGAGAAGTAAACCCCGAAAACAAAGAAGATTATGAAATGACGTTTAATGTAATACAAAGAGAAGAGATTAATTGATGACGAAGAAGAATGAAAAAATAATATATTAACGAAGATGATCATGAGAGTATACCAGTGATGAAATGTAAAACAAACTGTCCCTGTAATATGTGAAGAATTTAGTTGAGTTGAATCAAGAAGAAGAGAGTATAACCATGTATAAACCGCAGATGCGTGAGATAATCCCAAGGATATTTATTATTTGTTGAAAGAACGACCACTTTATGTTTTTTGATTATTTGAGATGAATTGACTGATGAATAATGCCAGCAATCATTTGTTATTATTGATGGAGATGATGTGCCTCCGTATTTATTGATGTTAGTATGGCCAGTGGAGTTGTATGCCAAAGTGAGCCGCTCTGAACTGCCCCAGCTAAACCAATCAAATGAATTAAAACAACCAGACAAGCAAGAGACGCTTAGGTGAAGCGTCCCAGTCATCATTCAGTCGTCAAAGAGTCTACCGGCATGATTCGACGGGCAAGGTCGATGAAGAAATGTATGAAGTTGTATTTAAATTGTGCGCGACACGTTCATGAGTCACGCTATACACACATAACCTATACATAACAAAGAAATAATGAGTGTACAGTGCGGAGTGAATTCAAATAATAAATACGGCCAGTGTATAATAACGGTCGTATTTTCGAGTTTTGTGTTTTATAAAAAACCAGGGAGTACTATATTTTCATTATTTAACAAATAAAATGGAAATAATAATTTCTGTTAGTGAACGGAGAATTATTGTTTGGGTACTACTCTAGTCAGTAGTATCGAAGTGTATTAATTATGATGAAATTATCAGAATTAAATAAAAGAATTATTTCGCATTTATTAACTTAAGAAATAAATGTTTTACGATTTTATCGTAATTAAAGAAGTCAATATAAATTTAAATATTACAAATAGGAGTGAAATGATTAGTCGCTCAATTGACTCATTTTGTTTGATTTGACTAATAAATAATTTTTTTGCGAAAGATATTCTAATTAACTGATAGTTACACATCAGACGTATTATGAATAAAATATATGTGTTTAGATTATTAATAACTCAATGAATAATTTACTTATCCACAATAACTACTTACGTTTATTAGCTAACCTAGAAATAATAACGACAACTTTGTCACATTTTCATAAGTCTGTTCTCAAGTAATATAAATCAAATGAAAGCTATCACAAGAGTTTTTTCTTATTATAGATTTTTTTTTCTCTTGCCAATAAATGATTTTTATAACCAACTATTAAATAATAATAGTACATTTTAGCAGTGCAGCTCAATGCACGTGTTATTAAAGTAACTGCTGTGTCCTTATATCCAGCGTACGATAGTACAATAGTTATCGATTTTATGGTACCGACTTGTAATTTTAATATTTGTTTTTTTTTTATATTAATTCTTTATTAAATATTGTTATAAAAGATAACATCTTCTATCTGGTATCATGCAACTTCCAAGATCACACGAACTTGGTAATTTAACTGTGTAAAGAGGACATAACCTCTCTAACTAAAATTATTGTATCAACCCTCAGTGTTACCAGCCTTGAGGTTAAAAGAGTTTCTTTTTAAAAATTGTTCATAATAACTATTATTTTGTAAAGATATTAGTGATTGATTGTTTATTTAAAAGAGTTAATGGCATTTCAGAACTGTTAATAAATCTAAATTATTTTTACCAGTGGAAAGAGTTTTTTGATTTCAAAATAAAATAGTTTAATTCTCATAACTAGTTCTATCAGAAGGTGGCGGCAGAATTTGAATATTCATTATAATTCAAATCACATTAAGCCCTTATTTTATTTTATTGTGCATGCGTATTACTTAGGGTATTCAAGTAGAATATCCACATGTATGTATAAAGTGTATGTTGCAGCAGAAGCAGTCACCAAACAGAACAGTAATAACATCCACATATGGTAAGTGGGGAGGTGAACAGTGAAGTGCTAAAATATTTTTTAATTGAAAGATTTAAACGGGAATACCCACACAACTATTATTAATAATCAACACTAATAATAATAATTCCATTTTAAAATTTTAATATCTTATTATCTTGTATCGTTGTGGATACCGGAGAGTATCTACACACACTCATTTACAGAATCTGTTCTATAACAGATTGACGAACCCAACTCGGGGCTTTAATTGATATTACCACGAATCTGTTTTGTAACAGATTGGCGCTCCATCGCGGGGCAGGATTGACAGAAGACAACACCTTCAAATAATAAAATCTATATATACATATCTGTTCTGTAACAAGGTTCGTACATTAATGATAGGTTATCTTTATACTTTGACCAATATACAGTGTCTTAATATATTTATTTAATCTTTGAAAGAGAATAAAATTGATTCAGTGGTATTTCAAAATATAGTGAGAAATATTCAAAGTGCGTCATTTCGGAAGTTTATATAATTTATTGGATACTTAACGGCTTTGTAGCATGTGATTACTCTGTTGGTCGGGAATGAAGGAATGTGGCTGCAATATAATTCAGTTTTCATTTATTCGGACTTCGGGCATCTTTTTCAAAGTATTTTGATTCATTTATTCACTTCGTCTTGAAATAAAACGTCTTCTCCATCAGGTAATTGTGTTCAGTGATAGTCAGACTCCTTCTCGTTCAATTTTGATAAGTTAATTTACTTTTAAAACATTTTAAATATGAAAATAGGTTGCTCTGAATTCTGGCGTCTGTTTTACTTGAGCGTCACTTTCTGAGTAATCATATTCAACGGTAATTACGTCTTCAACCATCGTTTCCATGGTTACACAATTATTCTGATTGGGCTAGCTTGACATCAAACCATTGTTATCAAAATTTGAATTCTTTTCAAATCTTCCTATATCTTCTGACTTCCTTCCTTCTCTTATTTTCCTTCCTAAGTATTAATTATTAGCACTGTCATTTGTATTTTCTTACAAAGATTATTTTGGTATCCCACAATATTGGGTTTTTCATATTTTATAAGTTTACAATTAATTTAATACTTACTAATTACATTTCTCTGTTTACATAACTCCTTATTTTAATATTTTGTTTTTAATAACATTTACCATTCATCCTTGGTTAATTGGTCAACTTGGATTTGTCAATTACTTGGCTACTTTCATACAATTAGTATTTGTTTATGTTTGACCGTTAGGCCTGTTTCAAGTCTAAGTAGCCATTACTGGTTTTTGATTGTTTCATACACATTATATCTCATTTTGTTCCAGATCGTTATTTGTTTTTATAATTAGGTTTATTATCTATGGAGGTGTTTTGGTTCAGTCTTGTGTGATTTTTGTGTGTAACAACTGCGTTATTCATTATTTCTTGCTAATTATGTACTAACAGTTTTCTCTTTTATAACTCAAACATTGTTTCCTTTCCTTATTTTTTAATTACTCTGCCAATGTCAATAATATGGCTATTAATTACTACCTTTTCAACATATAACATATAATATTTAGGTCTATGTTTGGGATAATTACCCAATCCATATCATATTCATAAATAATTGTTTATACAATTAATTAACACTTATTATTTAATACTGGTGTATAATTCATTACTTCTGATTTATTGTTCGGGTGATAAACAATCTCACCACTATTGTTTCTTTTTTTTATCAATTCACTTTAGGGTAAGTTCACTTTCACTAGGTTAACTTCCGTTTACTTCTCACTATTTTACTCTCTTTCTCTACACAGAAATATATAATTATTAATATCATGTCTTTCTCTATTAACAACTTACATGTATTTCTAACTCTTTGGCTAGTGTATTTTTAGCTATCATTCTTTATTCATGATTATTTACAATTGTCATTCACAATCAATACTAACATTCATTATTTATTTGGGTCTTTACCGGTTTCATTTCTTTATTATTTTTGATTACATTATTTCTCCCTTCTCTATTTTTTATTTTTTATTCCTTGTCTTTGTTTTCTTGACGTGTTTAATTTTCTTTTCTTCATCTTTGGTTTGTTCCCTCTTGGTTCTCATGTTTCTTCTCCTTCACTTCTCATCTTGTTTATTTTATTTTGGTTCTTAACTGGCCAATCTCTGGGGTTGGGTCAATGTCGTTTGTCTGTCAGTCTAGTCATTGAGTTTCTTTAATAATCACTTTTGGTTTATAACTCTTTCTCCTTCTTTCTTAATTACTTTTTACATTTTTACTCTCCACATTATTTATTTATTAAAATATAGTATTATTTAGCTTTTTTTTTTTACATACTTATTGTTATCAAAATTGATCTGAAATGTGGCGATGTTATATAATGCCCTTCCACCAAAATTGATCATTTTATAAAACGTGATTCTAAGTTTGATGAAATTATCAATTGTATTGTATCATTTTCTTCTTAAATTGTCCGGCTTCTTTTTTTTTTTACGAACTGGCTCATTTATTTTTTGTTATAAATTATTCCCTATAAATCTTATTTTCCCTAACTATCCCTACTTTGTAGCTGAAATCGATTCGGATGGGCTCTATTGGCTTACCTAACTCTGTCGTTCAAAACTACTCTTATTCTGAGATCAGGGGAACATCATCCCTGCTCAGTTAAATGATTGCTGGACTTATTCAACAGTCAATCTCAATTAATGAATCTTTAATATAGTCATCTCGTGACTCATAATAATAATAATAATCATAATATTTGTTGGGAATCTTTTACTTTTGTATTTCATTATTGCTCAGTTCGAGTCATATATTTTTACTTCCATATTCCTTAAGGAATGGAAGTATGGTGATGGCAAAAAAAATCGTGTTCGAGATTAATGCAGATTCTGATTCTACTACACTCAAAACATGAAAAAAGTCGTTTTCTGAAAAGTGTCTGTGTGTGTGTCTGTCTGTCTATGTGTCTGTGTGCCTATCTGTAGATTTTTTTTCTATGGCAAACGATAACTGCCGAAAATTCAAACAGAATCAAATAATTTTTTGCATACAGCCCTGATTTGTAGAGTACTCACGACCTATTGTTTTGGTGAAGATCGGTTGAGGGAAAGGGGTAGTTTACCTGCAACGGTTTTTTTTTTATCAAGGGAAATTTTTTTTTTTGGCAAACGATAACAGCCGCAAATTCAAACAGAATTAAATAATGTTTCGTATACAGCCCTGAATTGTAGAGTTTTCAAGACCTATTGTTTTTGGTGAAGATCGGTTAAGGGAAAGGGGTAGTTTACCTGTAACGTTTTATGTTTTAACAAGGGTATTTCCTATGGCAAACGATAACAGCCGCAAATTCAAACAGAATCAAACGATTATTTGCATACAGCCCTAAATTGTAGAGTTCTCAAGACCTATTGTTTTTGGTGAAGATCGGTTGAGGGAAAGGGGTAGTTTACCTGCAACGTTTTTTTAACAAGGGTATTTTCTATGGCAAACGATAACAGCCGCAAATTCAAACAGAATCAAATAATGTTTTGCATACATCCCTGAATTGTAGAGGTCTCAAGGACTTTCGATTTTGGTGAAGATCGGTTAAGGGGAAGGGGCAACTGGTTGTTGCCAGGCAATAAAATTAAAATTTTTTCATTTTAATGTAATATAATATTTTTCATTTAATACGGCAATAAAAAGGCAGGTAAGACACAAACACACACACACACACACACACACACACACACACACACACACACACACACAATTCACGTTATTTCTGGCCTCACTCATGTTTATTTTCTTACGTTTGCACGCTTTTTAAATGGAAAGTGCCGAAACCCACACCAACATAACGCGTGCAAGCCGAAAAAATGGACATCAATTTGCTTACTGGCGAAGCTAGTAGTTAATGAATGGGTAGGCAAAAATCTTATCTTAAATTTTTTTTTAAGGAATCACTAAAAGGACGGTGGGTCAAATCGGACGCTGAGGTAGAGTTTGCTGTAACCGAATGGTTCCACAAACAGCCGTAAGAATTTTACTAGCAGGGAATCTACAGGTTAGCGCAACAGTGGAACTCATGTCTTAATGTTATTGGAGACTTCTTTTAAAATCGTTGAATAAAAAATGCTTTACAGCTCTATACGTGTGTCTATTGAACAATCCTTGTATTAGTCATACACAATAATACAACTGATTGAACTTCAAATTTTTAAACTTGATTAGTTTCTATATATATGTTTAATGTTACAAATAATTCAAATAACAATCTTGATCATCTGTTAGTTCAGCGGAATAACAGTGACACTTTTAATAACCGCATAAAATAAACACTTAGAAACAACACAGGCGCTTTAACTTAACTGTTTGGACCACAGAAGTGAGGCATGCCTCAACGCTCTATGTGTACAGCGCGGGACAATCCCCCCTCCCTACACTTCCCTATCACACCACTACATTGCTTACATACGATGTACACAAAAAACGCTGAGGCAAGTTCAGGTTGCCTCATTCGCTTTAAACGAACTATGCCGAATCTCACCTGTCACCATCTAGCGGTCGCTCAATAAAGCACGTTTCGGTTTAATAAATTTGACAGTCGCAGTAACAATGTATAATCTTTACGTTATGTAGTTCATACATATTTATAATTTTTATTCTACAGAATTTTTTAGGGTAGGCATTGCCTCAATTGCCTCCATGTAACTTCGCCACTGATATATATGTGTACAACGTTATCGGCAACAAAGAAGTAGTTTTTGTTAAAATTCCTTCCCGGGATATTTGGCCGTAGTCCAATGTTTTCTACAACACCAGACATTTCGGCAATGCCATCGACTTCCATCATCAGTGAAAATCGAGTGCGATAACGTGAGGTGGTATACGTTAGTGACCACAGTACTGTGGTTAAGGCTGAAGCAGTAACTAGAAAGAAGTAGTTTCTATGGTAATATTTCATTTCGAAAATGATTTTAAATATAAATCTTAGAATATGGAAGTCATGTATGGTTCTCCATACCGATTTTTTCATCTTTCTTTATGGATACTCTTTGATAATATTTGAAGCATTGCTTTTCATTGATATAATTAACATTTTCATTCATTTTTAATTACTCTTTTGTTCCATCTCATTTCATATTATAATTCTTAGAATGTTTATTTTACTTATTTCGTTTTTTGATCATTGGCTTGTTTAATTTTACTTCCCCTCTTTTTCTAAATATTTGTGGAAGTTGATCATTTTGACTGATATATTTTTTTTTTCATAATTTTTTACATATCATAGTAAGTTAGTGCTTCTTACTGGTTAGGAATTTTTGTAGCTTATTCCTTTATAGTATGTTTTGCTTTTTATGCCTCATATCTTGGCTAAAGATTTTTGTAACTTAATCTTATTTTGTAGGAATGTTCTGTAACTTCACTCCTTTATTATTATTTTTTATTGAAATATTATAGTAAGTTTGTGTTTCTTACTTTATATGGATTCTTGGTAATTTTATTTCTCCATTTTTTAATTGGTCTAAAATATTATCGAAATATTTTCGTAAGTTGTTCTTACATAACTTTTTTCAATTTTGAAATTCATTTTTTATATTTTTCCTTGTTATTTATTAGCAACCTTATTTGTTTGTCTTAATATCTCTTTTAATTTCAAAGTAATTTGGTTGCTTTATATCTTACGTTTTTTTTTCTCAGTCATGTTTGCTGTCATAATATTTTTCAATCGATGCCTGATTGTATACCCCCTTTATCTTCTTAGTGATGGGGTTAGTGATTTCATAAGTGTTATTGCCCTTGTCTGTTGTAATAGTGTACGGTCCTACGTATAGTAACTTTTTTGTAATGCCTTCTATTGAGCTGGGTAATTCTCTGTTTTTTATCAGCACACTCTCTCCTATCTGGTACTTGATAGTATTTTGATGGTTTTTTGAGTATTTATTTTTCTGTTGCTCTACCTTCTCTGCGATTCTGTTATAAATTTTTCTTTTTTCGAATTGGTATTCGGTATTGGTGGGAAATTTAATTAGATCATTTATCTCTCTCGGTGGTGGTCGCTCAAACATCATTGAGTATGGTGTGGCTTCAGTGAAGTTGTGGTAGGCCAAGTTTATAAATTCTTCAGTGGATTTTATGTAAGTGTGCCATTCCTTTTGCTTATTATGGCAGTAGGTCCTCAGAATTCGACCCACAACTCTAAGTACTCTCTCAGCTGGGTTACTGCTGGGGTGATAAACGGATGTTTTGTAGGTCTTAATACCATGTTCCCAGAGTTTGCTTTTCCATAGATTTTCTTTAAACTGAGTCCCATGATCGGTTATGATGGCCATAGGTTTTCCCACTTCTGGTATAAAGTTGTTTAACAAGATTTCAATAATTTTCTTGGTAGTAGCACAGTTAATGGAGTACAATTTAGTATATTTGGTAAAGTGATCGAATATGATTATAATGAATTTAAATCGGTGTCTTCCTCCACTGCGAGGAAATAGACCACAAATATCAAGGAATACTCTTTCCAATTTTTGACTTGATATTATGGGTATCATCATACCCTCTTTTTTAGAGTTGTTGCACTTTACCATTTGACAGATGTGACATTTTTGTATAGTTCTGTTCACCTTTCGATAAATACTCTTGATATACACTTGTTCCTCTAGTGCCTTTACTACTTTCATGGCACCCATATGGCCGTACCGGATGTGGTAGTCCAAGATCAGTTGTTCTTCTACAATAGATGGAATTACTAGTTTCCATTCTCCAATGTTAGAGTTATTTTTAATGAATAATAAGTTGTCGTGTACTTTATAATACTGTACAATGGGTTCTTCTTCTTTTAATATTCTCTCTCTGATACTCACTATTTTTGGGTCCACATTTTGCTGTTTGCTTATTTCCAGCGTTATTTTTTCCAGATCTGTTCTATCCTTGATTATGTTATATACCTTGACTAGCAGTTCTTTCTCTCCCCCGAAAGTTTGTTGCTGGATGTTGATACGGGATAATATATCAGCAGCTGTGTTTTTCTTTCCTGGTATGTATTCCCAGTTAATATGGTATTCCTGTAGTAGTAATATCCATCGGGTTAGTCTTCCATGACTGAGCTTGCATTGTTTAAGGAAAGATATGGATCTATGGTCACTTCTCACGGTTATGTTGTATCCTAAAATGTACGTCCTGAATTTGTTGCAGGCGAACACAACACTTAGTAGTTCTTTCTCCGTGATGTGGTAATTCCTTTCAAATGCATTTAAGGTTCTACTTGCAAAACTTATGACCATATGTTGCCCCTTATCATCTTCTTGATACAATACAGCACTGACACTCACATCACAGTTCATGAAGAATGGCTTTTTGAAATCTGGATGGCGTAAAATGACGGTGTCTAAAAATTTCTCTTTTATTTGTGCAAATACTTCGTCTTGTTCAGCTCCCCATGTCCATTTATTTTTAGCGGATAACTGTTTTTGAAATTGTGTTGTTAGCTTGGAATAATTGTCCTGGAATTTCCGATAATAATTGCATATTCCAAGGAAAGACTGTAGCTGTTTTTTGTTTTTAGGTGTGGGGAATCGTTGTATTGCTTCAACCTTCTCTGATGAAGGGGAGATGCCTTCTTCTGTCAGATTAAAACCTAAAAATTGTACCTTGCTGGCTATGAATTTTGATTTATCCAGCTTAAGGGTAATATTGTTATCTGATAATTTTTTCAAAACTGTCTCCACTCTATCACAGTGTTCTTGCCAATTTGATGAGGTGATCAACAAGTCATCTACGTATACAGTAGTAAAATTAAGTACCTCTTGTCCCAATATCTGATCCATACACTTGACGAATACTGCAACCGAATTGATCAGTCCGAATGGCAGTCTTTTGAATTGGTAGTTTCTCCCATCGAACAGAAAAGCTAAGTATTTTCTACTGTTCGGATGTAGCTCCACCTGCCAGTATCCACATACTGTATCCCATGCGCTGATGTATTTAATACCATGGAACTTCTTTAGAAACTCTTCAATTTCGCCTGGGGATGTTCTATCATTTACGATCATTTTATTGATCTCTCTAGCATCGAGGCATATTCTTACTTTTCCATCCTTTTTCGGTATCGCCACTATTGGACTTGTATATGGTGATTGGCTTAATTCTATGATATCATCTTCCATCATCTGGTTGATCTCTGCCCTCACTGCATTCCTTTGAGAGTAGGCGATAGGATATGATTTTTTTCTTAAAATCAACGGGCTCTTTGAATATGATTTTACATTGGTAATCTTTTACCTTGCCCGGGGCAGCAGAAAAAATATGTCGATATTTATTGTAGATGTTTACGAGATCCTCTGCCTGGTGAACACTAATCTGTTGGTCTCTTACTTCTCTTTGGAATTGTCTGATTTCCTCCAGCTTGTTTGACCATAGTTCTTCATCCTTCCATTCATTTACTATTTTTCCATGTGATTGTTGACAATAATTATTTTGTAACATGGTGCAATAGTTGGTTACTGAAGGTAAGTTACTACCCTTCACTATACTTGTTGTCCATATTCCATGTTCAGTGTTTAGTGACACTTCTCCTTGCCGCAGATCAATTATGGCAGAGTATTGTCGGAGTATATCACATCCAACAAGTATTGAGAACGGCAGGCCGCTGGCAACAAGAAAAGACATAGTGAATGTTAGGCCTTTACTATTAAGTTCCAGGGACACTTGTTTTGTTTCCTGACAGTTTTGTTCTGTCTGCCGGTAGCACGAATGATTGTCACGTTGTTTATTGGTAGAGTTGGTATAGGTACACTACTTTCCTGTTGTAGTCTGCTTAACTCTACTTGGTCAATTAAAGATATATTAGATCCAGTATCGATCATTAATGTTGACATACTCCATTTATTTGGGCATTTACGTACACTATCTCACTGTTTCGACTAGGCATTGGTTGATTACTTTCTTCAATCAACTCGTCTCTAATATTTTTTAGATAATTCGTTTGTATTATAGTGATTATATTCTCGGTCGTCTTACATTCTCCAAGAGATCGGTCCAGTGATGGGCTGTTCACAGTTTTCACTGGCCTTAGGCGTTTAAATGAGGGTTGACCTCATTATCTCTAACTTCATTAGCGTTTTAATGGTTGGTTAGTGATTGGCTCCTGTTGATTATTCCTGTTGTCTACGTCATTCCTGGTATTTTCTTCGAATGCATGGCTTCCTGTGTCGGGTACCTGGTTAAAGTACGTTCGTCGATAGTTAGATTGGGGATAGTTTCTTCCTGGACTCCGTTGTCTTTGTCCTCTTATGTAATTTACCTGGGGTCGGTATCCTTGGTTGTTGTTGTTATTACTACCGTTTCCAGGGCGATAAGAGTTATTATGACCATTCTGTGGGTAGTTACCCCTGTAGTTGTTCCGGAAATTGTTATTATAGTTCCCATTCCTGTTGAAGTTTCTGGGTATATTATTGCCCCGTTGGTTCCCTTAATAATTGTTAGGGTGGTTTTGTGGTGGCTTATTATCCCCTTGTTGGTTTGGTGATGAAGGTCCTTCGTTTACTCTATTACTTCTGAAGCTTGATACTCTATTTTTCCGGTATTGCCACTCGTGCTCATGGCTCTCTAACAGACTAGCCATGTCTTGAATGGTCTTTACCTGGCTGTACATCCGTGCTTTTTGTATGGCGTCATCGTAATGGTAAGACAATTGTATTACAAGACACTCTTCCCGGATGCGTGGTTCCAAATTTCTCGCCATGCAGATCTTTCCCAGGAAGTAGGATGTGAGAGATTGTCCATTTTGACTCTCATACCTCCTGTTGCTCAGGTTATTGCGGACCATGTTCTGGGTCGATTCGGACCAGTATTTAGCCTTGAATTGGGTCTTAAATTCTTGAATGCTTTGGATGTCTGGTCTTGTGGCAGTCCACCAGTTGTCGTAGGTCTCTTTGAACATTTCGTCCAGCATTCCTCTTACTGTTGTCCATCGGGTCTCTCGATTTTTGATTATTAACTCTTCCACCCTCTTCAGGAATTCAATAGGGTTCCTTTTATAATTACGGAAGTTAATTGTATCTCTATTGTCCGCGTGTACGATATGGTTACTGTTACATGGTTGGTCACGCCAGGCGTCCACTTCTTCCCGTAACGACTCTTCTAGTCTGTGCATCTCATCGATCCTTTGTTTGTTTTTGTCCACTTTGCTGTCTATTTTATTTAAATTGCTGTACACCCCTTCCATTCTTTCTCCCAGGTCTGTTCGTACAGCTGCTATCTCCTTCTGGTTTTCTTCCCGGACTAGATGTATGTCCTGGTCCATCTGTTCACATCTTTTGGCTGTTTCTTCGTGACATTCCTCAATTCTCCTTTTATTTTCTCCTTCGAGGTTGTTCATTTTATTGAGTACTTCCGCACGGACTTCAGAAACATTTTCGTTGGTTTTCTCTAGTTTCTCCGTTTCCTCTAATTTTTCATTTGTTTCAGTGATCTGTTGTTTAGTTTCTAGCCAGTATTCCATCAATTGGTGTTGTAACGTTTCGTTGTTTTGGTTAATTGTTTGTCTTAACTCTTCCTTAGTACTTTCATTGGTACTAATTATTTTTTCATTGATTTGCTTCAAACTCTCCTCACTCTTGTCAAATTTTTGGTTAATTTGTTTTAAACTGTCATTGGTTTCTTTCTTCATACTATTCAGATTTTCCTCATTCTTGTCTAATTTTCTATTAATCAACTCCCATAATTGTTGTAAATCCATGCCTCCTTTGGCTTCCTGCCTGTCACCCGCCTGTGGTTCCCTCTCTCTGTCTTGGGTTGGTTCTGTTGTGGTTACTGTTGTCTCCACTTCTTCAATCGATGTTCCTTCCTCTTCTTCCCCTCTATTTTCTTCCATCTCTTTGTCCTTCACCAATTTTTTCGATAATCCTCTAGTATGCATCCTGATCTCCTTTTGTGACCGCCGCTAGAAAATAGACCAAAATACACCGCTCCTTTTCCTCCACTGCGAGGAAATAGACCACAAATATCAAGGAATACTCTTTCCAATTTTTGACTTGATATTATGGGTATCATCATGATTGTATACCCCCTTTATCTTCTTAGTGATGGGGTTAGTGATTTCATAAGTGTTATTGCCCTTGTCTTTTGTAATAGTGTACGGTCCTACGTATAGTAACTTTTTTGTAATGCCTTCTATTGAGCTGGGTAATTCTCTGTTTTTTATCAGTACACTCTCTCCTATCTGGTACTTGATAGTATTTTGATGGTTTTTTGAGTATTTATTTTTCTGTTGCTCTACCTTCTCTGCGATTCTGTTATAAATTTTTCTTTTTTCGAATTGGTATTCGGTATTGGTGGGAAATTTAATTAGATCATTTATCTCTCTCGGTGGTGGTCGCTCAAACATCATTGAGTATGGTGTGGCTTCAGTGAAGTTGTGGTAGGCCAAGTTTATAAATTCTTCAGTGGATTTTATGTAATTGTGCCATTCCTTTTGCTTATTATGGCAGTAGGTCCTCAGAATTCGACCCACAACTCTAAGTACTCTCTCAGCTGGGTTACTGCTGGGGTGATAAACGGATGTTTTGTAGGTCTTAATACCATGTTCCCAGAGTTTGCTTTTCCATAGATTTTCTTTAAACTGAGTCCCATGATCGGTTATGATGGCCATAGGTTTTCCCACTTCTGGTATAAAGTTGCTTAACAAGATTTCAATAATTTTCTTGGTAGTAGCACAGTTAATGGAGTACAATTTAGTATATTTGGTAAAGTGATCGAATATGATTATAATGAATTTAAATCGGTGTCTTCCTCCACTGCGAGGAAATAGACCACAAATATCAAGGAATACTCTTTCCAATTTTTGACTTGATATTATGGGTATCATCATACCCTCTTTTTTAGAGTTGTTGCACTTTACCATTTGACAGATGTGACATTTTTGTATAGTTCTGTTCACCTTTCGATAAATACTCTTGATATACACTTGTTCCTCTAGTGCCTTTACTACTTTCATGGCACCCATATGGCCGTACCGGATGTGGTAGTCCAAGATCAGTTGTTCTTCTACAATAGATGGAATTACTAGTTTCCATTCTCCAATGTTAGAGTTATTTTTAATGAATAATAAGTTGTCGTGTACTTTATAATACTGTACAATGGGTTCTTCTTCTTTTAATATTCTCTCTCGGATACTCACTATTTTTGGGTCCACATTTTGCTGTTTGCTTATTTCCAGCATTATTTTTTCCAGATCTGTTCTATCCTTGATTATGTTATATACCTTGACTAGCAGTTCTTTCTCTCCCCCGAAAGTTTGTTGCTGGATGTTGATACGGGATAATATATCAGCAGCTGTGTTTTTCTTTCCTGGTATGTATTCCCAGTTAATATGGTATTCCTGTAGTAGTAATATCCATCGGGTTAGTCTTCCATGACTGAGCTTGCATTGTTTAAGGAAAGATATGGATCTATGGTCACTTCTCATGGTTATGTTGTATCCTAAAATGTACGTCCTGAATTTGTTGCAGGCGAACACAACACTTAGTAGTTCTTTCTCCGTGATGTGGTAATTCCTTTCAAATGCATTTAAGGTTCTACTTGCAAAACTTATGACCATATGTTGCCCCTTATCATCTTCTTGATACAATACAGCACCGACACTCACATCACAGTTCATGAAGAATGGCTTTTTGAAATCTGGATGGCGTAAAATGACGGTGTCTAAAAATTTCTCTTTTATTTGTGCAAATACTTCGTCTTGTTCAGCTCCCCATGTCCATTTATTTTTAGCGGATAACTGTTTTTGAAATTGTGTTGTTAGCTTGGAATAATTGTCCTGGAATTTCCGATAATAATTGCATATTCCAAGGAAAGACTGTAGCTGTTTTTTGTTTTTAGGTGTGGGGAATCGTTGTATTGCTTCAACCTTCTCTGATGAAGGGGAGATGCCTTCTTCTGTCAGATTAAAACCTAAAAATTGTACCTTGCTGGCTATGAATTTTGATTTATCCAGCTTAAGGGTAATATTATCTGATAATTTTTTCAAAACTGTCTCCACTCTATCACAGTGTTCTTGCCAATTTGATGAGGTGATCAACAAGTCATCTATGTATACAGTAGTAAAATTAAGTACCTCTTGTCCCAATATCTGATCCATACACTTGACGAATACTGCAACCGAATTGATCAGTCCGAATGGCAGTCTTTTGAATTGGTAGTTTCTCCCATCGAACAGAAAAGCTAAGTATTTTCTACTGTTCGGATGTAGCTCCACCTGCCAGTATCCACATACTGTATCCCATGCGCTGATGTATTTAATACCATGGAACTTCTTTAGAATCTCTTCAATTTCGCCTGGGGATGTTCTATCATTTACGATCATTTTATTGATCTCTCTAGCATCGAGGCATATTCTTACTTTTCCATCCTTTTTCGGTATCGCCACTATTGGACTTGTATATGGTGATTGGCTTAATTCTATGATATCATCTTCCATCATCTGGTTGATCTCTGCCCTCACTGCATTCCTTTGAGAGTAGGCGATAGGATATGATTTTTTTCTTAAAATCAACGGGCTCTTTGAATATGATTTTACATTGGTAATCTTTTACCTTGCCCGGGGCATCAGAAAAAATATGTCGATATTTATTGTAGATGTTTACGAGATCCTCTGCCTGGTGAACACTAATCTGTTGGTCTCTTACTTCTCTTTGGAATTGTCTGATTTCCTCCAGCTTGTTTGACCATAGTTCTTCATCCTTCCATTCATTTACTATTTTTCCATGTGATTGTTGACAATAATTATTTTGTAACATGGTGCAATAGTTGGTTACTGAAGGTAAGTTACTACCCTTCACTATACTTGTTGTCCATATTCCATGTTCAGTGTTTAGTGACACTTCTCCTTGCCGCAGATCAATTATGGCAGAGTATTGTCGGAGTATATCACATCCAACAAGTATTGAGAACGGCAGGCCGCTGGCAACAAGAAAAGACATAGTGAATGTTAGGCCTTTACTATTAAGTTCCAGGGACACTTGTTTCCTGACAGTTTTGTTCTGTCTGCCGGTAGCACCAATGATTGTCACGTTGTTTATTGGTAGAGTTGGTATAGGTACACTACTTTCCTGTTGTAGTCTGCTTAACTCTACTTGGTCAATTAAAGATATATTAGATCCAGTATCGATCATTAATGTTGACATACTCCATTTATTTGGGCATTTACGTACACTATCTCACTGTTTCGACTAGGCATTGGTTGATTACTTTCTTCAATCAACTCGTCTCTAATATTTTTTAGATAATTCGTTTGTATTATAGTGATTATATTCTCGGTCGTCTTACATTCTCCAAGAGATCGGTCCAGTGATGGGCTGTTCACAGTTTTCACTGGCCTTAGGCGTTTAAATGAGGGTTGACCTCATTATCTCTAACTTCATTAGCGTTTAATGGTTGGTTAGTGATTGGCTCCTGTTGATTATTCCTGTTGTCTACGTCATTCCTGGTATTTTCTTCGAATGCATGGCTTCTTGTGTCGGGTACCTGGTTAAAGTACGTTCGTCGATAGTTAGATTGGGGATAGTTTCTTCCTGGACTCCGTTGTCTTTGTCCTCTTATGTAATTTACCTGGGGTCGGTATCCTTGGTTGTTGTTGTTATTATTACCGTTTCCAGGGCGATAAGAGTTATTATGACCATTCTGTGGGTAGTTACCCCTGTAGTTGTTCCGGAAATTGTTATTATAGTTCCCATTCCTGTTGAAGTTTCTGGGTATATTATTGCCCCGTTGGTTCCCTTAATAATTGTTAGGGTGGTTTTGTGGTGGCTTATTATCCCCTTGTTGGTTTGGTGATGAAGGTCCTTCGTTTACTCTATTACTTCTGAAGCTTGATACTCTATTTTTCCGGTATTGCCACTCGTGCTCATGGCTCTCTAACAGACTAGCCATGTCTTGAATGGTCTTTACCTGGCTGTACATCCGTGCTTTTTGTATGGCGTCATCGTAATGGTAAGACAATTGTATTACAAGACACTCTTCCCGGATGCGTGGTTCCAAATTTCTCGCCATGCAGATCTTTCCCAGGAAGTAGGATGTGAGAGATTGTCCATTTTGACTCTCATACCTCCTGTTGCTCAGGTTATTGCGGACCATGTTCTGGGTCGATTCGGACCAGTATTTAGCCTTGAATTGGGTCTTAAATTCTTGAATGCTTTGGATGTCTGGTCTTGTGGCAGTCCACCAGTTGTCGTAGGTCTCTTTGAACATTTCGTCCAGCATTCCTCTTACTGTTGTCCATCGGGTCTCTCGATTTTTGATTATTAACTCTTCCACCCTCTTCAGGAATTCAATAGGGTTCCTTTTATAATTACGGAAGTTAATTGTATCTCTATTGTCCGCGTGTACGATATGGTTACTGTTACATGGTCGGTCACGCCAGGCGTCCACTTCTTCCCGTAACGACTCTTCTAGTCTGTGCATCTCATCGATCCTTTGTTTGTTTTTGTCCACTTTGCTGTCTATTTTATTTAAATTGCTGTACACCCCTTCCATTCTTTCTCCCAGGTCTGTTCGTACAGCTGCTATCTCCTTCTGGTTTTCTTCCCGGACTAGATGTATGTCCTGGTCCATCTGTTCACATCTTTTGGCTGTTTCTTCGTGACATTCCTCAATTCTCCTTTTATTTTCTCCTTCGAGGTTGTTCATTTTATTGAGTACTTCCGCACGGACTTCAGAAACATTTTCGTTGGTTTTCTCTAGTTTCTCCGTTTCCTCTAATTTTTCATTTGTTTCAGTGATCTGTTGTTTAGTTTCTAGCCAGTATTCCATCAATTGGTGTTGTAACGTTTCGTTGTTTTGGTTAATTGTTTGTCTTAACTCTTCCTTAGTACTTTCATTGGTACTAATTATTTTTTCATTGATTTGCTTCAAACTCTCCTCACTCTTGTCAAATTTTTGGTTAATTTGTTTTAAACTGTCATTGGTTTCTTTCTTCATACTATTCAGATTTTCCTCATTCTTGTCTAATTTTCTATTAATCAACTCCCATAATTGTTGTAAATCCATGCCTCCTTTGGCTTCCTGCCTGTCACCCGCCTGTGGTTCCCTCTCTCTGTCTTGGGTTGGTTCTGTTGTGGTTACTGTTGTCTCCACTTCTTCAATCGATGTTCCTTCCTCTTCTTCCCCTCTATTTTCTTCCATCTCTTTGTCCTTCACCAATTTTTTCGATAATCCTCTAGTATGCATCCTGATCTCCTTTTGTGACCGCCGCTAGAAAATAGACCAAAATACACCGCTCCTTTTCCTCCACTGCGAGGAAATAGACCACAAATATCAAGGAATACTCTTTCCAATTTTTGACTTGATATTATGGGTATCATCATGATTGTATACCCCCTTTATCTTCTTAGTGATGGGGTTAGTGATTTCATAAGTGTTATTGCCCTTGTCTTTTGTAATAGTGTACGGTCCTACGTATAGTAACTTTTTTGTAATGCCTTCTATTGAGCTGGGTAATTCTCTGTTTTTTATCAGTACACTCTCTCCTATCTGGTACTTGATAGTATTTTGATGGTTTTTTGAGTATTTATTTTTCTGTTGCTCTACCTTCTCTGCGATTCTGTTATAAATTTTTCTTTTTTCGAATTGGTATTCGGTATTGGTGGGAAATTTAATTAGATCATTTATCTCTCTCGGTGGTGGTCGCTCAAACATCATTGAGTATGGTGTGGCTTCAGTGAAGTTGTGGTAGGCCAAGTTTATAAATTCTTCAGTGGATTTTATGTAATTGTGCCATTCCTTTTGCTTATTATGGCAGTAGGTCCTCAGAATTCGACCCACAACTCTAAGTACTCTCTCAGCTGGGTTACTGCTGGGGTGATAAACGGATGTTTTGTAGGTCTTAATACCATGTTCCCAGAGTTTGCTTTTCCATAGATTTTCTTTAAACTGAGTCCCATGATCGGTTATGATGGCCATAGGTTTTCCCACTTCTGGTATAAAGTTGCTTAACAAGATTTCAATAATTTTCTTGGTAGTAGCACAGTTAATGGAGTACAATTTAGTATATTTGGTAAAGTGATCGAATATGATTATAATGAATTTAAATCGGTGTCTTCCTCCACTGCGAGGAAATAGACCACAAATATCAAGGAATACTCTTTCCAATTTTTGACTTGATATTATGGGTATCATCATACCCTCTTTTTTAGAGTTGTTGCACTTTACCATTTGACAGATGTGACATTTTTGTATAGTTCTGTTCACCTTTCGATAAATACTCTTGATATACACTTGTTCCTCTAGTGCCTTTACTACTTTCATGGCACCCATATGGCCGTACCGGATGTGGTAGTCCAAGATCAGTTGTTCTTCTACAATAGATGGAATTACTAGTTTCCATTCTCCAATGTTAGAGTTATTTTTAATGAATAATAAGTTGTCGTGTACTTTATAATACTGTACAATGGGTTCTTCTTCTTTTAATATTCTCTCTCGGATACTCACTATTTTTGGGTCCACATTTTGCTGTTTGCTTATTTCCAGCATTATTTTTTCCAGATCTGTTCTATCCTTGATTATGTTATATACCTTGACTAGCAGTTCTTTCTCTCCCCCGAAAGTTTGTTGCTGGATGTTGATACGGGATAATATATCAGCAGCTGTGTTTTTCTTTCCTGGTATGTATTCCCAGTTAATATGGTATTCCTGTAGTAGTAATATCCATCGGGTTAGTCTTCCATGACTGAGCTTGCATTGTTTAAGGAAAGATATGGATCTATGGTCACTTCTCATGGTTATGTTGTATCCTAAAATGTACGTCCTGAATTTGTTGCAGGCGAACACAACACTTAGTAGTTCTTTCTCCGTGATGTGGTAATTCCTTTCAAATGCATTTAAGGTTCTACTTGCAAAACTTATGACCATATGTTGCCCCTTATCATCTTCTTGATACAATACAGCACCGACACTCACATCACAGTTCATGAAGAATGGCTTTTTGAAATCTGGATGGCGTAAAATGACGGTGTCTAAAAATTTCTCTTTTATTTGTGCAAATACTTCGTCTTGTTCAGCTCCCCATGTCCATTTATTTTTAGCGGATAACTGTTTTTGAAATTGTGTTGTTAGCTTGGAATAATTGTCCTGGAATTTCCGATAATAATTGCATATTCCAAGGAAAGACTGTAGCTGTTTTTTGTTTTTAGGTGTGGGGAATCGTTGTATTGCTTCAACCTTCTCTGATGAAGGGGAGATGCCTTCTTCTGTCAGATTAAAACCTAAAAATTGTACCTTGCTGGCTATGAATTTTGATTTATCCAGCTTAAGGGTAATATTATCTGATAATTTTTTCAAAACTGTCTCCACTCTATCACAGTGTTCTTGCCAATTTGATGAGGTGATCAACAAGTCATCTATGTATACAGTAGTAAAATTAAGTACCTCTTGTCCCAATATCTGATCCATACACTTGACGAATACTGCAACCGAATTGATCAGTCCGAATGGCAGTCTTTTGAATTGGTAGTTTCTCCCATCGAACAGAAAAGCTAAGTATTTTCTACTGTTCGGATGTAGCTCCACCTGCCAGTATCCACATACTGTATCCCATGCGCTGATGTATTTAATACCATGGAACTTCTTTAGAATCTCTTCAATTTCGCCTGGGGATGTTCTATCATTTACGATCATTTTATTGATCTCTCTAGCATCGAGGCATATTCTTACTTTTCCATCCTTTTTCGGTATCGCCACTATTGGACTTGTATATGGTGATTGGCTTAATTCTATGATATCATCTTCCATCATCTGGTTGATCTCTGCCCTCACTGCATTCCTTTGAGAGTAGGCGATAGGATATGATTTTTTTCTTAAAATCAACGGGCTCTTTGAATATGATTTTACATTGGTAATCTTTTACCTTGCCCGGGGCATCAGAAAAAATATGTCGATATTTATTGTAGATGTTTACGAGATCCTCTGCCTGGTGAACACTAATCTGTTGGTCTCTTACTTCTCTTTGGAATTGTCTGATTTCCTCCAGCTTGTTTGACCATAGTTCTTCATCCTTCCATTCATTTACTATTTTTCCATGTGATTGTTGACAATAATTATTTTGTAACATGGTGCAATAGTTGGTTACTGAAGGTAAGTTACTACCCTTCACTATACTTGTTGTCCATATTCCATGTTCAGTGTTTAGTGACACTTCTCCTTGCCGCAGATCAATTATGGCAGAGTATTGTCGGAGTATATCACATCCAACAAGTATTGAGAACGGCAGGCCGCTGGCAACAAGAAAAGACATAGTGAATGTTAGGCCTTTACTATTAAGTTCCAGGGACACTTGTTTCCTGACAGTTTTGTTCTGTCTGCCGGTAGCACCAATGATTGTCACGTTGTTTATTGGTAGAGTTGGTATAGGTACACTACTTTCCTGTTGTAGTCTGCTTAACTCTACTTGGTCAATTAAAGATATATTAGATCCAGTATCGATCATTAATGTTGACATACTCCATTTATTTGGGCATTTACGTACACTATCTCACTGTTTCGACTAGGCATTGGTTGATTACTTTCTTCAATCAACTCGTCTCTAATATTTTTTAGATAATTCGTTTGTATTATAGTGATTATATTCTCGGTCGTCTTACATTCTCCAAGAGATCGGTCCAGTGATGGGCTGTTCACAGTTTTCACTGGCCTTAGGCGTTTAAATGAGGGTTGACCTCATTATCTCTAACTTCATTAGCGTTTAATGGTTGGTTAGTGATTGGCTCCTGTTGATTATTCCTGTTGTCTACGTCATTCCTGGTATTTTCTTCGAATGCATGGCTTCTTGTGTCGGGTACCTGGTTAAAGTACGTTCGTCGATAGTTAGATTGGGGATAGTTTCTTCCTGGACTCCGTTGTCTTTGTCCTCTTATGTAATTTACCTGGGGTCGGTATCCTTGGTTGTTGTTGTTATTATTACCGTTTCCAGGGCGATAAGAGTTATTATGACCATTCTGTGGGTAGTTACCCCTGTAGTTGTTCCGGAAATTGTTATTATAGTTCCCATTCCTGTTGAAGTTTCTGGGTATATTATTGCCCCGTTGGTTCCCTTAATAATTGTTAGGGTGGTTTTGTGGTGGCTTATTATCCCCTTGTTGGTTTGGTGATGAAGGTCCTTCGTTTACTCTATTACTTCTGAAGCTTGATACTCTATTTTTCCGGTATTGCCACTCGTGCTCATGGCTCTCTAACAGACTAGCCATGTCTTGAATGGTCTTTACCTGGCTGTACATCCGTGCTTTTTGTATGGCGTCATCGTAATGGTAAGACAATTGTATTACAAGACACTCTTCCCGGATGCGTGGTTCCAAATTTCTCGCCATGCAGATCTTTCCCAGGAAGTAGGATGTGAGAGATTGTCCATTTTGACTCTCATACCTCCTGTTGCTCAGGTTATTGCGGACCATGTTCTGGGTCGATTCGGACCAGTATTTAGCCTTGAATTGGGTCTTAAATTCTTGAATGCTTTGGATGTCTGGTCTTGTGGCAGTCCACCAGTTGTCGTAGGTCTCTTTGAACATTTCGTCCAGCATTCCTCTTACTGTTGTCCATCGGGTCTCTCGATTTTTGATTATTAACTCTTCCACCCTCTTCAGGAATTCAATAGGGTTCCTTTTATAATTACGGAAGTTAATTGTATCTCTATTGTCCGCGTGTACGATATGGTTACTGTTACATGGTCGGTCACGCCAGGCGTCCACTTCTTCCCGTAACGACTCTTCTAGTCTGTGCATCTCATCGATCCTTTGTTTGTTTTTGTCCACTTTGCTGTCTATTTTATTTAAATTGCTGTACACCCCTTCCATTCTTTCTCCCAGGTCTGTTCGTACAGCTGCTATCTCCTTCTGGTTTTCTTCCCGGACTAGATGTATGTCCTGGTCCATCTGTTCACATCTTTTGGCTGTTTCTTCGTGACATTCCTCAATTCTCCTTTTATTTTCTCCTTCGAGGTTGTTCATTTTATTGAGTACTTCCGCACGGACTTCAGAAACATTTTCGTTGGTTTTCTCTAGTTTCTCCGTTTCCTCTAATTTTTCATTTGTTTCAGTGATCTGTTGTTTAGTTTCTAGCCAGTATTCCATCAATTGGTGTTGTAACGTTTCGTTGTTTTGGTTAATTGTTTGTCTTAACTCTTCCTTAGTACTTTCATTGGTACTAATTATTTTTTCATTGATTTGCTTCAAACTCTCCTCACTCTTGTCAAATTTTTGGTTAATTTGTTTTAAACTGTCATTGGTTTCTTTCTTCATACTATTCAGATTTTCCTCATTCTTGTCTAATTTTCTATTAATCAACTCCCATAATTGTTGTAAATCCATGCCTCCTTTGGCTTCCTGCCTGTCACCCGCCTGTGGTTCCCTCTCTCTGTCTTGGGTTGGTTCTGTTGTGGTTACTGTTGTCTCCACTTCTTCAATCGATGTTCCTTCCTCTTCTTCCCCTCTATTTTCTTCCATCTCTTTGTCCTTCACCAATTTTTTCGATAATCCTCTAGTATGCATCCTGATCTCCTTTTGTGACCGCCGCTAGAACTTCGTATCTTCCTTTCTTCTAGCTCCACCAGTTGGTCGCCAATTTATAAAGTACCTCGTGCCGTCGTCTTACTGGTACCTCTGTAAAATGTTGAAATGTGTCAGAGTGTAACTTGTGTATGTGTGTCTTACCACTTCGTCCTCGCACGGTAACGTAACTAACGATGCTTGAGTCCGTAGCGAACGTACGGATAACCAGGAATCGTAGTCCCCGATCTGAGGTTCACTAGTATTGTATAATTCCCGGGTGGCGCCAAATTGTTTATGGAAAACAATTAAAAATAAATTATTACCAGCGGTTCTGCTCAGGCTGTGTGAATAATTCAATTCACTTTCCTACTGAAAATAAAACACAAATTTACATACACAGTATTGATTTATTAGTTATTTGATATTACTTTTTTCATAGACACAAGTTATAATTGATTTTTTATATAATTTTTCACCGGTTATTTCTTTATGAGACGTTCTCTCTGGGTTTTACAAATCGATTTTGAACGTGTTAACGTACAGTATGGTGTTCTGCCAAACAAGTCGACAAATATTTTCTTTCAAATTTTGTGAATTCTTTTGATCACGTTAAAAGGCTCAGATGCAATTACAATAATAAAAATACACAACCTTACAATGTTTCCACTTAAATATTGTAACGTGTAACTATAAATGTTTTGTTGAAGTGTAGTAGAAGTGTTTTAAAGGTTCATACATTAATCATAGGTTATCTTTATACTTTGACCAATATACAGTGTCTTAATATATTTATTTAATCTTTGAAAGAGAATAAAATTGATTCAGTGGTATTTCAAAATATAGTGAGAAATATTCAAAGTGCGTTATTTCGGAAGTTTATATAATTTATTGGATACTTAACGGCTTTGTAGCATGTGATTACTCTGTTGGTCGGGAATGAAGGAATGTGGCTGCAATATAATTCAGTTTTCATTTATTCACTTCGTCTTGAAATAAAACGTCTTCTCCATCAGGTAATTGTGTTCAGTGATAGTCAGACTCCTTCTCGTTCAATTTTGATAAGTTAATTTACTTTTAAAACATTTTAAATATGAAAATAGGTTGCTCTGAATTCTGGCGTCTGTTTTACTTGAGCGTCACTTTCTGAGTAATCATATTCAACGGTAATTACGTCTTCAACCGTCGTTTCCATGGTTACGCAATTATTCTGATTGGGCTAGCTTGACATCAAACCATTGTTATCAAAATTTGAATTCTTTTCAAATCTTCCTATATCTTCTGACTTCCTTCCTTCTCTTATTTTCCTTCCTAAGTATTAATTATTAGCACTGTCATTTGTATTTTCTCACAAAGATTATTTTGGTATCCCACAATATTGGGTTTTTCATATTTTATAAGTTTACTATTAATCTAATACTTACTAATTACATTTCTCTGTTTACATAACTCCTTATTTTAATATTTTGTTTTTAATAACATTTACCATTCATCCTTGGTTAATTGGTCACCTTGGATTTGTCAATTACTTGGCTATTTTCATACAATTAGTATTTGTTTATGTTTGACCGTTAGGCCTGTTTCAAGTCTAAGTAGCCATTACTGGTTTTTGATTGTTTCATACACATTATATCTCATTTTGTCCCAGATCGTTATTTTGTTTTTATAATTAGGTTTATTATCTATGGAGGTGTTTTGGTTCAGTCTTGTGTGATTTTTGTGTGTAACAACTGTGTTATTCATTATTTCTTGCTAATTATGTACTAGCAGTTTTCTCTTTTATAACTCAAACATTGTTTCCTTTCCTTATTTTTTAATTACTCTGCCAATGTCAATAATATGGCTATTAATTACTACCTTTTCAACATATAACATATAATATTTAGGTCTATGTTTGGGATAATTACCCAATCCATATCCTATTCATAAATAATTGTTTATACATTTAATTAACACTTATTATTTAATATTGGTGTATAATTCATTACTTCTGATTTATTGTTCTGTGGATAAACAATCTCACCACTATTGAACTTGTTCATTACTTTCCCCTTACAACATGGGTATTTACTTATGGTTATTACATACTTATTTTCTAAAACTCTTTGCTTTCCCTTCCGTGTTAACATCATCTTATTACTTTTTCTTGTGATTCTCACCTTTAAATTCCACAATACATTCTTAAGTTTTACAACAATATTATTTCATAATTACTACAGTTATTATCACTCTTCAGTGTTCATTACTACTGAATCAATGTTTTATTTTAAATATTACTCACAATAACTTTATTAAATGTTATTATTCACTCTTAAATCTTAAACCTTGGTTATTTTTACTAAGTCTTTATCTTAGCTTTCTCTATTCTTACTATTTTTATTACTGACAATATTTTTATTCATTTATCACTTTCACTTTTAAATTATTTAGTGTTCATTATAAATTACTTAGTGTTTCTTTTTTTTATCAATTCACTTTAGGGTAAGTTCACTTCCACTAGGTTAACTTCCGTTTACTTCTCACTATTTTACTCTCTTTCTCTACACATATTATATATAATTATTAATATCATGTCTTTCTCTATTAACAACTTACATGTATTCCTAACTCTTTGGCTAGTGTATTTTTGGCTATCGTTCTTTATTCATGATTATTTACAATTGTCATTCAATCAATACTAACATTCATTATTTATTTGGGTCTTTACCGGTTTCATTTTCTTTATTATTTTTTATTACATTATTTCTCCTTTCTCTATTTTTTATTTTTTATTCCTTGTCTTTGTTTTCTTGATGTGTTTCATTTTCTTTTCTTCATCTTTGGTTTGTTCCCTCTTGGTTCTCATGTTTCTTCTCTTCACTTCTCATCTTGTTTATTTTATTTTGGTTCTTAACTGGCCAATCTCTGGGGTTGGGTCGATGTCGTTTGTCTGTCAGTCTAGTCGTTGAGTTTCTTTAATAATCACTTTTGGTTTATAACTCTTTCTCCTTCTTTCTTAACTACTTTTTACATTTTTACTGTCCACATTATTTATTTATTAAAATATAGTATTATTTAGCATTTTTTTTTACATACTTATTGTTATCAAAATTGATCTGAAATTTGGCGATATTATAATATTAGTCAGTGGATATTTTTTTTTTTTTTGACAAACTGATTGTGTACTGAACATACATTTACTGGATCAAAAATTTATTGGATAAAATATTCTCTCCCAAATATTTTAGTAAATATTAGAATTTTGTCTTCCTGGGATGTAAGGCTGTAGTCTAAAGTTGTTGTTTGCAGACCTTTTGGCCGTACCTTCGACGATCTTACAGTTGAGCCGTTAAAGCTTCAGAGATCAGTTTTATAAAATAATTACGTAATAATTTAGTCTATAGTGTTTAATATTACAGAATAAAAGGAAGTAAACATTTTTATGATCTTTTGAAATAAGCACTAATATTAACAAAGCTATGTCATAAAAAACATTTAAAGTCATCTTCTTTAAATGAACTTTGTTTAATTTAATTGCAATACTTTTATATGTTAAAATTACTTTATGTGCTGCCGTACACAGTACAAATGGAAATATGTACACAGTTCAATCATACTCAATGCAAAATCCATGGCACCTATGAAAATGTTTGTCACAGCCATATTTATGCAAACATTAATGTTCTCCAAGTTAGGACTTACATTTTTTATTACATTTATTGTAATATTTGAAAAAAAAAACTATTTATTTTGGAATTATTTTTGCAACCTACTAGTTTCAGTGGCATACAACCATTTTCTTATCTTACGTAAGGTACACTACTCTCCTTACATGCAAATCTATATTCAGCATTGAATAACTATAAGACTTTAATAAATTTTATTTTTTGTTGACTCAACTGTAATAATGATTCAGTGGTAAACAGTAATCACACTACTTTTGGTCAATGTTGAAATTACTACACACAATAAATATGAAAGTTTAAAAAGTTTCTGTTGATAAAATATTGAGAAATATGAACATGTGGACATTCAATGTTACACTTATGCTTGTACCACTTGAAATTGATTAAATGCAATAAATATGGTATTTAGTGAAAGAATAGTTGCAGCTTGATACATATTTTTAAAAATAAAATGTGTGAAAATGAATTTTGACAATTAGCAGACATACTTTATTGCTTTGTAAATATGAAACGCATACTCATAGAATACCGACAAAACTGACAGAATCAGAAACATTACTGTTAACAGGACTGTTCTGATCCATCCAACTTGTAAGTAGTAATACTATATAGTGAAGACATTTCATTTATATATATATATATATTGTAACTCTACTTATATGCGTTATTGTTGTGTCGTGTTGTGTATGAGTACCTACCTGCTGTCCGATCTCGCGGATTCTTCCGACTAGGGCGTGTGGATTTTGGATTTGACAAAACTGACAGAATCAGAAACATTACTGTTAACAGGACTGTTCTGATCCATCCAACTTGTAAGTAGTAATACTATATAGTGAAGACATTTCATTTATATATATATATATATTGTAACTCTACTTATATGCGTTATTGTTGTGTCGTGTTGTGTATGAGTACCTACCTGCTGTCCGATCTCGCGGATTCTTCCGACTAGGGCGTGTGGATTTTGGATTTGAAGTTCGCAAGCTAGTAATCTCAAATTTATTGCAACAACACACAAAATAGGTTACTTTAAAGGGGGTGAGTTTTGTGAGACTGGTAGGCTTTATCGTACAACAATAAAACACTGTAATATGGGGTAATAAAACGTTGTTTATTACTCCAACAACACACAAGAATAAAATGGTTATTATATTATCAATTATTTTACAGTCTGAACAATGAATCTATGTTGACCAATGTTTTTCGTTTGGTTAATAATTGAAAAGAAACTAAACTCGTTATTTGGCGAGTTAATTGCAATTGAAAATTTAATTAATTGATTGATTTAATTAAATTAAATGGCTTTAACTAAATTGAATTTAACGGTTAATAAAACAAAATATAAAAACTCTGAAGTTAATTAGAATAATTTTCAAAAATAAATTAGACGTGACAGTCTAGTTCACGTTATTTCATTTCTAGTGATTCGACTTCTGTTATACTGCAGTATGAACTAATAATTAGATTGTTAGTTAAGATTTGTATAGCGCTTTTATACTACTTCTATTTCTTAACTATAGCTTACTAATGACTTAGACTGCTATACAGATTATCACAATGAATTTATTCTTAATTACTAGAGTCTCTGATTTTTGTATGGCACCTGAATTATTTGAATTACAATGTTTTTAAATGAAAAGATAGAAAATTTGATGTTTAAAAATAAATAAGTGGATTTTGCTTTCCTGTTACTGAAGAGGATGTTGTTCCGATTGTCCCTCGTCGATTCCAATCCGTTCGCTAGAGAAAGTAATCTGCTTAGAGCTGCTGGATTCGGTCGTTGAGTTCAAAATTCGGCAACACTCTACTTCCTTGCTGTTCGTGAATATTTTAACATCTGCGGCTCTTTGCTGGAACTGGTTACTGTCCCTCGTCGATTCGCACGTCGCACGTCAGCGTGTGTGTGTGTGTGTGCTTCGTTCGAGTGTTAGCTCTGCTCGTCAGCTGTTCACCAATGATTTAGACAGCCTCTCTGCTGTATTCTTGAAGTCTGGTCCTGAAGTCTGGTGGATCTCTTGCGTGCTTATGACTAGCTGGTAGTACACAATAAGCTTGGTTGATGTACTGAAGAGTATCTCGCCTTTACGCAACAATTACGAGCTATACAGTTGATCTGTATTTAGTGTGTTCGTAATTGCGTGTGTGTTGACCACGTAGAGTCTTCTTGATGGATCTTCTCCACTATGGTTACGAGATGATCGAAGAATTACATCTTAACTTCGTGAGTACTGGCAGAAGAGGCCGTCTAAATCATTGGTGAACAGCTGACGAGCAGAGCTACCACTCGAGCGAAGCACACACACACACACACACACACACACACACACACACACACACACACACACACACACACACACACACACACACACACACACGCTGACGTGCGAATCGACGAGGGACAGGAACCAGTTCCAGCAGACAGCCGCAGACGTTAAAATATTCACGAACAGCAAGGAAGTAGAGTGTTGCCGAATTTTGAACTCAACGACCGAATCCAGCAGCTCTAAGCAGATTACTTTCTCTAGCGAAGGACCGGAAACGACGAGGGAAAATCGGAACGACATCCTCTTCAATAACAGGAAAGCAAAATCCACTCATTTATTTTTCAACATTAAATTTTCTATTTTTCAATTAAAACATTGTAATTCAAATAATTCAGGTGCCAAACAAAAAGCAAAGACTCTAGTAATTAAAAATAAATTCATTGTGATAATCTGTATTGCAGTTTAAGTCATTAGTAAGCTATAGTTAAGAAATAGAAGTAGTATAAAAGCGCTATACAAATCTTAACTAACAATCTAATTATTAGTTCATACTGCAGTATAACAGAACTCGAATCACTAGAAATGAAATAACGTGAACTAGACTGTCATGTCTAATTTATTTTTTGTTAATTATTCTAATTAACTTCAGAGTTTTATATTTTGTTTCATGAACATTTAAAGTCAATTTAATTAAATCAAATCAATTAATTAATTAAAATTTAAATTGCAATTAACTCGCCAAAGAACGAGTTTAGTTTCTTTCAATTATTAACCAATCGAAAAACATTGATTCATTGTTTAGACTGTAAGAAATTCATAATACAATAACCATTTTATTCTTGTGTGTTGTTGGAGTAATAAACAACGTTTTATTATCCCATATAACAGTGTTTTATTGTTGTACGAGAAAGCCTACCAGTCTCACAAAACTCTCCCCCTTTAAAGTAACCTATTTTGTGTGTTGTTGCAATAAATTTGAGATTACTAGCTTGCGAACTTCAAATCCAAAATCCACACGCCCTAGCCGGAAGAATCCGCAAGATCGGACGGCAGGTAGGTACTCACACACAACACGACACAACAATAATGCATATAAGTAGAGTTATACATATGTCGGCCAACGTGGGGCCCGGCAAACGTACATCAAATTAAATTAAATTAATTAAAACCAATTTAAATTTAATTTCCACGTTAAAACAAACTTTGCTGTTTTAACTCATAAAACAGCTGGCGTCTAACTGAACAATCCCCAAAGAGTTTTGTGACTGGTGTTCGTACAGCAGTGAAATTATTTTGTGTATTTGAAACTGTTCTGTGTATTTTAAATTGTTTATATTTGAAATTGTTGTGTATTTAAAATGGAAACTGATAAAATGCTTAAACAGTTATTACAAGAAATTAAACAAAACGCGGCTAAAGCGGAACAAGCGAACGCGGAAATGAAACAAGCTAACGCGGATTTGACCGCTAATATGAACGCGAAATTCGAACAAATAACAGCCAATGCTGAGATAAATATCGCAGAATTAAAATCTAATATCGAAGCACAAAAAGTTAGTCTAACAGAGGCATTAGAAATTAGCAATGCCGACATAAATACGGAAATTAAACAATGTAATAAAGCAACCACCGCGAAAATAGACGAAATCGCGGAAAGCAATAAAAAAATCGAAGAGAGTAATAGGGAGCTAACGGTGAAAGTCGCTGAAATCGGTGAAAAAGTAAATACGGTTGATACCAAAATCAATGAACGGTTTAAGGTTTTTGAGACCACTATGCAAAAATCGTTTATTGAACAAGTAACACGTATGGAGGGCCGGTTCAAGGACCATATCAGCCGCTGCGAGAAGCAAACGCAAGACGTCTCAAGAAAGGTCGAATCTCTCGAGATAAAGATGCAGGCCGACGTGACCGAAACGCAACGACGAGTAGATAGATTAGACGCTTCAATTGTAGAGACGCGATCTAACATAGACTCTAATAAAGAGAGTGTCTTACAAACGTTAAACGACGAGATTTTGAAAGTACGACAGGAGGTACGGAGGAGATCTGCTCCTAATATTTTGGTACAAGGTCCTGTTGACGAGAAAAATCGCGTGTATTTTACGGGGGAAAATAACGAAAACCCTATTGAATTTTTGTTAGCGTGTGAGAGTGAAATGGCTACAGTAGGTTCCCGACTAGAAGATCAAGACAAAATACAGTGGGTAGTTAACGCGATGCGTGATTCGGCGCGTAAGTGGTATAACATTGTACGCGATAGAGTGTCCACATACGCGGAGTTCAAACAAAAATTTGAAAGCCGGTACTGGAACTCGCATACCCAAAGACTTCTGCGCAATGAACTGGAGTATGGCAGATTTGATAGAAAATTGGGTATTACCGCGGAAAATTATATAATCCAGCAGGTCGAACGCGTGAAGCATTTAACCCCAGCATTTTCGGAGATTGACATAGTCACGAAACTTGCCTATCACTTTAATCATAACATTAGAGTAGCCGTGTTTACGCAGGGTATTCGCACGGTCGATGAACTCCTCATTCTAGTGTCCCAAAGTGAGACGGTTTTTGATTTGGGCGGGTGGCGTTATAATCCCGATTTTCGCCGAAATAATGAAGGGCAGAATACGCGGGTACAGTACCATCAGCAAACTGATCAAAGACCGAGTACCAGTTCTACTCCACCCCAAACACCGTCAAAACCGCCAAATAAAACCTTTGAGTACAAAGGTAAACAAAATATTGGTAGACCAAAGGGGCAGGGTAAGGGCAACGACGGGGCCCCGATTAGAGCGATTCAAACGGTCGAATTAGCCAAAGCTGATACAACTGCAAAAGACAGCGACTCCCAAAGCAATAAAGATTCTAACAATAAATCAAAAAATTACCAATCTACAAAAAACATGCCAAAATGCGCATCCAGCAAGGACGCGCTATAAATTTGGGAAAATTTTGTAAAAGTGAGCATGCTAATTATAAGGATTGTATATTGTGTGAAATGTGTACTTTTAATTATGTAACTTGTGTGCCCGTTAATAATGTGTTCCCACCGGACGTCAGGGATCCGTTGCTAGAATCCGGTCCCACGCAACAAAGGCCAGTGAGCGCGGCGTGTCCGGTGTTACACGCCTTTGTCAACGGCGTTCCCACACAAATTTTGTTGGACACCGGCAGCGTTGTTTCCGGCGTCAGTGAAAGGTTCCTGCGTGCCAATAAAAAATATTTTCGTACGGCCCCATCACTCCCAATAAATCAATTTTATATACGAACCGCTACCGATACAAAAGAAAAAATTGACACTCAATACTATCTAACTATCATGCTAGAAAAAGTGCAATTTGAAGTGTGTGTAGTGGGTATAAACAATTTAATATGTGATATGTTATTGGGGTAGATGTATTAGAACAAATACGTGCGGAAATTAACACCAGTGAACACTTATTAAAATGTACCATTGACAATGTTAGTTACACCTTTAAATTGAACACACACACACATACACAAAATCATGGTGACCCGATTAAAATCACACGGCCACCAAAACAAGTGATTCATTATAAAGACTGTGAAGAGGGGGAGACAACCTTAGATTCCCGAACTGAACGGAGATTGTCGTCGCTGCAAGAAGAGTTCAGCGATATCTTCAGTGAAGAGCACTCAATCTCGTCAGTGTATGAACATAGAATCCACCTCACAGAGCCGGAGAAGTTCATAAGGAGAATCTACCAGGTCCCTATAAAATACCAGGCCGAGGTCCAGCAGGAGATACAGCGGATGTTGGAGGAAGATATTATAGAGAGATCCAATAGCAGCTTCCTCAACCCACTGCTGGTCGTCCGTAAGAAGAATGGAGAGATCCGACTCTGCCTGGATATGAGGAACTTTAAACAGTCTGGTAGAGAAAGAGTTTGACTGCGCACCGACAGCGGAGGACCTCTTCATTAAATGTGAAGGAGCCAGGCACCTCACGAAGCTAGATCTAACAGCAAGCTTCTGGCAGGTCCTGCTGTGTGAGCAAGATCGTAAGTATACAGCATTTATATTCAATAACAAATGCTATCAGCACAAGGTGGTACCTTTTGGCCTTAGCACGAGTCTCGCTGCGATTGTAAGATGCCTCGAGAGAGCTCTAGGACCTGAGGTAGACCCATACACTGTAATATTCATCGACGACATCCTCGTGATATCCCACACGTTGGAGGAACACTTCGAGCATCTGAGGAGCGTCTTCCAGAAGCTGAGGTTAGCCAACATCAAGCTCAAGATACATAAGTGCGAGTTTGTAAAGTCTCAAATGAAATTCCTGGGACATATAATCTCAGCTACAGGTATCAGTACGGACCCAGAGAAGCTCAGGAGTATTGTGGAGTTCCCGGTGCCCAAGAACCTCAAAGCACTACGAGCATTCCTTGGACTCACGGGATACTACAGGAAATTCACCAGCAAATACGCCGAATATACAGTCCCCTTGCTACAGCTGGTACGCAAAAATATAAAGTGGAAATGGGGTTCTGAACAGAACGATACGTTTGAGAGGGTTAAGGGCCTGTTCCAAACTAATTTACAATTGTTCCATCCACAACAGGGTAGGAAGTACGTAATGTACACTGACGCTAGCGAGTATGCTATCGGCGCCGTGTTGCACCAGGAAGACGAACAAGGTAGTCTTCATGTTGTAGCATACGCCAATAGAACGCTCAAAGGCGCTGAGTTGCACTATTGTACTTCTGAGAAAGAAATACTCGCCATAATAAACGCACTCAGAAAATTCAGACACTACCTATATGGTACCCATTTCGAGATCCACACAGATAATCAGGCGTTATCTTTTATATTAAAATGTCGATTAGCAAATTCCCGACTAACACGATGGGTGTTAGCTATTCAGGAGTACTCATTTACTATTAAATATTGCAAAGGATCAGAGAATACCACCGCAGACACTCTAAGTAGATATCCGCCCGTAGAAAAGGAGGAGGTATATGAAGCAGCTGACGACGAGTTGAGAGTGTTAAATATGCAATACACTGTCGCGCCTGAAGCTACCAATATGCTACAGAACTTAGGACGCGAGCAGGACGATAACCTCGCACTCCTTGCTAAAAAGCTAATGTTAGCAGCTCACCCGAATCCGCATTATCTTATACAAGACAATATATTGTATAAATTGTTACAGGGCGAATGGAAAGTGGTATTGTCTCCAGCGATGCGTGCGTGTGTAACACAGTCATTACATATAAAAATGGCGCACGCATCTCCTGTAAAATGTGTAAAAATATTGCAGGAGGATTTTACAATTACAAACATGTATCGTAGGGTAAAGAAATTGTTAAAAACATGTCATCCATGTAAACAGCGAAAGTACCAAATGTGCACACTTACGTTCCCATGGCCAATGTGATAACGGAAGGTAAGGGACAGATGATCGCCATCGACTTTCTGGGACCATTACCCAAGGCTACCAGAAACCTAAAACACATGGTAGTTTGTGTCGATGTCTTCACTAAAAAAGTTAGCCTTTATGCGATCCCTAGGCACACCACAAAGTCCGTTTTAAATATTATACTTAACAAGTATATTCCACAGCATGGACCAATAAGGAACGTACTTAGTGACTAGGGAAAGCAATTCCAAAATAAACACTGGGCAGCTACCCTGGAACGTAACGGTATCAAAGCAATCCTCACCTCGATACGACGACCACAGGGCAACCTTGCCGAAAGGGTGAATCGGGAAATCGGTAAAATGTTCCGTATATATTGCTATAAGGAGCAAAGTAAATGGCCCGAGTTCCTACCATTCTTCGAAAAGGCAATAAACGAGAATTATCACGATACCACGGAATACACACCAGCAGAGTTAGACTCTGGAATAAGGCCAGAGAGATTTTGGAATAATTATTTAAGCAGGCCAAAGAGTTATAATCTACCTCTGCCGGTGCAGTGTAAAAATCAACTTGTGAGGGAAAGAATAGTTGAAAAAGGGCGGACAAATTCAATACTACTCATAAACTAACTAACTTTGTAGTAGGTGAGAAAGTACTGCTCAAGGCGAATCCTGTAGGCCGAAGAGACATAAATGTAGCCGCAAAGTTTTTTCGTTTATATAATGGTCCGTATCTTTTGGCTCAACAACTCGCGCCTCACACGTTTATCGTTACGACGCTCGACCGAACGAAAACGTTCGGTAAATACCATGCGAGCTCTTTGAGAAAATACTTTGAGTAGCATGGCATTCCAAAGCGCGTCGCGACGAAATAATAAGACTTTAAAAAAAATAAATAATATTTAGAATTAATAATAATTGTATTATAATAAGTAAAATTAAAATAAATAACTAGTGTTTTATAATATTATTAATAATAATTGTAGATAGCTTGTGTATTAGTAATAACGCATTTATATCGCGGTGAATAACGAGCGTACAATGAAACAAACACACGACAGGAAATAGTTAAGACACGTGGTAACTAGCCGACCCACGTTTGAAAGTAGGTCAAGCAATTAGCCGCGCGGCAGGCGATAACGGTTGTAAACAAGACAGTGTCAGCAAATTCTTTCGTGCGCGTGCCACTGTTTACAAACAAACCTTTTAAACGCTGCAGTTAGCTATTAACCGTTATAAAAACATTAATACACAATAAATTGCAAATATATTATTAATAAATGTATTTAGAATTAAGGTGTATATAATGGAATAACATTAACACACATGTATGTTTTTCTTTTGAATAAGTAATACAATGTATAAGTAATAAGTATAGTGATTACAGAATATGTGTGTAATGATTAAGAAAAAAAAAATAACTGTAATTATTACATTCATTTTTTTTTAAAGCGGGTGTGGGAATATATAACAGCACCAAATATTAATTATTTGGGGTTATATATTGCCTGCATACTGAAAGCATGTTTAAATAAATTATAACAGTCAAAACTCCATTTGAATGTAGAGCGTTGAAAATAATGCTTATAAAGCGACGCACACGTGGTCATTATGTAATCAGTTCGCTGTGCAAGGCAGGGCCACACCCAAGCTGTTAATTATTAATATCTCGGAAACTAATAAATAAAGGCGAAATCCAACATAGCCAAAATGTTTGCCGAAATATTAATGACGTGTGCAAATTTTACGCAATATAATTAACAAATGAAAGAGTTAATTAATTTAATTGAATAACTCCTGTAAAAATAGAGTTACATTAACGAGATTTTAGTATGTTATAAAGATAATAATTTCTGACAGATTGTATATTTTAGATTTCACACAACTTGGTTTGCAACCAAGTTATTGCAAAATTAAATAAGCACAGGAAATCCGGACCGACAAATTGGTTCCGCCGGATAATAATAATAGTATTAGAAATAGTATTAATTCTCCGTCTGTGGGAATCTAACTTCATTCTCACGGACCAAGGGAATTCAAATTTTATGTAGTAGGGAGAGTGTGTCAGCCAATCAAATCACTTGACGCGAACCCCGACCAGCGTGGTGTTTTCAGGCTGAAACATCACTCTTCTGCCAGTACTCACGAAGTAAGGACGTAATTCTTCGATCGTCTAGTAACCATAGTGGTGAAGATCAACAAGAAGACTCTACGTGGTCAACACACACGCAATTACGAACACAGTAATTACAGATCAACTGTATAGCTCGTAATTGTTGCGTAAAGGCGAGATACTCTTCAGTACATCAACCAAGCTTATTGTGTACTACCAGTTAGTCATAAGCACGCCAGAGATCCACCAGACTTCAAGACCAAACTTCAAGAATACAGCAGAGAGGCCGTCTAAATCATTGGTGAACAGCTGACGAGCAGAGCTACCACTCGAGCGAAGCACACACACACACACACACACACGCTGACGTGCAACGTGCGAATCGACGAGGGACAGGAACCAGTTCCAGCAGACAGCCGCAGACGTTAAAATATTCACGAACAGCAAGGAAGTAGAGTGTTGCCGAATTTTGAACTCAACGACCGAATCCAGCAGCTCTAAGCAGATTACTTTCTCTAGCGAAGGACCGGAAACGACGAGGGAAAATCGGAACGACATCCTCTTCAATAACAGGAAAGCAAAATCCACTCATTTATTTTTCAACATTAAATTTTCTATTTTTCAATTAAAACATTGTAATTCAAATAATTCAGGTGCCAAACAAAAAGCAAAGACTCTAGTAATTAAAAATAAATTCATTGTGATAATCTGTATTGCAGTTTAAGTCATTAGTAAGCTATAGTTAAGAAATAGAAGTAGTATAAAAGCGCTATACAAATCTTAACTAACAATCTAATTATTAGTTCATACTGCAGTATAACAGAACTCGAATCACTAGAAATGAAATAACGTGAACTAGACTGTCATGTCTAATTTATTTTTTGTTAATTATTCTAATTAACTTCAGAGTTTTATATTTTGTTTCATGAACATTTAAAGTCAATTTAATTAAATCAAATCAATTAATTAATTAAAATTTAAATTGCAATTAACTCGCCAAAGAACGAGTTTAGTTTCTTTCAATTATTAACCAATCGAAAAACATTGATTCATTGTTTAGACTGTAAGAAATTCATAATACAATAACTATTTTATTCATTCTTGTGTGTTGTTGGAGTAATAAACAACGTTTTATTACCCCATATAACAGTGGTTTATTGTTGTACGAGAAAGCCTACCAGTCTCACAAAACTCTCCCCCTTTAAAGTAACCTATTTTGTGTGTTGTTGCAATAAATTTGAGATTACTAGCTTGCGAACTTCAAATCCAAAATCCACACGCCCTAGCCGGAAGAATCCGCAAGATCGGACGGCAGGTAGGTACTCACACACAACACGACACAACAATAACGCATATAAGTAGAGTTATAATATATATTCAATCACTTTCTGCTACAGTCAATTTCTTGATGTATATAATACATTTAATATTTATAAATAAATTTACCTCAAGATATACCTTTTTTTTTCCTTATTAGGAACATGTTTCGAGAGCTCCAGTGCTCTCATCTTCAGCCTTCACGATATTGCGTCTGGTGAAGTATTTGTGTGTTGGCTGGATGCTATTAAGGTTGTTTGTTGGTCTCTGGTATTTTAAAGTTGTATTATTGTGTGTGATTGTGGTATATGTATTTGTATTTTCTTCAACGTTGAGTGCTTTGAATATTGTGTCATGTTTTGTATTGACTTGTATTTGTTCAGGTATTAGTTTTTTTGTGTGTTTTATGTTTGTATATTTGTAAATTTTCCCAAATGTTCATTACGGTGCCTTTGTGTGGTATATGTTTTATTAGTGTCATATTGGTTATGTCTGGGAATTCATGTTCTGTGTTTATTGCATGTGTGGCTAAATTGGATTTATATATTTCTGTTTTTTTTGTATGCATTTAGGTGTTCAAAAAACGTTTTTTCAGCTGTTTTTTTGTTTGTCCTATGTAACATTTATTGCAATCTTGGCATTAAATTTTGTATATACCGTTAGTTGTTGTATTATCTTTGTTGTGTGAGCTATTTAGTTTTTGTAAATTATTTTTATTAGTTTTGTATGCTATTTTTATATCTGTGTTTTTAAATAGTTTTGTTAGTTTTGTCATTTTATTATTTATGTATGTGAATGTGGTCCATTTTTTGTTGTTGTTATTATTTATGTGTTGTTCATTTTGATTAATTCTTAATTGTTCAGTTTTATTTTATATTTGATATAATATAGCCCATGCAATAAACACAGAACATGAATTCCTAGACATAACCAATATGACACTAATAAAACATATACCACACAAAGGCACCATAATGAACATTTGGGAAAATTTACAAATATACAAACATAAAACACAAAACAAACTAATACCTGAACAAATACAAATCAATACAAAACATGACACAATATTCAAAGCACTCAACATCGAAGAAAATACACAAAATACAAATACATATACCACAATCACACACAATAATACAACTTTAAAATACCAGAGACCAACAAACAACCTTAATAGCATCCAGCCAACACACAAATACTTCACCAGATGCAAGATCGCGAAGGCTGAAGATGAGAGCACGGGAGCTCTCAAAACATGTTCCTAATAAGGAAAAAAAAGGTATATCTTGAGGTAAATTTATTTATAAATATTAAATGTATATATTATAACATCGCCAAATTCCGATCATATTTGATATCTATAAGTATAAAAATGTAAGAAATACTAAAAAGTAATATATTTTAATAAATCAATAATGAAGAGAATAAAAATATAAAATGTAATTAAGAAAGAAGGAGGAAGCATAGTAAACCAAAAGTGATTTTTAAATGAAATTACAGACTAGACTAACAGACAAACGACTTTGACCCAACCCCAGAGATTGGCCAGATGAAAACCAAAATAAAGTGAAACAAGATGGAAGTGAAGGAGAAGAAAAATGAAAATAAAAATGGAACAAACCAACTATAAAGGAAATAAAGTGAAACATACACAGACATATAGTATAGAATAGGGAAGGGAGGAATGATACAATCAAATATCATAAAGGAAACGAAACCAGTAAATAACCAATATAAAAAATAAATATTAGTATTGACTAAGTGACAAATGTAATTCATAATTAATAAAACCCCGATAAATAAGAATACACTAACCCAAGAATGAGTAGTATATGTAAGTAAGAAATATAGAAAGACATGAACTTATTAGATATAAATAATATTTGTAAAGAAAGAGAGAGATAGTGAGAAATAAACTGAAAGTAACTAAGTGACAAAGAAAAATAATAATAGGGATTACCCACTAATAAACACTTAAAATAAAAAGTTTAAGAAGTGCCAATAGTGAAAGTGTAAAAACCCCAAAATAATGAGTGAATCAGTGATAAACATTAGTTAGTTAAAAGGGCCATTTCATGAAAAATGAGCCTGATAAGAAAAAAATTATTTTTAAAATATACTTATTTTACTTATAGTTTCATTACCTAAACATATTAAATTTCAATATTAAAAAAAAAAAAATTGGAAATTTTTTTTTCAAGAGAAATTTAAACTTGAAGTTCCAGTATCACTTTTCTGATTGTGTACCTTAATTTTGTTCATTTAGGTTGGCATTACTTTTTAAAGATAAACAAAAATTGTGGTTGCCATTGTTGGTATATTATTAAAGTGAAGAACTTTGTCTAACATTGGAAATGAAAAATTTTAAATAGGTAAGTTATTTCAATTTTATTTTTATTATTGAATGGGGTGCTGTTTCAGTGTCCCACCCATGACAGCAAAAGGTACAAAAGTTTATTTTGTGATAAAACTAATTTATAGGTTATGTTTGTTTTATTGTGGGAGTATGTATTAGAGTATAATACACCTATCAATAATAAAAATGCAGTTAATAAATGTAAACACCATGATATTTTAATAATTCTTTTTCTGTCCCACCCGTGACAGTTTTCAACTTGATTTATTAGGTTGCTAACCTAAAGTGTTCTTATGAGTTCTAGGTTAGGCATATGTTCATTTCAACACTTATCATCAAGATAGACTAGTATTAGGCCTAACTTTCATTTACTTATTGGAATTATACAGGTTTTAATTAAATTTTCTTTTTTAAAATGAAAGCTGCGTGAAAAACTAAATCAAGATAAAAACAAATGTGAAAGCTTCAAAGAAAAGGAGAGGGCCAGAGATAAGAAGAGGCGAGAAAAGATGAAGTTGGTAAAGAATTTGTCTGCAAAATCACTTATGGAATGCAGATGGAAAGAAACTGAGCGCAAAAGAAAGTACAGATAAAAGATAAAAGAACAAGAATCTAGGCCAATTGGTGACACTACTATTCCAGAGATTGGATCATTTAAATGCCCACAATCTCTTGGAAAGGCTGTTACCAAAGTTAAAAGAGTGTTGTTATTCAGTCCACGGAAAAGAACAGCCGTGTTACGAAAGCTTGTGTATGAGAGTTCACCTCAAGCGGCAAAAACACTATTTGATAAAAGCCCTAAACAGAACACCAAAAGTTCTATTTCACAAGATAATATCTCAAAGGTCCATGAGTTTTATAATTCAGATGATATTAGCAGGCAGGCACCGGGAATTAGGGATGTCAAATCTATTAAAGATCCAACAAGTGGAAAAAGAATCACAATCCAAAAGTGGCATATGAATATGACGGTCCAAGAGGCCTATCCCTTATTTAAGATTGATAACCCAACAGTTGAAATCAGGAAATCGAAATTTTATGAACTGAGGCCTAAAAATATTGACTTAGCTTCTCAAATGCCACACAATGTTTGCATTTGCAAATACCACGCTAATTTCAATTTCCTAATTGAAGCCATAAGTAGGAAAGACATTTTTTTCCCTTCCACGCATTCTGATCTTTTGAGCCTTACTTGTTGTGATTTGGAAAATGAAAACTGCATGAATGGTGAATGCAAAAAGTGTGTACTTAATTTGCACACCCTAATTGATGAAGACTTAAACATGTCGTCTGAGATTTTCTGGAAGCAATGGAAAGATGACTGTTCTAGCCGGCCTAAGGTTTTTGAAGCAAAAGGAACCATAGAAGAAGCTATCAATTAGCTACAAAATCAATTTAGTAAATTTAAGAAGCACTTCTTTGTAAAGCGATTACAAGCTAAAGCTTTAAAAAATATGAAGGACACAGTAGCTGATGATGAGGTGATTCTTCAAGTGGATTTCGCTGAGAACTATTTGGCAACATCGCAAGACGAAATCCAAAGTGCACACTGGACCCACAACCAAATCACAGTATTTACTGGTTGTGCTTGGACTCAAGGCAAAGTACGTTCTTTTGCTGTGGTTTCGGATCACTTAACCCACGACAAATACTCAGTATATGCATGCCTAAAAGCCATAATTGAAGAACTTAAGGAAGAATTTAACAGATTGACAACGGTCAAAATCTTTTCTGACGGGTGTGCTGGTCAGTTCAAAAGTAAGTACACACTGTCCAATCTGTGTTTTATGCCTGAAGACTTTGGTGTTGATGGGGAATGGTTTTTTTTTGCTACATCCCACGGCAAGGGTGCCGTGGATGGGATTGGTGGATTAACTATGCGAGCAGTTTGGAATGCAGTGAAACAAAGGAGAGTAGTAATCAATTCAGCCTCAGATTTTGTTAAATGTGCTGAAAAAGCAGTACCGAGAGTGAAGATTATCGTTTTAACACCTACTGATATCAGTGCAAATATGGCGATGCTAGATGAGCGTTGGACTTTGGTGAGGAAGATTCCAAATGTGCAGTCTAACCATTTTTTTAAAGGTAAAGACAAAAGAAGTTTAGTTTATGGACCTTCTTTTCAAAAGTCCACCCACGTAGTCTTCACAGAAGTGTTCAAGTTAAAAGTTTCTGATGTTTACACAGATTCTGATAGTGACACAGAAAAACAAGATGGTGTAGCAAGTTGTACAAATGAAACAGATGTACCGGTGGTTGGAGTGAAGCCGTTCGTTGATGGAGTGACTATTGGGACATATGTTTTAGTTGAATTTGAAAAAACTACAAAAAGACAAAGTACCAGGCCTACTAAATATAGATATGCTGCAATATGCCAAAGTAATGTTGAAGATGATGGAGAAGTCAAGGTGATGTGTATGCGAGCAGTAAACAATTCTGGAAAACTGTTTCAAGTTGATGAAAAGGACATATATGTGCAGTTTGAACATATTCTTAGTATCTTACCCCAACCTAATGTCAAACAAGTCAGAAGCAACATTTTTTATGAATTTACTGAAAATGTAGATGTGTTTGAAAGTGGTTGATTGGCCCAGAGATGGACAAGAAGAAAATATTTTTTTTTTATAGATTCTAAATTTTAGTAAATACAACATTATACTTTGTAGGCTATGGTAGATAGTAAGTATAGTAATAGCAATAGGTTTTTTGTAATTATTCAATTTTTAACAACCTTAATTGTATTTTAAATCGAGTGTACGCCAGACGCGTCCCACCCATGACATTTCATTGTCCCACCCGTGACAGCATTTTTTCCTTAATTTTGTATCGTTAAATTTCTTAAACTTAATTTCTGATTGCATAGTTGTAACCAATAAACATTGATTTAAACAGATATGCTGAGTTTATCATTGATTCACCTCCCAACTGACAGAGTTTTTCCATAAATCAAACTTATCTGAAGCTCCATGTCCTTTTTTTGTCCCACCCATGACAATACTTTAACATTTAATAAAATTGTCAAAAATATTTATAAAAATAATAAAAAATTAGTAAAATGTTCAGTATCTTATTAAGAACATAGTTTAAATTTTGGTTGTTAATTTTTATGTATATTTACATTGTTACACATGTGTGAATACCAAAAAACATGGTCCAAGTGTCCCACCCGTGACAATGGAATGGCCCAAAAGTGAAAGTGATGAATAAACAAGGATACTGTAAATGAGAGTATGATAAAAATAGTAATAGATAAGAAAACACTTAGGAAATCAACGATAAAACACTAAATGATTTAATAGTGAACTTATAAGAACTGTATTGTTAATGGTAATTAAAAATAGTATTTAGATTAGATATAAATGAAGGATACGATGTTATTCAGGGGAGAAAGCCCATGTAAGATAAACAGTTTGTGTTACCATGGATTGGAGAAAGAGATTAGTAAAGAAATAAGAAATTAAGAATGCAATCAATAAACACCCTATGTTATAAGGGATAATAGATTAAGTAAGTTTAAAAAGAGTGATGATGTTTCTCACCCAAAATAATAGTAAAGGAATGAAAGGTATGTTAAACCAACAGTACCTAATAACTGGTAAAGAATTGTTCATTTAAATTTATGAATAGGATATGGCTGAAGGAAGCATACAGTCCATGGCCTAGTTGATATTTTATGTATTAAAGAATAGTAAATAATAGCCATATTGTTGACAATGGCAAGTTAAATAAATAAGTAGATAAATCAATTCAGAAATAATAAACACTAACAAATCAGTTAGGAAATAATTGACAAGCCAAGATATAGAAAATAATCTTGACACATAATCAGTACACAATCAAATCCAAGACACAATAACCAATAAACGAATCAATTATAACAACAAAATAAAACACTTTAGAGTAAAATGAGATATAATTTGTATAAAATAGGTAAAAAATAATCAATGGCTACTTAGGCCTAGGAAATGCCTAACTGTCAATAACAAATAACTGCAAATTGTATAAAATCAACTAGGAAATTAACAAATTCAAGGCGAGTAAATAGCCAAGAATAATTTGTAAATCAGTTTAAAAGAAAAATGTTAGAATAAGGACTTAAATTAAAGGAGAAATGTAATTACCAAATATTAACATAAATGTACAAACATTAATATTTTGAAGAACCCCACCTTACGGGATATCAAAATAATCTTTGAAAGGAAATAATAACAGTAGTGATAATATTTAATATGTAGGGAAGAAGACAGAAGAATAAAAGCAATTAGAAGAGATACAACTATTTTGAATAAAAATTCAAATTTGATAACAATGGTAATAAACCAATATTAACCAATCAGAATTAATTGGTAACCATGACGACAGACGTTTGGTTACGGATTTACCGTTAGATTTCTTTACTCGTAATGTGACGCTCTTGCTGAATAGACGCCAAATCTTGAACGATCAAAATTCTAATTTAAAACATCAAAATAGTAAACGAAATTACCACCACTGAACAAGAAGGAAGCAGACGATGACTGAAACCATTTAACCGATGTCGAAGACCAATCAAATGAAAAAGAAATGAATAAATTGCTCCGATTAATTTGAAAAAGATGCCAGACGGCCTAGACAATTGAAAATTAAATATGATTGCAGCCTAATTCCTTATTACCAGATCAACTGAGTACGCCCAGTCTACTGATGTGTTAAGTATCATTCAAATTACCCAAATTTCCGAATAAACTCACTTTAAATATTTCTCACAGTAATCTGAATTCTCACTAAACTGTGTATAATTTCTTTCAAAGATTAAAATAAAAAACTAAGACACTGAAAATTAGTCAACTTGTAAAGTTAACCTGTTGTTAGTTTACAAAATTTTGAAACACTTTTACTACACTCCAAGAACAAGTTATAACTACACAGTATATTATTTAAGTATAACTGATGTAAGGTAGTGTATTTTTATTGTTGTAATCATTAATAATCTTTTTATCATAATCACAAGAATCCAAGACGTTTGAACGTAAATATTTGTATACTACTTCGACAGACGCCATACTTGAATGTCTGTTACGTTCAAAGATCGATTTGTCAAACCCAGAGAATTTGTCTCATATAAATTACCGGTGCAAATGTATTACAAAAGAAAACATAATTTGTATTAACCTGAATATTTAATAATCAACAAATAATAAACAAGTACTGAGTGTAACCACTGTGTTGTAATTTCATTAGGATGGTGTATAATAATTTGTGTACATTTTAGAGAACAGTTAGTATTGATGGCAAGCACCCACATAGCCAACGCAACGAACTACTGACCCGATTCAGACAGCCAAATCGAGGCGGGAACAAATTGAATTCTCCACACCGCCTGAGCTGCGCTTGTCATATCATAAATTTTTTTAATTGTTTTAATTAAACAATTTGGCGCCACCCGGGATTTTTACACCCCTAGTGAACAACAGGTAAGGACTTCGATACCTGGTTATTCGTACGTTCGCGACGAACACAATCAGTGTAAGTTACGTTCCAAAGCGACGACGGATGATAAGACACGTTACACCCATTACACTTATACACGTTTACGATACAGACGGACAGCGTTCCGTAACTATATATATATATATATACTAATACGTTTAGTTTAATTGGGTTATTTTAGCCGCACATTGGCTGCGTCACTTTAATACGCAAAGTAATAAATTTATACCCTCCACTACTACTGTTTTAATCTGTCCGTATCTTTTATTTTAAAAGCCATATGTTACTGGCGTCAATTTAATACGTAATGTTTTTCACATGTGTGTTTTTCTTGTCACACGTTGTTCTCTCTGAGTTTAAATTAACACTGGTTCGTTAAATATGTTTGTTAATTAATAATTAATTACTTAATTGTTTCAAATTAGTTATCTTGTTTAAATAATTATTGTGTACTTCTTTTGAGTAATTATTTGGTTGTAGATCCGTTGTTTGAATGTAAACAGTTTCGTAGACCTCTTGACGTTCGCTCACACTCCTGTTGAATTGTGTCGTCTGTGTATATTTTAGACAAAGTTATTTTATATAATTTAAACCTTCACGTACCTTTGATGTTGTACTAGAAGTTCGGTCGGTCTCAGGTGATTATTAAACTGTCAAGTTTTTTATCAAACAGTATAATAGTGCTGTTAATGTTTCAGTGAACACTAATAAATTTTACTTGGGCGCCATATGGGATTTCGTGAGAAATGTCCCATAAAAAAGAATTCTTTTGATTAATCGAATGATTAATTTTGATTGATTTTAAGTTAGTAATTGATTGAGTGATTATATCAGTATCAGGAGTTAAGTTCCCTTTTTTCTGTTCAATTGACTCTAACTGTTGGCGGTTCACTTGTCTGAATTGTAGCCAACTTAACTGTTTGTTTACTTTGAAATTGCAACTCATGAACTAGTAATAAAGATTAATTATTTATTTAAATAATTGTTGACAATAGTTGTTACTTTACAATTCATTTGTTTATTGCTCTCTCTATAATTGATTCAATTAAATACATTCAGTTTAATACAACAAACGGATCACAAATCATCCGGCTTTTAACCTTTTTCTAACTCAGTCTGTTTGCAATGAAGACTCTAGGCTTAGTCGTTTGATTATTTATAATTATTAACTATCTCAAGGGTGACTTCTTTTAATTTACAGAATAGAACGCCACTGCCTTACTTTACAATGCTGTTACAAAATATTAGATTATTAGGTTAGACACCTTTAGTTATTGAAATTAACAAACGAAAAGTTCGTTCAATTTGTACCAATCTTAGGTTAGCTATGATAACGTTAATACCTGAAATCTTATTTCGGAATATTATAATTTCTTTTATATAAATTTAATACACTGTTCAATACTTATTGTATTATTGTTTCTTGCGTCAGTATACAGGTGTATTATATTATACTGCTAATAGCTTACTCGTAAACAATGTAAATATATGCACCGTACTCCCTGGTTATTAATCTTAATGATTATTTATTAACACTCCTCACGATCTGATACACTGATCGTGGTTACAATTCACTTTATTTCACACATGAATGATTTCATTTTCTTCTTGACTGCTTATTTCATTGGTTATGTATGATACTTAACCTCGTTCTTTAACACGCACTTCTAGTAAAAGTATCACTACTGTTATCGATGCACTGATATTTAATTATACTTCTTCCTTCTCGCTGATTATTGAATTTTGGATGATAAATCGGCCTGGATTAGTTGTTGTTGATTGAGTGGAAAGAGACAAAATGCGTCTTTGTTTACGATTGCGATCGTTTATATAGTTTTTTAGAAGTCCGCTAGGCAGTGTCGGCAGGTTTCTAAAGTAGTCCGTGATTGGTTGAAAATGACGTCATGGTGACATAATTCTATTTATAGGCATTACATATTTGTATTCGGAGCATCATTGTTGCTATTGTTATTATTTCATTGTATTTAATCGAAATTCACCAAATTTATGATGCTAACGTTTATATCTCAGTTATTACAATTACAATTCAGGTTCTATTACTATCATTGTAAAGCTTGTTTATTTGTCTTTATTTTGACATGGCTTGATTATGCCAGTTTGGTCATAGTTTTCATTAACATTTCTTTATTCTGAACTAACCAACGCATTGTTTACATTCGTCGTCTGCTAAATGTTGCAGATCCAACTAATAACTTTTTCTTAATGTTTGTTTAATTATTCTTAACTTCTAATTTGAACATGATTATTTGATTAAAAAGAACACCTTATTATATGTAAATGCTGTATCCAGCTGAACAATATTAATTATTAGTACATATCCATTGATTTTTTATCATAAACTTCCATATTTAATTATTTTTACTTCAACATGTCATTCTTATCTCTTATTCTTAGAACATAACTCAAGTAGTGGTGCTTTACATTCTTTTTGTCATTATCATTATTTTACTTCCCTATGCTTAGTAGGGTCTCTACCTGATTCTTATTTTCATGACTTAATTAGGTCATTCTGGGTTTGTTATCATTCCTTTACAATGTTTTGTTCCTTGACTATTATGATATTTCTTTACATATTTTATCTACTTATAATGTTACCTGAATACATTCAGCGTTTACATTGATGGTTATCTTTAATCTATTATAACACATATTATTGGTTTTCTTATTATTTTTTATAGTTTATTATTAATCCTAGTATTGTTCTTTATTTTCGTCTTTTTAAATCATTACTTTGATATGGATCAGCTAATGTGCTGTTTCCTATTTATAATACATGATACAAATATTATTCATGTCGTTTCTTATCTTACTTATTTCATTTGATTTTATTCATCAAAGGTTTTATTGAGCTCACTTAACAGTTTATGTGGGAAACTAGTCTTGTCATTTCGTCTTTGTCATTCTGTTTATTTATGTTGTAGTGTCGTTTTATGCAGCTAGTGGATTTACCACTGTTTACTTGAATTTCTTCTTTCCTTTCATTCTTTATTTGTTTAACATTTTTACTGTTACATTCTTCCTGGTTATTCATTTATAGTTATTCTAGTATCATTCACCCTTCTGGTGTTTATTTTTATTATGGAACATTTTGTGATGTTACATATGCTCCCCTCTCAAAATTGATAATTTGAGAAAAACAAGTTCTTTGGTTTGATGAAATTATCATTTTAGCTTGGTTCAATTATAAAACTACTGCTTTCTTCTTTATCTAACGTAATGGTTTTTTGGTGTATTGGTTTAGACTATGTTCATCGTTAGTCTCATTTCTTTAGCTTACAAGTATTGGTCAATTTTTCATTTTATTGGTTATTCTGGGTTTACTTATTCATCTTGTTTTTATCTTGATAATTTCCCTGTTCTCCTGTAGTAATACATTTCTCATTCTCATTAAACGTCTCTCGATTCTTATAACAATTCTCCTTTTCTCTTTCATTTACCTCGAAGTTGTTGATTTAATCCTTGAAGTATTATAATTCCCTAACATTTATAGCAGGTTCGGAGTCAGAGGGGCTCTCATTGGCATCCATTCTCCGCCGTTCCTTAACTATATACTCACAGATCAGAGGAATCTTCATCTCTGTCTGAGACAATAAAAAGTTGTACATAACGACAGTTGCACTATCACAACACATAAGACATAATATATTATTCATACTTCATTATAAGACATATTCATTTATTAGAATACTCAAGGGATTAGAGGTTCCATTACATAATTTCCATTACTGTATCACTTCTGATGCTTTATCAATTCATTTAACATATTTCTCTTCACAGGTCATTGTTCATTATAACTTGACATATTTGTTGTATTATCATAAGCTTTGTTGTTTTTCATCAATACTATTTTGGATGTTGGTTTTGTTATTATTCTTCTTTTTATTTTCACATTTATTTTCATCACCATATAGTTATGCAATTAATTCTTAAATTCATCATCGCCATATGTTGTAATTTTCTATTCTTCTTCATTTTCACCATAATTCATTTATTACATTGATTATATAATAGTTTGTAACATTTTTACGTTGGTTAGTTCCTTTTAATTATTCTTTTAAGTAGTTGTTTCATTTATTATCATTATTTCCTTGTTCGTCGTTTAATCATTATCTCTTTTTATTTATTATACACTTTATTTCAGACGGATTGTTCATGATATCGTCTAGTCTTCGTCTGTTCCCGTAATTATTTTATTTTCATTTCATTGTTAGTATTATATATTTTAATTAGGTTCACATAATTCTTCTTCTCTGGTTTGCTTCATTTGGTTATCTATAACAGCCGTCTTCTTCTTCAATGGTTGATGGTTTAACCATGGTCGATTATCCTTGTCGCTCGGTTTCCTCTGATTATTTTGGTGTCCAGATTGATTTCTGTACTGGTGAAGTAATTATCATACAGCTCTTCCACTTGGTTGCTAAGACATCCTCATTCAGGTCATGGTCTTCCGTCCTTGTTTGAACTACTTCCGTCGTTGTTAATTCTTTTTTCACTCTCTGATGTGGTAATTTTTCTGTCATCCATGATCGATGGTTCTTCTTCATTCTTTTATGGATTTCATCTACTCTTTGGCAGAATTTTTTCCCGCGTATTTTGTTGTCTTCTATGAACCTTTCCATGGTCTTCTTTACTGGTTCATCTATCTTGTTCCTTAGTAGTTGGAATTGTTCCCTCATGATGTCCATTAGTATTCCGTGCTCCTCGGTGAGTTTTGGTTTTTTCCACCCCTGCCAATTCTTTCGGGAAGTCACTTGATGTTCGTTTAGCATTTCGAAATTGACTTACTTCTCTTGGTTCAGTAATTGGTATATTGTGTACCTCAACTAATCCTCCTGTGATCATCTCCAATCCTTCTCGAGTGTTTATCATTTTCTTGTGACGTAGTTTTTCTATTTTCTTTATTTTATAAATTACTCAGTTTTTACACATTTAGTGTCGCTTTCTACGTGTTTATTATTGTCATTGTTTCGGTTATGTTTATTTTCAAATAACAATGTACTTGTGTTTTCTTCGTCTTTTGTTTGTTGACCATTATTTTCAGAAGCCCTCTCTAGCATTGTATCCCATTGTTTGAATCCACTGTCCATCGTTTTCATGAGTAGAGTTAATTTTTCATGAGTTCCTTGATCTGCTTCCTTCACCATTTGGAGAAACTGTTCTCTCATAAACTTTATCATTAAGTCCAGGAGTTTTTCATTTTCTGTTTGTGCGGTTCCATCAGGTGGGTTTTCTATGATATTACCTCCTGTAACCTCCGTTTCAGCGGCGTTCGTATTATGTTTCTTTTAATTTTTTATTTAATGGTTCTGTGTTTTTATCGATATTTTCTATGATTATTAATGGTTTATTATCATTATTATTTATTTTCTTGTAGGGGTTTTCCATGTTTTTATTCATGGTTTCACTGTGTTCCTTTGAAAGTTCATATGATTTAATATTATCATTTTCCTTTATCGGTTCCCTCACTGGTTTAGTATTTATTATTTCTTCCTCTTCTTTATCATTATCATCGACAATCTGTTCTTGAGTATTTCCATTTACCTCTTCTTGTAGTGTTTCTGTAGACTTCTTACTATCGTCCATCTTCTTGTTCATCTCATTTATTCTTTCTTCTCGCACCTCATTTAATTCTTTCCTCCATTCACAAATGTCTTCTCTGGATTGTTCGAACATAACTCTTGTCCATGCTCTTAACTCGGAATTTTCCGTTTGTATCGGTTTCTCTGGGTGTCTGATTAATTGTCTCCATTGTTCATACTCCTCCTGTGTCTATTGCTCTGTCACATGTGCGTATACTCCCGTTCTTTTGTTTTTCATTTGTGTTCATTATTGTACCATCTCTCCCAATCATCATTAGTCATTTTCTCCACCTTCTTATTGTTAATGTCGTGGGTTGTCCCGTGACTTGTCCGTGATTGGTTGAAAACGATGTCATGGTGACGTAATTCTATTTATAGGCATTACATATTTGTATTCAGAGCGTCATTGTCGCTACTGTTATTATTTCATCGTATTTATTCGAAATTCACAAAATTTATGATGCTAACGTTTATATCTCAGTTATTACAATTACAATTCAGGTTCTATTACTATCATTGTAAAGCTTGTTTATTTGTCTTTATTTTGACATGGCTTGATGCCAGTTTGGTCATAGTTTTCATTAACATTTCTTTATTCTAAACTAACCAATGCATTGTTTACATTCGTCGTCTGCTAAATGTTGCAGATCCGACTAATAACTTTTTCTTAATATTTGTTTAATTATTCTTAACTTCTAATTTGAACATGATTATTTGTAAATATCTTGTTGATTCATCCTCTTCGTTCACTTTTACTAATACTATTATATATAAAAAACTTTCAAAAATGAACTTACTTTTGGTATCACTTTCACAAACGTTTCAAGGTGTTGTGCCTCTTCCTCAGTGTGAGTAAATACTGAATGTCATTGTTACAGAATAACGATTATGGACTATAGGTGTGTGTGGTGGGAATTGATGGTGGGAGGGAATTGGCGCTGAGGTTCAAATTTTGTGTTTGGATCAATGAATCAAATAGTGTATGTGATCTGTAATGTAATTGTTCATTTAATATGTTGTTTGGTTGTAATGCGTGATATCTGTATATTTCAAATTGTTCAGTTGTGTTTAATTTTCTACTTTTTGGTAAGTAGTGTAATATTTCCATGTTGTGTTCTATGTTTGTGTAACTATGGTTTTCATTTTGTAAATGTGTGGCAAATGTGGAATGTATGTAATTTGTGGTGAGGGCTTTTACATGTTCTGAAAATCTGGAATAAAAAGATCTTCCCGTCTGGCCGATGTAGAATTGGTTACAATCATTACAATTTAATTTATAAACTCCTGTTTTACTGTATGTGTCTGTGTCTTTGTTAATATTTATATGTTTCATAATGGTGTTGTTGGTTCTGTAGGCTATTTTATAATTGTGTTTTTTAAATGTGTTAGCAATTTTGTGTGTATTGGAGTTGTAGTATGTAAGTGTTATGTACTTACTGGGTTGTGTGTTGTTAGTCTGATGTGTTTTATTTTTTGTGCTTAGGATGCGTTTGTGTATTTTATTTACCAAATCGGGGTTGTATCCATTTTTAACTGCTATATATTTGATTGTGTTAAATTCTTCTTGGTAATCATGTGTGTTTAGGGGTATAGAAGTGAGTCTATGGAGCATGTAGTTGAATGCTGCATGTTTGTGTTGAGTTGGGTGGTTGGATGAGTTATGTATGACCATGTCTGATGTGGTGGGTTTCCTGTATATTTTGTATGTGTGTGTGTTGTTTATTTTGGTGATTGTGAGGTCTAAGAAGTTTATGCTATTATTTAGTTCTATTTCAAGTGTGAATTTTAATTTATGGTGTATAGTGTTAATATATTTGTGGAAATTTTCTATTTGTCTTTTGTTGCCGTTGTATAGGAGTATAATGTCATCAACATACCTGTGCCAATATATTATTTTATCAGTATATTTGTTATTGTGCAATATGTGTTTTTGTTCTATGGTGTGTACAAATATTTCGGCTAGTATACTTGATATAGGGGAGCCCATGGGTAGTCCATCTGTTTGTGTGTAAAACATGTTATTGTGTGTGAAATAATTTTGACCTGTTATAATTTTAGTTAGATGTATGATCTCTTTTATGTGTGTTTCAGGTATGTTGTTTACAACGTTTCATTCCTTTACAATGTTTTGTTCCTTGACTATTATGATATTTCTTTATATATTTTATCTACTTATAATGTTACCTGAATACATTCAGCGTTTACATTGATGGTTATCTTTAATCTATTATAACACATATTATTGGTTTTCTTATTATTTTTTATAGTTTATTATTAATCCTAGTATTGTTCTTTATTTTCGTCGTTTCTTATCTTACTTATTTCATTTGATTTTATTCATAAAAGGTTTTATTGAGCTCACTTAACAGTTTATGTGGGAAACTTGTCTTGTCATTCTGTTTATTTATGTTGTAGTGTCGTTTTATGCAGATAGTGGATTTACCACCGTTTACTTGAATTTCTTCTTTCCTTTCATTCTTTATTTGTTTAAAATTTTTACTGTTACATTCTTCCTGGTTACTCATTTATAGTTATTCTAGTATCATTCACCCTTCTAGTGTTTATTTTTATTATGGAACATTTTGTGATGTTACAATATACATTTCATTTTTAGTATTGTCCATATTTTATGCCATATGAAATTTCATACTGCACTACAATATTTAATCTACATTCAGTGGCACAATTAACCATTCAGTGATATCTACCTAGTTCCAAGGTCAACTTTGTACTAAAAGTTTTGAAATCTTGTTACCATTATTTGTATAGTAAATCAAAAAATAAGCAGTACACATTTTTTATCAACATGTTTGTGGCATCACTACAGCGTACAGTTAGCATGGAACACAATAATTCTGATTTTTCAGTCAAGTATTGCAACAACTCAGATAATAACAGTAAATTTAGCAAAGTTTTGTAATATGAAATTAGGTTCAGTTTATCTCTGCTGAGTTATCTGCACATGTAGTGTATATACAATTATATATGAACCTAGCTGATTAACACTCTAACACGATTTGAACAATGAATGCCTTAAGGCCAAGACACAAGATCACACACACACACACACACACACACACACACACACACACACACACACACACACACACACACACACACACACACACACACACACACACACACACACACACACACACACAAGAGATACGATGAATCACTTTTTAAAACATCCACAATATTTACCAGAGCTTGTAAATTAATTCCTCCTTTGTCTTTTTTCCGGAATCCTATGTTTGGTGGTGACTTATTTAAACGTAATCCAAAGCCTTCTAATTCATGTTCAATAATTTTTTTGTGTTGTAAAGGTTTAAGTGCATCCAGTATGATGAATATAAGGTTACAAGTACGGGCTACAGCAATTACTTGTCGACCTCTACCTTTACCATCTTTTGCTCCTTCAATGATACCAGGCAAGTCAAGAAGCTGTAACACAAATACATACATATGAACTACACAATTTTTATGCATGTTTAAGAGACTGTGAATCTACTTGTAAAGTTAAGCATTGTAACGGGGCTAAAAGGGAGGGGTTTTATTTTATTAAAAGTTTGTAAATTCATTTTCATCTGCGTGATCAGCCACATGTTGAATAGAAGCTGTAGTTCAAACAAAGGAGCGATGAGGTGAAGTCATTACAATGGAATGTGTCGTGTTGTCCATAACGGATGAATTCTCAGAACTTTAATACTGTGTAATGCGCACAAAAATCTGCGGAGCGCATAACCGACGCTTGGCAAAGTCGCGCAAAATGGCTTTGTGCGAATTTTGTCCAACTGTGCTCTCGACATGACGGAAACATAATTGTAAGTCACACCCATTTATGTGACGTAATTACAGGCAGTGAGATTTCGTCGACGTCCAACACACGGGAGTTGCACTTGTTAAATGTGCGGTGACAAAGACTTTAACGCATAAGGCATTGTTTTCCGTCTTGTCCAAAAAAAACCTTGGTAGTGGGGTACTTGGTGGACGCTACTCGCAGTTCCTGACCGACGCTAGCCTGCGCAGGCAGCCCGCCAAACGGGGCTCAACAATAAAATTTCAGTATCAAGTAAAAGTGAGTGCAGTTTTCAGAAATGCGGAAGTGAGAACAGTTTTTCGGAAGAAAATGAAATCGTAAATTGTTTCGAACACAGAACGGATTTTGTAAGTGATGTGCCACGAGGTCGGGGAGACGCCACGTTGCCGGCAGGGGTATTGAGTAACGTATCCAACAAATATATAAGTAATTTTGAGTAAAATGGGGCCTATTTAAGTAAAAGGGGTAAATTTTTTTATAGTGTGAATGTGAGAATGAGCAGGCTGGGCGGCCTTCTTTAAGGTAAGATGTTTAATAGAATTTTAGTAGTATCCAATCATGTCATAAATATTATAATAATGTTTTATTTAGCTTGAATTTTTGGCAAGAAGTAATAGATTGATGTAAGAGGTACAGAAATGAATAAGTAATAACGAACATGTTGAAAGTTTAAGGAATTTAATAAAATTTAATTTGCTTCTCTTCCTAAATGCGAGTTGGGTACGTTATTAATACAACCTTGAAATCATACTTGCATTTCAACGTTCGTGTGACGAACTCTGGGCGGAGAAGAAAATTTAAAGGTAAGTGGAGAGCAAAATATTTTTATGATTTTAATATATTAATAATGTAATTAACTTCACATCATCACATGCATGAAACAAATCTAAAGGATGACCATAGGTGATATCAGTGGACAAGGTCTCCTACACTTGGATGGACTGACAGATGGTAAATTTGATTTGACTTATTTTACACATGCTTAGTATGAAAATCTCTCTTTTATATGTGTACATAAAAGAAAATTTGAAGGTACAATATCTGTTTAATTAAATAAACTGAAAGTAAATCAAATTGACCAAATTATCTGTTACGCTATTAATTACTGCTTTGTTGTTTGTTATTCATTCTAAATACACACACGTGCCCGCACAAAGAGTCCCAAAACCTTCATAGATTTCAATGTCAGACTATGTTCTTTCTTTTCATATTATGGACAATCTGCTTCCTATACTCATGAGTTACAGTACATATACTTCTGATATCTTTTCATGGAATCCAACTCAGCTGTTTCACTTCAATATACAAGCCTAGTACTGTAAGGTGTCTTCTATTATTTCCATGTTAATTTGTCTCTCAAGGCCCTCTTCCTTCTACTCAAAATAAAGACTTTATCTTAAGTGCCTAATTATTCTCTTTATCCGTTTTGACAATAACCAAAACTTGCAGTTATATTAGTCTGCATGTAGTGCTAAATACTGTCATCTTACTTTTCCTCAGTATTTATCACTTACTAATAAATTTGTTCTTGATAGCTTGGAATTTTTACAATTTTATTGATTTGACTATTAGAATTTATACCTCCTTCTTTACTATTACCCCCTAAGTACTGAGGTGTAATACGTATGTTCCTTTACTATGTAATACTGTCTGGGATTCCTTGCTGTTACCATTACTTTGTTGTTTGTGAAATTATTTTAATAGGATACTATTAATGATCAGGGGTTTATTCCATGCCAGTAAATTGTTTTGTAAGTTATCTTTTACTGCTGTGATAACTACATCATATGCAAATTTATGTTTTAAAACTTGCAATCTCTAGTATCCCCCATATAATTAATTAAGTTTAAGTGTACATTTCTTCAAGATTTCATCAGGGACTCATTAGATCTTTTTTTCAGTCCTTCTAAAATCTAAAATTCTGTGAATTTCCACATTATTATATATAACATAGTTCCGACTCTTTTTGTATAAGCTTTTGAGACACTATTATATACTACTTTTAGTAAACTGTACAGCCCATTATTTTGTCATTCCGTTCTAATGCTTTTTCTAAGTTTAAAAACTACATATATGCTTGTGATGTGCTTGGTAACATTTTGATCTTTTGAAAATATATTATCCTACTGTACATTACACGTTCTTCTGAACCCATTCTTTACACCAGATTTTGTAAGTCTATTTCATAATTTTCTTGTCTATATTCCAATACCCTTTCATATAGTTTTAGCAATATGCACAACAGGTAAAAGAATGTTAAAAAAATTCACAAGTGTGTTATCCATACAATGTAATCCGAAGACACCAGTTAGTTGGACACATAGTCTTACGCCCACCTGTAAGTTCAGCATAGACCACTGGATTTATGAAGAGGCCACTAATTTGGCTGAAAACTTCACCCATCCTATTATTTAAAAATGGATGTAAAAATTGAAACATACATGTTCTTGTTTCACAAATATCAGTCGTTACAACAGTAAGTCGGGTTATAATATGATACTAAGGATGAGTTCAACAGTCCACCCAGTACTGAAAAACTGAGTAGTCACAACTAACTGAGATTATTTTAGTAATAATGATTAAAATTGTAATTTTATATACATGTTTTTAGCTACAGCCTATAAAGTATTATCATCACTGGACTGCAGGTTTTTTTGAGAATTTTTTAAAGTTAATGTTTGTATAACGAAATGTAAAAACAGGGGCAAAAATCTTTGTAGTTTGCGTAATTTTACATCTTGGACAATTCACTGTAGCCTCAATTTCTAACCAATGTATGTTACAAGAATACACCACATATAAGATTTCAATTCACTAAAGTTAAGGGAATCTATTTTTACAGGAATCTGTCTTACTATTTTTTATTTTTTTTTTTATTTTGCATTATTTTTGATAAATCAAATTCACATTTTCTACTCAACAATAGATGTAAATTCAAAGGAATTGTGAAAAAAAAACAGCAATTTATTGGAAAGGAATTTTAAAGGTACAGATATTGCTTTCTACATAGACAGTAAAATTTCATATTGTATAGCTTTCAGAATAGTAAAAACATTAAATAAATTACGATACATAATGTTTAAAGCATATATTTTTTCTTGGATTTCTTTGAGGGTGAAACTATAGCGTATCATTAATTTTTCACTGTTTTGAATTAAAGGAAAGGGCCTAACTGTTTACATATTAACACTAACATTTAGGTACTCATTCTCTGAAAATGTCACTTTCTAATACTGATATTAACAATTTTGTTTAATATGCTGTCACAGTCATAGGTTTCACATTTAAATATTAATCATTTACATTCATTTCACGGTTCCTTTCTAAAGCTCAGTCCTTCTTCATAGTCATATTGAATGTTTTGTCTATAAGATTAACAACACTAGTTTGTTATTTGTTATAATGTTTAATGCAAATTGTGTGTGTGTGTGTGTGTGTGTACGCTAACATAAAATTTATACATTTTTTTTACCATTCTGTAAACTCTAAGGACAATAAAGAAATTCTAGAAGTCCAATATATAAAGTTAGAAAAGCAATCAATGCGACACATAGGAATACTAAAAAAAAATACCGTAACATGGCTTTTTTTGTAGACATAGAAGATATTAAAATAAAAAGAAGTATTCCAGACAAAAGGTTTACAAAACAAAATCACAGAGATTGAGCCACCCAGAAGAAACTACAGTATGGTCCGAGGCATGGTGTCAAATGTATGGTCAGATGAAACATATTTATACAAGGCCCTTAACAATATGTAAAATGCTGTGACTCAGATAGTATTGAAAGTGGTATGAAAGTAGAGAAATCTCTGCAAAGAAATCCTTCTATGACGGTCTGAATCTGACAAACTATAAAGGATGTGACAAATATTATGCTTTACATAAAGGAAATAACAATAAATTCGAAACATTTACATAACAGCCTGTAATGTCATAATAAACTCCGAACTTCACACAGCCTCTGAACTTAACTATGCAGGTGTAGTAAATGGACACAGAAATCATTCAACTAAAAACACTGACGGTTCCACAGATTGCTAAATTCTAAGAGGAATTCAAAACGCGTTTAACCAGCTAACATAGAAAAATAGTATTGTTTTTAAAAAGTATTAATGAGTAAAATCAAATGTAAGAATAAATCATTTAGGTCTAAATCATTTGTGGAATAATTCAACACAGATGAAATAACTATACTTCTTCACCAAAATGTAACACATTTTATGAGAAACTCATTTTACAAATAACTTGTATTTTAAAATACTACTCCAGTAGACTCCCTCTCGTCCGGCCACCTCGGGACCAGACCCTAAGCCGGATTTCAAAATGGCCGGACGAACCGAAAATACGCTATAATGATGAAATAACGCTCTTTAATGAATGATCCATACAATAAATGACCCAATACAGTATATATAAATTACTAATAATTATAATTACTCACCCTTACTCCATGGTAGCAAGTAAAAAAACAAACAAGGAAAATTACTACAACTCACACAGATATTACAGTATTTGCCAAAAATAACACAACTCTTTATAGAATATGAAAAACACATGAACATTAAAAGTGTCACTACAGAACATAAAACTCGGAAATAAAAATTAAAAGAAATCAGTTATCTTCTTCTGCTTTTTTTGTTCAACTGTTTTGTTGAATGCGAAATCACGCGATTTCTTAATGAACATAACATCAACTGCAGTTGCCTCTGTTTGTTGCTCGATGTACATCGTTGCTAATTCCAGGGCTGCTCTTCCCTCAGCATGGCTCATTTTCTCCTCAACATTTCCCTCTTCGTCATTGACTTCTTCTTCTTCTTCGTCTTCTTGGCAAATGACAGCTTGCACAATTTCATCATCGTTTAAGATCTCATTTTGAAGCTCCTCATCTTGACCAGCAATCCATTCTGCAACGTCTTGTTGTACAAGATCATCAGAGTGAGGCAATCGCTGTAGATCTTTTAACAGAGATTCGTTGTCATCTGGTTCAAAACCCTGAAGATTTGATTCATCTGCTTTAGGGTTGTCCTCTTTATTCTTTTCAATGAGAAGAAAACAATTTGGCCATGCTTTTCTCCAAGACTTTGTAAATGTAGATGATGGCATTTCATCGTATGCCTTAGCTACCATATAGATCACGTCTTTCATGTTGATTGTCTTTAAGGCCGGAATGAGACCTGTGCTGCCTTCATTGTCCAGTTTACCTAGAATTTCCGAAAGAAGCTTTCTGCGGTACCTTCTCTTAAAAGACTCGATGACCCCTTGGTCCATTGGTTGTGTAAGACTTGTGACGTTAGGTGGCAGGAATAATAATTTTATATCACTGTAACCTTCACATTCAAGTTCTTGCAGATGGGTAGGTGCATTGTCTAGCACTAAAAGTGCTTTAACTGGTAACTTCAAACTTGTCAAATGATGTTTCACTTTAGAAACAAATTCGCTTTCGAACCACTACTTAAACAGATACGAATCCATCCAGGCTGATTTTCGTGCTCTGTAGTACACTGGAAGGAATGACATGTTTAAATTCTTAAAAGCTCTGGGTTTTGCTGATTTTCCGATTACAAACAAAGGCAGCTTGTGGGACCCTGAGGCATTTGAACACAAAGCCACTGTATTCTCTCTTTACTGGCTTTAAATCCTGGGGCTGAAGTTTCCTTAGCCGTAGCAAACGTTTTCTTGGGCAAGAGTTTAAAATTCAACCCCGTCTCGTCAGGGACCCTGAGGCATTTGAACACAAAGCCACTGTATTCTCTCTTTACTGGCTTTAAATCCTGGGGCTGAAGTTTCCTTAGCCGTAGCAAACGTTTTCTTGGGCAAGAGTTTAAAATTCAACCCCGTCTCGTCAATATTATAGACTTGTTCTGGACTAAGATTTTCACTAGCAATGATGTCAGTTTTTTTGAAAAATCGCTAGCTGCTGATGGGTTCGCTGACAATTTTTCACCACAAACGCCAATGAAATGAACTCCATGACGCTTTTTCCAGCGTGTTCGCCATCCTTCACTTGCCGAGAATGTACTGGCATCTTGAAGTTTTGAGTGTAGGATAACTGCTTTTTATTTTAAAATTGGTCCACTTATTGGAGTGCCTCTTCGGCGTTCCTGTATAAACCATAACCACAAAGCATCGTCTACTAATTCGTTATTTGGTTTTTTTAAAGTGCATCGCGTCGAAAGCACTTTTTCAGTTTCAATTTGAGTGCAGAAAGTCTCAATCGATTTTGTTTCGGCGCCAGTCATTAACAGTACTCTTGCCTATATTAAACTCTTGGCAAATACGCTGGACCGATTCACCCTTATCAAGACGCTGACGGACTTGTAATTTTTGGTCCATAGTCACGAACGTGTGTTTTTTGTTTCGCACTCATATCGGAAAACGTTTTTATTTACACAGATACATACAGTATTACTATATACACAGATATCTTTACACAGACTATATACACAGAACTCACAACATAAGACATACATCCGCACATGAACAAAACCGTGAGTCAACTGAGCTACTGTACATATATTTTCCATTTAACAAATTGTGGCCTGTCACTGGAGGCTCGTCTAGACTGTGACTCACCGTATGGCTGGCCGAACCATCCAACGGCCAATCCAACCGAGGCCGGACGAGAGGGAGTCTACTGTATCACACTAACCACCCACATAATAGCATTAATGCCAGTATAGTAATATTAATGATATACTGAAATATGAGAAAGGCACTCTAGGTCACAATTATAGTCAAAATAAAAACAATGCACATGACTATGATTTTTCTGCAGTATACTTTCCACCTCCTCATAATTAAAATATCGGTATGGAGAACCATACATGACTTCCATATTCTAAGATTTATATTTAAAATCATTTTCAAAATGAAATATTACCATAGAAACTACTTCTTTCTACTTACTGCTTCAGCCTTAACCACAGTACTGTGGTCACTAATGTATACCACCTCACGTTATCGCACTCGATTTTCACTGATGATGGAAGTCGATGGCATTGCCGAAATGTCTGGTTTTGTAGAAAACATTGGACTAAGGCCAAATATCCCGGGAAGGAATTTTAACAAAAACTACTTCTTTGTTGCCGATAACGTTGTACACATATATATCAGTGGCGAAGTTACATGGAGGCAATTGAGGCAATGCCTACCCTAAAAAATTCTGTAGAATAAAAATTATAAATACGTATGAACTACATAACGTAAAGATTATACATTGTTACTGCGACTGTCAAATTTATTAAACCGAAACGTGCTTTATTGAGCGACCGCTAGATGGTGACAGGTGAGATTCGGCATAGTTCGTTTAAAGCGAATGAGGCAACCTGAACTTGCCTCAGCATTTTTTGTATACATCGTATGTAAGCAATGTAGTGGTGTGATAGGGAAGTGTAGGGAGGGGGGATTGTCCCGCGCTGTACACATAGAGCGTTGAGGCATGCCTCACTTCTATGGTCCAAACAGTTAAGTTAAAGCGCCTGTGTTGTTTCTAAGTGTTTATTTTATGCGGTTATTAAAAGTGTCACTGTTATTCCGCTGAACTAACAGATGATCAAGATTGTTATTTGAATTATTTGTAACATTAAACATATATATAGAAACTAATCAAGTTTAAAAATTTGAAGTTCAATCAGTTGTATTATTGTGTATGACTAATACAAGGATTGTTCAATAGACACACGTATAGAGCTGTAAAGCATTTTTTATTCAACGATTTTAAAAGAAGTCTCCAATAACATTAAGACATGAGTTCCACTGTTGCGCTAGCCTGTAGATTCCCTGCTAGTAAAATTCTTACGGCTGTTTGTGGAACCATTCGGTTACAGCAAACTCTACCTCAGCGTCCGATTTGACCCACCGTCCTTTTAGTGATTCCTTAAAAAAAATTTAAGATAAGATTTTTGCCTACCCATTCATTAACTACTAGCTTCGCCAGTAAACTAATTGATGTCCATTTTTTCGGCTTGCACGCGTTATGTTGGTGTGGGTTTCGGCACTTTCCATTTAAAAAGCATGCAAACGTAAGAAAATAAACATGAGTGAGGCCAGAAATAACGTGAATTGTGTGTGTGTGTGTGTGTGTGTGTGTGTGTGTGTGTGTGTGTGTGTGTGTGTCTTACCTGCCTTTTTATTGCCGTATTAAATGAAAAATATTATATTACATTAAAATGAAAAAATTATAATTTTATTGCCTGGCAACAAAATTATTTTATTTTTAACAATTACCATTGTTTCAAAAAGATTAAATAAATTTTCAAGTACTTTACTCTTGTTAAAACATAAAAGGTTGCAGGTAAACTACCCCTTCCCCTTAACCGATCTTCACCAAAATCGAAAGTCCTTGAGACCTCTACAATTCAGGGATGTATGCAAAAAATTATTTGATTCTGTTTGAATTTGCGGCAGTTATCGTTTGCCATAGAAAATACGCTTGATAAAAAAACGTTGCAGGTAAACTACCCCTTTCCCCTTAACCGATCTTCACCAAAAACAATAGGTCTTGAGTACTCTACAAATCAGGGCTGTATGCAAAACATTATTTGATTCTGTTTGAATTTGCGGCTGTTATCGTTTGCCATAGAAAATACCCTTGTTAAAAAAACGTTGCAGGTAAACTACCCCTTTCCCTCAACCGATCTTCACCAAAAACAAAAGATCTTGAGAACTCTACAATTCAGGGCTGTATGCGAAACATTATTTGATTCTGTTTGAATTTGCGGCTGTTATCGTTTGCCAAACAAACAAAATCCCTTGCTAAAAAAAAACCGTTGCTGGTAAACTACCCCTTTCCCTTAACCGATCTTCACCAAAAACAATAGGTCTTGAAAACTCTACAATTCAGGGCTGTATACGAAACATTATTTAATTCTGTTTGAATTTGCGGCTGTTATCGTTTGCCAAAAAAAAAAAATTTCCCTTGATAAAAAAAACCGTTGCAGGTAAACTACCCCTTTCCCTCAACCGATCTTCACCAAAAACAATAGGTCGTGAGTACTCTACAAATCAGGGCTGTATGCAAAAAATTATTTGATTCTGTTTGAATTTGCAGCAGTTATCGTTTGCCATAGAAAAAAAATCTACAGACAGACACACAGACACTTTTCGGAAAACGACTTTTACTTCCATATTCCTTAAGAAATGGAAGTATGGTGATGGCAAAAAAAATTGTGTTCGAGATTATTGCAGATTCTGATACTACTACACTCAAAACATGAAAAAAAGTCGTTTTCCGAAAAGTGTCTGTGTGTGTGTCTGTCTGTAGATTTTTTTTCTATGGCAAACGATAACTGCCGCAAATTCAAACAGAATCAAATAATTTTTTGCATGCAGTCCTGATTTGCATAGTACTCGCGACCTATTGTTTTTGGTGAAGATCGGTTGAGGGAAAGGGGTACTTTACTTGCAACGATTTTTTTTTTAGCAGGGTAATTTTGTTTGTTTGGCAAACGATAACAGCCGCAAATTCAAACAGAATCAAATAATGTTTCGCATACAGCCCTGAATTGTAGAGTTCTCAAGATCTGTTGATTTTGGTGAAGATCGGTTAAGGGAAAGGGGTAGTTTACCTGTAACGTTTTATGTTTTAACAAGGGTATTTCCTATGGCAAACGATAACAGCCGCAAATTCAAACAGAATCAAAAGATTATTTGCATACAGCCCTAAATTGTAGAGTTCTCAAGACCTACTGTTTTTGGTGAAGTTCGGTTGAGGGAAAGGGGTAGTTTACCTGCAACGTTTTTTTAACAAGGGTATTTTCTATGGCAAACGATAACAGCCGCAAATTCAAACAGAATCAAATAATGTTTTGCATACAGCCCTGATTTGTAGAGTACTCAAGACCTATTGTTTTTGGTGAAGATCGGTTAAGGGAAAGGGGTAGTTTACCTGCAACGTTTTTTTATCAAGCGTATTTTTTTCTATGGCAAACGATAACTGCCGCAAATTCAAACAGAATCAAATAATTTTCTGCATACAGCCCTGATTTGTAGAGTACTCACGACCTATTCTTTTTGGTGAAGATCGGTTGAGGGAAAGGGGTAGTTTACCTGCAACGGTTTTTTTTTATCAAGGGAAATTTTTTTTTTTTTGGCAAACGATAACAGCCGCAAATTCAAACAGAATCAAATAATGTTTCGTATGCAGCCCTGAATTGTAGAGTTCTCAAGACCTATGGTTTTTGGTGAAGATCGGTTAAGGGAAAGGGGTAGTTTACCTGTAACGTTTTATGTTTTAACAAGGGTATTTCCTATGGCAAACGATAACAGCCGCAAATTCAAACAGAATCAAATAATTTTTTGCATACAGCCCTGATTTGTAGAGTACTCATGACCTATTGTTTTTGGTGAAGATCGGTTGAGGGAAAGGGGTAGTTCACCTGCAACGGTTTTTTTTTATCAAGGGAATTTTTTTTTTTGGCAAACGATAACAGCCGCAAATTCAAACAGAATCAAATAATGTTTCGCATACAGCCCTGAATTGTAGAGTTCTCAAGACCTATTGTTTTTGGTGAAGATCGGTTAAGGGAAAGGGGTAGTTTACCTGCAACGTTTTTTTAACAAGGGTATTTTATATGGCAAACGATAACAGCCGCAAATTCACACAGAATCAAATACGTTTTTGCATACAGCCCTGATTTTCAGAGTAATCAAGACCTATTGTTTTTGGTGAAGATCGGTTAAGGGGAAGGGGTAGTTTACCTGCAACGTTTTTTTACTTCCATATTCCTTAAGGAATGGAAGTATGGTGATGCCAAAAAAAATCGTGTTCGAGATTATTGCAGATTCTGATTGTACTACACTCAAAACATGAAAAAAAGTCGTTTTCCGAAAAGTGTCTGTGTGTGTGTGTCTGTCTGTCTGTGTGTCTGTAGATCTTTTTTCTATGGCAAACGATAACTGCCGCAAATTCAAACAGAATCAAATAATTTTTTGCATGCAGCCCTGATTTGCAGAGTACTCGCGACCTATTGTTTTTGGTGAAGATCGGTTGAGGGAAAGGGGTAGTTTACCAGCAACGGTTTTTTTTTAGCAAGGGTAATTTTGTTTGTTTGGCAAACGATAACAGCCGCAAATTCAAACAGAATCAAATAATGTTTCGCATACAGCCCTGAATTGTAGAGTTCTCAAGATCTTTTGATTTTGGTGAAGATCGGTTAAGGGAAAGGGGTAGTTTACCTGTAACATTTTATGTTTTAACAAGGGTATTTCATATGGCAAACGATAACAGCCGCAAATTCAAACAGAATCAAAAGATTATTTGCATACAGCCCTAAATTGTAGAGTTCTCAAGACCTATTGTTTTTGGTGAAGATCGGTTAAGGGAAAGGGGTAGTTTACCTACAAGGTTTTTTTAACAAGGGTATTTTCTATGGCAAACGATAACAGCCTCAAATTCAAACAGAATCAAAACATTTTCTGCATACAGTCCTGATTTGTAGAGTACTCAAGACCTATTGTTTTTGGTGAAGATCGGTTGAGGGGAAGGGGTAGTTTACCTGCAACGTTTTTTTATCAAGCGTATTTTCTATGGCAAACGATAACAGCCGCAAATTCAAACAGAATCAAATAATGTTTCGCATACTGCCCTGAATTGTAGAGTTCTCAAGACCTATTGTTTTTGGTGAAGATCGGTTAAGGGAAAGGGGTAGTTTACCTGTAACGTTTTATGTTTTAACAAGGGTATTTCCTATGGCAAACGATAACAGCCGCAAATTCAAACAGAATCAAAAGATTATTTGCATACAGCCCTAAATTGTAGAGTTCTCAAGACCTATTGTTTTTGGTGAAGATCGGTTAAGGGAAAGGGGTAGTTTACCTACAAGGTTGTTTTAACAAGGGTATTTTCTATGGCAAACGATAACAGCCGCAAATTCAAACAGAATCAAATAATTTTCTGCATACAGCCCTGGTTTGTAGAGTACTGAAGACCTATTGTTTTTGGTGAAGATCGGTTGAGGGGAAGGGGTAGTTTACCAGCAACATTTTTTATCAAGCGTATTTTCTATGGCAAACGATAGCTGCCGCAAATTCAAACAGAATCAAATAATTTTTTGCATGCAGCCCTGATTTGCAGAGCACTCGCGACCTATTGTTTTTGGTGAAGATCGGTTGAGGGAAAGGGGTAGTTTACCAGCAACAGTTTTTTTTTTAGCAAGGGTAATTTTGTTTGTTTGGCAAACGATAACAGCCGCAAATTCAAACAGAATCAAATAATGTTTCGCATACAGCCTTGAATTGTAGAGTTCTCAAGATCTTTTGATTTGGTGAAGATCGGTTAAGGGAAAGGGGTAGTTTACCTGTAACGTTTTATGTTTTAACAAGGGTATTTCATATGGCAAACAATAACAGCCGCAAATTCAAACAGAATCAAAAGATTATTTGCATAAAGCCCTAAATTGTAGATTTCTCAAGACCTATTGTTTTTGGTGAAGATCGGTTAAGGGAAAGGGGTAGTTTACCTACAAGGTTTTTTTAACAAGGGTATTTTCTATGGCAAACGATAACAGCCGCAAATTCAAACAGAATCAAAACATTTTCTGCATACAGTCCTGATTTGTAGAGTACTCAAGACCTATTGTTTTTGGTGAAGATCGGTTGAGGGGAAGGGGTAGTTTACCTGCAACGTTTTTTATCAAGCGTATTTTCTATGGCAAACGATAACAGCCGCAAATTCAAACAGAATCAAATAATGTTTCGCATACAGTCCTGAATTGTAGAGTTCTCAAGATCTTTTGATTTTGGTGTAGATCGGTTAAGGGAAAGGGGTAGTTTACCTACAAGGTTTTTTTAACAAGGGTATTTTCTATGGCAAACAATAACAGCCGCAAATTCAAACAGAATCAAAACATTTTCTGCATACAGTCCTGATTTGTAGAGTACTCAAGACCTATTGTTTTTGGTGAAGATCGGTTGAGGGGAAGGGGTAGTTTACCTGCAACGTTTTTTATCAAGCGTATTTTCTATGGCAAACAATAACAGCCGCAAATTCAAACAGAATCAAATAATGTTTCGCATACTGCCCTGAATTGTAGAGTTCTCAAGACCTATTGTTTTTGGTGAAGATCGGTTAAGGTAAAGGGGTAGTTTACCTGTAACGTTTTATGTTTTAACAAGGGTATTTCCTATGGCAAACGATAACAGCCGCAAAATCAAACAGAATCAAAAGATTATTTGCATACAGCCCTAAATTGTAGAGTTCTCAAGACCTATTGTTTTTGGTGAAGATCGGTTAAGGGAAAGGGGTAGTTTACCTACAAGGTTGTTTTAACAAGGGTATTTTTTATGGCAAACGATAACAGCCGCAAATTCAAACAGAATCAAATAATTTTCTGCATACACCCCTGGTTTGTAGAGTACTCAAGACCTATTGTTTTTGGTGAAGATCGGTTGAGGGGAAGGGGTAGTTTACCAGCAACGTTTTTTATCAAGCGTATTTTCTATGGCAAACGATAACTGCCGCAAATTCAAACAGAATCAAATAATGTTTTGCATACAGCCCTGATTTGTAGAGTACTCATGACCTATTGTTTTTGGTGAAGATCGGTTGAGGGAAAGGGGTAGTTCACCTGCAATGGTTTTTTTTTATCAAGGGAATTTTTTTTTTTGGCAAACGATAACAGCCGCAAATTCAAACAGAATCAAATAATGTTTCGCATACAGCCCTGAATTGTAGAGTTCTCAAGACCTATTGTTTTTGGTGAAGATCGGTTAAGGGAAAGGGGTAGTTTACCTGCAACGTTTTATGTTTTAACAAGGGTATTTTCTATGGCAAACGATAACAGCCGCAAATTCAAACAGAATCAAAAGATTATTTGCATACAGCTCTAAATTGTAGAGTTCTCAAGACCTATTGTTTTTGGTGAAGATCGGTTAAGGGAAAGGGGTAGTTTACCTGCAACGTTTTTTTAACAAGGGTATTTTATATGGCAAACGATAACAGCCGCAAATTCAAACAGAATCAAATACGTTTTTGCATACAGCCCTGATTTTCAGAGTAATCAAGACCTATTGTTTTTGGTGAAGATCGGTTAAGGGGAAGGGGTAGTTTACCTGCAACGTTTTTTTACTTCCATATTCCTTAAGGAATGGAAGTATGGTGATGGCAAAAAAAATCGTGTTCGAGATTATTGCAGATTCTGATTGTACTACACTCAAAACATGAAAAAAAAGCGTTTTCCGAAAAGTGTCTGTGTGTGTGTCTGTCTGTCTGTCTGTGTGTCTGTAGATTTTTTTTCTATGGCAAACGATAACTGCCGCAAATTCAAACAGAATCCAATAATTTTTTGCATGCAGCCCTGATTTGCAGAGTACTCGCGACCTATTGTTTTTGGTGAAGATCGGTTGAGGGAAAGGGGTAGTTTACCAGCAACGGTTTTTTTTTAGCAAGGGTAATTTTGTTTGTTTGGCAAACGATAACAGCCGCAAATTCAAACAGAATCAAATAATGTTTCGCATACAGCCCTGAATTGTAGAGTTCTCAAGATCTTTTGATTTTGGTGAAGATCGGTTAAGGGAAAGGGGTAGTTTACCTGTAACGTTTTATGTTTTAACAAGGGTATTTCATATGGCAAACAATAACAGCCGCAAATTCAAACAGAATCAAAAGATTATTTGCATACAGCCCTAAATTGTAGATTTCTCAAGACCTATTGTTTTTGGTGAAGATCGGCTAAGGGAAAGGGGTAGTTTACCTACAAGGTTTTTTTAACAAGGGTATTTTCTATGGCAAACGATAACAGCCGCAAATTCAAACAGAATCAAAACATTTTCTGCATACAGTCCTGATTTTTAGAGTACTCGAGACCTATTGTTTTTGGTGAAGATCGGTTGAGGGGAAGGGGTAGTTTACCTGCAACGTTTTTATCAAGCGTATTTTCTGTGGCAAACGATAACAACCGCAAATTCAAACAGAATCAAATAATGTTTCGCATACTGCCCTGAATTGTAGAGTTCTCAAGACCTATTGTTTTTGGTGAAGATCGGTTAAGGGAAAGGGGTAGTTTACCTGTAACGTTTTATGTTTTAACAAGGGTATTTCCTATGGCAAACGATAACAGCCGCAAATTCAAACAGAATCAAAAGATTATTTGCATACAGCCCTAAATTGTAGAGTTCTCAAGACCTATTGTTTTTGTTGAAGATCGGTTAAGGGAAAGGGGTAGTTTACCTACAAGGTTGTTTTAACAAGGGTATTTTCTATGGCAAACGATAACAGCCGCAAATTCAAACAGAATCAAATAATTTTCTGCATACAGCCCTGGTTTGTAGAGTACTCAAGACCTATTGTTTTTGGTGAAGATCGGTTGAGGGGAAGGGGTAGTTAACCGGCAACGTTTTTTATCAAGCGTATTTTCTATGGCAAACGATAACTGCCGCAAATTCAAACAGAATCAAATAATGTTTTGCATACAGCCCTGATTTGTAGAGTGCTCGCGACCTGTTGTTTTTGGTGAAGATCGGTTGAGGGGAAGGGGTAGTTTACCTGCTACGGTTTTTTTTATCAAGGGAAATTGTTTTTTTTTGGCAAACGATAACAGCCGCAAATTCAAACAGAATCAAATAATGTTTTGCATACAGCCCTGAATTGTAGAGTTCTCAAGACCTATTGTTTTTGGTGAAGATCGGTTAAGGGAAAGGGATAGTTTACCTACAACGTTTTTTTAACAAGGGTATTTTCTATGGCAAACGATAACAGCCGCAAATTCAAACAGAATCAAATAATTTTCTGCATACAGCCCTGATTTCTAGAGTACTCAAGACCTATTGTTTTTGGTGAGGATCGGTTGAGGGGAAGGGGTAGTTTACCTGCCACGTTTTTTATCAAGAATTTTCTATGGCAAACGATAACTGCCGCAAATTCAAACAGAATCAAATAATTTTTTGCATACTTCAGTGAATTGTAGAGGACTCAAGGCCTTTAGATTTTGGTGAAGATCAGTTAAGGGAAGGGGTAGTTTACCTGCAACCTTTTACGTTTTAACAATAGTAAAGTACTTGAAAATTCATTTAAACTTTTCAAACAATGGTAATTGTTGAAAATAAAATAATTTTGTTGCCAGGCAATCTGAAAATTTCAGATTTTGTACCACAAAATCTGAAAAGATTATACGATAGTTTATGAAATGGTTAATAATACGTCAGTGGAAGGTGTAATGAGAAATTAGCAGAAATTGAAACCTGGGGAATGTTAACAGTTCTGTAGATACAATTTTGTCAGAATGTTTGGAAATGATCATCAACATTGAAGAAAAAGTAAGCATATTAAGAAACATATGTAAATACTTATTATAAAAAAATAATGTTTGTTTTTGATAAAGTCATTTTGATTATAAAATATAAATATTTACAACAAGAAAAGAATTTTCAGTTTCAAAATTTAAATATATTTTTATAAAACAATGGGTTCTTCATTGAGGTGGGGACCATGTCACTCACTCCATCTCAAGCCTCCTCTCCCATTTTGCAGAAAAAGGGGACCCTGTCAAGGCTGATACTTTGACGACAGTGACAGGGCTTTCCACCAAATTCAGCAGAGTGACAGGTAGGCCCAACTCTGATTGGCTCCTCAGATTTCCCCAGTGTCAGTAGGTTCTATGAAAATATTTTATTTCAAAAATGATTTTAAATATAAATCTTAGATATGTTTTATAAATCTCATGTTTTATGTTTTAACATGGGTAATTTTTTATATGACCAACCATAACTGCCGTAAATTCAAACAGAATCAAATAATTTTTTACATATGAGCCTGAGCTATAGAGAACTCAATGTCTGTTGATTTTGGTGAAGATCGGTTACGGGAAAGGGCAGTTTACCGGAAACATTTTTTGTTGTAACATGAGTAAAGTACTTAATTTTGATAAAGTATCCTGATAAGATCTTAATAATCCACTGTAGAAACGTAGATGAAATATCTATAAATGAAGAGGCTAGTTGAACGGGCTGGGGGTAATTTTCTATAAATCAAAATTATAGTTGAAGAGGGAGGGGATAATATTTTTATATGTGTACTACGTTACTGGCAAGAAAGAAGTATTTTTTTGTTAAAATTCCTTCCCTGGCTGTTTGGCTGAAAATGATTTTAAATATAAATCTTAGAATATGGAAGTCATGTATGGTTCTCCATACCGATATTTATCAAGGGTATTACTTCCATATTCCTTAAGGAATGGAAGGTATGGTGATGGCAAAAAAAATCGTGTTCGAGATTATTGCAGATTCTGATTCTACTACACTCAAAACATGAAAAAAAGTCGTTTTCCGAAAAGTGTCTGTGTGTGTGTGTGTCTGTAGATTTTTTTTCTATGGCAAACGATAACTGCCGCAAATTCAAACAGAATCAAATAATTTTTTGCATACAGCCCTGATTTGTAGAGTACTAGCGACCTATTGTTTTTGGTGAAGATCGGTTGAGGGAAAGGGGTAGTTTACCTGCAACGGTTTTTTTATCAAGGGAAATTTTTTTTTGGCAAACGATAACAGCCGCAAATTCAAACAGAATTAAATAATGTTTCGTATACAGCCCTGAATTGTAGAGTTCTCAAGACCTATTGTTTTTGGTGAAGATCGGTTAAGGTAAAGGGGTAGTTTACCTGTAACGTTTTATGTTTTATCAAGCGTATTTTCTATGGCAAACGATAACAGCCGCAAATTCAAACAGAATCAAATAATGTTTCGCATACTGCCCTGAATTGTAGAGTTCTCAAGACCTATTGTTTTTGGTGAAGATCGGTTAAGGTAAAGGGGTAGTTTACCTGTAACGTTTTATGTTTTAACAAGGGTATTTCCTATGGCAAACGATAACAGCCGCAAAATCAAACAGAATCAAAAGATTATTTGCATACAGCCCTAAATTGTAGAGTTCTCAAGACCTATTGTTTTTGGTGAAGATCGGTTAAGGGAAAGGGGTAGTTTACCTACAAGGTTGTTTTAACAAGGGTATTTTTTATGGCAAACGATAACAGCCGCAAATTCAAACAGAATCAAATAATTTTCTGCATACACCCCTGGTTTGTAGAGTACTCAAGACCTATTGTTTTTGGTGAAGATCGGTTGAGGGGAAGGGGTAGTTTACCAGCAACGTTTTTTATCAAGCGTATTTTCTATGGCAAACGATAACTGCCGCAAATTCAAACAGAATCAAATAATGTTTTGCATACAGCCCTGATTTGTAGAGTACTCATGACCTATTGTTTTTGGTGAAGATCGGTTGAGGGAAAGGGGTAGTTCACCTGCAATGGTTTTTTTTTATCAAGGGAATTTTTTTTTTTGGCAAACGATAACAGCCGCAAATTCAAACAGAATCAAATAATGTTTCGCATACAGCCCTGAATTGTAGAGTTCTCAAGACCTATTGTTTTTGGTGAAGATCGGTTAAGGGAAAGGGGTAGTTTACCTGCAACGTTTTATGTTTTAACAAGGGTATTTTCTATGGCAAACGATAACAGCCGCAAATTCAAACAGAATCAAAAGATTATTTGCATACAGCTCTAAATTGTAGAGTTCTCAAGACCTATTGTTTTTGGTGAAGATCGGTTAAGGGGAAGGGGTAGTTTACCTGCAACGTTTTTTTACTTCCATATTCCTTAAGGAATGGAAGTATGGTGATGGCAAAAAAAATCGTGTTCGAGATTATTGCAGATTCTGATTGTACTACACTCAAAACATGAAAAAAAAGCGTTTTCCGAAAAGTGTCTGTGTGTGTGTCTGTCTGTCTGTCTGTGTGTCTGTAGATTTTTTTTCTATGGCAAACGATAACTGCCGCAAATTCAAACAGAATCCAATAATTTTTTGCATGCAGCCCTGATTTGCAGAGTACTCGCGACCTATTGTTTTTGGTGAAGATCGGTTGAGGGAAAGGGGTAGTTTACCAGCAACGGTTTTTTTTTAGCAAGGGTAATTTTGTTTGTTTGGCAAACGATAACAGCCGCAAATTCAAACAGAATCAAATAATGTTTCGCATACAGCCCTGAATTGTAGAGTTCTCAAGATCTTTTGATTTTGGTGAAGATCGGTTAAGGGAAAGGGGTAGTTTACCTGTAACGTTTTATGTTTTAACAAGGGTATTTCATATGGCAAACGATAACAGCCGCAAATTCAAACAGAATCAAAAGATTATTTGCATACAGCCCTAAATTGTAGATTTCTCAAGACCTATTGTTTTTGGTGAAGATCGGTTAAGGGAAAGGGGTAGTTTACCTACAAGGTTTTTTTAACAAGGGTATTTTCTATGGCAAACGATAACAGCCGCAAATTCAAACAGAATCAAAACATTTTCTGCATACAGTCCTGATTTTTAGAGTACTCGAGACCTATTGTTTTTGGTGAAGATCGGTTGAGGGGAAGGGGTAGTTTACCTGCAACGTTTTTTATCAAGCGTATTTTCTGTGGCAAACGATAACAGCCGCAAATTCAAACAGAATCAAATAATGTTTCGCATACTGCCCTGAATTGTAGAGTTCTCAAGACCTATTGTTTTTGGTGAAGATCGGTTAAGGGAAAGGGGTAGTTTACCTGTAACGTTTTATGTTTTAACAAGGGTATTTCCTATGGCAAACGATAACAGCCGCAAATTCAAACAGAATCAAAAGATTATTTGCATACAGCCCTAAATTGTAGAGTTCTCAAGACCTATTGTTTTTGTTGAAGATCGGTTAAGGGAAAGGGGTAGTTTACCTACAAGGTTGTTTTAACAAGGGTATTTTCTATGGCAAACGATAACAGCCGCAAATTCAAACAGAATCAAATATTTTCTGCATACAGCCCTGGTTTGTAGAGTACTCAAGACCTATTGTTTTTGGTGAAGATCGGTTGAGGGGAAGGGGTAGTTTACCGGCAACGTTTTTTATCAAGCGTATTTTCTATGGCAAACGATAACTGCCGCAAATTCAAACAGAATCAAATAATGTTTTGCATACAGCCCTGATTTGTAGAGTGCTCGCGACCTGTTGTTTTTGGTGAAGATCGGTTGAGGGGAAGGGGTAGTTTACCTGCTACGGTTTTTTTATCAAGGGAAATTGTTTTTTTTTGGCAAACGATAACAGCCGCAAATTCAAACAGAATCAAATAATGTTTTGCATACAGCCCTGAATTGTAGAGTTCTCAAGACCTATTGTTTTTGGTGAAGATCGGTTAAGGGAAAGGGATAGTTTACCTACAACGTTTTTTTAACAAGGGTATTTTCTATGGCAAACGATAACAGCCGCAAATTCAAACAGAATCAAATAATTTTCTGCATACAGCCCTGATTTCTAAAGTACTCAAGACCTATTGTTTTTGGTGAGGATCGGTTGAGGGGAAGGGGTAGTTTACCTGCCACGTTTTTTATCAAGAATTTTCTATGGCAAACGATAACTGCCGCAAATTCAAACAGAATCAAATAATTTTTTGCATACTTCAGTGAATTGTAGAGGACTCAAGGCCTTTAGATTTTGGTGAAGATCAGTTAAGGGGAAGGGGTAGTTTACCTGCAACCTTTTACGTTTTAACAATAGTAAAGTACTTGAAAATTCATTTAAACTTTTTCAAACAATGGTAATTGTTGAAAATAAAATAATTTTGTTGCCAGGCAATCTGAAAATTTCAGATTTTGTACCACAAAATCTGAAAAGATTATACGATAGTTTATGAAATGGTTAATAATACGTCAGTGGAAGGTGTAATGAGAAATTAGCAGAAATTGAAACCTGGGGAATGTTAACAGTTCTGTAGATACAATTTTGTCAGAATGTTTGGAAATGATCATCAACATTGAAGAAAAAGTAAGCATATTAAGAAACATATGTAAATACTTATTATAAAAAAATAATGTTTGTTTTTTGATAAAGTCATTTTGATTATAAAATATAAATATTTACAACAAGAAAAGAATTTTCAGTTTTCAAAATTTAAATATATTTTTATAAAACAATGGGTTCTTCATTGAGGTGGGGACCATGTCACTCACTCCATCTCAAGCCTCCTCTCCCATTTTGCAGAAAAAGGGGACCCTGTCAAGGCTGATACTTTGACGACAGTGACAGGGCTTTCCACCAAATTCAGCAGAGTGACAGGTAGGCCCAACTCTGATTGGCTCCTCAGATTTCCCCAGTGTCAGTAGTTTCTATGAAAATATTTTATTTCAAAAATGATTTTAAATATAAATCTTAGATATGTTTTATAAATCTCATGTTTTATGTTTTAACATGGGTAATTTTTTATATGACCAACCATAACTGCCGTAAATTCAAACAGAATCAAATAATTTTTTACATATGAGCCTGAGCTATAGAGAACTCAATGTCTGTTGATTTTGGTGAAGATCGGTTACGGGGAAAGGGCAGTTTACCTGAAACATTTTTTGTTGTAACATGAGTAAAGTACTTAATTTTGATAAAGTATCCTGATAAGATCTTAATAATCCACTGTAGAAACGTAGATGAAATATCTATAAATGAAGAGGCTAGTTGAACGGGCTGGGGGTAATTTTCTATAAATCAAAATTATAGTTGAAGAGGGAGGGGATAATATTTTTTATATGTGTACTACGTTACTGGCAAGAAAGAAGTATTTTTTTGTTAAAATTCCTTCCCTGGCTGTTTGGCTGAAAATGATTTTAAATATAAATCTTAGAATATGGAAGTCATGTATGGTTCTCCATACCGATATTTATCAAGGGTATTACTTCCATATTCCTTAAGGAATGGAAGGTATGGTGATGGCAAAAAAAATCGTGTTCGAGATTATTGCAGATTCTGATTCTACTACACTCAAAACATGAAAAAAAGTCGTTTTCCGAAAAGTGTCTGTGTGTGTGTGTGTCTGTAGATTTTTTTTCTATGGCAAACGATAACTGCCGCAAATTCAAACAGAATCAAATAATTTTTTGCATACAGCCCTGATTTGTAGAGTACTCGCGACCTATTGTTTTTGGTGAAGATCGGTTGAGGGAAAGGGGTAGTTTACCTGCAACGGTTTTTTTATCAAGGGAAATTTTTTTTTTTGGCAAACGATAACAGCCGCAAATTCAAACAGAATTAAATAATGTTTCGTATACAGCCCTGAATTGTAGAGTTCTCAAGACCTATTGTTTTTGGTGAAGATCGGTTAAGGTAAAGGGGTAGTTTACCTGTAACGTTTTATGTTTTATCAAGCGTATTTTCTATGGCAAACGATAACAGCCGCAAATTCAAAAAGAATCAAATAATGTTTCGCATACTGCCCTGAATTGTAGAGTTCTCAAGACCTATTGTTTTTGGTGAAGATCGGTTAAGGTAAAGGGGTAGTTTACCTGTAACGTTTTATGTTTTAACAAGGGTATTTCCTATGGCAAACGATAACAGCCGCAAAATCAAACAGAATCAAAAGATTATTTGCATACAGCCCTAAATTGTAGAGTTCTCAAGACCTATTGTTTTTGGTGAAGATCGGTTAAGGGAAAGGGGTAGTTTACCTACAAGGTTGTTTTAACAAGGGTATTTTTTATGGCAAACGATAACAGCCGCAAATTCAAACAGAATCAAATAATTTTCTGCATACACCCCTGGTTTGTAGAGTACTCAAGACCTATTGTTTTTGGTGAAGATCGGTTGAGGGGAAGGGGTAGTTTACCAGCAACGTTTTTTATCAAGCGTATTTTCTATGGCAAACGATAACTGCCGCAAATTCAAACAGAATCAAATAATGTTTTGCATACAGCCCTGATTTGTAGAGTACTCATGACCTATTGTTTTTGGTGAAGATCGGTTGAGGGAAAGGGGTAGTTCACCTGCAATGGTTTTTTTTTATCAAGGGAATTTTTTTTTTGGCAAACGATAACAGCCGCAAATTCAAACAGAATCAAATAATGTTTCGCATACAGCCCTGAATTGTAGAGTTCTCAAGACCTATTGTTTTTGGTGAAGATCGGTTAAGGGAAAGGGGTAGTTTACCTGCAACGTTTTATGTTTTAACAAGGGTATTTTCTATGGCAAACGATAACAGCCGCAAATTCAAACAGAATCAAAAGATTATTTGCATACAGCTCTAAATTGTAGAGTTCTCAAGACCTATTGTTTTTGGTGAAGATCGGTTAAGGGAAAGGGGTAGTTTACCTGCAACATTTTTTTAACAAGGGTATTTTATATGGCAAATGATAACAGCCGCAAATTCAAACAGAATCAAATACGTTTTTGCATACAGCCCTGATTTTCAGAGTAATCAAGACCTATTGTTTTTGGTGAAGATCGGTTAAGGGGAAGGGGTAGTTTACCTGCAACGTTTTTTTACTTCCATATTCCTTAAGGAATGGAAGTATGGTGATGGCAAAAAAAATCGTGTTCGAGATTATTGCAGATTCTGATTGTACTACACTCAAAACATGAAAAAAAAGCGTTTTCCGAAAAGTGTCTGTGTGTGTGTCTGTCTGTCTGTCTGTGTGTCTGTAGATTTTTTTTCTATGGCAAACGATAACTGCCGCAAATTCAAACAGAATCCAATAATTTTTTGCATGCAGCCCTGATTTGCAGAGTACTCGCGACCTATTGTTTTTGGTGAAGATCGGTTGAGGGAAAGGGGTAGTTTACCAGCAACGGTTTTTTTTTAGCAAGGGTAATTTTGTTTGTTTGGCAAACGATAACAGCCGCAAATTCAAACAGAATCAAATAATGTTTCGCATACAGCCCTGAATTGTAGAGTTCTCAAGATCTTTTGATTTTGGTGAAGATCGGTTAAGGGAAAGGGGTAGTTTACCTGTAACGTTTTATGTTTTAACAAGGGTATTTCATATGGCAAACGATAACAGCCGCAAATTCAAACAGAATCAAAAGATTATTTGCATACAGCCCTAAATTGTAGATTTCTCAAGACCTATTGTTTTTGGTGAAGATCGGTTAAGGGAAAGGGGTAGTTTACCTACAAGGTTTTTTTAACAAGGGTATTTTCTATGGCAAACGATAACAGCCGCAAATTCAAACAGAATCAAAACATTTTCTGCATACAGTCCTGATTTTTAGAGTACTCGAGACCTATTGTTTTTGGTGAAGATCGGTTGAGGGGAAGGGGTAGTTTACCTGCAACGTTTTTTATCAAGCGTATTTTCTGTGGCAAACGATAACAGCCGCAAATTCAAACAGAATCAAATAATGTTTCGCATACTGCCCTGAATTGTAGAGTTCTCAAGACCTATTGTTTTTGGTGAAGATCGGTTAAGGGAAAGGGGTAGTTTACCTGTAACGTTTTATGTTTTAACAAGGGTATTTCCTATGGCAAACGATAACAGCCGCAAATTCAAACAGAATCAAAAGATTATTTGCATACAGCCCTAAATTGTAGAGTTCTCAAGACCTATTGTTTTTGTTGAAGATCGGTTAAGGGAAAGGGGTAGTTTACCTACAAGGTTGTTTTAACAAGGGTATTTTCTATGGCAAACGATAACAGCCGCAAATTCAAACAGAATCAAATATTTTCTGCATACAGCCCTGGTTTGTAGAGTACTCAAGACCTATTGTTTTTGGTGAAGATCGGTTGAGGGGAAGGGGTAGTTTACCGGCAACGTTTTTTATCAAGCGTATTTTCTATGGCAAACGATAACTGCCGCAAATTCAAACAGAATCAAATAATGTTTTGCATACAGCCCTGATTTGTAGAGTGCTCGCGACCTGTTGTTTTTGGTGAAGATCGGTTGAGGGGAAGGGGTAGTTTACCTGCTACGGTTTTTTTATCAAGGGAAATTGTTTTTTTTTGGCAAACGATAACAGCCGCAAATTCAAACAGAATCAAATAATGTTTTGCATACAGCCCTGAATTGTAGAGTTCTCAAGACCTATTGTTTTTGGTGAAGATCGGTTAAGGGAAAGGGATAGTTTACCTACAACGTTTTTTTAACAAGGGTATTTTCTATGGCAAACGATATAAGCCGCAAATTCAAACAGAATCAAATAATTTTCTGCATACAGCCCTGATTTCTAAAGTACTCAAGACCTATTGTTTTTGGTGAGGATCGGTTGAGGGGAAGGGGTAGTTTACCTGCCACGTTTTTTATCAAGAATTTTCTATGGCAAACGATAACTGCCGCAAATTCAAACAGAATCAAATAATTTTTTGCATACTTCAGTGAATTGTAGAGGACTCAAGGCCTTTAGATTTTGGTGAAGATCAGTTAAGGGGAAGGGGTAGTTTACCTGCAACCTTTTACGTTTTAACAATAGTAAAGTACTTGAAAATTCATTTAAACTTTTTCAAACAATGGTAATTGTTGAAAATAAAATAATTTTGTTGCCAGGCAATCTGAAAATTTCAGATTTTGTACCACAAAATCTGAAAAGATTATACGATAGTTTATGAAATGGTTAATAATACGTCAGTGGAAGGTGTAATGAGAAATTAGCAGAAATTGAAACCTGGGGAATGTTAACAGTTCTGTAGATACAATTTTGTCAGAATGTTTGGAAATGATCATCAACATTGAAGAAAAAGTAAGCATATTAAGAAACATATGTAAATACTTATTATAAAAAAATAATGTTTGTTTTTTGATAAAGTCATTTTGATTATAAAATATAAATATTTACAACAAGAAAAGAATTTTCAGTTTTCAAAATTTAAATATATTTTTATAAAACAATGGGTTCTTCATTGAGGTGGGGACCATGTCACTCACTCCATCTCAAGCCTCCTCTCCCATTTTGCAGAAAAAGGGGACCCTGTCAAGGCTGATACTTTGACGACAGTGACAGGGCTTTCCACCAAATTCAGCAGAGTGACAGGTAGGCCCAACTCTGATTGGCTCCTCAGATTTCCCCAGTGTCAGTAGGTTCTATGAAAATATTTTATTTCAAAAATGATTTTAAATATAAATCTTAGATATGTTTTATAAATCTCATGTTTTATGTTTTAACATGGGTAATTTTTTATATGACCAACCATAACTGCCGTAAATTCAAACAGAATCAAATAATTTTTTACATATGAGCCTGAGCTATAGAGAACTCAATGTCTGTTGATTTTGGTGAAGATCGGTTACGGGGAAAGGGCAGTTTACCTGAAACATTTTTTGTTGTAACATGAGTAAAGTACTTAATTTTGATAAAGTATCCTGATAAGATCTTAATAATCCACTGTAGAAACGTAGATGAAATATCTATAAATGAAGAGGCTAGTTGAACGGGCTGGGGGTAATTTTCTATAAATCAAAATTATAGTTGAAGAGGGAGGGGATAATATTTTTTATATGTGTACTACGTTACTGGCAAGAAAGAAGTATTTTTTTGTTAAAATTCCTTCCCTGGCTGTTTGGCTGAAAATGATTTTAAATATAAATCTTAGAATATGGAAGTCATGTATGGTTCTCCATACCGATATTTATCAAGGGTATTACTTCCATATTCCTTAAGGAATGGAAGGTATGGTGATGGCAAAAAAAATCGTGTTCGAGATTATTGCAGATTCTGATTCTACTACACTCAAAACATGAAAAAAAGTCGTTTTCCGAAAAGTGTCTGTGTGTGTGTGTGTCTGTAGATTTTTTTTCTATGGCAAACGATAACTGCCGCAAATTCAAACAGAATCAAATAATTTTTTGCATACAGCCCTGATTTGTAGAGTACTCGCGACCTATTGTTTTTGGTGAAGATCGGTTGAGGGAAAGGGGTAGTTTACCTGCAACGGTTTTTTTATCAAGGGAAATTTTTTTTTTTGGCAAACGATAACAGCCGCAAATTCAAACAGAATTAAATAATGTTTCGTATACAGCCCTGAATTGTAGAGTTCTCAAGACCTATTGTTTTTGGTGAAGATCGGTTAAGGTAAAGGGGTAGTTTACCTGTAACGTTTTATGTTTTATCAAGCGTATTTTCTATGGCAAACGATAACAGCCGCAAATTCAAACAGAATCAAATAATGTTTCGCATACTGCCCTGAATTGTAGAGTTCTCAAGACCTATTGTTTTTGGTGAAGATCGGTTAAGGTAAAGGGGTAGTTTACCTGTAACGTTTTATGTTTTAACAAGGGTATTTCCTATGGCAAACGATAACAGCCGCAAAATCAAACAGAATCAAAAGATTATTTGCATACAGCCCTAAATTGTAGAGTTCTCAAGACCTATTGTTTTTGGTGAAGATCGGTTAAGGGAAAGGGGTAGTTTACCTACAAGGTTGTTTTAACAAGGGTATTTTTTATGGCAAACGATAACAGCCGCAAATTCAAACAGAATCAAATAATTTTCTGCATACACCCCTGGTTTGTAGAGTACTCAAGACCTATTGTTTTTGGTGAAGATCGGTTGAGGGGAAGGGGTAGTTTACCAGCAACGTTTTTTATCAAGCGTATTTTCTATGGCAAACGATAACTGCCGCAAATTCAAACAGAATCAAATAATGTTTTGCATACAGCCCTGATTTGTAGAGTACTCATGACCTATTGTTTTTGGTGAAGATCGGTTGAGGGAAAGGGGTAGTTCACCTGCAATGGTTTTTTTTTATCAAGGGAATTTTTTTTTTTTGGCAAACGATAACAGCCGCAAATTCAAACAGAATCAAATAATGTTTCGCATACAGCCCTGAATTGTAGAGTTCTCAAGACCTATTGTTTTTGGTGAAGATCGGTTAAGGGAAAGGGGTAGTTTACCTGCAACGTTTTATGTTTTAACAAGGGTATTTTCTATGGCAAACGATAACAGCCGCAAATTCAAACAGAATCAAAAGATTATTTGCATACAGCTCTAAATTGTAGAGTTCTCAAGACCTATTGTTTTTGGTGAAGATCGGTTAAGGGAAAGGGGTAGTTTACCTGCAACGTTTTTTTAACAAGGGTATTTTATATGGCAAACGATAACAGCCGCAAATTCAAACAGAATCAAAACATTTTCTGCATACAGTCCTGATTTTTAGAGTACTCGAGACCTATTGTTTTTGGTGAAGATCGGTTGAGGGGAAGGGGTTGTTTACCTGCAACGTTTTTTATCAAGCGTATTTTCTGTGGCAAACGATAACAGCCGCAAATTCAAACAGAATCAAATAATGTTTCGCATACAGCCCTGAATTGTAGAGTTCTCAAGATCTTTTGATTTTGGTGAAGATCGGTTAAGGGAAAGGGGTAGTTTACCTGTAACGTTTTATGTTTTAACAAGGGTATTTCATATGGCAAACGATAACAGCCGCAAATTCAAACAGAATCAAAAGATTATTAGCATACAGCCCTAAATTGTAGATTTCTCAAGACCTATTGTTTTTGGTGAAGATCGGTTAAGGGAAAGGGGTAGTTTACCTACAAGGTTTTTTTAACAAGGGTATTTTCTATGGCAAACGATAACAGCCGCAAATTCAAACAGAATCAAAACATTTTCTGCATACAGTCCTGATTTTTAGAGTACTCGAGACCTATTGTTTTTGGTGAAGATCGGTTGAGGGGAAGGGGTTGTTTACCTGCAACGTTTTTTATCAAGCGTATTTTCTGTGGCAAACGATAACAGCCGCAAATTCAAACAGAATCAAATAATGTTTTGCATACAGCCCTGATTTGTAGAGTGCTCGCGACCTGTTGTTTTTGGTGAAGATCGGTTGAGGGGAAGGGGTAGTTTACCTGCTACGGTTTTTTTTATCAAGGGAAATTGTTTTTTTTTGGCAAACGATAACAGCCGCAAATTCAAACAGAATCAAATAATGTTTTGCATACAGCCCTGAATTGTAGAGTTCTCAAGACCTATTGTTTTTGGTGAAGATCGGTTAAGGGAAAGGGATAGTTTACCTACAACGTTTTTTTAACAAGGGTATTTTCTATGGCAAACGATAACAGCCGCAAATTCAAACAGAATCAAATAATTTTCTGCATACAGCCCTGATTTCTAGAGTACTCAAGACCTATTGTTTTTGGTGAGGATCAGTTGAGGGGAAGGGGTAGTTTACCTGCCACGTTTTTTATCAAGAATTTTCTATGGCAAACGATAACTGCCGCAAATTCAAACAGAATCAAATAATTTTTTGCATACTTCAGTGAATTGTAGAGGACTCAAGGCCTTTAGATTTTGGTGAAGATCAGTTAAGGGGAAGGGGTAGTTTACCTGCAACCTTTTACGTTTTAACAATAGTAAAGTACTTGAAAATTCATTTAAACTTTTTCAAACAATGGTAATTGTTGAAAATAAAATAATTTTGTTGCCAGGCAATCTGAAAATTTCAGATTTTGTACTACAAAATCTGAAAAGATTATACGATAGTTTATGAAATGGTTAATAATACGTCAGTGGAAGGTGTAATGAGAAATTAGCAGAAATTGAAACCTGGGGAATGTTAACAGTTCTGTAGATACAATTTTGTCAGAATGTTTGGAAATGATCATCAACATTGAAGAAAAAGTAAGCATATTAAGAAACATATGTAAATACTTATTATAAAAAAATAATGTTTGTTTTTTGATAAAGTCATTTTGATTATAAAATATAAATATTTACAACAAGAAAAGAATTTTCAGTTTTCAAAATTTAAATATATTTTTATAAAACAATGGGTTCTTCATTGAGGTGGGGACCATGTCACTCACTCCATCTCAAGCCTCCTCTCCCATTTTGCAGAAAAAGGGGACCCTGTCAAGGCTGATACTTTGACGACAGTGACAGGGCTTTCCACCAAATTCAGCAGAGTGACAGGTAGGCCCAACTCTGATTGGCTCCTCAGATTTCCCCAGTGTCAGTAGGTTCTATGAAAATATTTTATTTCAAAAATGATTTTAAATATAAATCTTAGATATGTTTTATAAATCTCATGTTTTATGTTTTAACATGGGTAATTTTTTATATGACCAACCATAACTGCCGTAAATTCAAACAGAATCAAATAATTTTTTACATATGAGCCTGAGCTATAGAGAACTCAATGTCTGTTGATTTTGGTGAAGATCGGTTACGGGGAAAGGGCAGTTTACCTGAAACATTTTTTGTTGTAACATGAGTAAAGTACTTAATTTTGATAAAGTATCCTGATAAGATCTTAATAATCCACTGTAGAAACGTAGATGAAATATCTATAAATGAAGAGGCTAGTTGAACGGGCTGGGGGTAATTTTCTATAAATCAAAATTATAGTTGAAGAGGGAGGGGATAATATTTTTTACTTCCATATTCCTTAAGGAATGGAAGTATGGTGATGGCAAAAAAAATCGTGTTCGAGATTATTGCAGATTCTGATTCTACTACACTCAAAACATGAAAAAAAGTCGTTTTCCGAAAAGTGTCTGTGTGTCTGTCTGTGTGTCTGTCTGTCTGTCTGTCTGTCTGTCTGTAGATTTTTTTTCTATGGCAAACGATAACTGCCGCAAATTCAAACAGAATCAAATAATTTTTTGCATACAGCCCGGTTTTGCAGAGTTCTCGCGACCTATTGTTTTTGGTGAAGATCGGTTGAGGGAAAGGGGTAGTTTACCTGCAACGGTTTTTTTTTAGCAAGGGAAATTTTGTTTGTTTGGCAAACGATAACAGCCGCAAATTCAAACAGAATCAAATAATGTTTCGCATACAGCCCTGAATTGTAGAGTTCTCAAGACCTATTGTTTTTGGTGAAGATCGGTTAAGGGAAAGGGGTAGTTTACCTGTAACGTTTTATGTTTTAACAAGGGTATTTCCTATGGCAAACGATAACAGCCGCAAATTCAAACAGAATCAAAAGATTATTTGCATACAGCCCTAAATTACAGAGTTCTTAAGACCTATTGTTTTTGGTGAAGATCGGGTAAGGGAAAGGGGTAGTTTACCTGTAACGTTTTATGTTTTAACAAGGGTATTTCCTATGGCAAACGATAACAGCCGCAAATTCAAACGGAATCAAAAGATGATTTGCATACAGCCCTAAATTTCAGAGGTCTCAAGACCTATTGTTTTTGGTGAAGATTGGTTGAGGGAAAGGGGTAGTTTACCTGCAACGTTTTTTTAACAAGCGTATTTTCTATGGCAAACGATAACAGCCGCAAATTCAAACAGAATGAAATAATGTTTTGCATACAGCCCTGATTTGTAGAGTACTCAAGACCTGTTGTTTTTGGTGAAGATCGGTTAAGGGAAAGGGGTAGTTTACCTGCAACGTTTTTTTATCAAGCGTATTTTCTATGGCAAACGATAACAGCCGCAAATTCAAACAGAATCAAATAATTGTTTGCATACGTCCCTGAATTGTAGAGGTCTCAATGACTTTCGATTTTGGTGAAGATCGGTTAAGGGGAAGGGGTAGTTTACCTGCAACGGTTTTTTTTAATCAAGGGTAACTTTGTTTGTTTGGCAAACGATAACAGCCGCCAATTCAAACAGAATCAAATAATGTTTCGCATACAGCCCTAAATTGTAGAGTTCTCAAGATCTGTCGATTTTGGTACAGATCGGTTAAGGGAAAGGGGTAGTTTACCTGCAACGTTTTATGTTTTAACAAGGGTATTTCCTATGGCAAACGATAAAAGCCGCAAATGTAAACAGAATCAAACAATGTTTTGCATACAGTCCTGATTTGTAGAGTACCCAAGACCTATTGTTTTTGGTGAAGATCGGTTAAGGGAAAGGGGTAGTTTACCTACAACGTTTTTTTAACAAGGGTATTTTCTATGGCAAACGATAACAGCCGCAAATTCAAACAGAATCAAATAATTTTCTCCATACAGCCCTGATTTGTAGAGTACTCAAGACCTGTTGTTTTTGGTGAAGATCGGTTGAGGGGAAGGGGTAGTTTACCTGCAACGTTTTTTATCAAGCGTATTTTCTATGGCAAATGATAACTGCCGCAAATTCAAACAGAATCAAATAATTTTTTGCATACATTAGTGAACTGTAGAGGACTCAAGGCCTTTAGATTTTGGTGAAGATCAGTTAAGGGGAAGGGGTAGTTTACCAGCAAACTTTTACGTTTTAACAAGAGTAAAGTACTTGAAAATTCATTTAAACTTTTTCAAACAATGGTAATTGTTGAAAATAAAATAATTTTGTTGCCAGGCAATCTGAAAATTTCAGATTTTGTACCACAAAATCTGAAAAGATTTTACGATAGTTTATGAAATGGTTAATAATACGTCAGTGGAAGGTGTAATGAGAAATTAGCAGAAATGGAAACCTGGGGAATGTTAACTGTTCTGTAGATACAATTTTGTCAGAATGTTTGGAAATGATCATCAACATTGAAGAAAAAGTAAGCATATTAAGAAACATATGTAAGTACTTATTATAAAAAAATAATGTTTGTTTTTTGATTAAGTCATTTTGATTATAAAATATAAATATTTACAACAAGAAAAGAATTTTCAGTTTTCAAAATTTAAATATATTTTTATAAAACAATGGGTTCTTCATTGCGGTGGGGACCATGTCACTCACTCCATCTCAAGCCTCCTCTCCCATTTTGCAGAAAAAGAGGACCCTGTCAAGGCTGATACTTTGACGACAGTGACAGGGCTTTCCACCAAATTCAGCAGAGTGACAGGTAGGCCCAACTCTGATTGGCCCCTCAGATTTCCCCAGCGTTAGTAGGTTCTATGAAAATATTTTATTTCAAAAATGATTTTAAATATAAATTTTAGATATGTTTTATAAATGTCATGTTTTATGTTTTAACATGGGTAATTTTTTATATGACGAACCATAACTGCCGTAAATTCAAACAGAATCAAATAATTTTTTACATATGTGCCTGAGCTATAGAGAACTCAATGTCTGTTGATTTTGGTGAAGATCGGTTACGGGGAAAGGGCAGTTTACCTGAAACATTTTTTGTTGTAACATGAGTAAAGTACTTAATTTTGATAAAATATCCTGATAAGATCTTAATAATCCACTGTAGAAACGTAGATGAAATATCTATAAATGAAGAGGCTAGTTGAACGGGCTGGGGGTAATTTTCTATAAATCAAAATTATAGTTGAAGGGGGAGGGGATAATATTTTTTATATGTGTACTACGTTATTGGCAAGAAAGAAGTATTTTTTTGTTAAAATTCCTTCCCTGGCTGTTTGGCTGAAAATGATTGTAAATATAAATCTTAAAATATGGAAGTCATGTATGGTTCTCCATACCGATATTATATGTGTACTACGTTACTGGCAAGAAAGAAGTATTTTTTTGTTAAAATTCCTTCCCTGGCTGTTTGGCTGAAAATGATTTTAAATATAAATCTTAGAATATGGAAGTCATGTATGGTTCTCCATACCGATATTTATCAAGGGTATTACTTCCATATTCCTTAAGGAATGGAAGGTATGGTGATGGCAAAAAAAATCGTGTTCGAGATTATTGCAGATTCTGATTGTACTACACTCAAAACATGAAAAAAAAGCGTTTTCCGAAAAGTGTCTGTGTGTGTGTCTGTCTGTCTGTCTGTCTGTGTGTCTGTAGATTTTTTTTCTATGGCAAACGATAACTGCCGCAAATTCAAACAGAATCAAATAATTTTTTGCATGCAGCCCTGATTTGCAGAGTACTCGCGACCTATTGTTTTTGGTGAAGATCGGTTGAGGGAAAGGGGTAGTTTACCAGCAACGGTTATTTTAGCAAGGGTAATTTTGTTTGTTTGGCAAACGATAACAGCCGCAAATTCAAACAGAATCAAATAATGTTTCGCATACAGCCCTGAATTGTAGAGTTCTCAAGATCTTTTGATTTTGGTGAAGATCGGTTAAGGGAAAGGGGTAGTTTACCTGTAACGTTTTATGTTTTAACAAGGGTATTTCATATGGCAAACGATAACAGCCGCAAATTCAAACAGAATCAAAAGATTATTTGCATACAGCCCTAAATTGTAGATTTCTCAAGACCTATTGTTTTTGGTGAAGATCGGTTAAGGGAAAGGGGTAGTTTACCTACAAGGTTTTTTTAACAAGGGTATTTTCTATGGCAAACGATAACAGCCGCAAATTCAAACAGAATCAAAACATTTTCTGCATACAGTCCTGATTTTTAGAGTACTCGAGACCTATTGTTTTTGGTGAAGATCGGTTGAGGGGAAGGGGTTGTTTACCTGCAACGTTTTTTATCAAGCGTATTTTCTGTGGCAAACGATAACAGCCGCAAATTCAAACAGAATCAAATAATGTTTCGCATACTGCCCTGAATTGTAGAGTTCTCAAGACCTATTGTTTTTGGTGAAGATCGGTTAAGGGAAAGGGGTAGTTTACCTGTAACGTTTTATGTTTTAACAAGGGTATTTCCTATGGCAAACGATAACAGCCGCAAATTCAAACAGAATCAAAAGATTATTTGCATACAGCCCTAAATTGTAGAGTTCTCAAGACCTATTGTTTTTGTTGAAGATCGGTTAAGGGAAAGGGGTAGTTTACCTACAAGGTTGTTTTAACAAGGGTATTTTCTATGGCAAACGATAACAGCCGCAAATTCAAACAGAATCAAATAATTTTCTGCATACAGCCCTGGTTTGTAGAGTACTCAAGACCTATTGTTTTTGGTGAAGATCGGTTGAGGGGAAGGGGTAGTTTACCGGCAACGTTTTTTATCAAGCGTATTTTCTATGGCAAACGATAACTGCCGCAAATTCAAACAGAATCAAATAATGTTTTGCATACAGCCCTGATTTGTAGAGTGCTCGCGACCTGTTGTTTTTGGTGAAGATCGGTTGAGGGGAAGGGGTAGTTTACCTGCTACGGTTTTTTTTATCAAGGGAAATTGTTTTTTTTTGGCAAACGATAACAGCCGCAAATTCAAACAGAATCAAATAATGTTTTGCATACAGCCCTGAATTGTAGAGTTCTCAAGACCTATTGTTTTTGGTGAAGATCGGTTAAGGGAAAGGGATAGTTTACCTACAACGTTTTTTTAACAAGGGTATTTTCTATGGCAAACGATAACAGCCGCAAATTCAAACAGAATCAAATAATTTTCTGCATACAGCCCTGATTTCTAAAGTACTCAAGACCTATTGTTTTTGGTGAGGATCGGTTGAGGGGAAGGGGTAGTTTACCTGCCACGTTTTTTATCAAGAATTTTCTATGGCAAACGATAACTGCCGCAAATTCAAACAGAATCAAATAATTTTTTGCATACTTCAGTGAATTGTAGAGGACTCAAGGCCTTTAGATTTTGGTGAAGATCAGTTAAGGGGAAGGGGTAGTTTACCTGCAACCTTTTACGTTTTAACAATAGTAAAGTACTTGAAAATTCATTTAAACTTTTTCAAACAATGGTAATTGTTGAAAATAAAATAATTTTGTTGCCAGGCAATAAAATTAAAATTTTATTTAAACTTTTTCAAACAATGGTAATTGTTAAAAATAAAATAATTTTGTTGCCAGGCAATAAAATTAAAATTTTTTCATTTTAATGTAAATCATGTATAAGAGAAAATATATCGTGCTTGGCAGGCGATATTAAGATTTAAATATAAATCTTAGAATATGGAAGTCATGTATGGTTCTCCATACCGATATTTTTCTATGGCAAACGATAACAACCGCAAATTCAAACAGAATCAAATAATTTTTTGCATACGTCCCTGAATTGTAGAGATCTCAAGGACTTTCAATTTTGGTGAAGATCGGTTAAGGGGAAGGGGTAGTTTACCTGCAACCTTTTACGTTTTAACAACAGTAAAGTACTTGAAAATTCATTTAAACTTTTTCAAACAATGGTAATTGTTAAAAATTAAATAATTTTGTTGCCAGGCAATAAAATTATAATTTTTTAATTTTAATGTAAATTATGTATGAGTTAATATACATGTATAAAATAATATATGGTTCGTGGCAGGTAAGCATATCTCAGTTACGTAATGTTTACGTTTCCATTTTATTATTATGACTACAGCAATAAAAAGGCAGGGAAGACACACACACACACACACACAAAATTCGCGTTATTTCTGGCCTCACTCATGTTTATTTTCTTACATTTGCACGCTTTTTAAATGGAAAGTGCCGAAACCCACACCAACACAACGCGTGCAAGCCGAAAAAATGGACATCAATTTGTTTCCTGTGGATCACTGGGCAGTGTAACTGCACGTGTTTACAGAGGAACGATTCATAGACAGACTTTTCGTCTTTAGGGAATGAACCCTCTGCAAGATGCTGAGGGTCCATGAGTGACTTCGGAGCGCTCCTTCTTTTTTGCGTGTTTGTTCTGTGAAACATACACTGTAGATTCACAGCTTTACTCTAAGCAACGCTCAATAGGAAATGTTGAAAATTTTTGTCCACGGTGTACCCTCATTCACACTAAACCTGCTCTGATGTTTTAATTACGGACATCATAATATTAAAACTTTGGAAACTTGAGCACTACTTAATGGAGCTCAATCATTAACTTATACAAGCCATTAATTTTATGCATATTTTTTATATATATGTGTACAACGTTATAGGCAACAAAGAAGTAGTTTTTGTTAAAATTCCTTCCCGGGATATTTGGCCGTAGTCCAATGTTTTCTACAAAACCAGACGATTCGGCAATGCCATCGACTTCCATCATCAGTGAAAATCGAGTGCGATAACGTGAGGTGGTATACGTTAGTGACCACAGTACTGTGGTTAAGGCTGAAGCAGTAAGTAGAAAGAAGTAGTTTCTATGGTAATATTTCATTTCAAAAATGATTTTAAATATAAATCTTAGAATATGGAAGTCATGTATGGTTCTCCATACTGATATTTAAAAATCTTAGCTTAAACATGATAGAGGAAGAGAGATAGAGATATTGTGGTCCAGCTGGCCGTCGCCCGATAAGATAAGATTTTGCTGTATCAGAAATGCCAGTGTGTGTACGTGTGCGGCTCCTGACGCCCGTGCTGGTTGTCGCTCGATAAGATTTTGCTGTATACACTTTGTATTCGTGTCTAACACGTGTTTAATTCAAACAGTAGTAGAGCATTGTTCTATGGTGTAGCCAGATGTACGGATTGGACTTAAGTGTTGAACAAGTGTCAATTTTTAGACGAGAATCTATGTAGTTACTGATACAACTGCAACGTTCCATTACATATTGCAACGAATCACAGTTCAGGTAAATTTTAATCCAAATTCTATTAAAATTATTATTCTTATACTTCTTATTCAATTTTGTACTTTTTACTTAAGTACCTTTTTTTTGTTATACGCATATTCTATACATTCTTATTCATCAATTTATATATACGTATTATTTATAGTATGCCTCGACGGAGAAGAGGTCCAAATATTGGTCGTTTAACTCTTTTAATGGCTCCTACTGGTGTGGCAGCTAACAATATTGCTGGACAAACTATTCATTCAGCTCTAAGAATAAATACTTAAAAGAGAAGTATTTAAGTTTTTTTTAGATTTAGAAAATCTAACTTTCAAAGATTTAGAAGGTGAATCCAAAATTGCTTTTGAAGAAGAATTAAAAGATTGAGGTTCATTATTATTGAATTTGTTTTTCAAAGTGGATATGCGACTCAAACAAGCAAAGCAGCGTTCTTCAGCTGTTCCTTTTGGTGGCCTTTGCGTGTATTTAGTCAGTGATTGGTTCCAACTTCCACCGGTTTGTGATAGGAGTCTTTACAATATTGGTAATAATGTTCAGACCATTCAATCGAATTTTTTACATAAAGAGTTCAAAAAAGTTTTCTTTTTAACGGAGATTATGAGACAGCAAAGTGATGATCACAAAAATTTCAGAGAGACATTAAACAGAGTCGAAAATGGAACAATCACTGAACAAGATTATCAGCTTTTATCTAAAAGATTTTATGTAAGCAATATCGGGGACAATTTCAAAGATACTGTCTGTATAATGTCGAAAAATGCTGAAATCGAACGATTTAATTATGAAAAACTAGAAAGCAAATAAACAACCCGTGGCTCTAATCAATGCAATCCATAATTGCCCAGAAGCCTCTCTAGCAAAAACTGACGATGCTCAGGGATTATTTGCTCAATTACTTTTATGTAAAGGTGCTCAAGTTATCCTTAGAAGAACTCTTTGGGTCACAAAAGGACTAGCCAATGGTTCAGTTGGGACAGTAACTGATATTATTTATGACCCGGCATTTGAATGCGAAAATTTAACAATCACATGCCAAAGATACCTGTATCTTTCGAAACATATACAGGACCAGTTTTGTCCGAGAATTCAATACCCATTGTGCCAGTAGTGGCATCATTCAAGAGAAATGAAATTTCTTGTACTCGCAAACAATTTCCGTTAATGCTAGCATATCCTGTTAGTATACATAGATCGCAAGGGATAACATTAGATAAGGCAATAGTTAATTTAGAAGACAATGAATTTCAGGTTGAATTAACGTATGTTGCTCTTTCAAGAGTGAAAAACATTAGTAGGATTATTATTAAAACCGGCATTTAATTTTGATAGACTGCTAAAAATTAATAGAAGTCCATCAATCGTTGATCGTAGAGATGAGTTGCAAAGGTTGTGGAATATATCTAAAGACAATATATACTGTACTATAATGTAGTGTATTCAATAAAAAGTGTGTATCATGAAAGTGTATATTATATTTTGTTGATTGTAAGAATATTGATAAATAAATTATTAATGCTCCACCCATTTGTGTCAGTGACACTCCTAGTTTAATGCTAAAAGAAATTTGTGACAATAGCTTTGCAAAATACATTATGAACCTCAATCCTTACAATAATTCAGTTTGGTAGCTATGTAAGTTTTTCAGAAAACCCAATACAGTAACTTGTCAACTATGAATTAAAAAAAAAGGACTATGTGCTAGGAATATTAGAGAAAAGACAGACCTTTTTGTATAATTTCTGGATTATATTACCACCTCATTTAATAATTCTCAAGCTATAAAATCTGAGAAAATGAAGAACGTAGTTTAATGATCAACAATAAAGCATCAGGAATAGATCTGCTAATCTCTAAAAATGTGAAACAAAAAAGATTAGTGACGTTAAGTTCGTATCATACTTAGTGAGTTATAAATCATTTGTTAGTGATTCAATATCACACTCAGGTTCCAATACTGACATATGGTGTTAAAAATGTCTGAAATAATCCTCATTCACAACTTGGACATTGATTAAGTAATACTGCTTCACATAGGCAATAAGTTTATGATCCTCCACCTCAAAACTACCATAAAAATATACTGTATTTCATAATTCTCATTCTAAATAGTATTATCCCAACTCGTCAGCTTGGCTTTTATCAGGAACATCGAACTGCCCAAAAATGCCTTTTTACAGCATGCGTAATTAACCCTTTCAAGCCATGGGTTGATCTTGTCGGCCCAGTGGTTTGTGTTACAACTGCCATCGCCAATTTAACTGACTGCCAAATTTCTACACAGCAGCCAATAAAAGACGCATTATTCTTTTACATGCCCCCAAAATTTTATCATCTTTGTCCAAATGGCTTTAAATACATTAAATATAATACATGATTGAATATCCTTTCGCAGTTTACATTTTTAAAAGTTTGTTTGTCAGACATGGTGTTGTTAACAGTCCTGATAACAGAAGTTGTTAAAAGAGCAGTAATGAGAATGATCAAATTTAAACAATTTATAACCTGTAAACAGTAGTAGTGTATGTTTAAAAAATTAATTAAAAACTGAGCTTACAACCAATACTTAAAGATTATGTACAGATCTATTAAGAAAATATTTTATTTTATGAATTCAGTTTTATCAGTACCATAATCTTTGCTTTACACAGATGCTCCATGCAAAAATTCAAAATTTGTATTTTTTATGTTGTAAACTTATTTTTACTTTACAAACGATTAGTGAGGGAATAAGTCTGGCATATGGGATTATACATCTGTGTTTAGACAAGTTGAAAATTTATCCATTTAACTTTAATAATAAAGCACTTTAATTTAGCTTTTATTAATAATGAAGCTGTACATGTAGAAAAAGTATTATTCAGCAGCCTTCCTAGATTCAATCAAGTGTTTTACAAAGTTTGGCATGATGGTCTGTTGTATAAACCAAACAATCATCCTATATCATATTGCAGTCTAAAATTATACTTGTTAGATAGACATTTTAAAACAACACAAGTGAATGGTGAAAGATCAGATTTGATCCTATTAATTTTGGAGTTTCAGATCTTATATTTAATCATATATGTTTGACCTCCCAACAACTGACTGTAACATGAAAGGTACATTTGCAGATGACACAGCAAACTGAGTCAAATGAGGAATCTGACTACTCATCAAAGTTCTTCTAATGGCACTGTCAAGTCTCAAAATCTCTTCCAATTGTAATAATGGCTTATAAGGTGAAAAAATCAAATTTAAGAAATCTAAAACACAACATATAACTTTCCCCACAAGGAAAGAGCAATATCTGTTAGTTTTTATAAATACACAAATTCCTATAACATCGCCTTAGGAATCCATCTTAATAGTAAACTCAACTGGAGATAACATATAAAAACAATAGCAACTGATCTGATAATGAAAGAATTATGTTGATACTTGATAGAAAATTAAAAAAAAAAATTGTAGAAAACAGAATCTTCTTTTACAAAGACGTAATTCGGCCCATTGGGACATATGGCATACAATTATGGGCTGTACCAATAAAACCAGCACTGCCATAATTCAATGTGCACAACCGAAAATTCTCTGAGTGATATGCACCATGAGCCACAGTATGTTAGAATACAGATGTTATGTCTAGATCTCTGTATATCAACTGTTCATGAAGTTGTCATGTAAGAAGCAGAAAAAAATCATAAAAGAGTAGAAACACATGCCAATCCTCCAACCACTTGTGCATGAGCATATCATACCAGATGACTGAATAGGTGCTGGCCAACAGACCCGAATTAAGGTAAAACAGGTATTTTAACTGGAGAAACCTCATCATGTCTGAAGACAAGCTAATAACTAGTTCCTAAGCCAGCAGAACATGGTTACAAAAATTACTGACTTTAACTTGTAGTTTATAAAAATTAGTGTAATTTCTTACTTCTTTCTGTAAATAAAAAAATATATATTATCCAATTATTCGGGAAAGTATAAAAATTATTATTTTTTAAAATAACAAAACACCACTAATCCAGTAAAACAAAAGGTATTCACAAAAAAAAGTTTTAATTAAGAAAGTTGTGTTAGTGGTTATAATCACAAACACAATTATCACTGTTGCACACCACTTTCAAGCTTCACAGCTAATCGGAATAAATTTTCTATAGCGGAGTGCAACAGTGATAATTCTGTTTACAAAAAGAGTTGTTAATGATTTTTATTGCACCTAATTATTTGTACAACTATTATATATTTATCTTATATGAAAATATTAGTTGTAAAATACTTAAAACATGCAATATATTATCAAATTTTAAATTTATAACTGTGAAGCTAAATATTACTAGAAATTCTAAGTATATCATTAAACATTAAAGTTTTTGAAATATTATAAGACCTTAACAATTAAAAAATTTAAGAAAACATCTAGACCTGAATTTTTGCTCCTTTATATTTAATACATCCTGGAACAGTTGTCAATGTTGTGAACTCATATGCAGCAACCTCTGAGTAAACACCAGCCAAGTTTGTTAATAGAGTAGATTTTCCCACTGATGGAAATCCTGCAAAATCATATTATGGTACTTGACCCAATGTAGAATGCCAAATCACCCATCAAGGAACGCCAAAACAGAATAGTATTATGATAAAATTCATGTATATTGGTGAACTACATACCAACAAATCCAATTCTTGCATCTCCTGTTTTTGCTACTTCAAATCCTTCAACAGTTGCTCCACCACCACCTTTTGGTGTTATAAGTTCCCTGCGCAGCTTTGCCAAGCGCGCTTTCAATAATCCTAAATGTCCAGCTGTAGCTTTATTCTTCTGTGTTCGAGCCATCTACAACCAAACTATATATTTTTGATAAAATGTATCTTTAAATATACTTAAAAATTAATAATTAACAAATTCACTAGATAAACAGTTGTAATTTTAACAGGTCACACATTTATTGCCTAAGAATGACTATATTTACATATGGTAGGTATTTATTACTTGAGTGTGTATGTGTGTGTGTGCGCATGTTGTTAATGAAAAATAGTTTTATACATTATAATTTATAAACAATAATTACCAACTTAAAAATGTAGTTATTAATTATATATTTTATTATTAAAGACACAAATTAAATATTAAAATTTACAAGTTTATATTTCATTCTTAGTCTTCAAGTCTTGATCGCAAAGTCTTTGCAGTAGGTATTGGTTTTTGGTCACATTAATTTCAGATCTATTTATATAACCAACATACATTAGATGTAATGGGCATATATGTTTAATTACTTAGTGATAAATTTTGACCTGCAAAGATGCATCTTGTTATGTGTAATACCAATAATGATCTTCTACAGATTCTGTTACCACACCACAGCAGCAGCTTCTGTAAGCACAGCAGCTTTGTACAATGATGGCTGAGGAAGGGGAGTGGAACGACTGTACAAATACTGTTATACTTGACACATTTAGTAAGTGACTGACGTTTTGCTGCGACATTGACAACTGTCTCGGGAAGCTTTTTGTTTATACCAAGCACTGAACAGTGTAAAACTGACCGCGTGTTTTCTGGATAAGAATGTGGCAACGCAGTACCATTACAGGTAACTACTATGGTGATGCGAACAAATTACTGTACATGATTGGTGAAAGTTCTATATGCTTCAACTCCCACCACGTATATCAAACATCAGAACTGCTTACTCAATGGCTCCAGTCTATTCATATTGCAGCTTGGCATACGTCATCCATTCTCCAGTTACAGTTAAATTACGCAATTAAACTTGTGTATTCCAAACAAGTGTTTAATACATACCTTGACTTCTTTGGTATGAATATACATTTATACTGACAATCCTACATCTGCCTACAGAAATTTTAAGGTCAATAACAAATTTTACTGTAGGTCAGCAATAACAATAAAATTTAATAAGGCCTAAAACAGCAGCTAGTCTTTTGCCCCGATATATCAGCAGCAAGATGTTTTGCAGTAAAAATCTCAAACTCTTAGGAGTGGAATGAATGATTAATCATGACCACACGAATAACAGCAAACAAAACCAACAAAAACGTACATGATAATGCTGCCTTCACATCAGTTGGTTAAATTAATTAGATTGTATTATAAAAGTACAAACTTCAGAGAAATTAAATGTAAATAATAAAGGCATAGAAATTATACAAATGGAAGAGCAATTATACAAAAAGGTCAAATGACTTTAACATAAAATAGTCTTACTGGAAACTTAATAATTAGCTATTATGAGGTATCCTCACTTCTGCCTAAATCAGCACAAGTTGGCTGAATTGATACAGAGTATGTTTTATAACAAGAACATTTTTCACATGTTAATAATTATTAATGGGATGTCCTGCTGTAACAAGATAAGATCAGCACAAACCAGCTGATTCTTTTAAGTTGATTATTCATATAAATCATATTCTATGCTCGCCACTTTCCTCAAACTGATATAAAAGGTTCTAAAATCAGAATCCAGTACCAAGATTTTTTACAGGCATTCACAAAAGACAATAATGCTGCTTATTAGTGATGTTTCCTTATAACAAGAAAAATGTGTTGAAAAAAAAACAAATCCAAAAAAGGATGTGGTACTGAAATAAACATGTGTAAAGCAGACATAGGAAAGGAAGAACAATACTAGAAGAGTAATTGGATGTTGTATTTCCATTAGTGTATTTTAGTTCAAAAAATAACACAAAATGAGGAAAAATTATGTGGAAGTAGTCTTATGATCTAAGATGAAGACTACTTTGCATATTACATTTCTGTCACGGAAGAAACGAAGCAAAATGACGTATGAAGTGTTGTGGTATAGACTGACAGTGTTGCTGGTTCCAAGTAACTGACATCAGATTACTATTAGTTATGACTATGAGTTACTAAACAACTGTTAAATTACTGACACAATTACGGTATTAAAATGCATATTTTAGTAATATGCTATACACACAATACTTATTAGGGTACCCTTATTAGTGATAATTACAAAAATACTGATAGAACAATTAATTAATTTTTACTCTCCCACTGGTTTGAATTTTCTTCCATCAGTGTTACTCCACATAGTTAATGTATCAATATTATAGTAGAAATATTGAATATAGTCAAAAATACAAAAGCATAATTCTGTTCGTATGTAGCAACAAACCTTTCAAACCAACAAATCAGCTTTTACAATGGTGATGATAATGATGACTCATTTTAAAACACATTAATTATTATTATACAACAGGAAAAGTATAAACATGCCAAAATCTGTAAGATCTAATCAACTGTGTATTGTATCTAGTACAACACTAGATATGTGGGACCACATAAAGCAGTATGGTTAGATGATCAGAAAGAAATGTAACACATCTGCAATTATCTCCAAGTATCATGAGAACTCAGATAGGTACATTACAATCTTATTAGAAATTTAATGTACAAAAGTACTACATAACAAGTAAAAGATAATACGTCTAAAGTACCGTTTGTTGAACAGTACCATAAGTTAACCTAATTCCGATTTTATGAACTATACTATTGATCTGCTGAAAGTCAACCGCAAAGCGTACCTCGGCTTCAATCGCCGCTATTTTTTCTAGTATCGTGCTCATCTTAAGTTTATACTTAAAATAATTTTATAAACACAACTGCAAAACCGCAACACACCATACACAACCACGTTTTTTAATCAGTGCTACCAACGATTGCACACCAATTTTTCATGTTTTTTTGTTCATTATTTTACAATGTAAATGTCCATTTTAATGTACGTTTGTTAGATAATTTCATAGTAAAATTAAAACAGATTTTATAAAATTAAAATTGCTTGTACACGTTCAGTATAATTTTTTATTTAGAAAAATAACTTGAGAATACGTCAAAGTACTGACTTTACTTGTACAATACGCGTCAATTCTTTAACGCGGTATCTTCGAAAACCAAACTATCTGGTGTGACTCAATGATTTTTTCTTACCTGTTTTTATTATTTATTTCAAATTTTGGTAATTGTTCAAACTCAATGAACCACACCTTTTGCCAAAATTTTGTGAAAGCCAGTGGAATAACTGCGGGGGGGGGGTCAACGTAAACATTTCCCTTAATTTTGTAGGAATGGGTATAAACCATTGAATTTAAGTAAAACCAAATCTACCTGTATGTATTTAAAATCTAAAACAAATACATTTATTTTGTTTACTGTTATTTCGCAAGAACTTAATGATATACTCTGAGTGTATAAATTAGGCCTATTTGGTTAAACTGCGCAGTAGAGGTGATTCCACTTAAGAATGCACTTAGGCCATCAGAATTCGGCCTAGTGAACATTCTTCATATTAAAACTGATTAGAAGTATTTGCATAGCATGTCTCAAAATATCGGTATGGAGAACCATACATGACTTCCATGTTCTAAGATTTATATTTAAAATCATTAACGAAATGAAATGTTTCCATAGAAACTACTTATTTCCACTTATTGCTTCAGCCTTAACCACAGTACTGTGGTCACTAACGTATACCACCTCACGTTATCGCACTCGATTTTCACTGATGATGGTAGTCGATGGCACTGCCGAAACGTCTGGTTTTGCAGAAAACTTTGGTCTACGACCAAACAGGACGGGAAGGAATTTTAACAACAAACTACTTCTTTGTTGCCGATAACGTAGTACATATAAAAAATTATCCCCTCCCCCTTCAACTATAATTTTCATTTATAGAAAATTACCCCCACCCCGTTCAACTAGCCTCTTAACTTAGAGATATTTCATCTACGTTTCTACAGTGGATTATTAAGATCTTATCACGATACTTTATTTATCAAAATTAAGTACGGTACTTTACTCTTGTTACAACAAAAAATGTTTCAGGTAAACTACCCTTTCCCCCTAACCGATCTTCACCAAAATCAATAGGCCTAGAGTCCTCTACAACTCAGGCGTATATGTAAAAAATTATTTGATTTTGTTTGAATTTACGGCAGTTATCGTTCGTGATGAAAAAATTTCTCTTGTTACAACATAAAATGTTGCAGGTAAACTACCCCTTTCCCTTAACCGATCTTCACCAGAAAATCAACAGGCCTTGAGTACTCTACAATCTAGGGATGCATGCAAAACATTATTTGATTCTGTTTCAATGTGCGGCAGTTATTGTTCGTCATAGAAACAATTACTCTTGTTAAAACATAAAAAGTGGCAGGTAAGCTACCCCTTTCCCTTTTCACCAAAACCAACAGGTCTTGACAACTCTGCAATTCAGGACAGTATTCAAAACATTATTTGATTCTGTTTGAATTTGCGGTTATCGTTTGCCATAAAAAATATCGGTATGGAGAACTATACATGACTTCCATATTCTAAGATTTATATTTAAAATCATTTTCGAAATGAAATATTACCATAGAAACTACTTCTTTCTACTTACTGCTTCAGCCTTAACCACAGTACTGTGGTCACTAACGTATACCACCTCACGTTATCGCACTCGATTTTCACTGATGATGGAAGTCGATGGCATTGCCGAATCGTCTGGTTTTGTAGAAAACATTGGACTACGGCCAAATATCCCGGGAAGGAATTTTAACAAAAACTACTTCTTTGTTGCCGATAACGTTGTACACATATGTATAAAAAATATGCATAAAATTAATGGCTTGTATAAGTTAATGATTGAGCTCCTTTAAGTAGTGCTCAAGTTTCCAAAGTTTTAATATTATGATGTCCGTAATTAAAACATCAGAGCAGGTTTAGTGTGAATGAGGGTACACCGTGGACAAAAATTTTCAACATTTCCTATTGAGCGTTGCTTAGAGTAAAGCTGCGAATCTACAGTGTATGTTTCACAGAACAAACACGCGAAAAAGAAGGAGCGCTCCGAAGTCACTCATGGACCCTCAGCATCTTGCAGAGGGTTCATTCCGTAAAGACGAAAAGTCTGTCTATGAATCGTTCCTCTGTAAACACGTGCAGTTACACTGCCCAGCGATCCACAGGAAGCAAATTGATGTCCATTTTTTCGGCTTGCACGCGTTATGTTGGTGTGGGTTTCGGCACTTTCCATTTAAAAAGCGTGCAAATGTAAGAAAATAAACATGAGTGAGGCCAGAAATAACGCGAATTTTCTCTCTGTGTGTGTGTGTGTGTGTGTGTGTGTGTGTGTGTGTGTGTGTGTGTGTGTGTGTGTGTGTGTGTCTTCTCTGCCTTTTTATTGCTGTAGTCATAATAATAAAATGGAAACGTAAACATTACATAACTGAGATATGCTTACCTGCCACGAACCATATATTATTTTATACATGTATATTAACTCATACATAATTTACATAAAAATGAAAAAATTATAATTTTATTAACTGGCAACAAAATTATTTTATTTTTAACAATTACCATTGTTTGAAAAAGTTTAAATGAATTTTCAAGTACTTTACTGTTGTTAAAACGTAAAAGGTTGCAGGTAAACTACCCCTTCCCCTTAACCGATCTTCACCAAAAACAATAGGTCTTGAGTACTCTGAAAATCAGGGCTGTATGCAAAAACGTATTTGATTCTGTTTGAATTTGCGGCTGTTATCGTTTGCCTTATATAATACCCTTGTTAAAAAAAAGTTGCAGGTAAACTACCCCTTTCCCTTAACCGATCTTCACCAAAAACAATAGGTCTTGAGAACTCTAAAAATTCAGGGCTGTATGCGAAACATTATTTTATTCTGTTTGAATTTGCGGCTGTTATCGTTTTCCAAAAAAAAAAAATTTCCCGTGATAAAAATTAACCGTTGCAGGTAAACTACCCCTTTCCCTTAACCGATCTTCACCAAAAACAATAGGTCTTGAGAACTCTACAATTCAGGGCTGTATACGAAACATTATTTAATTCTGTTTTCAAATTGCGGCTGTTATCGTTTGCCAAAAAAAAAAAAAATTCCCTTGATAAAGAAAAACCATTGCCGGTAAACTACCCCTTTCCCTCAACCGATTTTCACCAAAAACAATAGGTCGTGAGTACTCTACAAATCAGGGCTGTACGAAAAAAATTATTTGATTCTGTTTGAATTTGCGGCTGTTATCGTTTGCCATAGAAAAAAATCTATAGACAGACAGACACACACACAGACAGACAGACAGACAGACACACACACACAGACACTTTTCGGAAAACGACTTTTTTTTATGTTTTGAGTGTAGTACAATCAGAATCTGCAATAATCTCGAACACGATTTCTTTTTGCAATCACCATACTTCCATTTCCTTAAGGAATATGGAAGTAAAAATTTCCCTTGATAAAAAAAACCCGTTGCTGGTAAACTACCCCTTTCCCTCAACCGATCTTCACCAAAAACAATAGGTCATGAGTACTCTACAAATCAGGGCTGTATGCAAGAAATTATTTGATTCTGTTTGAATTTGCGGCTGTTATCGTTTGCCATAGAAAAAAATCTATAGACAGCAGACAGACAGACACGCACACACAGACACTTTTCGGAAAACGACTTTTTTTCATGTTTTGAGTGTAGTACAATCAGAATCTGCAATAATCTCGAACACGATTTTTTTTGCCATCACCATACTTCCATATCCTTAAGGAATATAGAAGTAAATATCGGTATGGAGAACCATACATGACTTCCATATTCTAAGATTTATTTTTAAAATCATTTTCGAAATGAAATATTACCATAGAAACTACTTCTTTCTACTTACTGCTTCAGCCTTAACTACAGTACTGTGGTCACTAACACATACCACCTCACGTTATCGCACTCGATATTCACTGATGATGGAAGTCGATGGCATTGCCGAAACGTCTGGTTTTGTAGAAAACATTGGACTACGGCCAAATATCCGGAGAAGGAATTTTAACAAAAACTACTTCTTTGTTGCCGATAACGTTGTACACATATATATAAAAAATATGCATAAAATTAATGGCTTGTATAAGTTAATGATTGATCTCCTTTAAGTAGTGCTCAAGTTTCCAAAGTTTTAATATTATGATGTCCGTAATTAAAACATCAGAGCAGGTTTAGTGTGAATGAGGGTACACTGTGGACAAAAATTTTCAACATTTCCTATTGAGCGTTGCTTAGAGTAAAGCTGCGAATCTACAGTGTATGTTTCACAGAACAAACACGCGAAAAAGAAGGAGCGCTCCGAAGTCACTCATGGACCCTCAGCATCTTGCAGAGGGTTCATTCCGTAAAGACGAAAAGTCTGTCTATGAATCGTTCCTCTGTAAACACGTGCAGTTACATTGCCCAGCGATCCACAGGAAGCAAATTGATGTCCATTTTTTCGGCTTGCACGCGTTATGTTGGTGTGGGTTTCGGCACTTTCCATTTAAAAAGCGTGCAAATGTAAGAAAATAAACATGAGTGAGGCCAGAAATAACGCGAATTTTCTCTCTCTCTCTGTGTGTGTGTGTGTGTGTGTGTGTGTGTGTGTGTGTGTGTGTGTGTGTGTGTGTGTCTTCTCTGCCTTTTTATTGCTGTAGTCATAATAATAAAATGGAAACGTAAACATTACATAACTGAGATATGCTTACCTGCCACGAACGATATATTATTTTATACATGGAGGAGTTCAGTGACATACACACGTACAGAAGTCATCTTCAAAAATACTAGAAGTCGTCCACGCTTTTATGTTGGCAGTGTAACTTACAGGAAGTTTTTTGATGTTTTTAAAATATCTAGGATGCAAACTTTTCCCGATAACTAAAAGGTTCCTTTTTTCGGTTCCCGTCATGTTCGCACAAACAAAAACTGTAATTCTTTGTTTAGAGAGCTTCCCACCAACGCACTTTTTATTTTTAAATTTGAAAGTCTTATCTGGAGTTAATTTATAAAAAATTCCAGCTTCATGTCCATTAAAGATGTCTTCATCTTTATATGATCGTCTAATTTCTGGCCAAGTGTTACGCACCCAATCGCCTGTAACGTTCAGATCTACGCATTTTGCCTCACCACAAATTTTTGCAAAGGAAATCGAGTGTCGGGCCTTAAATCGATCTAGCCATCCGTTGGAGCACGTAAAATGGCTGGCGCCGGCAGTCCTGTTACAGTGCTTATTGCTTGCATACAATGTATGTCTGTAGCCATGGGCTAGCGCGCGCGCGCACATATATACGTTTATATGAAATTTAGAGTAAAATATCTGAGAAATATTTGACGCTATAACAGAGTAGTACAATATTTAGTGACGTTAAAACCGGGAATTTTTATAATGTTAAAGATATCAGTTTGACCGGACTTATGACAAAATAACGCTACACCCGAGTTGACGTAACAGCCGAGGCCATAATAACCAAGTTCCACTGTATATATAAAGATATTAACTCAAACATAATTTACATTAAAATGAAAAAATTATAATTTTATTGCCTGGCAACAAAATTATTTTATTTTTAACAATTACCATTGTTTCAAAAAGTTTAAATAAAATTTTCAAGTACTTTACTCTTGTTAAAACGTAAAAGGTTGCAGATAAACTACCCCTTTCCCTTAACCGATCTTCACCAAAATCGAAAGTCCTTGAGACCTCTACAATTCAGGGATGTATGCAAAAAATTATTTGATTCTGTTTGAATTTGCGGCTGTTATCGTTTGCCATAGAAAATAAGCTTGATAAAAAACGTTGCAGGTAAACTACCCCTTCCCCTCAACCGATCTTCACCAAAAACAATAGGTCTTGAGAACTCTACAATTTAGGGCTGTATGCAAATAATCTTATGATTCTATTTGAATTTGCGGCTGTTATCGTTTGCCATAGGAAATATCCTTGTTAAAACATAAAACGTTACAGGTAAACTACCCCTTTCCCTTAACCGATCTTCACCAAAAACAATAGGTCTTGAGAACTCTACAATTCAGGACTGTATGCGAAACATTATTTGATTCTGTTTGAATTTGCGGCTGTTATCGTTTGCCAAAAAAAATTTCCCTTGATAAAATATCGGTATGGAGAACCATACATGACTTCCATATTCTAAGATATATATTTAAAATCATTTTCAGCCAAACAGCCAGGCTGTGTCTTACCTGCCTTTTTATTGCTGTATTAAATGAAAAATATTATATTACATTAAAATGAAAAAATTATAATTTTATTGCCTGGCAACATTATTATTTTATTTTTAACAATTACCATTGTTTCAAAAAGTTTAAATAAATTGTCAAGTACTTTACTCTTGTTAAAACGTAAAAGGTTGCAGGTAAACTACCCCTTCCCCTTAACCGATCTTCACCAAAATCGAAAGGCATTGAGACCTGTACAATTCAGGGACGTATGCTAAAAATTATTTGATTCTGTTTGAATTTGCGGCTGTTATCGTTTGCCATAGAAAATACGCTTGATAAACAAACGTTGCAGGTAAACTACCCCTTCCCCTTAACCGATCTTCACCAAAAACAATAGGTCTTGAGTACTCTACAAATCAGGGCTGTATGCAAAACATTATTTGATTCTGTTTGAAATTGCGGCTGTTATCGTTTGCCATAGAAAATACCCTTGTTAAAAAAACGTTGCAGGTAAACTACCCCTTTCCCTTAACCGATCTTCACCAAAAACAATAGGTCTTGAGAAATCTACAATTCAGGGCTGTATGCGAAACATTATTTGATTCTGTTTGAATTTGCGGCTGTTATCGTTTGCCAAAAAAAAAAAATTTCCCTTGATAAAAAAACCCGTTGCAGGTAAACTACCCCTTCCCCTCAACCGATCTTCACCAAAAACAATAGGTCGCGAGTACTCTACACATCAGGGCTGTATGCAAACAATTATTTGATTCTGTTTGAATTTGCGGCAGTTGTCGTTTGCCATAGAAAATACGCATGATAAAAAACGTTGCTGGTAAACTACCCCTTCCCCTCAACCGATCTTCACCAAAAACAATAGGTCTTGAGTACTCTACAAATCAGGGCTGTATGCAGAAAATTATTTGATTCTGTTTGAATTTGCGGCTGTTATCGTTTGCCATAGAAAATACCCTTGTTAAAAAAACGTTGTTGGTAAACTACCCCTTTCCCTTAACCGATCTTCACCAAAAACAAAAGGTCTTGAGAACTCTACAATTTAGGGCTGTATGCAAATAATCTTTTCATTCTGTTTGAATTTGCGGCTGTTATCGTTTGCCATAGGAAATACCCTTGTTAAAACATAAAACGTTACAGGTAAACTACCCCTTTCCCTTAACCGATCTTCACCAAAAACAATAGGTCTTGAGAACTCTACAATTCAGGGCTGTATGCGAAACATTATTTGATTCTGTTTGAATTTGCGGCAGTTATCGTTTGCCATAGAAAAAAAATCTACAGACAGACAGACAGACACACAGACACACAGACACACAGACAGACAGACAGACACACAGACACTTTTCGGAAAATGACTTTTTTTCATGTTTTGAGTGTAGTAGAATCAGAATCTGCAATAATCTCGAACACGATTTTTTTTGCCATCACCATACTTCCATTCCTTAAGGAATATGGAAGTAAAAAAACCGTAGCAGGTAAACTACCCCTTTCCCTCAACCGATCTTCACCAAAAACAATAGGTCGCGAGTACTCTACAAATCAGGGCTGTATGCAAAAAATTGTTTGATTCTGTTTGAATTTGCGGCAGTTATCGTTTGCCATAGAAAAAAAATCTACAGACACACACACAGACACACACACAGACAGACACACACACAGACACTTTTCGGAAAACGACTTTTTTTCATGTTTTGAGTGTAGTAGAATCAGAATCTGCAATAATCTCGAACACGATTTTTTTTGCCATCACCATACTTCCATTCCTTAAGGAATATGGAAGTAAAATTACCCTTGATAAAAAAAAGTTGCCGGTAAACTACCCCTTTCCCTTAACCGATCTTCACCAAAAACAATAGGCCTTGAGTACTCTACAAATCAGGGCTGTGTGCAAAAAATTATTTGATTCTGTTTGAATTTGCGACTGTTATCGTTTGCCATAAATAAAATCTACACACACACACACACACACACACACACACACACACACACACACACACACACACACACACACACACACACACACACACACACACACACACACTTTTCGAAAAATGACCTTATAGTCATTAGCAATAAAGTAAGTAGTAGTAGTAAAGTCATAAGTAATATAAATCTTAGAACATGCAAGTCATGTATGGTTCTCCATACCGATATTTACTTCCATGTATCTTAAGGAAATGGGAGTTTGGTGATGGTAAAATATCGGTATGGAGAACCATACATGACTTCCATATTCTAAGATTTATGTTTAAAATCATTTTCAGCCAAACAGACAGGCTGTGTCTTACCTGCCTTTTTATTGCTGTATTAAATGAAAAATATTATATTACATTAAAATGAAAAAATTATAATTTTATGGCCTGGCAACAAAATTATTTTATTTTTAACAATTACCATTGTTTCAAAAAGTTTAAATAAATTTTCAAGTACTTTACTCTTGTTAAAACGTAAAAGGTTGCAGGTAAACTACCCCTTCCCCTTAACCGATCTTCACCAAAATCGAAAGTCATTGAGACCTCAACAATTCAGGGACGTATGCAAAAAATTATTTGATTCTGTTTGAATTTGCGGCTGTTATCGTTTGCCATAGAAAATACCCTTGTTAAAAAACGTTGCTGGTAAACTACCCCTTTCCCTCAACCGATCTTCACCAAAAACAATAGGTCTTGAGAACTCTACAATTTAGGGCTGTATGCAAATAATCTTTTCATTCTGTTTGAATTTGCGGCTGTTATCGTTTGTTTCAAAAAGTTAAAATAAATTTTCAAGTACTTTACTCTTGTTAAAACGTAAAAGGTTGCAGGTAAACTACCCCTTCCCCTTAACCGATCTTCACCAAAATCGAAAGTCATTGAGACCTCAACAATTCAGGGACGCATGCAAAAAATTATTTGATTCTGTTTGAATTTGCGGCTGTTATCGTTTGCCATAGAAAATACCCTTGTTAAAAAACGTTGCAGGTAAACTACCCCTTTCCCTCAACCGATCTTCACCAAAAACAATAGGTCTTGAGAACTCTACAATTTAGGGCTGTATGCAAATAATCTTTTCATTCTGTTTGATTTTGCGGCTGTTATCGTTTGTTTCAAAAAGTTAAAATAAATTTTCAAGTACTTTACTCTTGTTAAAACGTAAAAGGTTGCAGGTAAACTACCCCTTCCCCTTAACCGATCTTCACCAAAATCGAAAGTCATTGAGACCTCTACAATTCAGGGAAGTATGCAAAAAATTATTTGATTCTGTTTGAATTTGCGGCTGTTATCGTTTGCCATAGAAAATACGCTTGATAAAAAAACGTTACTGGTAAACTACCCCTTCCCCTTAACCGATCTTCACCAAAAACAATAGGTCTTGCGTACACTACAAATCAGGCCTGTATGCAAAACATTATTTGATTCTGTTTGAATTTGCGGCTGTTATCGTTTGCCATAAAAAATACCCTTGTTAAAAAAACGTTGCGGGTAAACTACCCCTTTCCCTTAACCGATCTTCACCAAAAACAATAGGTCTTGAGACCTCTACAATTTAGGGCTGTATGCAAATAATCTTTTGATTCTGTTTGAATTTGCGGCTGTTATCGTTTGCCATAGGAAAAACCCTTGTTAAAACATAAAATGTTACAGGTAAACTACCCCTTTCCCTTAACCGATCTTCACCAAAATCAACCGATCTTGAGAAATCTGCAATTCAGGGCTGTATGCGAAACATTATTTGATTCTGTTTGAATTTTCGGCTGTTATCGTTTGCCAAACAAACAAAATTACCCTTGCTAAAAAAACCCGTTGCAGGTAAACTACCCCTTTCCCTCAACCGATCTTCACCAAAAGCAAAAGGTCGCGAGTACTCTGCAAATCAGGTCTGTATGCAAATAATTATTTGATTCTGTTTGAATTTGCGGCAGTTATCGTTTGCCATAGAAAAAAAATCTACAGACACACAGACAGACAGACAGACAGACACACACACAGACACTTTTCGGAAAACGACTTTTTTTCATGTTTTGAGTGTAGTAGAATCAGAATCTGCAATAATCTCGAACACGATTTTTTTTGCCATCACCATACTTCCATTCCTTAAGGAATATGGAAGTAAAAAAAAACGTTGCTGGTAAACTACCCCTTTCCCTCAACCGATCTTCACCAAAAACAATAGGTCTTGAGAACTCTACAATTTAGGGCTGTATGCAAATAATCTTTTGATTCTGTTTGAATTTGCGGCTGTTATCGTTTGCCATAGAACAAAATTTATAGACATACACACACACACAGACACAGTAACTTTTCGGAAAACGACTTTTTTTCATGTTTTCAGTGTAGTACAATCAGAATCTGCAATAATCTCGAACACGATTTTTTTTGCCATCACCATACTTCCATTTCCTTAAGGAATATGGAAGTAAAATTAAACATGATAAAAAAACGGTGCAGGTAAACTACCCCTTTCCCTTAACCGATCTTCACCAAAAACAATAGGCATTGAGTACTCTACAAATCAGGGCTGTATGCAAGAAATTATTTGATTCTGTTTGAATTTGCGGCTCTTATCGTTTGCCATAGAAAATACCCTAGTTAAAACATAAAACGTTGCAGGTAAACTACCCCTTTCCCTTTTCACCAAAAACAACAGGTCTTCAGAACTCTGCAATTCAGGGCTGTATGGAAAACATTATTTGATTCTATTTGAATTTGCGGTTTTCGTTTACCATAAAAAATATCGGTATGGAGAATCATACATGACTTCCATATTCTAAGATTTATATTTAAAATATTTTCGAAATGAAATATTACCATAGAAACTATTTCTTTCTACTTACTGCTTCAGCCTTAAACACAGTACTGTGGTCACTAACTTATACCACCTCACGTTATCGCACTCGATTTTCACTGATGATGGAAGTCGATTGCATTGCCGAATCGTCTGGTTTTGTAGAAAACATTGGACTACGGCCAAATATCCCGGGAAGGAATTTTAACAAAAACTACTTCTTTGTTGCCGATAACGTTGTACACATATATATAAAAAATATGCATAAAATTAATGGCTTGTATAAGTTAATGATTGCGCTCCATTAAGTAGTGCTCAAGTTTCCAAAGTTTTAATATTATGATGTCCGTAATTAAAACATCAGAGCAGGTTTAGTGTGAATGAGGGTACACCGTGGACAAAAATTTTCAACATTTCCTATTGAGCGTTGCTTAGAGTAAAGCTGCGAATCTACAGTGTATGTTTCACAGAACAAACACGCGAAAAAGAAGGAGCGCTCCGAAGTCACTCATGGACCCTCAGCATCTTGCAGAGGGTTCATTCCGTAAAGACGAAAAGTCTGTCTATGAATCGTTCCTCTGTAAACACGTGCAGTTACACTGCCCAGCGATCCACAGGAAGCAAATTGATGTCCATTTTTTCGGCTTGCACGCGTTATGTTGGTGTGGGTTTCGGCACTTTCCATTTAAAAAGCGTGCAAATGTAAGAAAATAAACATGAGTGAGGCCAGAAATAACGCGAATTTTCTCTGTGTGTGTGTGTGTGTGTGTGTGTGTGTGTGTGTGTGTGTGTGTGTGTGTGTGTGTGTGTGTGTGTCTTCTCTGCCTTTTTATTGCTGTAGTCATAATAATAAAATGGAAACGTAAACATTACATAACTGAGATATGCTTACCTGCCACGAACCATATATTATTTTATACATGTATATTAACTCATACATAATTTACATAAAAATGAAAAAATTATAATTTTATTAACTGGCAACAAAATTATATTATTTTTAACAATTACCATTGTTTGAAAAAGTTTAAATGAATTTTCAAGTACTTTACTGTTGTTAAAACGTAAAAGGTTGCAGGTAAACTACCCCTTCCCCTTAACCGATCTTCACCAAAAACAATAGGTCTTGAGTACTCTGAAAATCAGGGCTGTATGCAAAAACGTATTTGATTCTGTTTGAATTTGCGGCTGTTATCGTTTGCCTTATATAATACCCTTGTTAAAAAAACGTTGCCGGTAAACTACCCCTTTCCCTTAACCGATCTTCACCAAAAACAATAGGTCTTGAGAACTCTAAAAATTCAGGGCTGTATGCGAAACATTATTTTATTCTGTTTGAATTTGCGGCTGTTATCGTTTTCAAAAAAAAAAAAATTTCCCGTGATAAAAATTAACCGTTGCAGGTAAACTACCCCTTTCCCTTAACCGATCTTCACCAAAAACAATAGGTCTTGAGAACTCTACAATTCAGGGCTGTATGCGAAACATTATTTAATTCTGTTTTCAATTTGCGGCTGTTATCGTTTGCCAAAAAAAAAAAAAATTCCCTTGATAAAGAAAAACCATTGCCGGTAAACTACCCCTTTCCCTCAACCGATTTTCACCAAAAACAATAGGTCGTGAGTACTCTACAAATCAGGGCTGTGCGAAAAAAATTATTTGATTCTGTTTGAATTTGCGGCTGTTATCGTTTGCCATAGAAAAAAATCTATAGACAGACAGACACACACACAGACAGACAGACAGACACACACACACACACAGACACTTTTCGGAAAACGACTTTTTTTTATGTTTTGAGTGTAGTACAATCAGAATCTGCAATAATCTCGAACACGATTTCTTTTTGCAATCACCATACTTCCATTTCCTTAAGGAATATGGAAGTAAAAATTTCCCTTGATAAAAAAAACCCGTTGCTGGTAAACTACCCCTTTCCCTCAACCGATCTTCACCAAAAACAATAGGTCATGAGTACTCTACAAATCAGGGCTGTATGCAAGAAATTATTTGATTCTGTTTGAATTTGCGGCTGTTATCGTTTGCCATAGAAAAAAATCTATAGACAGCAGACAGACAGACACGCACACACAGACACTTTTCGGAAAACGACTTTTTTTCATGTTTTGAGTGTAGTACAATCAGAATCTGCAATAATCTCGAACACGATTTTTTTTGCCATCACCATACTTCCATATCCTTAAGGAATATAGAAGTAAATATCGGTATGGAGAACCATACATGACTTCCATATTCTAAGATTTATTTTTAAAATCATTTTCGAAATGAAATATTACCATAGAAACTACTTCTTTCTACTTACTGCTTCAGCCTTAACTACAGTACTGTGGTCACTAACACATACCACCTCACGTTATCGCACTCGATATTCACTGATGATGGAAGTCGATGGCAATGCCGAAACGTCTGGTTTTGTAGAAAACATTGGACTACGGCCAAATATCCGGAGAAGGAATTTTAACAAAAACTACTTCTTTGTTGCCGATAACGTTGTACACATATATATAAAAAATATGCATAAAATTAATGGCTTGTATAAGTTAATGATTGATCTCCTTTAAGTAGTGCTCAAGTTTCCAAAGTTTTAATATTATGATGTCCGTAATTAAAACATCAGAGCAGGTTTAGTGTGAATGAGGGTACACTGTGGACAAAAATTTTCAACATTTCCTATTGAGCGTTGCTTAGAGTAAAGCTGCGAATCTACAGTGTATGTTTCACAGAACAAACACGCGAAAAAGAAGGAGCGCTCCGAAGTCACTCATGGACCCTCAGCATCTTGCAGAGGGTTCATTCCGTAAAGACGAAAAGTCTGTCTATGAATCGTTCCTCTGTAAACACGTGCAGTTACATTGCCCAGCGATCCACAGGAAGCAAATTGATGTCCATTTTTTCGGCTTGCACGCGTTATGTTGGTGTGGGTTTCGGCACTTTCCATTTAAAAAGCGTGCAAATGTAAGAAAATAAACATGAGTGAGGCCAGAAATAACGTGAATTGTGTGTGTGTGTGTGTGTGTGTGTGTGTGTGTGTGTGTGTTACCTGCCTTTTTATTGCTGTAGGCATAATAATAAAATGGAAACGTAAACATTACATAACTGAGATATGCTTACCTGCCACGAACGATATATTATTTTATACATGGAGGAGTTCAGTGACATACACACGTACAGAAGTCATCTTCAAAAATACTAGAAGTCGTCCACGCTTTTATGTTGGCAGTGTAACTTACAGGAAGTTTTTTGATGTTTTTAAAATATCTAGGATGCAAACTTTTCCCGATAACTAAAAGGTTCCTTTTTTCGGTTCCCGTCATGTTCGCACAAACAAAAACTGTAATTCTTTGTTTAGAGAGCTTCCCACCAACGCACTTTTTATTTTTAAATTTGAAAGTCTTATCTGGAGTTAATTTATAAAAAATTCCAGCTTCATGTCCATTAAAGATGTCTTCATCTTTATATGATCGTCTAATTTCTGGCCAAGTGTTACACACCCAATCGCCTGTAACGTTCAGATCTACGCATTTTGCCTCACCACAAATTTTTGCAAAGGAAATCGAGTGTCGGGCCTTAAATCGATCTAGCCATCCGTTGGAGCACGTAAAATGGCTGGCGCCGGCAGTCCTGTTACAGTGCTTATTGCTTGCATACAATGTATGTCTGTAGCCATGGGCTAGCGCGCGCGCGCACATATATACGTTTATATGAAATTTAGAGTAAAATATCTGAGAAATATTTGACGCTATAACAGAGTAGTACAATATTTAGTGACGTTAAAACCGGGAATTTTTATAATGTTAAAGATATCAGTTTGACCGGACTTATGACAAAATAACGCTACACCCGAGTTGACGTAACAGCCGAGGCCATAATAACCAAGTTCCACTGTATATATAAAGATATTAACTCAAACATAATTTACATTAAAATGAAAAAATTATAATTTTATTGCCTGGCAACAAAATTATTTTATTTTTAACAATTACCATTGTTTCAAAAAGTTTAAATAAAATTTTCAAGTACTTTACTCTTGTTAAAACGTAAAAGGTTGCAGATAAACTACCCCTTTCCCTTAACCGATCTTCACCAAAATCGAAAGTCCTTGAGACCTCTACAATTCAGGGATGTATGCAAAAAATTATTTGATTCTGTTTGAATTTACGGCTGTTATCGTTTGCCATAGAAAATAAGCTTGATAAAAAACGTTGCAGGTAAACTACCCCTTCCCCTCAACCGATCTTCACCAAAAACAATAGGTCTTGAGTACTCTACAAATCAGGGCTGTATGAAGAAAATTATTTGATTCTGTTTGAATTTTCGGCTGTTATCGTTTGCCATAGAAAATACCCTTGTTAAAAATACGTTGTAGGTAAACTACCCCTTTCCCTTAACCGATCTTCACCAAAAACAATAGGTCTTGAGAACTCTACAATTTAGGGCTGTATGCAAATAATCTTTTGATTCTATTTGAATTTGCGGCTGTTATCGTTTGCCATAGGAAATATCCTTGTTAAAACATAAAACGTTACAGGTAAACTACCCCTTTCCCTTAACCGATCTTCACCAAAAACAATAGGTCTTGAGAACTCTACAATTCAGGACTGTATGCGAAACATTATTTGATTCTGTTTGAATTTGCGGCTGTTATCGTTTGCCAAAAAAAATTTCCCTTGATAAAAAAAACCGTAGCAGGTAAACTACCCCTTTCCCTCAACCGATCTTCACCAAAAACAATAGGTCGCGAGTACTCTACAAATCAGGGCTGTATGCAAAAAATTGTTTGATTCTGTTTGAATTTGCGGCAGTTATCGTTTGCCATAGAAAAAAAATCTACAGACACACACACAGACACACACACAGACAGACAGACACACAGACACTTTTCGGAAAACGACTTTTTTTCATGTTTTGAGTGTAGTAGAATCAGAATCTGCAATAATCTCGAACACGATTTTTTTTGCCATCACCATACTTCCATTCCTTAAGGAATATGGAAGTAAAAAAACCGTAGCAGGTAAACTACCCCTTTCCCTCAACCGATCTTCACCAAAAACAATAGGTCGCGAGTACTCTACAAATCAGGGCTGTATGCAAAAAATTGTTTGATTCTGTTTGAATTTGCGGCTGTTATCGTTTGCCATAGAAAAAAATCTATAGACAGACAGACACACACACAGACAGACAGACAGACAGACACACACACACAGACACTTTTCGGAAAACGACTTTTTTTTATGTTTTGAGTGTAGTACAATCAGAATCTGCAATAATCTCGAACACGATTTCTTTTTGCAATCACCATACTTCCATTTCCTTAAGGAATATGGAAGTAAAAATTTCCCTTGATAAAAAAAACCCGTTGCTGGTAAACTACCCCTTTGCCTCAACCGATCTTCACCAAAAACAATAGGTCATGAGTACTCTACAAATCAGGGCTGTATGCAAGAAATTATTTGATTCTGTTTGAATTTGCGGCTGTTATCGTTTGCCATAGAAAAAAATCTATAGACAGCAGACAGACAGACACGCACACACAGACACTTTTCGGAAAACGACTTTTTTTCATGTTTTGAGTGTAGTACAATCAGAATCTGCAATAATCTCGAACACGATTTTTTTTGCCATCACCATACTTCCATATCCTTAAGGAATATAGAAGTAAATATCGGTATGGAGAACCATACATGACTTCCATATTCTAAGATTTATTTTTAAAATCATTTTCGAAATGAAATATTACCATAGAAACTACTTCTTTCTACTTACTGCTTCAGCCTTAACTACAGTACTGTGGTCACTAACACATACCACCTCACGTTATCGCACTCGATATTCACTGATGATGGAAGTCGATGGCATTGCCGAAACGTCTGGTTTTGTAGAAAACATTGGACTACGGCCAAATATCGGGAGAAGGAATTTTAACAAAAACTACTTCTTTGTTGCCGATAACGTTGTACACATATATATAAAAAATATGCATAAAATTAATGGCTTGTATAAGTTAATGATTGATCTCTTTTAAGTAGTGCTCAAGTTTCCAAAGTTTTAATATTATGATGTCCGTAATTAAAACATCAGAGCAGGTTTAGTGTGAATGAGGGTACACTGTGGACAAAAATTTTCAACATTTCCTATTGAGCGTTGCTTAGAGTAAAGCTGCGAATCTACAGTGTATGTTTCACAGAACAAACACGCGAAAAAGAAGGAGCGCTCCAAAGTCACTCATGGACCCTCAGCATCTTGCAGAGGGTTCATTCCGTAAAGACGAAAAGTCTGTCTATGAATCGTTCCTCTGTAAACACGTGCAGTTACATTGCCCAGCGATCCACAGGAAGCAAATTGATGTCCATTTTTTCGGCTTGCACGCGTTATGTTGGTGTGGGTTTCGGCACTTTCCATTTAAAAAGCGTGCAAATGTAAGAAAATAAACATGAGTGAGGCCAGAAATAACGTGAATTGTGTGTGTGTGTGTGTGTGTGTGTGTGTGTGTGTGTGTGTGTGTGTGTGTGTGTGTGTTACCTGCCTTTTTATTGCTGTAGGCATAATAATAAAATGGAAACGTAAACATTACATAACTGAGATATGCTTACCTGCCACGAACGATATATTATTTTATACATGGAGGAGTTCAGTGACATACACACGTACAGAAGTCATCTTCAAAAATACTAGAAGTCGTCCACGCTTTTATGTTGGCAGTGTAACTTACAGGAAGTTTTTTGATGTTTTTAAAATATCTAGGATGCAAACTTTTCCCGATAACTAAAAGGTTCCTTTTTTCGGTTCCCGTCATGTTCGCACAAACAAAAACTGTAATTCTTTGTTTAGAGAGCTTCCCACCAACGCACTTTTTATTTTTAAATTTGAAAGTCTTATCTGGAGTTAATTTATAAAAAATTCCAGCTTCATGTCCATTAAAGATGTCTTCATCTTTATATGATCGTCTAATTTCTGGCCAAGTGTTACGCACCCAATCGCCTGTAACGTTCAGATCTACGCATTTTGCCTCACCACAAATTTTTGCAAAGGAAATCGAGTGTTGGGCCTTAAATCGATCTAGCCATCCGTTGGAGCACGTAAAATGGCTGGCGCCGGCAGTCCTGTTACAGTGCTTATTGCTTGCATACAATGTATGTCTGTAGCCATGGGCTAGCGCGCGCGCGCACATATATACGTTTATATGAAATTTAGAGTAAAATATCTGAGAAATATTTGACGCTATAACAGAGTAGTACAATATTTAGTGACGTTAAAACCGGGAATTTTTATAATGTTAAAGATATCAGTTTGACCGGACTTATGACAAAATAACGCTACACCCGAGTTGACGTAACAGCCGAGGCCATAATAACCAAGTTCCACTGTATATATAAAGATATTAACTCAAACATAATTTACATTAAAATGAAAAAATTATAATTTTATTGCCTGGCAAAAAAATTATTTTATTTTTAACAATTACCATTGTTTCAAAAAGTTTAAATAAAATTTTCAAGTACTTTACTCTTGTTAAAACGTAAAAGGTTGCAGATAAACTACCCCTTTCCCTTAACCGATCTTCACCAAAATCGAAAGTCCTTGAGACCTCTACAATTCAGGGATGTATGCAAAAAATTATTTGATTCTGTTTGAATTTGCGGCTGTTATCGTTTGCCATAGAAAATAAGCTTGATAAAAAACGTTGCAGGTAAACTACCCCTTCCCCTCAACCGATCTTCACCAAAAACAATAGGTCTTGAGTACTCTACAAATCAGGGCTGTATGAAGAAAATTATTTGATTCTGTTTGAATTTGCGGCTGTTATCGTTTGCCATAGAAAATACCCTTGTTAAAAATACGTTGTAGGTAAACTACCCCTTTCCCTTAACCGATCTTCACCAAAAACAATAGGTCTTGAGAACTCTACAATTTAGGGCTGTATGCAAATAATCTTTTGATTCTATTTGAATTTGCGGCTGTTATCGTTTGCCATAGGAAATATCCTTGTTAAAACATAAAACGTTACAGGTAAACTACCCCTTTCCCTTAACCGATCTTCACCAAAAACAATAGGTCTTGAGAACTCTACAATTCAGGACTGTATGCGAAACATTATTTGATTCTGTTTGAATTTGCGGCTGTTATCGTTTGCCAAAAAAAAATTTCCCTTGATAAAAAAAACCGTAGCAGGTAAACTACCCCTTTAGATTTTTTTCTATGGCAAACGATAACAGCCGCAAATTAAAACAGAATCAAATAATGTTTTGCATACAGGCCTGATTTGTAGAGTACTCGCGACCTATTGTTTTTGGTGAAGATCGGTTGAGGGGAAGGGGGTAGTTTACCGGCAACGGTTTTTTTTATCAAGGGTAATTTTGTTTGTTTGGCAAACGATAATAGCCGCAAATTCAAACAGAATCAAATAATGTTTCGCATACAGCCCTGAATTGTAGAGTTCTCAAGATCTGTTAATTTTGGTAAAGATCGGTTATGGGGAAGGGGTAGTTTACCAGCAACGTTTTATGTTTTAACAAGGGTATTTTATATGGCAAACTATAACAGCCGCAAATTCAAACATAATCAAATAATGTTTTGCATGCTGCCCTGAATTGTAGAGTTCTCAAGACCTTTTGTTTTTGGTGAAGATCGGTTGAGGGAAAGGGGTAGTTTACCAGCAACGTTTTATGTTTTAAAAGGGTATTTTTTTGGCAAACGATAAGAGCCGCAAATTCAAACAGAATCAAATACGTTTTTGCATACAGCCCTGATTTATTGAGTAATAAAGACCTATTGTTTTTGGTGAAGATCGTGTAAGGGAAAGGGGTAGTTTACCGGCCACGTTTTTTGTTTTATCAAGGGTATTTTGTAGCAAACGATAACAGCCGTAAATTCAAACAAAATCATATAATATTTTGCATACAGCCCTGAATTGTAGAGTTCTCAAGACCTGTCGTTCTTGGTGAAGATCGGTTAAGGGAAAGGGGTAGTTTACTAGCAACGGTTTTTTATCAAGAGTAATTTTATATGGTAAATGATAACAGCCGCAAATTCAAACAGAATCAAATGATGTTTTGCATACAGCCCTGTATTGTAGAGGTCTCAATACCTATTGGTGTTGGTGAAGATCGGTTAAGGGAAAGGGGTAGTTTACCCGTAACGTTTTATGTTTTAAAACGGTATTTTTTATAGCAAACGATAAGAGCCGCAAATCCAAGCCGAATCAAATATGTTTTTGCATACAGCCCTGTTTTGTTGAGTATTAAAGACCTATTGTTTTTGGTGAAGATTGGTTAAGGGAAAGGGGTAGTTTACCGGACACGTTTTTTGTCTTATCAAGGGTATTTTATATGACAAACGATAACAGCCGCAAATTCAAACAGAATCATATAATATTTTGCATACAGCCCTAAAATGTAGAATTCTCAAGACCTGTTGGTTTTGGTGAAGATCGGTTAAGGGAATAGGGTTGTTTACCAGCAACATTTTATGTTTTATCAAGGGTAATTTTTTTTTTGACGAACGATAACTGCCATACATTAAAACAGAATCAACTACCCTTCTGCATACCTTTTTAATTATACAGAACTCAAGGTCTGTTTATTTTGTTGGAGATCGGTTAAGGGAAAGGGGTAGTTTACCGGCAACGTTTTATGTTTTAAAAGGGTATTTTTTCTATGACGAACGATAACTGCCGTAAATTCAAAGAGAATCAACTGTTTTGTATGCAGCCCTGAGTTGTAGGGTTCTCAAGACCTATTGTTTTTGGTGAAGATTGATTAATGGAATAGGGTAGTTTACCAGCAACGTTTTTGTTTTATCAAGGTTGTTTTCTATGGCAAACGATAACAGCCGTAAATTCAAACAGAATCAAATAATTGTTTGCATACAGGCCTGAATTGTAGATTGCTCAAGACCTATCGTTTTTGGTGAAGATCGGTTAAGGGAAAGGTGTAGTTTACCTGCAACGGTTTTTTATCAAGGGTAATTTTACTTCCATATTCCTTAAGGAATGGAAGTATGGTGATGGCAAAAAAAATCGTGTTCGAGATTATTGCAGATTCTGATTCTACTACACTCAAAACATGAAAAAAAGTCGTTTTCCGAAAAGTGTCTGTGTGTGTGTCTGTCTGTCTGTGTGTCTGTAGATTTTTTTTCTATGGCAAACGATAACTGCCGCAAATTCAAACGGAATCAAATAATTTTCTGCAGACAGCCCTTTTTTGTAGAGGACTCGAGACCTGTTGTTTTTGGTGAAGATCGGTTGAGGTAAAGGGGTAGTTTACCTGCAACGGTTTTTTTTTATCAAGGGAAATTTTTTTTTTGGCAAACGATAATAGCCGCAAATTCAAATCGAATCAAATGATGTTTCGCATACAGCCCTGAATTGTAGAGTTCTCAAGACCTGTTGTTTTGGGTGAAGATCGGTTAAGGGAAAGGGGTAGTTTACCTGTAACGTTTTATGTTTTAACAAGGGTATTTCCTATGGCAAACGATAACAGCCGCAAATTCAAACAGAATCAAATAATTTTCTGCATACAGTCCTGATTTGTAGATTCCTCGCGACCTATTGTTTTTGGTGAAGATCGGTTGAGGGGAAGGGGTAGTTTACCAGCAACGGTTTTTTTTATCAAGGGACTTTTTTTTTTTGGCAAACGATAACAGCCGCAAATTCAAACAGAATGAAATAATGTTTCGCATACAGCCCTGAATTGTAGAGTTCTCAAGACCTATTGTTTTTGGTGAAGATCGGTTGAGGGGAAGGGGTAGTTTACCTGCAACGTTTTTTATCAAGCGTATTTTCTATGGCAAACGATAACTGCCGCAAATTCAAACAGAATCAAATAATTTTTTGCATACGTTTTTGAATTGTAGAGGACTCAAGGCCTTTAGATTTTGGTAAAGATCAGTTAAGGGGAAGGGGTAGTTTACCAGCAACCTTTTACGTTTTAACAAGAGTAAAGTACTTGAAAATTCATTTAAACTTTTTCAAACAATGGTAATTGTTGAAAATAAAATAATTTTGTTGCCAGGCAGTCTGAAAATTTCAGATTTTGTACCACAAAATCTGAAAAGATTATACGATAGTTTATGAAATGGTTAATAATACGTCAGTGGAAGGTGTAATGAGAAATTAGCAGAAATGGAAACCTGGGGAATGTTAACTGTTCTGTAGATACAATTTTGTCAGAATGTTTGGAAATGATCATCAACATTGAAGAAAAAGTAAGCATATTAAGAAACATATGTAAGTACTTATTATAAAAAAATAATGTTTGTTTATTGATAAAGTCATTTTGATTATAAAATATAAATATTTACAACAAGAAAAGAATTTTCAGTTTTCAAAATTTAAATATATTTTTATAAAACAATGGGTTCTTCATTGAGGTGGGGACCATGTCACTCACTCCATCTCAAGCCTCCTCTCCCATTTTGCAGAAAAAGGGGACCCTGTCAAGGCTGATACTTTGACGACAGTGACAGGGCTTTCCACCAAATTCAGCAGAGTGACAGGTAGGCCCAACTCTGATTGGCTCCTCAGATTTCCCCAGCGTTAGTAGGTTCTATGAAAATATTTTATTTCAAAAATGATTTTAAATATAAATCTTAGATATGTTTTATAAATCTCATGTTTTATGTTTTAACATGGGTAATTTTTTATATGACGATCCATAACTGCCGTAAATTCAAACAGAATCAAATAATTTTTTACATATGTGCCTGAGCTATAGAGAACTCAATGTCTGTTGATTTTGGTGAAGATCGGTTACGGGGAAAGGGCAGTTTACCTGAAACATTTTTTGTTGTAACATGAGTAAAGTACTTAATTTTGATAAAGTATCCTGATAAGATCTTAATAATCCACTGTAGAAACGTAGATGAAATATCTATAAATGAAGAGGCTAGTTGAACGGGCTGGGGGTAATTTTCTATAAATCAAAATTATAGTTGAAGGGGGAGGGGATAATATTTTTTATATGTGTACTACGTTATTGGCAAGAAAGAAGTATTTTTTTGTTAAAATTCCTTTCCTGGCTGTTTGGCTGAAAATGATTTTAAATATAAATCTTAGAATATGGAAGTCATGTATGGTTCTCCATATCGATTTTTACTTCCATATTCCTTAAGAAATGGAAGTATGGTGATGGCAAAAAAAATCGTGTTCGAGATTATTGCAGATTCTGATTGTACTACACTCAAAACATGAAAAAAAGTCGTTTTCCGAAAAGTGTATGTGTGTGTGTCTGTGAGTCTGTCTGTCTGTCTGTGTGTCTATCTGTAGATTTTTTTCTATGGCAAACGATAACTGCCGCAAATTCAAACGGAATAAAATAATTTTTTGCATACAGCCCTGATTTGTAGAGTACTCGCGACCTATTGTTTTTGGTGAAGATCGGTTGGGGGAAAGGGGTAGTTTACCTGCAACGGTTTTTTTTTATCAAGGGAAATTTTTTTTTTTGGCAAACGATAACAGCCGCAAATTCAAACAGAATAAAATAAGTTTTCGCATACAGCCCTGAGTTGTAGAGTTCTCAAGACCTATTGTTTTTGGTGAAGATCGGTTAAGGGAAAGGGGTAGTTTACCTGTAACATTTTATGTTTTAACAAGGGTATTTCCTATGGCAAACGATAACAGCCGCAAATTCAAACAGAATAAAAAGATTATTTGCATACAGCCCTAAATTGTAGAGTTCTCAAGACCTATTGTTTTTGGTGAAGATCGGTTAAGGGAAAGGGGTAGTTTACCTACAACGTTTTTTTAACAAGGGTATTTTCTATGGCAAACGATAACAGCCGCAAATTCAAACAGAATCAAATAATTTTCTGCATACACCCCTGATTTGTAGAGTACTCAAGACGTGTTGTTTTTGGTGATGATCGGTTGAGGGGAAGGGGTAGTTTACCTGCAACGTTTTTTTTCTATGGCAAATGATAACTGCCGCAAATTCAAACAGAATCAAATAATTTTTTGCATACATCCCTGAATTGTAGAGGTCTCAAGGACTTTCGATTTTGGTGAAGATCGGTTAAGGGGAAGGGGTAGTTTACCTGCTACCTTTTACGTTTTAACAAGAGTAAAGTACTTGAAAATTTATTTAAACTTTTTGAAACAATGGTAATTGTTGAAAATAAAATAATTTTGTTGCCAGGTAACAAAAATAAAGTCATTTTGATTATAAAATATAAATATTTGCAAGAAAAGAATTTTCAGTTTTCAAAATTTAAATATATTTTTATAAAACAATGTGTTCTTCATTGAGGTGGGGACTTGACGACAGTGACAGGGCTTTCCACCAAATTCAGCAGAGTGACAGGTAGGCCCAACTCTGATTGGCTCCTCAGATTTCCCCAGCGTTAGTAGGTTCTATGAAAATATTTTATTTCAAAAATGATTTTAAATATAAATCTTAGATATGTTTTATAAATCTCATGTTTTATGTTTTAACATGGGTAATTTTTTATATGACGAACCATAACTGCCGTAAATTCAAACAGAATCAAATAATTTTTTACATATGTGCCTGAGCTATAGGGAACTCAATGTCTGTTGATTTTGGTGAAGATCGGTTACGGGGAAAGGGCAGGTTACCTGAAACATTTTTTGTTGTAACATGAGTAAAGTACTTAATTTTGATAAAGTATCCTGATAAGATCTTAATAATCCACTGTAGAAACGTAGATGAAATATCTATAAATGAAGAGGCTAGTTGAACGGGCTGGGGGTAATTTTCTATAAATCAAAATTATAGTTGAAGGGGGAGGGAATAATTTTTTTTTATATGTGTACTACGTTATTGGCAACGAAGAAGTATTTTTTTGTTAAAATTCCTTCCCTGGCTGTTTGGCTGAAAATGATTTTAAATATAAATCTTAGAATATGGAAGTCATGTATGGTTCTCCATACCGATTTTTTTATATGACGAACCATAACTGCCGTAAATTCAAACAGAATCAAATAATTTTTTACATATGTGCCTGAGCTATAGAGAACTCAATGTCTGTTGATTTTGGTGAAGATCGGTTACGGGGAAAGGGCAGTTTACCTGAAACATTTTTTGTTGTAACATGAGTAAAGTACTTAATTTTGATAAAGTATCCTGATAAGATCTTAATAATCCACTGTAGAAACGTAGATGAAATATCTATAAATGAAGAGGCTAGTTGAACGGGCTGGGGGTAATTTTCTATAAATCAAAATTATAGTTGAAGGGGGAGGGGATAATTTTTTTTTATATGTGTACTACGTTATTGGCAACAAAGAAGTATTTTTTTGTTAAAATTCCTTCCCTGGCTGTTTGGCTGAAAATGATTTTAAATATAAATCTTAGAATATGGAAGTCATGTATGGTTCTCCATACCGATATTTTCCTATAGTAAACGATAACAGCCGCAAATTCAAACAGAATCAAATGATGTTTTGCATACAGCCCTGTATTGTAGAGTTCTCAATACCTATTGGTGTTGGTGAAGATCGGTTAAGGGAAAGGGGTAGTTTACCAGCAACATTTTATGTTGTAACAAGGGTAATTTTTTATATGACGAACGTTAACTGCGGTAAATTCAAACAGAATCAACTAGGTTTTTGCATACCTTTTTGAACTAAAGAGAACTCAAGGTCTGTTGATTTTGTTGAAGATCGGTTAAGGGAAGGGGTAGTTTATCAGCAACATTTATGTTTTAAAAAGGGTAATTTTTTATATGACGAACGATAACTGCCGAAAATTCAATGAGAATCAAATAATTTTTTGCACCCTTTCCTGAGTTGCAGAGAGCTCAAGGTCTATTGATATTGGTGAAGATCGGTTAAGGGAAAGGGGTGGTTTACATGCTACATTTTATGTTGTAACAAGAGAAATGTTTCCATGACGAACGATAACTGCCGCACATTCAAACAAAATCAAATATTTTTTGCATGCTTCCCTGAATTGTAGAGGGCGGAAGGTCTATTGATTTTGGAGAAGATCGGTTAAGAGAAAGGGGTAGTTTACCTGAAACATTTTATGATTTAAGAAGAGTAAAGTACTTAATTTTTATAAATAAAATATCCTGATAAGAAGCTCATAGTAATCCACTGTAGAAACGTAGATGAAATATCTATAAATGAAGAGGTTAGGTGAACGGGGTGGGGGTAATTTTCTATTATTAAAAATTATAGTTGAATGTGAGGGCAGAATTTTTTATATGTGCACTACGTTATCGGCAACAAAGAAGTAGTTTTTTGTTAAAATTGCTTCCCGGGCTGTTTAGCCGTAGTCCAATGTATTCTACAAAACCCGACTTTTCGGCAGTGCCATCGACTGCCATCATCGGTGAAAATCGAGTGCGAAAACGTGAGGTGGTATACGTTTGTGACCACAGTACTGTGGTTAATGCTGAAGCAATAAGTAGAAAGACGTAGTTTCTATGGAAATATTTAATTTCGAATATGATTTTAAATATAAATCTTTGAACATGGAAGTCATGTATGGTTCTCCATACCGATATTTTTATATATTATTCTATGACGAACGGTAACTGCCGCACATTCAAAGAGAATCAAATATTGTTTTGCATACGTTAATCAATTGTGAAAGAATGAAGGCCTGTTCATTTTGGTGAAGATCGTTTAAGGGAAAGGGGTAGTTTACCGGCAACGTTTTATGTTTTAACATGGGTATTTTTTATGGCAAACGATAACAGCCGCAAATTCAAACAGAATCAAATGCTTATTTGCATACAGCCCTAATTTGTAAAGTTCTCAAGTCCTATTGTTTTTGGTGAAGATCGGATGAGGGAAAGGGGTAGTTTACCGGCAACGGTTTTTTTTATCAAGGGTAATTTTGTTTGTTTGGCAAACGATAACAGCCGTAAATTCAAACAGAATCAAATAATATTTCGCATACAGCCCTGAATTGTAGAGCTCTCAAGATCTGTTGATTTTGGTAAAGATCGGTTAAGGGAAAGGGGCAGTTTACCAGCAACGTTTTATGTTTTAACAAAGGTATTTCCTATGGCAAACGATAACAGCAGCAAATTCAAACATAATCAAATAATGTTTTGCATACTACCCTGAATTGTAGAGTTCTCAAGACCTTTTGGTTTTGGTGAAGATCGGTTAGGGGAAAGGGGTAGTTTACCATCAACGTTTTATGTTTTAAAAGGGTATTTTCCATGGCAAACGATAAGTGCCGCAAATTCAAACAGAATCAAATAAGTTTTTGTATACAGCCCTGATTTCTTGAGTACTAAAGACCTATTGTTTTTGGTGAAGATCGGTTAATGGAAAGGGGTAGTTTACCAGGCACGTTTTTTGTTTTATCATGGGTGTTTTATATGGCAAATGATAACAGCCGAAAATTCAAACAGAATCAAATGATGTTTTGCATACAGCCCTGTGTTGTAGAGTTCTCAATACCTATTTGTGTTGGTGAAGATCGGTTAAGGGAAAGGGGTAGTTTACCAGCAACGTTTTATGTTTTAAAAGGGTATTTTTTATGAGAAAAGATAAGAGCCGCAAATTCAAACAGAATCAAATACGTTTTTGCATACAGCCCTGGTTTGTTGAGTACTAAAGACATATTGTTTTTGGTGAAGATCGGTTAAGGGAAAGGGGTAGTTTACCGGACACGTTTTTTGTTTTATCATGGCTATTTTATATGGCAAATGATAACAGCCGAAAATTCAAACAGAATCATATAATATTTTGCATACAGCCCTGAAATGTAGAGTTCTCAAGACCTGTTGATTTTGGTGAATAGGGAATAGGGTTGTTTACCAGCAACATTTTATGTTTTAACAAAGGTTTTTCTTTTGACGAACGATAACTGCCGTACATTAAAACAGAATCAACTACGCTTCTGCATACCTTTTTGAATTATACAGAAATTAAGGTCTGTTGATTTTGTTGAAGATCGGTTAAGGGAAAGGGGTAGTCTACCTGAAACGTTTTATGTTTTAACATAAATGTTTTGATTTTGGTGAAGATCGGTTAATGGAATAGGGTAGTTTACCAGTAACGTTTTATGTTTTATCAAGGGTGTTCTTTTGGCAAACGATAAAACCGCAAATTCAAACAGAATCAAATAATTGTTTGCATACAGGCCTGAACTGTAGAGTACCTAAGATGTGTCGTTTTTGGTGAAGATCGGTTAAGGGAAAGGGGTAGTTTACCAGCAAAGGTTTTTTATCAAGGGTAATTTATTTCTATAGTAAACGATAACAGCCGCAAATTCAAACAGAATCAAAAGATGTTTTGCATACAGCCTTGTATTGTAGAGTTCTCAATACGTATTGGTGTTGGTGAAGATCGGTTAAGGGAAAGGGGTAGTTTACCAGCAACATTTTATGTTTTAACAAGGGTAATTTTTTATATGACGAACGATAACTGCCGTAAATTCAAACAGAATCAACTCGGTTTTTGCATACTTTTTGGAACTAAAGAGAACTCAAGGTCTGTTGATTTTGTTGAAGATCGGTTAAGGGAAGAGGTAGTTTAGCAGCAACGTTTTATGTTTTAAAAAGCGTAATTTTTATTGATGAACGATAACTGCCGAAAATTCAATGAGAATCAAATATTTTTTTGCAAGCTTCCCTGAATTGTAGAGGACGGAAGGTCTGTTGATTTTGGAGATGATCGGTTAAGACAAAGTGGTAGTTTACCTGAAACATTTTATTAATTAACAAGAGCAAAGTACTTAATTTTTATAAATAAAGTATCCTGATAAGAAGCTCATAATAATCCATTGTAGAAACGTAAGTGAAATATCTATAAATGAAGAGGTTAAGTGAACCGGGTGGGGGTAATTTTCTATTATTAAAAATTATATTTGCAGGTGGAGGGGAGAATTTTTTATATGTGTACTACGTTATCGGCAGCAAAGAAGTAGTTTTTTGTTAAAATTGCTTCCCGGGCTGTTTAGCAGTAGTCCAATGTTTTCTGCAAAACCAGACTTTTCGGCAGTTCCATCGACTGCCATCATCGGTGAAAATCGAGTGCGAAAACGTGAGGTGGTATACGTTTGTGACCACAGCACTGTGGTTAATGCTGAAGCAGTAAGTAGAAAGACGTAGTTTCTATGGAAATATTTCATTTCGAATATGATTTTAAATATAAATCTTAGAACATGGAAGTCATGTATAGTTCTCCATACCGATATTTTTTATGGCAAACGATAAAAGCCGCAAATTCAAACAGAATCAAATAATGTTTTGCATACAGCCCTGATTTGTAGAGTCAAAGCGTATGGTTTTTGGTGAAGATCGGTTAAGGGAAAGGGGAAGTTTACCAGCAACGTTTGTTGTTTTAACAAGGGTATTTTCAATGGCAAACGATAACTGCCGTAAATTAAATCAGAATCAAATAATGTTTTGCATACCTTCCTGAGCTATAGAGATCTCATTGCTTGTTGATCTTGGTGAAGATCGGTTAAGGGAAAGGGGTAGTTTACCAGAAACATTTTATTAATTAACAAGAGTAAATGTACTTAATTTTTATAAATAAAGTATACTGATAAGAAGCTCATAGTAATCAACTGTAGAAACGTAGATGAAATATCTATAAATGAAGAAGTTAGGAGAACGGGGTGGGGATAATTTTCTATTATTAAAAATTATAGTTGAAGGTGGAGGGTAGAATTTTTTATATGTGTACTACGTTATCGGCAACAAAGAAGTAGTTTTTTGTTAAAATTGCTTCCCGGGATCTTTAGCCGTAGTCCAATGTTTCCTGCAAAACCAGACTTTTCGGCAGTGCAATCGACTGCCATCATCGGTGAAAATCGAGTGCGAAAACGTGAGGTGGTGGTGGTATACGTTAGTGAGCACAGTACTGTAGTTAATGCTGAAGCAATAAGTACAAAGACGTAGTTTCTATGGAAATATTTCATTTTGAGTATGATTTTAAATATAAATCTTAGAACATGGAAGTCATGTATGGTTCTCCATACCGATATTTTTTATGGCAAACGATAACTGCCGCAAATTCAAACAGAATCAAATGATGTTTTGCATACAGCCCTGTATTGTAGATTTCTCAATACCTGTTGGTGTTGGTGAAGATTGGTTAAGGGAAAGGGGTAGTTTACCAGCAACATTTTATGTTTTAACAAGGGTAATTTTTTATATGACGAACGATAACTGCCATAAATTCAAACAGATTCAACTACGTTTTTGCATACCTTTTTGAACTAAAGAGAACTCAAGGTCTGTTGATTTTGTTGAAGATCGGTTAAGGGAAAGGGATAGTTTATCAGCAACGTTTTATGTTGTAACGAGAGAAATGTTTCCATGACGAAAGATAACTGCCGAACATTCAAACAGAATCAAATATTTTTTTGCATGCATCCCTGAATTGTAGAGGACTGAAGGTCTGTGATTTTGGAGAAGATCGGTTAAGAGAAAGGGGTAGTTTACCAGGACCATTTTATGATTTAACAAGAGTAAAGTACTTAATTTTTATAAATAAAGTATCCTGATAAGAAGCTCATAATAATCCATTGTAGAAACGTAGGTGAAATATCTATAAATGAAGAGGTTAAGTGAACCGGGTGGGGGTAATTTTCTATTATTAAAAATTATATTTGAAGGTGGAGGGGAGAATTTTTTATATGTGTACTACGTTATCGGCAGCAAAGAAGTAGTTTTTTGTTAAAATTGCTTCCCGGGCTGTTTAGCCGTAGTCCAATGTTTTCTGCAAAACCAGACTTTTCGGCAGTTCCATCGACTGCCATCATCGGTGAAAATCGAGTGCGAAAACGTGAGGTGGTATACGTTTGTGACCACAGCACTGTGGTTAATGCTGAAGCAGTAAGTAGAAAGACGTAGTTTCTATGGAAATATTTCATTTCGAATATGATTTTAAATATAAATCTTAGAACATGGAAGTCATGTATGGTTCTCCATACCGATATTTTTTATGGCAAACGATAAAAGCCGCAAATTCAAACAGAATCAAATAATGTTTTGCATACAGCCCTGATTTGTAGAGTCAAAGCGTATTGTTTTTGGTGAAGATCGGTTAAGGGAAAGGGGAAGTTTACCAGCAACGTTTGTTGTTTTAACAAGGGTATTTTCAATGGCAAACGATAACTGCCGTAAATTAAATCAGAATCAAATAATGTTTTGCATACCTTCCTGAGCTATAGAGATCTCATTGCTTGTTGATCTTGGTGAAGATCGGTTAAGGGGAAGGGGTAGTTTACCAGCAACGTTTTATATTTTAACCAGGGTATTTTTACGGCAAACGATAAGTGCCGCAAATTCAAACAGAATCAAATAATGTTTTGCATAAGGCCCTGATTTGTAGATTTCTCACTATCTGTTGATTTTGGTAAAGCTCGGTTAAGGGAAAGGGGTAGTTTACCTTCACATTTTATGTTTTAACAAGGGTATTTTCTATGGCATACGATAACAGCCGCAAATTCAAACATAATCAAATAATGTTTTGCATACTGCCCTGAATTGTGGAGTTCTCAAGATCTTTTGTTTTTGGTGAAGATCGGTTAAAGGAAAGGGGTAGTTTACCTGCAACGTTTTATGTTTCAAAGGGTATTTTCTATGGCAAACGATAAAAGCCGCAAATTCAAACAGAATCAAATACGTTTTTGCATACAGCCATAATTTCTTGAGTGTTAAAGACCTATTGTTTTTGGTGAAGATCGGTTAAGGGGAAGGGGTAGTTTACCGGCCACGTTTTTTGTTTTATCAAGGGTATTTTGTATGCCAAAAGATAACAGCCGCAAATTTCAACAAAATCATATACTATTTTGCATACAGCCCTATATTGTAGAGTTCTCAATACCTATTGATGTTGGTGAAGATCGGTTAAGGGAAAGGGGTGGTTTGCCGGCAACGTTTTATGTTTTAAAAGGGTATTTTTTATGGCAAACGATAAGAGCCGCAAATTCAAACAGAATCAAATACGTTTTTGCATACAGTCCTGTTTTGTTGAGTACTAAAGACCTATTGTTTTTGGTGAAGATCGGTTAAGGGAAAGGGGTAGTTTACCAGAAACGTTTTTTGTTTTATCAAAGGTATTTTATATGGGAAACGATAACAGCCGCAAATTCAAACAGAATCATATAATATTTTGCATACAGCCCTAAAATGTAGAGTTCTCAAGACCTGTTGGTTTTGGTGAAGATCGGTTAAGGGAATAGGGTTATTTACCAGCAACATTTTATGTTTTATCAAGGGTAATTTTTTTTGACGAACGATAACTGCCGCATTAAAACAGAATCAACTACTCTTCTGCATAACTTTTTGAATTATACAGAACTCAAGGTCTGTTGATTTTGTTGAAGGTCAGTTAAGGGAAAGGGGTAGTTTACCAGCAACGTTGTATGTTTTAACAAGAGTATTTTTTCTATGACGAACGATAACTGCCGTACATTAAAAAAGAATATACTAATGTTTTGCATACAACCCTGAATTGTAGGGTTCTCAAGACCTATTGTTTTTGGTGAAGATCGGTTAATGGAATAGGGTAGTTTACCAGCAACGTTTTATGTTTTATAAAGGGTGTTTTCTATGGCAAACGATAAGAGCCGTAAATTCAAACAGAATCAAATAATTGTTTGCATACAGGCCTGAATTGTAGCGTACCCAAGACCTGTCGTTTTTGGTGAAGATCGGTTAAGGGAAAGGGGTAGTTTACCAGCAATGGTTTTTTATCAACGGTAATTTTTTTCTATAGTAAACGATAACAGCCGCAAATTCAAACAGAATCAAATGATGTTTTGCATACAGCCCTGTATTGTAGAGTTCTAAATACCTATTGGTGTTGGTGAAGATCGGTTAAGGGAAAGGAGTAGTTTACCAGCAACATTTTATGTTTTAACAAGGGTAATTTTTTATATGACGAAAGATAACTGCCGTAAATTCAAACAGAATCAACTAGGTTTTTGCATACCTTTTTGAACTGAAGAGAACTCAAGGTCTGTTGATTTTGTTGAAGATCGGTTGAAGGAAGGGGTTGTTTATCAGCAACGTTTTATGTTTTAAAAAGGGTAATTTTTTTTTGACGAACGATAACTGCTGAAAATTCAACGAGAATCAAATAATTTTTTGCACCCTTTCCTGAATTGCAGAGAGCTCAAGGTCTATTGATTTTGGTGAAGATCAGTAAAGGGAAAGGGGTAGTTTACCTGCAACATTTTATGCTTCCCTGAATTGTAGACGACGGAAGGTCTGTTGAATTTGGAGAAGATCGGTTAAGAGGAAGGGGTAGTTTACCTGAAGCATTTTATGATTTAACAAGAGTAAAGTACTTAATTTTTATAAATAAAGTATCCTGATAAGAAGCTCATAGTAATCCACTGTAGAAACGTAGATGAAATATCTATAAATGAAGAAGTTAGGTGAACGGGATGGGGGTAATTTTCTATTATTAAAAATTATAGTTGAAGGTGGAGGGGAGAATTTTTTGTATGTGTACTACGTTATCGGCAACAAAGAAGTAGTTTTTTTATTAAAATTGCTTCCCAGGATCTTTAGCCGTAGTCCAATGTTTTTTGCAAAACCAGACTTTTCGGCAGTGCCATCGACTGCCATCATCGGTGAAAATCGAGTGCGAAAACGTGAGGCCGCAAACGATAACAGCCGCAAATTCAAACAGAATCAAATAATTGTTTGCATACAGGCCTGAACTGTAGAGTACCTAAGATGTGTCATTTTTGGTTAAGATCGGTTAAGGGAAAGGGGTAGTTTACCAGCAACGGTTTTTTATCAAGGGTAATTTTTTTCTATAGTAAACGATAACAGCCGCAAATTCAAACAGAATCAAATGATGTTTTGCATACAGCCCTGTATTGTAGAGTTCTCAATACGTATTGGTGTTGGTGAAGATCGGTTAAGGGAAAGGGGTAGTTTACCAGCAACATTTTATGTTTTAACAAGGGTAATTTTTTATATGACGAACGATAACTGCCGTAAATTCAAACAGAATCAACTAGGTTTTTGCATACCTTTTTGAACTAAAGAGAACTCAAGGTCTGTTGATTTTGTTGAAGATCGGTTAAGTGAAGGGGTAGTTTATCAGCAACGTTTTATGTTTTAAAAAGTGTAATTTTTTAATGACGAACGATAACTGCCGAAAATTCAATGAGAATCAAATAATTTTTGCACCCCCTGAGTTGCAGAGAGCTCAAGGTCTATTGATTTTGGTGAAGATCGGTTAAGGGAAAGGGGTAGTTTACCTGCAACATTTTATGTTGTAACAAGAGAAATGTTTCCATGACGAACGATAACTGCCGCACATTCAAACAGAATCAAATATTTTTTTGCATGCTTCCCTGAATTGTAGAGGACGGAAGGTCTGTTTATTTTGGAGAAGATTGGTTAAGACAAAGGGGTAGTTTACCTGTAACATTTTATGCTTTAACAAGAGTAAAGTACTTAATTTAATAAATAAAGTATCCTGATAAGAAGCTCATAGTAATCCACTGTAGAAACGTAGATGAAATATCTATAAATGAAGAAGTTAGGTGAACGGGGTGGGGATAATTTTCTATTATTAAAAATTATATTTGAAGGTGGAGAGGAGAATTGTTTATATGTGTACTACGTTATCGGCAGCAAGAAGTAGATTTTTGTTAAAATTGCTTCCCGGGATCTTTAGCCGTAGTCCAATGTTTTCTGCAAAACCAGAATTTTTGGCAGTGCAATCGACTGCCATCATCGGTGAAAATCGAGTGGGAAAACGTGAGGTGGTGGTGGTATACGTTAGTGAGCACAGTACTGTAGTTAATGCTGAAGCAATAAGTAGAAAGACGTAGTTTCTATGGAAATATTTAATTTTGTATATGATTTTAAATATAAATCTTAGAACATGGAAGTAATGTATGGTTCTCCATACCGATATTTTCTATGGCAAACGATTACTGCCGCAAATTCAAACAGAATTAAATGATGTTTTGCATACAGCCCTGAATTGTTGAATTCTCAATACCTGTTGGTGTTGGTGAAGATTGGTTAAGGGAAAGGGGTAGTTTACCAGCAACATTTTATATTTTAACAAGGGTAATTTTTTATATGACGAACGATAACTGTCGTAAATTCAAACAGATTCAACTACGTTTTTGCATACCTTTTTGAACTGAAGAGAACTCAAGGTCTGTTGATTTTGTTGAAGATCGGTTAAGGGAAAGGGATAGTTTATCAGCAACGTTTTATGTTGTAACAAGAGAAATGTTTCCATGACGAACGATAACTGCCGCATATACAAACAGAATAAAATATTTTTTTGCATGCATCCCTGAATTGCAGAGGACTGAAGGTCTGTTGATTTTGGAGAAGATCGGTTAATAGAAAAGGGTAGTTTACCAGAAAAATTCTATGATTTAACAGGAGTAAAGTACATAATTTTTATAAATAAAGTATCCTGATAAGAAGCTCATAATAATCCACTGTAGAAACGTAGGTGAAATATCTATAAATGAAGAGGTTAAGTGAACCGGGTGGGGGTAATTTTCTATTATTAAAAATTATATTTGAAGGTGGAGGGGAGAATTTTTTATATGTGTACTACGTTATCGGCAGCAAAGAAGTAGTTTTTTTGTTAAAATTGCTTCCCGGGCTGTTTAGCCGTAGTCCAATGTTTTCTGCAAAACCAGACTTTTCGGCAGTGCAATCGACTGCCATCATCAGTGAAAATGGAGTGCGAAAACGTGAGGTGGTATACGTTAGTGACCACAGTACTGTAGTTAATGCTGAAGCAATAAGTAGAAAGACGTAGTTTCTATGGAAATATTTAATTTCGAATATGATTTTAAATATAAATCTTACAACATGGAATTCATGTATGGTTCCCCATTCCGATATTTTTTATGGCAAACGATAACAGCCGCAAATTCAAACAGAATTAAATAATGTTTTGCATGCAGTCCTGAATTGTAGAGTTCTCAAGAATTATTTGTTTTGGTGAAGATCGGTTAAGGGAATAGGGTAGTTTACCAGAACAATTTATGATTAACAAGTGTAATATTTTATATGACGAACGATAACTGCCGTAAATTCAAACAGAATCAACTACACATTTGCATTCCTTTTTGAATTAAAGAGAACTCAAAGTCTGTTGATTTTGTTGAAGATCGGTTTAGGGAAAGGGGTAATGTACCAGCAACGTTTTATATTTTAACATGTGTATTTCCTATGGCAAACGATAAGAGCCGCAAAATAAAACAGAATCAAATAATGCTTTGGATACAGCACAAAATTGTAGAGTTCTCAAGACCTGTTTGTTTTGGTGAAGATCGGTGAAGGGAAAGGTGTAGTTTACCTGCAACGTTTTGTTATCAAGGGTAATTTTTACTTCCAAGTTCCATAAGGAAATGGAAGTATGGTGATGGCAAAATAATCGTGTTCGAGATTATTGCAGATTCTGATTGTACTACACTCAAAACATCAAAAAAAGTAATTTTTCGAAAAGTGTCTGTGTGTCTGTAAGTCTGTGTGTCTGTAGATTTTATTTGGCAAACGATTACAGCCGGAAATTCAAACAGGATAAAATAATATATTGCATACAACCCTGATTTGTAGAGTGCTCAAAGCCTATAGTTTTTGGTGAAGATCGGTTAAGGGAAAGGAATAGTTGACCAGCAACATTTTATGTTTTAACAACGGTATTTTTTTTTATATATTATTTTATGACGAACGGTAACTGCCGCACATTAAAACAGAATCAAATATTTTTTTGCATACAGTCCTGAATTGTAGTGTTCTCACGAATTTTTGATTTTGTTGAAGATCGGTTAAGGGAATAGGGTAGTTTACCGGCAATATTCTTTGTTTTTAGAAGGCTAATATTTTGACGAACGATAACTGCCGTATAATAAAACAGAATCAACTACTCTTCTGCATACCTTTTTGAATTATACAGAAACGCAAGGTCTGTTGGTTTTGTTGAAGATCGGTTAAGGGAAAGGGGTAGTTTACCAGAAAAGTTTTATGTTTTAACAAGGGTATTTTCTATGGCAAACGATAACAGCCGCAAATTCAAACAGAATGAAATTATTATTTGCATACAGCCCTAAATTGTAAAGTTCTCAAGTCTTATTGTTTTTTTGAAGATCGGTTAAGGGAAAGGGGTAGTTTATCAGCAACGTTTTATGTTGTAAAGAGAGAAATGTTTCCATGGCGAAAGATAACTGCCGCACATTCAAAAAGAATCAAATATTTTTTTGCATGCATCCCTGATTTGTAGAGGACTGAAGGTCTATTGATTTTGGAGAAGATCGGTTAAGAGAAAGGGGTAGTTTACCGGAACCATTTTATGATTCAACAAGAGTAAAGTACATCATTTTTATAAATAAATTATCCTGATAAGAAGCTCATAATAATCCACTGTAGAAACGTAGGTGAAATATCTATAAATGAAGAGGTTAGGTGAACCGGGTGGGGGTAATTTTCTATTATTAAAAATTATATTTTAGGGTGGAGGGGAGAATTTTTTATATGTGTACTACGTTATCGGCAAGAAAGGAGTAGTTTTTTGTTAAAATTGATTCCCGGGCTGTTTAGCCGTAGTCCAATGTTTTCTGCAGAACCAGAGTTTTCGGCAGTGCCATCGACTGCCATCATCAGTGAAAATGGAGTGCGAAAACGTGAGGTGGTATACGTTAGTGACCACAGTACTGTGGTTAATGCTGAAGCAATAAGTAGAAAGACGTAGTTTCTATGGAAATATTTAATTTCGAATATGATTTTAAATATAAATCTTAGAACATGGAAGTCATGTATAGTTCTCCATTCCGATATTTTTTATGGCAAACGATAACAGCCGCAAATTCAAACAGAATTAAATAATGTTTTGCATGCAGCCCTGAATTGTAGAGTTCTCAAGAATTATTTGTTTTGGTGAAGATCGGTTAAGGGAATAGGGTAGTTTACCAGAACAATTTATGATTAACAAGTGTAATATTTTATATGACGAACGATAACTGCCGTAAATTCAAACAGAATCAACTACACATTTGCATTCCTTTTTGAATTAAAGAGAACTCAAAGTCTGTTGATTTTGTTGAAGATCGGTTTAGGGAAAGGGGTAATGTACCAGCAACGTTTTATATTTTAACATGTGTATTTCCTATGGCAAACGATAAGAGCCGCAAAATAAAACAGAATCAAATAATGCTTTGGATACAGCACAAAATTGTAGAGTTCTCAAGACCTGTTTGTTTTGGTGAAGATCGGTGAAGGGAAAGGTGTAGTTTACCTGCAACGTTTTGTTATCAAGGGTAATTTTTACTTCCAAGTTCCATAAGGAAATGGAAGTATGGTGATGGCAAAATAATCGTGTTCGAGATTATTGCAGATTCTGATTGTACTACACTCAAAACATCAAAAAAAGTAATTTTTCGAAAAGTGTCTGTGTGTCTGTAAGTCTGTGTGTCTGTAGATTTTATTTGGCAAACGATTACAGCCGGAAATTCAAACAGGATAAAATAATATATTGCATACAACCCTGATTTGTAGAGTGCTCAAAGCCTATAGTTTTTGGTGAAGATCGGTTAAGGGAAAGGAATAGTTGACCAGCAACATTTTATGTTTTAACAACGGTATTTTTTTTTATATATTATTTTATGACGAACGGTAACTGCCGCACATTAAAACAGAATCAAATATTTTTTTGCATACAGTCCTGAATTGTAGTGTTCTCACGAATTTTTGATTTTGTTGAAGATCGGTTAAGGGAATAGGGTAGTTTACCGGCAATATTCTTTGTTTTTAGAAGGCTAATATTTTGACGAACGATAACTGCCGTATAATAAAACAGAATCAACTACTCTTCTGCATACCTTTTTGAATTATACAGAACGCAAGGTCTGTTGGTTTTGTTGAAGATCGGTTAAGGGAAAGGGGTAGTTTACCAGAAAAGTTTTATGTTTTAACAAGGGTATTTTCTATGGCAAACGATAACAGCCGCAAATTCAAACAGAATGAAATTATTATTTGCATACAGCCCTAAATTGTAAAGTTCTCAAGTCTTATTGTTTTTTTGAAGATCGGTTAAGGGAAAGGGGTAGTTTATCAGCAACGTTTTATGTTGTAAAGAGAGAAATGTTTCCATGGCGAAAGATAACTGCCGCACATTCAAAAAGAATCAAATATTTTTTTGCATGCATCCCTGATTTGTAGAGGACTGAAGGTCTATTGATTTTGGAGAAGATCGGTTAAGAGAAAGGGGTAGTTTACCGGAACCATTTTATGATTCAACAAGAGTAAAGTACATCATTTTTATAAATAAATTATCCTGATAAGAAGCTCATAATAATCCACTGTAGAAACGTAGGTGAAATATCTATAAATGAAGAGGTTAGGTGAACCGGGTGGGGGTAATTTTCTATTATTAAAAATTATATTTTAGGGTGGAGGGGAGAATTTTTTATATGTGTACTACGTTATCGGCAAGAAAGGAGTAGTTTTTTGTTAAAATTGATTCCCGGGCTGTTTAGCCGTAGTCCAATGTTTTCTGCAGAACCAGAGTTTTCGGCAGTGCCATCGACTGCCATCATCAGTGAAAATGGAGTGCGAAAACGTGAGGTGGTATACGTTAGTGACCACAGTACTGTGGTTAATGCTGAAGCAATAAGTAGAAAGACGTAGTTTCTATGGAAATATTTAATTTCGAATATGATTTTAAATATAAATCTTAGAACATGGAAGTCATGTATAGTTCTCCATTCCGATATTTTTTATGGCAAACGATAACAGCCGCAAATTCAAACAGAATTAAATAATGTTTTGCATGCAGTCCTGAATTGTAGAGTTCTCAAGAATTATTTGTTTTGGTGAAGATCGGTTAAGGGAATAGGGTAGTTTACCAGAACAATTTATGATTAACAAGTGTAATATTTTATATGACGAACGATAACTGCCGTAAATTCAAACAGAATCAACTACACATTTGCATTCCTTTTTGAATTAAAGAGAACTCAAAGTCTGTTGATTTTGTTGAAGATCGGTTTAGGGAAAGGGGTAATGTACCAGCAACGTTTTATATTTTAACATGTGTATTTCCTATGGCAAACGATAAGAGCCGCAAAATAAAACAGAATCAAATAATGCTTTGGATACAGCACAAAATTGTAGAGTTCTCAAGACCTGTTTGTTTTGGTGAAGATCGGTGAAGGGAAAGGTGTAGTTTACCTGCAACGTTTTGTTATCAAGGGTAATTTTTACTTCCAAGTTCCATAAGGAAATGGAAGTATGGTGATGGCAAAATAATCGTGTTCGAGATTATTGCAGATTCTGATTGTACTACACTCAAAACATCAAAAAAAGTAATTTTTCGAAAAGTGTCTGTGTGTCTGTAAGTCTGTGTGTCTGTAGATTTTATTTGGCAAACGATTACAGCCGGAAATTCAAACAGGATAAAATAATATATTGCATACAACCCTGATTTGTAGAGTGCTCAAAGCCTATAGTTTTTGGTGAAGATCGGTTAAGGGAAAGGAATAGTTGACCAGCAACATTTTATGTTTTAACAACGGTATTTTTTTTTATATATTATTTTATGACGAACGGTAACTGCCGCACATTAAAACAGAATCAAATATTTTTTTGCATACAGTCCTGAATTGTAGTGTTCTCACGAATTTTTGATTTTGTTGAAGATCGGTTAAGGGAATAGGGTAGTTTACCGGCAACATTCTTTGTTTTTAGAAGGCTAATATTTTGACGAACGATAACTGCCGTATAATAAAACAGAATCAACTACCCTTCTGCATACCTTTTTGAATTATACAGAACGCAAGGTCTGTTGGTTTTGTTGAAGATCGGTTAAGGGAAAGGGGTAGTTTACCAGAAAAGTTTTATGTTTTAACAAGGGTATTTTCTATGACAAACGATAACAGCCGCAAATTCAAACAGAATGAAATTATTATTTGCATACAGCCCTAAATTGTAAAGTTCTCAAGTCCTATTGTTTTTGTTGAAGATCGGTTTATGGAAAGGGGTAGTTTATCAGCAACGTTTTATGTTGTAAAGAGAGAAATGTTTCCATGGCGAAAGATAACTGCCGCACATTCAAAAAGAATCAAATATTTTTTTGCATGCATCCCTGATTTGTAGAGGACTGAAGGTCTATTGATTTTGGAGAAGATCGGTTAAGAGAAAGGGGTAGTTTACCGGAACCATTTTATGATTCAACAAGAGTAAAGTACATAATTTTTATAAATAAATTATCCTGATAAGAAGCTCATAATAATCCACTGTAGAAACGTAGGTGAAATGTCTATAAATGAAGAGGTTAGGTGAACCGGGTGGGGGTAATTTTCTATTATTAAAAATTATATTTTAGGGTGGAGGGGAGAATTTTTTATATGTGTACTACGTTATCGGCAAGAAAGGAGTAGTTTTTTGTTAAAATTGATTCCCGGGCTGTTTAGCCGTAGTCCAATGTTTTCTGCAAAACCAGAGTTTTCGGCAGTGCCATCGACTGCCATCATCAGTGAAAATGGAGTGCGAAAACGTGAGGTGGTATACGTTAGTGACCACAGTACTGTGGTTAATGCTGAAGCAATAAGTAGAAAGACGTAGTTTCTATGGAAATATTTAATTTCGAATATGATTTTAAATATAAATCTTAGAACATGGAAGTCATGTATGGTTCTCCATTCCGATATTTTTTATGGCAAACGATAACAGCCGCAAATTCAAACAGAATTAAATAATGTTTTGCATACAGTCCTGAATTGTAGAGTTCTCAAGAATTATTTGTTTTGGTGAAGATCGGTTAAGGGAATAGGGTAGTTTACCAGAACAATTTATGATTAACAAGTGTAATATTTTATATGACGAACGATAACTGCCGTAAATTCAAACAGAATCAACTACACATTTGCATTCCTTTTTGAATTAAAGAGAACTCAAAGTCTGTTGATTTTGTTGAAGATCGGTTTAGGGAAAGGGGTAATGTACCAGCAACGTTTTATATTTTAACATGTGTATTTCCTATGGCAAACGATAAGAGCCGCAAAATAAAACAGAATCAAATAATGCTTTGGATACAGCACAAAATTGTAGAGTTCTCAAGACCTGTTTGTTTTGGTGAAGATCGGTGAAGGGAAAGGTGTAGTTTACCTGCAACGTTTTGTTATCAAGGGTAATTTTTACTTCCAAGTTCCATAAGGAAATGGAAGTATGGTGATGGCAAAATAATCGTGTTCGAGATTATTGCAGATTCTGATTGTACTACACTCAAAACATCAAAAAAAGTAATTTTTCGAAAAGTGTCTGTGTGTCTGTAAGTCTGTGTGTCTGTAGATTTTATTTGGCAAACGATTACAGCCGGAAATTCAAACAGGATAAAATAATATATTGCATACAACCCTGATTTGTAGAGTGCTCAAAGCCTATAGTTTTTGGTGAAGATCGGTTAAGGGAAAGGAATAGTTGACCAGCAACATTTTATGTTTTAACAACGGTATTTTTTTTTATATATTATTTTATGACGAACGGTAACTGCCGCACATTAAAACAGAAACAAATATTTTTTTGCATACAGTCCTGAATTGTAGTGTTCTCACGAATTTTTGATTTTGTTGAAGATCGGTTAAGGGAATAGGGTAGTTTACCGGCAATATTCTTTGTTTTTAGAAGGCTAATATTTTGACGAACGATAACTGCCGTATAATAAAACAGAATCAACTACTCTTCTGCATACCTTTTTGAATTATACAGAACGCAAGGTCTGTTGGTTTTGTTGAAGATCGGTTAAGGGAAAGGGGTAGTTTACCAGAAAAGTTTTATGTTTTAACAAGGGTATTTTCTATGGCAAACGATAACAGCCGCAAATTCAAACAGAATGAAATTATTATTTGCATACAGCCCTAAATTGTAAAGTTCTCAAGTCTTATTGTTTTTTTGAAGATCGGTTAAGGGAAAGGGGTAGTTTATCAGCAACGTTTTATGTTGTAAAGAGAGAAATGTTTCCATGGCGAAAGATAACTGCCGCACATTCAAAAAGAATCAAATATTTTTTTGCATGCATCCCTGATTTGTAGAGGACTGAAGGTCTATTGATTTTGGAGAAGATCGGTTAAGAGAAAGGGGTAGTTTACCGGAACCATTTTATGATTCAACAAGAGTAAAGTACATCATTTTTATAAATAAATTATCCTGATAAGAAGCTCATAATAATCCACTGTAGAAACGTAGGTGAAATATCTATAAATGAAGAGGTTAGGTGAACCGGGTGGGGGTAATTTTCTATTATTAAAAATTATATTTTAGGGTGGAGGGGAGAATTTTTTATATGTGTACTACGTTATCGGCAAGAAAGGAGTAGTTTTTTGTTAAAATTGATTCCCGGGCTGTTTAGCCGTAGTCCAATGTTTTCTGCAGAACCAGAGTTTTCGGCAGTGCCATCGACTGCCATCATCAGTGAAAATGGAGTGCGAAAACGTGAGGTGGTATACGTTAGTGACCACAGTACTGTGGTTAATGCTGAAGCAATAAGTAGAAAGACGTAGTTTCTATGGAAATATTTAATTTCGAATATGATTTTAAATATAAATCTTAGAACATGGAAGTCATGTATAGTTCTCCATTCCGATATTTTTTATGGCAAACGATAACAGCCGCAAATTCAAACAGAATTAAATAATGTTTTGCATGCAGTCCTGAATTGTAGAGTTCTCAAGAATTATTTGTTTTGGTGAAGATCGGTTAAGGGAATAGGGTAGTTTACCAGAACAATTTATGATTAACAAGTGTAATATTTTATATGACGAACGATAACTGCCGTAAATTCAAACAGAATCAACTACACATTTGCATTCCTTTTTGAATTAAAGAGAACTCAAAGTCTGTTGATTTTGTTGAAGATCGGTTTAGGGAAAGGGGTAATGTACCAGCAACGTTTTATATTTTAACATGTGTATTTCCTATGGCAAACGATAAGAGCCGCAAAATAAAACAGAATCAAATAATGCTTTGGATACAGCACAAAATTGTAGAGTTCTCAAGACCTGTTTGTTTTGGTGAAGATCGGTGAAGGGAAAGGTGTAGTTTACCTGCAACGTTTTGTTATCAAGGGTAATTTTTACTTCCAAGTTCCATAAGGAAATGGAAGTATGGTGATGGCAAAATAATCGTGTTCGAGATTATTGCGGATTCTGATTGTACTACACTCAAAACATCAAAAAAAGTAATTTTTCGAAAAGTGTCTGTGTGTCTGTAAGTCTGTGTGTCTGTAGATTTTATTTGGCAAACGATTACAGCCGGAAATTCAAACAGGATAAAATAATATATTGCATACAACCCTGATTTGTAGAGTGCTCAAAGCCTATAGTTTTTGGTGAAGATCGGTTAAGGGAAAGGAATAGTTGACCAGCAACATTTTATGTTTTAACAACGGTATTTTTTTTTATATATTATTTTATGACGAACGGTAACTGCCGCACATTAAAACAGAATCAAATATTTTTTTGCATACAGTCCTGAATTGTAGTGTTCTCACGAATTTTTGATTTTGTTGAAGATCGGTTAAGGGAATAGGGTAGTTTACCGGCAACATTCTTTGTTTTTAGAAGGCTAATATTTTGACGAACGATAACTGCCGTATAATAAAACAGAATCAACTACCCTTCTGCATACCTTTTTGAATTATACAGAACGCAAGGTCTGTTGGTTTTGTTGAAGATCGGTTAAGGGAAAGGGGTAGTTTACCAGAAAAGTTTTATGTTTTAACAAGGGTATTTTCTATGACAAACGATAACAGCCGCAAATTCAAACAGAATGAAATTATTATTTGCATACAGCCCTAAATTGTAAAGTTCTCAAGTCCTATTGTTTTTGTTGAAGATCGGTTTATGGAAAGGGGTAGTTTATCAGCAACGTTTTATGTTGTAAAGAGAGAAATGTTTCCATGGCGAAAGATAACTGCCGCACATTCAAAAAGAATCAAATATTTTTTTGCATGCATCCCTGATTTGTAGAGGACTGAAGGTCTATTGATTTTGGAGAAGATCGGTTAAGAGAAAGGGGTAGTTTACCGGAACCATTTTATGATTCAACAAGAGTAAAGTACATAATTTTTATAAATAAATTATCCTGATAAGAAGCTCATAATAATCCACTGTAGAAACGTAGGTGAAATGTCTATAAATGAAGAGGTTAGGTGAACCGGGTGGGGGTAATTTTCTATTATTAAAAATTATATTTTAGGGTGGAGGGGAGAATTTTTTATATGTGTACTACGTTATCGGCAAGAAAGGAGTAGTTTTTTGTTAAAATTGATTCCCGGGCTGTTTAGCCGTAGTCCAATGTTTTCTGCAAAACCAGAGTTTTCGGCAGTGCCATCGACTGCCATCATCAGTGAAAATGGAGTGCGAAAACGTGAGGTGGTATACGTTAGTGACCACAGTACTGTGGTTAATGCTGAAGCAATAAGTAGAAAGACGTAGTTTCTATGGAAATATTTAATTTCGAATATGATTTTAAATATAAATCTTAGAACATGGAAGTCATGTATGGTTCTCCATTCCGATATTTTTTATGGCAAACGATAACAGCCGCAAATTCAAACAGAATTAAATAATGTTTTGCATACAGTCCTGAATTGTAGAGTTCTCAAGAATTATTTGTTTTGGTGAAGATCGGTTAAGGGAATAGGGTAGTTTACCAGAACAATTTATGATTAACAAGTGTAATATTTTATATGGCGAACGATAACTGCCGTAAATTCAAACAGAATCAACTACACATTTGCATTCCTTTTTGAATTAAAGAGAACTCAAAGTCTGTTGATTTTGTTGAAGATCGGTTTAGGGAAAGGGGTAATGTACCAGCAACGTTTTATATTTTAACATGTGTATTTCCTATGGCAAACGATAAGAGCCGCAAAATAAAACAGAATCAAATAATGCTTTGGATACAGCACAAAATTGTAGAGTTCTCAAGACCTGTTTGTTTTGGTGAAGATCGGTGAAGGGAAAGGTGTAGTTTACCTGCAACGTTTTGTTATCAAGGGTAATTTTTACTTCCAAGTTCCATAAGGAAATGGAAGTATGGTGATGGCAAAATAATCGTGTTCGAGATTATTGCAGATTCTGATTGTACTACACTCAAAACATCAAAAAAAGTAATTTTTCGAAAAGTGTCTGTGTGTCTGTAAGTCTGTGTGTCTGTAGATTTTATTTGGCAAACGATTACAGCCGGAAATTCAAACAGGATAAAATAATATATTGCATACAACCCTGATTTGTAGAGTGCTCAAAGCCTATAGTTTTTGGTGAAGATCGGTTAAGGGAAAGGAATAGTTGACCAGCAACATTTTATGTTTTAACAACGGTATTTTTTTTTATATATTATTTTATGACGAACGGTAACTGCCGCACATTAAAACAGAATCAAATATTTTTTTGCATACAGTCCTGAATTGTAGTGTTCTCACGAATTTTTGATTTTGTTGAAGATCGGTTAAGGGAATAGGGTAGTTTACCGGCAATATTCTTTGTTTTTAGAAGGCTAATATTTTGACGAACGATAACTGCCGTATAATAAAACAGAATCAACTACTCTTCTGCATACCTTTTTGAATTATACAGAACGCAAGGTCTGTTGGTTTTGTTGAAGATCGGTTAAGGGAAAGGGGTAGTTTACCAGAAAAGTTTTATGTTTTAACAAGGGTATTTTCTATGGCAAACGATAACAGCCGCAAATTCAAACAGAATGAAATTATTATTTGCATACAGCCCTAAATTGTAAAGTTCTCAAGTCTTATTGTTTTTTTGAAGATCGGTTAAGGGAAAGGGGTAGTTTATCAGCAACGTTTTATGTTGTAAAGAGAGAAATGTTTCCATGGCGAAAGATAACTGCCGCACATTCAAAAAGAATCAAATATTTTTTTGCATGCATCCCTGATTTGTAGAGGACTGAAGGTCTATTGATTTTGGAGAAGATCGGTTAAGAGAAAGGGGTAGTTTACCGGAACCATTTTATGATTCAACAAGAGTAAAGTACATCATTTTTATAAATAAATTATCCTGATAAGAAGCTCATAATAATCCACTGTAGAAACGTAGGTGAAATATCTATAAATGAAGAGGTTAGGTGAACCGGGTGGGGGTAATTTTCTATTATTAAAAATTATATTTTAGGGTGGAGGGGAGAATTTTTTATATGTGTACTACGTTATCGGCAAGAAAGGAGTAGTTTTTTGTTAAAATTGATTCCCGGGCTGTTTAGCCGTAGTCCAATGTTTTCTGCAGAACCAGAGTTTTCGGCAGTGCCATCGACTGCCATCATCAGTGAAAATGGAGTGCGAAAACGTGAGGTGGTATACGTTAGTGACCACAGTACTGTGGTTAATGCTGAAGCAATAAGTAGAAAGACGTAGTTTCTATGGAAATATTTAATTTCGAATATGATTTTAAATATAAATCTTAGAACATGGAAGTCATGTATAGTTCTCCATTCCGATATTTTTTATGGCAAACGATAACAGCCGCAAATTCAAACAGAATTAAATAATGTTTTGCATGCAGTCCTGAATTGTAGAGTTCTCAAGAATTATTTGTTTTGGTGAAGATCGGTTAAGGGAATAGGGTAGTTTACCAGAACAATTTATGATTAACAAGTGTAATATTTTATATGACGAACGATAACTGCCGTAAATTCAAACAGAATCAACTACACATTTGCATTCCTTTTTGAATTAAAGAGAACTCAAAGTCTGTTGATTTTGTTGAAGATCGGTTTAGGGAAAGGGGTAATGTACCAGCAACGTTTTATATTTTAACATGTGTATTTCCTATGGCAAACGATAAGAGCCGCAAAATAAAACAGAATCAAATAATGCTTTGGATACAGCACAAAATTGTAGAGTTCTCAAGACCTGTTTGTTTTGGTGAAGATCGGTGAAGGGAAAGGTGTAGTTTACCTGCAACGTTTTGTTATCAAGGGTAATTTTTACTTCCAAGTTCCATAAGGAAATGGAAGTATGGTGATGGCAAAATAATCGTGTTCGAGATTATTGCAGATTCTGATTGTACTACACTCAAAACATCAAAAAAAGTAATTTTTCGAAAAGTGTCTGTGTGTCTGTAAGTCTGTGTGTCTGTAGATTTTATTTGGCAAACGATTACAGCCGGAAATTCAAACAGGATAAAATAATATATTGCATACAACCCTGATTTGTAGAGTGCTCAAAGCCTATAGTTTTTGGTGAAGATCGGTTAAGGGAAAGGAATAGTTGACCAGCAACATTTTATGTTTTAACAACGGTATTTTTTTTTATATATTATTTTATGACGAACGGTAACTGCCGCACATTAAAACAGAATCAAATATTTTTTTGCATACAGTCCTGAATTGTAGTGTTCTCACGAATTTTTGATTTTGTTGAAGATCGGTTAAGGGAATAGGGTAGTTTACCGGCAACATTCTTTGTTTTTAGAAGGCTAATATTTTGACGAACGATAACTGCCGTATAATAAAACAGAATCAACTACCCTTCTGCATACCTTTTTGAATTATACAGAACGCAAGGTCTGTTGGTTTTGTTGAAGATCGGTTAAGGGAAAGGGGTAGTTTACCAGAAAAGTTTTATGTTTTAACAAGGGTATTTTCTATGACAAACGATAACAGCCGCAAATTCAAACAGAATGAAATTATTATTTGCATACAGCCCTAAATTGTAAAGTTCTCAAGTCCTATTGTTTTTGTTGAAGATCGGTTTATGGAAAGGGGTAGTTTATCAGCAACGTTTTATGTTGTAAAGAGAGAAATGTTTCCATGGCGAAAGATAACTGCCGCACATTCAAAAAGAATCAAATATTTTTTTGCATGCATCCCTGATTTGTAGAGGACTGAAGGTCTATTGATTTTGGAGAAGATCGGTTAAGAGAAAGGGGTAGTTTACCGGAACCATTTTATGATTCAACAAGAGTAAAGTACATAATTTTTATAAATAAATTATCCTGATAAGAAGCTCATAATAATCCACTGTAGAAACGTAGGTGAAATGTCTATAAATGAAGAGGTTAGGTGAACCGGGTGGGGGTAATTTTCTATTATTAAAAATTATATTTTAGGGTGGAGGGGAGAATTTTTTATATGTGTACTACGTTATCGGCAAGAAAGGAGTAGTTTTTTGTTAAAATTGATTCCCGGGCTGTTTAGCCGTAGTCCAATGTTTTCTGCAAAACCAGAGTTTTCGGCAGTGCCATCGACTGCCATCATCAGTGAAAATGGAGTGCGAAAACGTGAGGTGGTATACGTTAGTGACCACAGTACTGTGGTTAATGCTGAAGCAATAAGTAGAAAGACGTAGTTTCTATGGAAATATTTAATTTCGAATATGATTTTAAATATAAATCTTAGAACATGGAAGTCATGTATGGTTCTCCATTCCGATATTTTTTATGGCAAACGATAACAGCCGCAAATTCAAACAGAATTAAATAATGTTTTGCATACAGTCCTGAATTGTAGAGTTCTCAAGAATTATTTGTTTTGGTGAAGATCGGTTAAGGGAATAGGGTAGTTTACCAGAACAATTTATGATTAACAAGTGTAATATTTTATATGACGAACGATAACTGCCGTAAATTCAAACAGAATCAACTACACTTTTGCATTCCTTTTTGAATTAAAGAGAACTCAAGGTCTGTTGATTTTGTTGAAGATCGGTTAAGGGAAAGGTGTAGTTTACCAGCAACGTTTTGTTATCAAGGGTAATTTTTACTTCCAAGTTCCATAAGGAAATGGAAGTATGGTGATGGCAAAATAATCGTGTTCGAGATAATTGCAGATTCTGATTGTACTACACTCAAAACATGAAAAAAAGTCATTTTTCGAAAAGTATCTGTGTGTGTGTCTGTGTGTCTGTAGATTTTTTTTGGCAAACGATAAAAGCAGCAATTTCAAACAGAAAAAATAATGTTTTGCATACAGCCCTGATTTGTAGAGTACTCAAAGCCTATAGTTTTTGGTGAAGATCGGTTTAGGGAAAGGGGTAGTTTACTAGCAACGTTTGTTGTTTTAACAAGGGTATTTTCTATGGCAAACGATAACTGCCGTAAATTAAATCAGAATCAAATAATATTTTGCATACCTTCCTGAGCTATAGAGAACTCAATGTTTGTTGATTTTGGTGAAGATCGGTTAAGGGAAAGGGGTAGTTTACCCGCAACGTTTTATATTTTAACAAGGGTATTTTATATGGCAAACGATAAGAGCCGCAAATTCAAACAGAATGAAATAATTTTTTGTATAACGCCCTGAATTGTAGAGTACTCAAGACCTATTGTTTTTGGTGAAGATCGGTTAAGGGAAAGGGGTAGTTTACCAGCAACGTTTTTTTATCACGGGTAATTGTAATTTATACTTCCATGTTTCTTAAGGAAATGAAAGTATGGTGTTTATTTGTGTATTACGTTATCGGCAACAAAGTAGTAGTTTGTTGTTAAAATTCCTTCCCGGGCTGTTTGGCCGTTGTCCAATGTTTTCTGCAAAACCAGACGTGTCGGCAGTGCCGTCGACTGCCATCATCAGTGAAAAACGTGTGCGATAACGTGTGGTGACGTTAGTGTCCGCAGTACTGTGGTTGAGGCTGAAGCAATAAGTGGATAGAAGTAATTTCTATGGAAACATTTCATTACGTAAATGATTTTAAATATAAATCTTAGAACATGGATGTCATGTATGGTTCTCAATACCGATATTTTTCATGTTTTGAGTGTAGTACAATCAGAATCTGCAATAATCTCGAACTCGATTTTATACTTCGATGTTCCTTAAGGAAATGGATGTATGGTGATTGACAAAAATCGTGTTCGAGATTATTGCATATTCTGATTGTACTACACTCAAAACATGAAAAAAAGTCATTTTTCGAAATGTGTGTATGTGTGTGTGTGTGTGTGTGTGTGTGTGTGTGTGTGTGTGTGTGTGTGTCTGTGTGTCTGTCTGTGTTTCAGTAGATTTTTTTTCTATGGCAAACGATAACAGCCGCAAATTCAAACAGAATCGAATAATATTTTGCATACAGTCCTGAATTATAGAGTTCTCAAGACCTATTGTTTTTGTTGAAGATCGAGTTAGGGAAAGGGGTAGTTTACCAGCAACGTTTTATGTTTTAACATGGGTAATTGTTTTTATGACGAACGATAACTGCCGTAAATTCAAACAGAATCAAATATTGTTTTGCATACGTTCATCAATTGTGAAAAACTGAAGGCCTGTTCATTTTGTTGAAGATAGGTTAAGGGAAAGGGGTAGTTTACTTGCAACGTTTTATGTTTTAACAAGGGTATTTTTTATGGCAAACGATACCAGCCGCAAATTCAAACGGAATCAAATGATTATTTGCATACCGCCCTAAATTGTAGAGATCCCAAGACCTATTGTTTTCGGTGAAGATCGGTTAAGGGAAAGTGGTAATTTACCAGCAACGGTTTTTATAAAGTGTAATTTTTATTTTTTATATGGTATACGATAATAGCCGCAAATTCAAACAGAATCAAATAATGTTTTGCATACACCCCTGAATTGTAGAGTTCTCACGAAGTTTTGATTTTGGTGAAGATCGGTTAAGGGAATAGGGTAGTTTACCAGCAACATTTTAAGTTTTAAGAATGGTAATTTTTTTGACTAACGATAACTACCGTATTATAAAACAGAATCAACTACTCTTCCGCGTTCCTTTTTGAATTATACAGAACGCAAGTTCTGTTGGTTTTGTTGAAGATCGGTTAAGGGAAAGGGGTAGTTTATCGGCAACGTTTTATGTGTTAACAAGGTTATTTTTATGGCAAACAATAACAGCCGCAAATTCAAACAGAATCAAATGATTATTTGCATACAGCCCTAAATTGTAACGTTCTCAAGTTCTATTGTTTTTGGAGAAGATCGGTTAAGGGAAAGGAGTAGTTTACCTGAAACTTTTCATGTCTTAACAAGGGTATTTTCTATGGCAAACAATAACAGCCGCAAATTCAAACAGAATCAATTGATTATTTGCATACAACCCTAAATTATTGAGTTCTCAAGACGCGTTGTTTTTGGTAAGATCGGTTATGGGAAAGGGGTAGTTTACCTGCAACATTTTATGTTTTAACAAGGGTATTTTCTATGGCAAACGATAACAGCCGTAAATTCAAACAGAATCAAATAATGTTTTGCATATAGGGCCGAATTATAGAGTACTCAAGACCTATTGTTTTTGGTGAAGATCGGTTAAGGGAAAAGGGTAGTTTACCAGCAACGGTTTTTTATCAATGGTAATTTTACTTCCATATTCCTTAAGGAATGGAAGTATGGTGATGGCAAAAAAAATCGTGTTCGAGATTATTGCAGATTCTGATTGTACTACACTCAAAACATGAAAAAAAGTCGTTTTCCGAAAAGTGTCTGTGTGTGTGTGTGTCTGTCTGTGTGTCTGTAGATTTTTTTCTATGGCAAACAATAACTGCCGCAAATTCAAACAGAATCAAATAATTTTTTGCATACAGCCCTGATTTGTAGAGTACTCACGACCTATTTTTTTTGGCGTAGATCGGTTGAGGGAAAGGGGTAGTTTACCTGCAACGGTTTTTTTATCAAGGGAAATTTTTTTTTTTTGGCAAACGATAACAGCCGCAAATTCAAACAGAATCAAATAATGTTTCGCATACAGCCCTGAATTGTAGAGTTCTCAAGACCTATTGTTTTTGGTGAAGATCGGTTAAGGGAAAGGGGTAGTTTACCTGTAACGTTTTATGTTTTAACAAGGGTATTTCCTATGGCAAACTATAACAGCCGCAAATTCAAACAGAATCAAATAATGTTTCGCATACAGCCCTGAATTGTAGAGTTCTCAAGACCTATTGTTTTTGGTGAAGATCGGTTAAGGGAAAGGGGTAGTTTACCTGTAACGTTTTATGTTTTAACAAGGGTATTTCCTATGGCAAACGATAACAGCCGCAAATTCAAACAGAATCAAATAATGTTTCGCATACAGCCCTGAATTGTAGAGTTCTCAAGACCTATTGTTTTTGGTGAAGATCGGTTAAGGGAAAGGGGTAGTTTACCTGTAACGTTTTATGTTTTAACAAGGGTATTTCCTATGGCAAACGATAACAGCCGCAAATTCAAACAGAATCAAAAGATTATTTGCATACAGCCCTAAATTGTAGAGTTCTCAAGACCTATTGTTTTTGGTGAAGATCGGTTAAGGGGAAGGGGTAGTTTACCTGCAACCTTTTACGTTTTAACAAGAGTAAAGTACTTGAAAATTTATTTAAACTTTTTGAAACAATGGCAATTGTTAAAAATAAAATAATTTTGTTGCCAGGCAATAAAATTAAAATTTTTTCATTTTAATGTAATATAATATTTTTCATTTAATACGACAATAAAAGGCAGGTAAGACACACACACACACACACACACACACACACAATTCACATTATTTCTGGCCTCACTCATGTTTATTTTCTTACGATTGCACGCTTTTTAAATGGAAAGTGCCGAAACCCACACCAACATAACACGTGCAAGCCGAAAAAATGGACATCAATTTGCTTACTGGCGAAACTAGTAGTTAATGAATGGGTAGGCAAAAATCTTATCCCTAATTTTTTTTTAAGGAATCACTAAAAGGACGGTGGGTCAAATCGGACGCTGAGGTAGAGTTTGCTGTAACCGAATGGTTCCACAAACAGCCGTAAGAATTTTACTAGCAGGGAATCTACAGGTTAGTGGAACAGTGGAACTCATGTCTTAATGTTATTGGAGACTTCTTTTAAAATCGTTGAATAAAAAATGCTTTACAGCTTTATACGTGTGTCTATTGAACAATCCTTGTATTAGTCATACACAATAATACAACTGATTGAACTTCAAATTTTTAAACTTGATTAGTTTCTATATATATGTTTAATGTTACAAATAATTCAAATAACAATCTTGATCATCTGTTAGTTCAGCGGAATAACAGTGACACTTTTAATAACCGCATAAAATAAACACTTAGAAACAACACAGGCGCTTTAACTTAACTGTTTGGACCACAGAAGTGAGGCATGCCTCAACGCTCTATGTGTACAGCGCGGGACAATCCCCCCTCCCTACACTTCCCTATCACACCACTACATTGCTTACATACGATGTATACAAAAAACGCTGAGGCAAGTTCAGGTTGCCTCATTCGCTTTAAACGAACTATGCCGAATCTCACCTGTCACCATCTAGCGGTCGCTCAATAAAGCACGTTTCGGTTTAATAAATTTGACAGTCGCAGTAACAATATATAATCTTTACGTTATGTAGTTCATACGTATTTATAATTTTTATTCTACAGAATTTTTTAGGGTAGGCATTGCCTCAATTGCCTCCATGTAACTTCGCCACTGATATATATGTGTACAACGTTATCGGCAACAAAGAAGTAGTTTTTGTTAAAATTCCTTCCCGGGATATTTGGCCGTAGTCCAATGTTTTCTACAAAACCAGACATTTCGGCAATGCCATCGACTTCCATCATCAGTGAAAATCGAGTGCGATAACGTGAGGTGGTATACGTTAGTGACCACAGTACTGTGGTTAAGGCTGAAGCAGTAAGTAGAAAGAAGTAGTTTCTATGGTAATATTTCATTTCGAAAATGATTTTAAATATAAATCTTAGAATATGGAAGTCATGTATGGTTCTCCATACCGATATTTACTTCCATATTCCTTAAGGAATGGAAGTATGGTGATGGCAAAAAAATCGTGTTCGAGATTATTGCAGATTCTGATTCTACTACACTCAAAACATGAAAAAAAGTCGTTTTCGAAAAGTGTCTGTGTGTGTGTCTGTCTGTCTGTCTGTGTGTGTGTCTGTCTGTGTGTCTGTGTGTCTGTAGATTTTTTTTCTATGGCAAACGATAACTGCCGCAAATTCAAACAGAATCAAATAATTTTTTGAATACAGCCCTGATTTGCAGAGTACTCGCGACCTATTTTTTTTGGTGAAGATCGGTTGAGGGAAAGGGGTAGTTTACCTGCAACGGTTTTTTTTAGCAAGGGTAATTTTGTTTGTTTGGCAAACGATAACAGTCGCAAATTCAAACAGAATCCAATAATGTTTCGCATACAGCCCTGAATTGTAGAGTTCTCAAGACCTATTGTTTTTGGTGAAAATCGGTTGAGGGAAAGGGATAGTTTACCAGCAACGTTTTTTTAACAAGGGTATTTTTTTTTATGGCAAACGATAACTGCCGCAAATTCAAACAGAATCAAATAACTTTTTGCATATAGGCCTGATTTGTAGAGTACTCACGACCTATTGTTTTTGGTGAAGATCGGTTGAGGGAAAGGGGTAGTTTACCTGCAACGGTTTTTTTTATCAAGGGAAAATTTTTTTTGCCAAACGATAACAGCCGCAAATTCAAACAGAATCAAATAATGTTTCGCATACAGCCCTGAATTGTAGAGTTCTCAAGATCTGTTGATTTTGGTGAAGATCGGTTAAGGGAAAGGGGTAGTTTACCTGTAACGTTTTCTGTTTTAACAAGGGTATTTTCTATGGCAAACGATAACAGCCGTAAATTCAAACAGAATCAAAAGATTATTTGCATACAGCCCTAAATTGTAGAGTTCTCAAGGCCTGTTGTTTTTGGTGAAGATCGGTTAAGGGAAAGGGGTAGTTTACCTACAACGTTTTTTAACAAGGTTATTTTCTATGGCAAACGATAACAGCCGCAAATTCAAACATAATCAAATAATTTTCTGCATACAGCCCTGGTTTGTAGAGTACTCAAGACCTTTTGTTTTTGGTGAAGATCGGTTGAGGGGAAGGGGTAGTTTACCTTCAACGTTTGTTATAAAGCGTACTTTCTATGGCAAACGATAACTGCCGCAAATTCAAACAGAATCAAATGTTTTTTTGCATACGTAAGTGAATTGTAGAGGACTCAAGGCCATTAGATTTTGGTGAAGATCGGTTAAGGGGAAGGGGTAGTTTACCTGCAACCTTTTACGTTTTAACAAGAGTAAAGTACTTGAAAATTCATTTAAACTTTTTCAAACAATGGTAATTGTTAAAAATAAAATAATTTTGTTGCCAGGCAATAAAATTATAATTTTTTCATTTTAATGTAAATTATGTATGTATTAGAAAATATATCGTGCTTGGCAGGCAAGCATATTTCAGATTGTAAGTCTTAGAATATGGAAGTCATGTATGGTTCTCCATACCGATATTTGCATACAGCCGTGATTTGTAGAGTACTCAAGACCTATTTTTTTTGGTGAAGATCGGTTGAGGGGAAGGGGTAGTTTACCTGCAACGTTTTTTATCAAGCGTATTTTCTATGGCAAACGATAACAGCCGCAAATTCAAACAGAATCAAATAATTTTTTGCATACGTCACTGAATTGTAGAGGACTCAAGGCCTTTTGATTTTGGTGAAGATCGGTTAAGGGGAAGGGGTAGTTTACCTGCAACCTTTTACGTTTTAACAAGAGTAAAGTACTTGAAAATTCATTTAAACTTTTTCAAACAATGGTAATTGTTAAAAATAAAATAATTTTGTTGCCAGGCAATAAAATTATAAATTTTTCATTTTAATGTAAATCTGTACACAGTATAAAGTAAAGTCGGTCCGTTTTCTCTCTGTGTTTGAAATCGCTAATCTCAGGAAGTACTGAACGGATTTTATTCAAGTTTTCACCAATAGATAGAGTGTCTATCGAGGAACATTTATGTGTATAATTAATACATATATGTTGTACATTAGCTTAGCTATCACGGTTTATGTCAAGTAAGTGGTATAGTTTACATCTTATATATAAAAATGAATGTTTTTTTTGTTTGTCCCGTATGCGTTCCTATACCATTCATCCGACTGTGATGAAACTTCGGTGAGTTGTTGTGCGCATGTCCGCGAAGGTTTCTTCCACATCTCCTCCTAAACCACTGTACCGATTTCAACCAAACTTGGCACAAATATTTTACGCAACGGGAGAACCAACATAGGATACGTGTTTTTTTCGATGGGGTCCTTTTGGGGGTTCTTTGGGGTCTTCCACATCGCCTCCTAAACCACTGGACCGATTTCAACCAAACTTGGCACAAATATTTTACGCAACGGGAGAACCAACATAGGACAGGTGTTTTTTTCGATACGATCCTGTGGGGGGTCCTTTGCAGTCTTAAAAAACTATTAGATCTGGTTACTATGGCAACCCAATAGAATAGATTCTGTTCTAAATATATTATCGCATTAAATTGAAGACCACGCGAACGAAGTTGTGGGCAACAGCTATTTATTTTTAAGAAGCCTACTTTAATTAAACTTTATTAATTAAACTAACATTTTCATTACATACAACGTGAAACTCCGTAGCGAAGCACGGGTATTCTGCTAGTCATGTATAAGAGAAAATATATCGTGCGTGGCAGACAAGCATATCTCAGTTATGTACTGTTTACGTTTCCATTTTATTATTATCACTACCGCAATAAAAAGGCAGGGAAGACACACACACACACACAATTCGCTTTATTTCTGGCCTCATTCATGTTTATTTTCTTACATTTGCACGGTTTTTAAATGGAAAGTGCCGAACCCATACCAACATAACGCATGCAAGCCGAAAAAGTGTCCAGCGTGGATAGCGATTTGCTTCCTGTGGATCGCTGGGCAGTGTAACTGCACGTGTTTACAGAGGAACAATTCATAGACAGACTTTTCGTCTTTAGGGAATGAACCCTCTGCAAGATGCTGAGGGTCCATGAGTGACTTCGGAGCGCTCCTTCTTTTCCGCGTGTTTGTTCTGTGAAACGTACACTGTAGATTCGCAGATTTATTCTAAGCAACGCTCAATAGGAAATGTTGAAAATTTTTGTCCACGGTGAACCCTCATACACACTAAACCTGCTCTGATGTTTTAATTACGGACATCATAATATTAAAACTTTGGAAACTTGAGCACTACTTAATGGAGATCAATCATTAACTTATACAAGCCATTTTTTTTATGCATATTTTTTATATATATGTGTACAACGTTATCGACAACAAAGAAGTAGTTTTTGTTAAAATTCCTTCCCGGGATATTTGGCCGTAGTCCAATGTTTTCTACAAAACCAGACGTTTCGGCAATGCCACTGACTTCCATCATCAGTGAAAATTGAGTGCGATAACGTGAGGTGGTATATGTTAGTGACCACAGTACTGTGGTTAAGGCTGAAGCAGTAAGTAGAAAGAAGTAGTTTCTATGGTAATATTTCATTTCAAAAATGATTTTAAAAATAAATCTTAGAATATGGAAGTCATGTATGGTTCTCCATACCGATATTTACTTCCATGTTCCTTAAGGAAATGGAAGTATAGTGATAGAAAAAAAAATCGTGTTCGAGATTATTGCAGATTCTGATTGTACTACACTCAAAACATGAAAAAAAGTCGTTTTTCGAAAAGTGTCTGAGTGTGTGTCTGTGTGTCTATATGTCTGTCTGTCTATCTGTCTATCTGTAGATTTTTTTATGGCAAACGATAACACCCGCAAATTAAAACAGAATCAAATAATTTATTGCATACAGCTCTGATTTGTAGAGTACTCACGACCTGTTGTTTTTGGTGAAGATCGGTTGAGGGAAAGGGTTAGTTTACCAGCAACGGTTTTTTTTTATCACGGGTAATTTTTTTTGTTTGGCAAACGATAACAGCCGTAAATTCAAACAGAAGCAAATAATGTTTTGCATACAGACCTCAATTGTAGAGTTGTCAAGACCTGTTGATTTCGGTAAAGATCGGTTGAGGGAAAGGGGTAGTTTACCTGCAACATTTTATGTTTTAACAAGGGTGTTTTCTATGATAAACGATAACAGCCGCAAATTCAAACATAATCAAATAATATTTTGCATACTGCCCTGAATTGTAGAGTTCTCTAGACCTTTTGTTTTTGGTGAAGATCGGTTAAGTGAAAGGGGTAGTTTACCAGTAACGTTTTATGTATTAAAAGGGTATTTTCTTGGCAAACGATAAGACCCGCAAATACAATAAGAATAAAATACGTTTTTGCATACAGCCCTGATTTCTTGAGTACTAAAGACCTATTGTTTTTGGTGAAGATCGTTTAAGGGAAGGGGTAGTTTACCAGCCACGTTTTTTGTTTTATCAAGGGTATTTTGTATGGCAAACGATAACAGCCGCAAATTCAAACAGAATCATATACTATTTTGCATACAGTCCTAAATTGTAGAGTTCTCAAGACCTGTCGTTTTTGGTGAAGATCGGTTAAGGGAAAGGGGTAGTTTGCCAGAAACGGTTTTTTATCAAGGGTAATTTTTTTCTATGGTAAACGACAACAGCCGTAAATTCAAATAGAATCCAATGATGTTTTGCATACAGCCCTGTATTGTAGAGTTCTCAATACTTATTTTTGTTGGTGAAGATCGGTTAAGGGAAAGGGGTAGTTTACTGGCAACGTTTTATGTTTTAAAAGGGTGTTTTCTATGGCAAACGATAAGAGCCGCAAATTCAAACAGAATCATATAATATTTTGCATACTGCCTAAAATGTAGAGTTCTCAAGACCTGTTGGTTTTGGTGAAGATCGGTTAAGGGAAAAGGGTAGTTTACCAGCAACGGTTTTTTATCAATGGTAATTTTTACTTCCATATTCCTTAAGGAATGGAAGTATGGTGATGGCAAAAAAAATCGTGTTCGAGATTATTGCAGATTCTGATTCTACTACACTCAAAACATGAAAAAAAGTCGTTTTCCGAAAAGTGTCTGTGTGTGTGTCTGTCTGTCTGTCTGTGTGTGTCTGTCTGTGTGTCTGTGTGTCTGTGTGTCTGTAGATTTTTTTTCTATGGCAAACGATAACTGCCGCAAATTCAAACAGAATCAAATAATTTCTTGCATACAGGCCTGATTTGCAGAGTACTCGCGACCTATTGTTTTTGGTGAAGATCGGTTGAGGGAAAGGGTTAGTTTACCAGCAACGGTTTTTTTTTATCACGGGTAATTTTTTTTGTTTGGCAAACGATAACAGCCGTAAATTCAAACAGAAGCAAATAATGTTTTGCATACAGACCTGAATTGTAGAGTTGTCAAGACCTGTTGATTTCGGTAAAGATCGGTTGAGGGAAAGGGGTAGTTTACCAGCAACATTTTATGTTTTAACAAGGGTGTTTTCTATGATAAACGATAACAGCCGCAAATTCAAACATAATCAAATAATATTTTGCATACTGCCCTGAATTGTAGAGTTCTCTAGACCTTTTGTTTTTGGTGAAGATCGGTTAAGTGAAAGGGGTAGCTTACCAGTAACGTTTTATGTTTTAAAAGGGTATTTTCTTGGCAAACGATAAGACCCGCAAATACAATAAGAATAAAATACGTTTTTGCATACAGCCCTGATTTCTTGAGTACTAAAGACCTATTGTTTTTGGTGAAGATCGTTTAAGGGAAGGGGTAGTTTACCAGCCACGTTTTTTGTTTTATCAAGGGTATTTTGTATGGCAAACGATAACAGCCGCAAATTCAAACAGAATCATATACTATTTTGCATACAGTCCTAAATTGTAGAGTTCTCAAGACCTGTCGTTTTTGGTGAAGATCGGTTAAGGGAAAGGGGTAGTTTGCCAGAAACGGTTTTTTATCAAGGGTAATTTTTTTCTATGGTAAACGACAACAGCCGTAAATTCAAATAGAATCCAATGATGTTTTGCATACAGCCCTGTATTGTAGAGTTCTCAATACTTATTCTTGTTGGTGAAGATCGGTTAAGGGAAAGGGGTAGTTTACCGGCAACGTTTTATGTTTTAAAAGGGTGTTTTCTATGGCAAACGATAAGAGCCGCAAATTCAAACAGAATCATATAATATTTTGCATACTGCCTAAAATGTAGAGTTCTCAAGACCTGTTGGTTTTGGTGAAGATCGGTTAAGGGAAAAGGGTAGTTTACCAGCAACGGTTTTTTATCAATGGTAATTTTTACTTCCATATTCCTTAAGGAATGGAAGTATGGTGATGGCAAAAAAAATCGTGTTCGAGATTATTGCAGATTCTGATTCTACTACACTCAAAACATGAAAAAAAGTCGTTTTCCGAAAAGTGTCTGTGTGTGTGTCTGTCTGTCTGTCTGTGTGTGTCTGTCTGTGTGTCTATGTGTCTGTGTGTCTGTAGATTTTTTTTCTATGGCAAACGATAACTGCCGCAAATTCAAACAGAATCAAATAATTTTTTGCATACAGCCCTGATTTGCAGAGTACTCGCGACCTATTGTTTTTGGTGAAGATCGGTTGAGGGAAAGGGGTAGTTTACCGGCAACGGTTTTTTTTTAGCAAGGGTAATTTTGTTTGTTTGGCAAACGATAACAGCCGCAAATTCAAACAGAATCAAATAATGTTTCGCATACAGCCCTGAATTGTAGAGTTCTCAAGACCTATTGTTTTTGGTGAAAATCGGTTGAGGGAAAGGGGTAGTTTACCAGCAACGTTTTTTTAACAAGGGTATTTTTTTCTATGGCAAACGATAACTGCCGCAAATTCAAACAGAATCAAATAACTTTTTGCATACAGCCCTGATTTGTAGAGTACTCACAACCTGTTGTTTTTGGTGAAGATCGGTTGAGGGAAAGGGGTAGTTTACATGCAACGGTTTTTTTTTATCAAGGGAAATTTTTTTTTTTTGCCAAACGATAACAGCCGCAAATTCAAACAGAATCAAATAATGTTTCGCATACAGCCCTGTATTGTAGAGTTCTCAATATCTGTTGATTTTGGTGAAGATCGGTTAAGGGAAAGGGGTAGTTTACCTACAACGTTTTTTTAACAAGGTTATTTTTTATGGCAAACGATAACAGCCGCAAATTCAAACATAATCAAATAATTTTCTGCATACATCCCTGGTTTGTAGAGTACTCAAGACCTTTTGTTTTTGGTGAAGATCGGTTGAGGGGAAGGGGTAGTTTACCTGCAACGTTTGTTATAAAGCGTATTTTCTATGGCAAACGATAACTGCCGCAAATTCAAACAGAATCAAATAATTTTTTGCATACATAAGTGAATTGTAGAGGACTCAAGGCCATTAGATTTTGGGTGAAGATCGGTTAGGGGGAAGGGGTAGTTTACCTGCAACCTTTTACGTTTTAACAAGAGTAAAGTACTTGAAAATTCATTTAAACTTTTTCAAACAATGGTAATTGTTAAAAATAAAATAATTTTGTTGCCAGGCAATAAAATTATAATTTTTTCATTTTAATGTAAATTATGTATATATTAGAAAATATATCGTGCTTGGCAGGCAAGCATATTTCAGATTATAAGTCTTAGAATATGGAAGTCATGTATGGTTCTCCATACCGATATTTGCATACAGCCGTGATTTGTAGAGTACTCAAGACCTATTGTTTTTGGTGAAGATCGGTTGAGGGGAAGGGGTAGTTTACCTGCAACGTTTTTTATCAAGCGTATTTTCTATGGCAAACGATAACTGCCGCAAATTCAAACAGAATCAAATAATTTTTTGCATACGTCACTGAATTGTAGAGGACTCAAGGCCTTTTGATTTTGGTGAAGATCGGTTAAGGGGAAGGGGTAGTTTACCTGCAACCTTTTACGTTTTAACAAGAGTAAAGTACTTGAAAATTCATTTAAACTTTTTCAAACAATGGTAATTGTTAAAAATAAAATAATTTTGTTGCCAGGCAATAAAATTATAATTTTTTCATTTTAATGTAAATCTGTATACAGTATAAAGTAAAGTCGGTCCGTTTTCTCTCTGTGTTTGAAATCGCTAATCTCAGGAAGTACTGAACGGATTTTATTCAAGTTTTCACCAATAGATAGAGTGTCTATCGAGGAACATTTATGTGTATAATTAATACATATATGTTGTACATTAGCTTAGCTATCACGGTTTATGTGAAGTAAGTGGTATAGTTTACACCTTATATATAAAAATGAATGTTTTTTTTGTTTGTCCCGTATGCGTTCCTATACCATTCATCCGACTGTGATGAAACTTCGGTGAGTTGTTGTGCGCATGTCCGCGAAGGTTTCTTCCACATCTCCTCCTAAACCACTGTACCGATTTCAACCAAACTTGGCACAAATATTTTACGCAACGGGAGAACCAACATAGGATACGTGTTTTTTTCGATGGGGTCCTTTTGGGGGTTCTTTGGGGTCTTCCACATCGCCTCCTAAACCACTGGACCGATTTCAACCAAACTTGGCACAAATATTTTACGCAACGGGAGAACCAACATAGGACAGGTGTTTTTTTCGATACGATCCTGTGGGGGGTCCTTTGCAGTCTTAAAAAACTATTAGATCTGGTTACTATGGCAACCCAATAGAATAGATTCTGTTCTAAATATATTATCGCATTAAATTGAAGACCACGCGAACGAAGTTGTGGGCAACAGCTATTTATTTTTAAGAAGCCTACTTTAATTAAACTTTATTAATTAAACTAACATTTTCATTACATACAACGTGAAACTCCGTAGCGAAGCACGGGTATTCTGCTAGTCATGTATAAGAGAAAATATATCGTGCGTGGCAGGCAAGCATATCTCAGTTATGTACTGTTTACGTTTCCATTTTATTATTATCACTACCGCAATAAAAAGGCAGGGAAGACACACACACACACACAATTCGCTTTATTTCTGGCCTCATTCATGTTTATTTTCTTACATTTGCACGGTTTTTAAATGGAAAGTGCCGAACCCATACCAACATAACGCATGCAAGCCGAAAAAGTGTCCAGCGTGGATAGCGATTTGCTTCCTGTGGATCGCTGGGCAGTGTAACTGCACGTGTTTACAGAGGAACAATTCATAGACAGACTTTTCGTCTTTAGGGAATGAACCCTCTGCAAGATGCTGAGGGTCCATGAGTGACTTCGGAGCGCTCCTTCTTTTCCGCGTGTTTGTTCTGTGAAACGTACACTGTAGATTCGCAGATTTATTCTAAGCAACGCTCAATAGGAAATGTTGAAAATTTTTGTCCACGGTGAACCCTCATACACACTAAACCTGCTCTGATGTTTTAATTACGGACATCATAATATTAAAACTTTGGAAACTTGAGCACTACTTAATGGAGATCAATCATTAACTTATACAAGCCATTTTTTTTATGCATATTTTTTATATATATGTGTACAACGTTATCGACAACAAAGAAGTAGTTTTTGTTAAAATTCCTTCCCGGGATATTTGGCCGTAGTCCAATGTTTTCTACAAAACCAGACGTTTCGGCAATGCCACTGACTTCCATCATCAGTGAAAATTGAGTGCGATAACGTGAGGTGGTATATGTTAGTGACCACAGTACTGTGGTTAAGGCTGAAGCAGTAAGTAGAAAGAAGTAGTTTCTATGGTAATATTTCATTTCAAAAATGATTTTAAAAATAAATCTTAGAATATGGAAGTCATGTATGGTTCTCCATACCGATATTTACTTCCATGTTCCTTAAGGAAATGGAAGTATAGTGATAGAAAAAAAAATCGTGTTCGAGATTATTGCAGATTCTGATTGTACTACACTCAAAACATGAAAAAAAGTCGTTTTTCGAAAAGTGTCTGTGTGTGTGTCTGTGTGTCTATATGTCTGTCTGTCTATCTGTCTATCTGTAGATTTTTTTATGGCAAACGATAACACCCGCAAATTAAAACAGAATCAAATAATTTATTGCATACAGCTCTGATTTGTAGAGTACTCACGACCTGTTGTTTTTGGTGAAGATCGGTTGAGGGAAAGGGTTAGTTTACCAGCAACGGTTTTTTTTTATCACGGGTAATTTTTTTTGTTTGGCAAACGATAACAGCCGTAAATTCAAACAGAAGCAAATAATGTTTTGCATACAGACCTGAATTGTAGAGTTGTCAAGACCTGTTGATTTCGGTAAAGATCGGTTGAGGGAAAGGGGTAGTTTACCTGCAACATTTTATGTTTTAACAAGGGTGTTTTCTATGATAAACGATAACAGCCGCAAATTCAAACATAATCAAATAATATTTTGCATACTGCCCTGAATTGTAGAGTTCTCTAGACTTTTTGTTTTTGGTGAAGATCGGTTAAGTGAAAGGGGTAGTTTACCAGTAACGTTTTATGTTTTAAAAGGGTATTTTCTTGGCAAACGATAAGACCCGCAAATACAATAAGAATAAAATACGTTTTTGCATACAGCCCTGATTTCTTGAGTACTAAAGACCTATTGTTTTTGGTGAAGATCGTTTAAGGGAAGGGGTAGTTTACCAGCCACGTTTTTTGTTTTATCAAGGGTATTTTGTATGGCAAACGATAACAGCCGCAAATTCAAACAGAATCATATACTATTTTGCATACAGTCCTAAATTGTAGAGTTCTCAAGACCTGTCGTTTTTGGTGAAGATCGGTTAAGGGAAAGGGGTAGTTTGCCAGAAACGGTTTTTTATCAAGGGTAATTTTTTTCTATGGTAAACGACAACAGCCGTAAATTCAAATAGAATCCAATGATGTTTTGCATACAGCCCTGTATTGTAGAGTTCTCAATACTTATTTTTGTTGGTGAAGATCGGTTAAGGGAAAGGGGTAGTTTACCGGCAACGTTTTATGTTTTAAAAGGGTGTTTTCTATGGCAAACGATAAGAGCCGCAAATTCAAACAGAATCATATAATATTTTGCATACTGCCTAAAATGTAGAGTTCTCAAGACCTGTTGGTTTTGGTGAAGATCGGTTAAGGGAATAGGGTAGTTTACCTGCATCATTTTATCTTTTATCAAGGGTAAATTTTTTATATGACGAACGATAACTGCCGTACATTAAAACAGAATCAACTACTCTTCTGCATACCTTTTTAAATTATACAGAACTCAAGGTCTGATGATTTTGTTGAAGATCGGTTAAGGGAAAGGGGTAGTTTACCAGCAATGTTTTATGTTTTAACAAGGGTATTTTTTCATTTTTCCTATGACAGACGATAACTGCCGTAAATTCAAAGAGAATCAAATAATGTTTTGCATACAGCCCTGAATTGTATAGTTCTCAAGACCTTTTGTTTTTGGTGAAGATCGGTTAATGGAATAGCGTAGTTTACCAGCAACGTTTTATGTTTTATCAAGGCTGTTTTCTATGGCAAACGATAAGAGCCGCAAATTCAAACAGAATCAAATAATTGTTTGCATACAGGCCTGAATTGTAGAGTTCTCAAGATCTGTCGTTTTTGGTGAAGTTCGGTTAAGGGAAAGGGGTAGTTTACCTGCAACGGTGTTTTATCAAGTGTAATTTTTTTCTATGGCAAACGATAACAGCCGCAAATTCAAACAGAATCAAATGATTTTTTTGCATACAGCCCTGTATTGTAAAGTTCTCAAGACCTTGTATTTTTGGTGAAGATCGGTTAAGGGAAAGGGGTAGTTTACCTGCAACATTTTATTTTTCAACAATGGTATTTTCTATGGCAAACGATAACAGCCGTAAATTCAAACAGAATCTAATAATGTTTTGCATACAGCCCTGAATTGTATAGTTCTCAAGACCTTTTGTTTTTGGTGAAGATCGGTTGAGGGAAAAGGGTAGTTTACCTGCAACAGTTTTTTATCAAGGGTAATTTTTTTTTCAATGGCAAACGATAACAGCCGCAAATTCAAACAGAATCAAATGATGTTTTGCATACAGCCTGTATTGTAGAGTTCTCAATACCTGTTGGTGTTGGTGAAGATTGGTTAAGGGTGCAGCGTGCTGGAAGCTCTTGAATGTTCTCGAGTTGTTCCAAAGACGCTAAATGAAAAGGGCTGCGTTTGAAGTATAATGAAGTGGACTGTATTGAAATTATATAATGTTCATTTATTGACAATCTTATATTTTCGATGCTATTGCTGACACGTGCGATGTTTTCTGGCCATAACGCCCGTTAATTAAATTTTAATAAAGTAAAACGCCAAATAAATAGACGGAAGTCGCCTGATTAAATTAGTGCAAGTTGCACATGACGAATAATTGAATAATGATATCCAGAAGCCGCGGCTGGAAGAGTAATGTTAACGAGTACACAGCTCGGAGTCTCGATAGTAACTGAACTAAAATTGACCACCGTGAGCCCAGCTGACGGCTGGCGGCGATAGATAAGCAAAGTGACGACATCCGCGCGTGCCGCAATGCGGTGCTTACAACACAGATATAGCAATACAGTACAAAGTTCGAACAAAGGGAAAGGGGTAGTTTACCTGCAACATTTTATGTTTTAACAAGGGTAACTTTTTATATGACGAACGATAACTGCCGTAAATTCAAACAGAATCAACTACGTTTTAGCATGCATCCCTGAATTGTAGAGGACTGAAGGTCTATTGATTTTGGAGAAAGTCTGTTAAGAGAAAGGAGTAGTTTCCAGGAAACATTTTAGGATTTAACAAGAGTAAAGTACTTAATTTTTATAAATAAAGTATCCTGATAAGAAGCACATAATAATCCACTGTAGAAACGTAGGTGAAATATCTATAAATGAAGAGGTTAGGTGAACCGGGTGGGGGTAATTTTCTATTATAAAAATTATAGTTGCAGGTGGAGGGGAGAATTTTTTATATGTGTACTACGTTGTCGGCAACAAAGACGTAGTTTTTTGTTAAAACTACTTCCCGGGCTGTTTAGCCGTAGTCCAATGTATTCTGCAAAACCAGACTTTTCGGCAGTGACATCGACTGCCATCATCAGTGAAAATCGAGTGCGAAAACGTGAGGTGGTATACGTTAGTGACCACAGTACTGTGGTTAATGCTGAAGCAATAAGTAGAAAGACGTAGTTTCTATGCAAATATTTCATTTCGAATATGATTTTAAATATAAATCTTAGAACATGGAAGTCATGTATGGTTCTCCAAATCTATATTTTCTATGGCAAACGATAACAGCCGCAAATTCAAACAGAATTAAATAATGATTTGCTTACAGTCCTGACTTGTAGAGTTCTCAAGAACTATTTGTTTTGGTGAAGATCGGTTTAGGGAAAGGGGTAGTGTACCAGCAACGTTTTATATTTTAACATCCCGGTTAAGGGAAAGGGGTAGTTTACCAGCAACGTTTTTTTATCAGGGGTAATTGTACTTTATACTTCCATGTTTCTTAAGGAAATGAAAGTATGGTGTTTATATGTGTATTACATTATCGGCAACAAAGTAGTAGTTTGTTGATAAATATAAAAAAATATAAAACTTTGCTGGTACACTACCCCTTTCCCTTAACCGATCTTCAACAAAATTAACAGACCTTGAGTTCTCTTTAATTCAAAAAGGAATGCAAAAGAGTAGTCGATTCTGTTTGAATTTACGGCAGTTATCGTTCGTCGAAGAAAAAATTACATTTGTTAAACATAAATTGTTCTGGTAAACTACCCTATTCCCTTAACCGATCTTCACCAAAACAAATAGTTCTTGAGAACTCTACAATTCAGGACTGTAAGCAAATCATTATTTGATTCTGTTTGAATTTGCGGCTGTTATCGTTTGCCATACAAAAAAATTACCCTTGATATAAAAAACGTTGCTGGTAAACTACCCCTTTCTCTTAACCGACCTTCACCAACACCAATAAGGCTTGAGAACTCAACAAAACAGGGCTGTATGCAAAATATGCGGCTGTTATCGGTTGCCATACAAAAAAATTACCCTTGATAAAAAAAACGTTGCTGGTAAACTACCCCTTTCCCTTAACCGATCATCAACAAAATCAACAGACCTTGAGTTCTCTATAATTCAAAAAAGTATGCAAAAACGTAGTTGATTCTGTTTACGGCAGTTATCGTTCGTCATAGAAAAATTACCCTTGTTAAAACATAAAATGTTGCAGGTAAACTACCATATTCCCTTAACCGATCTACACCAAAACGAACAGGTCTTAAGAACTTTACAATTCCGGACTGAATGCAAAATATTACTTGATACTGTTCAATTTTCGGCTGTTATCGTTTGCCATAGAAAAAAATTACCCCTGATAAAAAAAACGTTGCCGGTAAACTACCCCTTTCCTGTAATCGATCTTCAACAAAAACAACAGGTGTTGAGTACTCTACAATTGAGGGCTGTATGCAAAACATTATTTGATTCTGTTTGAATTTGCGGCTCTTATCGTTTGCCATAGAAAATACATTTGTTAAAACATAAAACGTTGCCGGTAAGCTACCCATTTCCCTTAATCGATCTTCTACAAAATCACCAAAACTTGAATCCTGTATAATTAAAAAAGGTATGCAAAGGAGTAGTTGATTCTGTTTGAATTTACGGCAGTTATCTTTCGTCATAGAAAAAATTACACATGTTAAAAAATAAATTTTTGCTGGTAAACTACCCCTTTTCCTAACCCGACATTCAACAAAAACAATAGGCCTTGAGTACTCTACAATTCTGGTCTGTATGCAAAATAATGTTTTATTCTGTTTGAATTTGCGGCTGTTATCGTTTGCCATATAAAATACCCTTGTTAAAACATAAAACGTTGCCGGTAAAACTACCCCTTTCCCTTAACCGATCTTCATCAAAAATAAAAGGTCTTGAGAATTCTACATTTCAGGGCTGTATGCAAAACGTTATTTGATTCTGTTTGATTTTGCAGCTGTTATCGTTTGCCATAGGAAATACCCTTGTTAGAACATAAAACGTTGCCGGTAAAACTACCCCTTTCCCTTACCGACCTTCACCAAAAACAATAGGTTTTGAGTACTCTGCAAATCAGAGCTGTATGCAAAATATTATTTGATTCTGTTTGAATTTGCGGCTGTTATCGTTTGCCATAAGGAAAAAATCTACAGACTAGACAGACAGACACACAGACACACAAAGAGACACACATACAGACACTTTTCGAAAAACGACTTTTTTCATGTTTTGAGTGTAGTACAATCAGAATCTGCAATAATCTCGAAAACGAATTTTTTTGCTATCACCATACTTCAATTTCCTTAAGGAATATGGAAGTAAAATTACCATTGTTAAAACATAAAATGTTGCAGGTAAACTACCCCTTTCCCTGAACCGATCTTCACCAACACCAACAGGTCTGGAGAACTCTACAATACTGGGCTGTATGCAAAACATTATTTGATTCTGTTTGAATTTGCGCCTGTTATCGTTTGCCATAGAAAATATCGGTATGGAGAACCATACATGACTTCCATGTTCTAAGATTTATATTTAAAATCATATTCGAAATTAAATATTTCCATAGAAACTACGTCTTTCTACTTATTGCTTTAGCCTTAACCACAGTACTGTGGTCACAAACGTATACCTCCTCAAGTTTTCACACTCGATTGTCACTGATGATGGCAGTCGATGGCACTGCCGAAAAGTCTGGTTTTGCAGAAAACATTGGACTACGTCAAGGTAGAAGACTACATTACCACGAAAAGGCCGGCAGAAGACAGAGAACAGTAGAGGAGTTCATAAAGAAAACCTGCTATACAGCAGAAGACCGATGATGATGATTGGACTACGACTAAACAGCCCGGGAAGGAATTTTAACAACAAACTACTAATTTGTTGCCGATAACGTAGTACGCATATAAAAATTATCCCCTCCCCCTTCAACTAGAATTTTCATTTATAGAAAATTACCCCCACCCAGTTGAAATAGCCTATATATTTATAGATATTTCTTCTACGTGTCTACAGTGGATTATTAAGATCTTCTTATCAGGATAAATTATTTATCAAAATTAATTACTTTACTCTTGTTACAACAAAAAATGTTTCAAGTAAACTACCCTTTCCCTTAACCGATCTTCACCAAAATTAACAGACATTGCTTTCTCTACAATATAGGGACGTATGCAAAATATTATTTGATTATGATTGAATTTACGGCAGGTTTCGTTCGTCATATTCAAAATTAACCTTGTGATCACATAAAACATTGCCGGTAAACTACTCCTTTCTCTCAACCGATCTTCACCAAAAACAAAAGGTCTTGAGAACACAACAATTCAGGGATGTATGCAAAAAATTATTTTATTCTGTTTGAATTTGCGGCTGTTATCGTTTGCCATACAAAATACCCTTGCTACAACATACAACGTTTCAGTTAAACTACCCCTTTCCTTTAACTGATCTTCACCAAAAACAAGAGATATTGATAGCTCAACAATTCAGGGATGTATGCAAAATATTATTTGATTCTGTTCGAATATGCGGCTGTTATCGTTTGCCATAGAAAATACCCTTGTTAAAACATAAAACGTTGCTGGTAAACTACCCGCATTTTACGAAATGAAATGTTTCCATAGAAATTACTTCTTTCCACTTATTGCTACAGCCTCAACCACAGTACTGTGGACATTAAAGTCACCACACGCTATCGCACTCGTTTTTCACTGATGATGGCAGCCGACGGCACTGCAAAAACGTCTGGTTTTGCAGAAAACATTGGACAACGGGCTAACAGCCCGGGAAGGAATCTTAACAACAAACTACTACTTTGTTGCCGATAACGTAATACACATATAAACACCATACTTTCATTTCCTAAAAAAACATGGAAGTAAAAAGTACAATTACCCCTGATAAAAAAACGTTTCTGGTAAACTACCCCTTTCCCTTAACCGATCTTCACCAAAAACAATAGGTCTTGAGTACTCTACAATTCAGGGCGATATGCAAAAAATTATTTGATTCTGTTTGAATTTGCGGCTCTTACCGTTTGCCATAGAATATAACCTTGTTAAAACATAAAATGTGGCAGGTAAACTACCCCTTTGCCTTAACCGATCTTCACCAAAAACAACAGGTCTTCAAAGCTCTACAATTCAGAGTTGCATGCAAAACATTATTTGATTATGTTGGAATTTACGGCAGTTATCGTTTGCCATAGATAATACCTTTGTTAAAACATAAAACGTTGCTGGTAAACTACCCCTTTCCATCAACTGATCTTCACGAACAACAAAAGGTCTTGAGAACTCTACAATTCAAGCCTGTATGCAAAAAATCATTTGATTCTGTTTGATTTGCGGCTGTTATCGTTTGCCATAGAAAATACCCTTGTTAAAACTACAAACGTTGCTGGTAAACTACCCCTTTCCCAAAACCGATCTTCACCAAAACTCCCAGGCCTCAGTCTTTTACAATTGAGGAACGTATGCAAAAAAATATTTGATTCTGTTTGAATATGCGGCAGTTATCGTTAGTCATATAAACAATTACCATTGTTAAAACATAAAATGTTCCTGGTAAACTACCTCTTTCCCTTAACCGATCTTCACCAGAATCAACATACATAGCGTTCTCTACAGCTTAGGAAAGTATGCAAAACATTATTTGATTCTGATTGAATTTAAGGCAGTTATCATTTGTTATTTTAATTACTTCCATGTTCCTTAAGAAAATGGAAGTATTGTGATGGCAAAAAAATCGTGTTCGAGATTATTGCAGCTTCTGATTGTACTACGCTCAAAACATGAAAAAAGTCATTTTTCGAAAAGTGTCTGTGTGTGTTTGTGTGTGTGTGTCTGTCTGTGTGTCTGTGTGTCTGTGTGCCTGTCTGTCTATCTGTAGATTTTATTCTGTGGCAAACGATAACAGCCGCAAATTAAAACAGAATCAAATTATTATTTGCATTCAGCCCTGATTTGTAGAGTACTCAAGACCTATTGTTTTTGGTGAAGATCTGTTAAGGGAAAGGGGTAGTTTACCAGCAACGGTTTTTTTTAATCAAGGGTAATTTTTACTTCCATATTCCTTAAGGAATGGAAGTATGGTGATGGCAAAAAAATCGTGTTCGAGATTATTGCAGCTTCTGATTGTACTACGCTCAAAACATGAAAAAAGTCATTTTTCGAAAAGTGTCTGTGTGTGTTTGTGTGTGTGTGTCTGTCTGTGTGTCTGTGTGCCTGTCTGTCTATCTGTAGATTTTATTCTGTGGCAAACGATAACAGCCGCAAATTAAAACAGAATCAAATTATTATTTGCATTCAGCCCTGATTTGTAGAGTACTCAAGACCTATTGTTTTTGGTGAAGATCTGTTAAGGGAAAGGGGTAGTTTACCAGCAACGGTTTTTTTTAATCAAGGGTAATTTTTACTTCCATATTCCTTAAGGAATGGAAGTATGGTGATGGCAAAAAAAATCGTGTTCGAGATTATTGCAGATTCTGATTCTACTACACTCAAAACATGAAAAAAAGTCGTTTTCTGAAAAGTGTCTGTGTGTCTGTCTGTCTGTCTGTGTGTCTGTCTGTCTGTAGATTTTTTTTTATGGCAAACGATAACTGCCGCAAATTCAAACAGAATCAAATAATTTTTTGCATACAGCCCTGATTTGCAGAGTACTCGCGACCTATTGTTTTTGGTGAAGATCGGTTGAGGGAAAGGGGTAGTTTACCGGCAAGGGTTTTTTTTTAGCAAGGGTAATTTTGTTTGTTTGGCAAACGATAACAGCCGCAAATTCAAACAGAATCAAATAATGTTTCGCATACAGCCCTGAATTGTAGAGTTCTCGAGATCTGCTGATTTTGGTGAAGATCGGTTAAGGGAAAGGGGTAGTTTACCTGTAACGTTTTATGTTTTAACAAGGGTATTTCCTATGGCAAACGATAACAGCCGCAAATTCAAACAGAATCAAAAGATTATTTGCATACAGCCCTAAATTGTAGAGTTCTCAAGACCTATAGTTTTTGGTGAAGTTCGGTTGAGGGAAAGGGGTAGTTTACCGGTAACGTTTTTTTAACAAGGGTATTTTCTATGGCAAACGATAACAGCCGCAAATTCAAACAGAATCAAATAATGTTTTGCATACAGCCCTGATTTTGTAGAGTACTCAAGACCTATTGTTTTTGGTGAAGATCGGTTAAGGGAAAGGGGTAGTTTACCTGTAACGTTTTATGTTTTAACAAGGGTATTTCCTATGGCAAACGATAACAGCCGCAAATTCAAACAGAATCAAAAGATTATTTGCATACAGCCCTAAATTGTAGAGTTCTCAAGACCTATTGTTTTTGGTGAAGATCGGTTGAGGGAAAGGGGTAGTTTACCTGCAACGTTTTTTTAACAAGGGTATTTTCTATGGCAAACGATAACAGCCGCAAATTCAAACAGAATCAAATAATGTTTTGCATACAGCCCTGATTTGTAGAGTACTCAAGACCTATTATTTTTGGTGAAGATCGGTTAAGGAGAAGGGGTAGTTTACCTGCAACGTTTTTTTATCAAGCGTATTTTCTATGGCAAACGATAACAGCCGCAAATGCAAACAGAATCAAATAATGTTTTGCATACGTCCCTGAATTGTAGAGGTCTCAATGACTATCGATTTTGGTGAAGATCGGTTAAGGGGAAGGGGTAGTTTACCAGCAACCTTTTACGTTTTAACAAGAGTAAAGTACTTGAAAATTTATTTAAACTTTTTGAAACAATGGTAATTGTTAAAAATAAAATAATTTTGTTGCCAGGCAATAAAATTATAATTTTTTCATTTTAATGTAATATAATATTTTTCATTTAATACAGCAATAAAAAGGCAGGTAAGACACAGCCTGGCTGTTTGGCTGAAAATGATTTTAATTATAAATCTTAGAATATGGAAGTCATGTATGGTTCTCCATACCGATATTTTTGTTTTATCAAGGGGTATTTTGTATGGCAAACGATAACAGCCGCAAATTCAAACAGAATCATATAATATTTTGCATACAGCCCTGAATTGTATAGTTCTCAAGACCTGTCGTTTTTGGTGAAGATCGGTTGAGGGAAAGGGGTAGTTTACCAGCAACGGTTTTTTATCAAGTGTAATTTTACTTCCATATTCCTTATGGAATGGAAGTATGGTGATGGAAAAAAAAAATCGTGTTCGAGATTATTGCAGATTCTTATTCTACTACACTCAAAACATGATAAAAAGTCGTTTTCAGAAAAGTGTCTGTGTGTCTATCTGTCTGTCTGTCTGTCTATGTGTCTATAGATTTTTTTTTATGGCAAACGATAACTGCCGCAAATTCAAACAGAATCAAATAATTTTTTCCATACAGCCCTAATTTGCAGAGTACTCGCGACCTATTGTTTTTGGTGAAGATTGGTTGAGGGAAAGGGGTAGTTTACCTGCAACGGTAATTTTGTTTGTTTGGCAAACGATAACAGCCGCCAATTCAAACAGAATCAAATAATGTTTCGCATATAGGGCCGAATTATGGAGTACTCAAGACCTATTGTTTTTGGTGAAGATCGGTTAAGGGAAAGGGGTAGTTTACCAGCAACGGTTTTTTTTAATCAAGGGTAATTTTTACTTCCATATTCCTTAAGGAATGGAAGTATGGTGATGGCAAAAAAAATCGTGTTCGAGATTATTGCAGATTCTGATTGTACTACACTGAAAACATGAAAAAAAGTCGTTTTCCGAAAAGTGTCTGTGTGTCTGTCTGTCTGTCTGTCTGTCTGTGTGTCTGTCTGTCTATCTGTCTGTAGATTTTTTTTCTATGGCAAACGATAACTGCCGCAAATTCAAACAGAATCAAATAATTTTTTGCATACAGCCCGGTTTTGCAGAGTTCTCGCGACCTATTGTTTTTGGTGAAGATCGGTTGAGGGAAAGGGGTAGTTTACCTGCAACGGTTTTTTTTTAGCAAGGGTAATTTTGTTTGTTTGGCAAACGATAACAGCCGCAAATTCAAACAGAATCAAATAATGTTTCGCATACAGCCCTAAATTGTAGAGTTCTCAAGACCTATTGTTTTTGGTGAAGATCGGTTAAGGGAAAGGGGTAGTTTACCTGTAACGTTTTATGTTTTAACAAGGGTATTTCCTATGGCAAATAGATAACAGCCGCAAATTCAAGCAGAATGAAAAGATTATTTGCATACAACCCTGAATTGTAGAGTTCTCAAGACCTTTTGTTTTTGGTGAAGATCGGTTAAGGGAAAGGGGTAGTTTACCTACAACGTTTTTTTAACAAGGGTATTTCCTATGGCAAACGATAACAGCCGCAAATTCAAACAGAATCAAATAATTTTCTGCATACAGCCCTGATTTGTAGAGTACTCAAGACCTATTGTTTTTGGTGAAGATCGGTTGAGGGGAAGGGGTAGTTTACCAGCAACGTTTTTTATCATGCGTATTTTCTATGGCAAACGACAACTGCCGCAAATTCAAACAAAATCAAATAATTTTTTGCATACAGCCCTGATTTGCAGAGTACTCGCGACCTATTGTTTTTGGTGAAGATCGGTTGAGGGGAAGGGGTAGTTTACCTGCAACGGTTTTTTTTATCAAGGGAAATTTTTTTTTTTTGGCAAACGATAACAGCCGCAAATTCAAACAGAATCAAATAATGTTTAGCATACAGCCCTGAATTGTAGATTTCTCAAGACCTATTGTTTTTGGTGAATATCGGTTGAGGGAAAGGGGTAGTTTACCTGCAACGTTTTTTTAACAAGGGTATTTTCTATGGCAAACGATAACACCCGCAAATTCAAACAGAATCAAATAATGTTTTGCATACAGCCCTGATTTGTAGAGTACTCAAGACCTGTTGTTTTTGGTGAATATCGGTTAAGGGGAAGGGGTAGTTTACCTGCAACGTTTTTTTATCAAGCGTATTTTCTATGGCAAACGATAACAGCCGCAAATTCAAACAGAATGAAATAATTTTTTGCATACGTCCCTGAATTGTAGAGGTCTCAATGCCTTTCGATTTTGGTGAAGATCGGTTAAGGGGAAGGGGTAGTTTACCTGCAACCTTTTACGTTTTAACAAGAGTAAAGTACTTGAAAATTTATTTAAACTTTTTGAAACAATGGCAATTGTTAAAAATAAAATAATTTTGTTGCCAGGCAATAAAATTATAATTTTTTCATTTTAATGTAATATAATATTTTTCATTTAATACAGCAATAAAAAGGCAGGTAAGACACAGCCTGGCTGTTTGGCTGAAAATGATTTTAAATATAAATCTTAGAATATGGAAGTCATGTATGGTTCTCCATACCGATATTACATCCATATTCCTTAAGGAATGGAAGTATGGTGATGGCAAAAAAAATCGTGTTCGAGATTATTGCAGATTATGATTGTATTACACTCAAAACATGAAAAAAGTCGTTTTTCGAAAAGTGTCTGTGTGTGTGTCTGTGTGTCTGTGTGTCTGTCTGTGTGTCTGTCTGTGTGTCTGTAGATTTTTTTTTCTATGGCAAACGATAACAGCCGCAATTTCAAACAGAATCAAATAATTTTTTGCATACAGCCCTGATTTGTAGAGTACTCGCGACCTTTTGTTTTTTGTGAAGATCGGTTGAGGGAAAGGGGTAGTTTACCGGCAACGGTTTTTTTTTTATCAAGTGTAATTGTGTTTGTTTGGCAAACGATAACAGCCGCAAATTCAAACATAATCAAATAATATTTTGCATACTGCCCTGAATTGTAGTGTTCTCAAGACCTTTTGTTTTTGGTGAAGATCGTTTAAGGGAAAGGGGTAGTTTACCATCCACGTTTTTTGTTTTATCAAGGGTATTTTGTATGGAAAACGATAACAGCCGTAAATTCAAACAGAATCATATAATATTTTGCATACAGCCCTGAATTGTATAGTTCTCAAGACCTATCGTTTTTGGTGAAGATCGGTTGAGGGAAAGGGGTAGTTTACCAGCAACGGTTTTTTATCAAGTGTAATTTTACTTCCATATTCCTTAAGGAATGGAAGTATGGTGATGGAAAAAAAAATCGTGTTCGAGATTATTGCAGATTCTTATTCTACTACACTCAAAACACGATAAAAAGTCGTTTTCAGAAAAGTGTCTGTGTGTCTGTCTGTCTATCTGTCTGTCTGTGTGTCTGTAGATTTTTTTTTTTGGCAAACGATAATTGCCGCAAATTCAAACAGAATCAAATAATTTTTTGCATACAGCAATAATTCAATAATTTGCAGAGTACTCGCGACCTATTGTTTTTGGTGAAGATTGGTTGAGGGAAAGGGGTAGTTTACCTGCAACGGTTTTTTTTTAGCAAGGGTAATTTTGTTTGTTTGGCAAACGATAACAGCCGCAAATTCAAACAGAATCAAATAATGTTTCGCATACAGCCCTGAATTGTAGAGTTCTCAAGACCTATTGTTTTTGGTGAAGATCGGTTAAGGGAAAGGGGTAGTTTACCTGTAACGTTTTATGTTTTAACAAGGGTATTTCCTATGGCAAACGATAACAGCCGCAAATTCAAACAGAATCAAATAATTTTCTGCATACAGCCCTGATTTGTAGAGTACTCAAGACCTATTGTTTTTGGTGAAGATCGGTTGAGGGGAAGGGGTAGTTTACCAGCAACGTTTTTTATCATGCGTATTTTCTATGGCAAACGATAACAGCCGCAAATTCAAACAGAATCAAATAATGTTTTGCATACAGCCCTGATTTGTAGAGTACTCAAGACCTATTGTTTTTGGTGAATATCGGTTAAGGGGAAGGGGTAGTTTACCTGCAACGTTTTTTTATCAAGCGTATTTTCTATGGCAAACGATAACAGCCGCAAATTCAAACAGAATGAAATAATTTTTTGCATACGTCCCTGAATTGTAGAGGTCTCAATGACTTTCGATTTTGGTGAAGATCGGTTAAGGGGAAGGGGTAGTTTACCTGCAACCTTTTACGTTTTAACAAGAGTAAAGTATTTGAAAATTTATTTAAACTTTTTGAAACAATGGCAATTGTTAAAAATAAAATAATTTTGTTGCCAGGCAATAAAATTATAATTTTTTCATTTTAATGTAATATAATATTTTTCATTTAATACAGCAATAAAAAGGCAGGTAAGACACAGCCTGGCTGTTTGGCTGAAAATGATTTTAAATATAAATCTTAGAATATGGAAGTCATGTATGGTTCTCCATACCGATATTACATCCATATTCCTTAAGGAATGGAAGTATGGTGATGGCAAAAAAAATCGTGTTCGAGATTATTGCAGATTATGATTGTATTACACTCAAAACATGAAAAAAAGTCGTTTTTCGAAAAGTGTCTGTGTGTGTGTCTGTGTGTCTGTGTGTCTGTCTGTGTGTCTGTCTGTGTGTCTGTAGATTTTTTTTTCTATGGCAAACGATAACAGCCGCAATTTCAAACAGAATCAAATAATTTTTTGCATACAGCCCTGATTTGTAGAGTACTCGCGACCTTTTGTTTTTGGTGAAGATCGGTTGAGGGAAAGGGGTAGTTTACCGGCAACGGTTTTTTTTTTATCAAGTGTAATTGTGTTTGTTTGGCAAACGATAACAGCCGCAAATTCAAACATAATCAAATAATATTTTGCATACTGCCCTGAATTGTAGAGTTCTCAAGACCTTTTGTTTTTGGTGAAGATCGTTTAAGGGAAAGGGGTAGTTTACCATCCACGTTTTTTGTTTTATCAAGGGTATTTTGTATGGCAAACGATAACAGCCGTAAATTCAAACAGAATCATATAATATTTTGCATACAGCCCTGAATTGTATAGTTCTCAAGACCTATCGTTTTTGGTGAAGATCGGTTGAGGGAAAGGGGTAGTTTACCAGCAACGGTTTTTTATCAAGTGTAATTTTACTTCCATATTCCTTAAGGAATGGAAGTATGGTGATGGAAAAAAAATCGTGTTCGAGATTATTGCAGATTCTTATTCTACTACACTCAAAACACGATAAAAAGTCGTTTTCAGAAAAGTGTCTGTGTGTCTGTCTGTCTATCTGTCTGTCTGTGTGTCTGTGTGTCTGTAGATTTTTTTTTTTTGGCAAACGATAACTGCCGCAAATTCAAACAGAATCAAATAATTTTTTGCATACAGCAATAATTCAATAATTTGCAGAGTACTCGCGACCTATTGTTTTTGGTGAAGATTGGTTGAGGGAAAGGGGTAGTTTACCTGCAACGGTTTTTTTTTAGCAAGGGTAATTTTGTTTGTTTGGCAAACGATAACAGCCGCAAATTCAAACAGAATCAAATAATGTTTCGCATACAGCCCTGAATTGTAGAGTTCTCAAGACCTGTTGTTTTTGGTGAAGATCGGTTAAGGGAAAGGGGTAGTTTACCTGTAACGTTTTATGTTTTAACAAGGGTATTTCCTATGGCAAACGATAACAGCCGCAAATTCAAACAGAATGAAAAGATTATTTGCATACAGCCCTAAATTGTAGAGTTCTCAAGACCTTTTGTTTTTGGTGAAGATCGGTTAAGGGAAAGGGGTAGTTTACCTACAACGTTTTTTTAACAAGGGTATTTCCTATGGCAAACGATAACAGCCGCAAATTCAAACAGAATCAAATAATTTTCTGCATACAGCCCTGATTTGTAGAGTACTCGCGACCTATTGTTTTTGGTGAAGATTGGTTGAGGGAAAGGGGTAGTTTACCTGCAACGGTTTTTTTTTAGCAAGGGTAATTTTGTTTGTTTGGCAAACGATAACAGCCGCAAATTCAAACAGAATCAAATAATGTTTCGCATGCAGCCCTGAATAGTAGAGTTCTCAAGATCTGTTGATTTTGGTGAAGATCGGTTAAGGGAAAGGGGTAGTTTACCAGTAACGTTTTATGTTTTAACAAGGGTATTTCTTATGGCAAACGATAACAGCCGCAAATTCAAACAGAATCAAAAGATTATTTGCATACAGCCCTAAATTGCAGAGTTCTCAAGACCTATTGTTTTTGGTGAAAATCGGTTGAGGGAAAGGGGTAGTTTACCAGCAACGTTTTTTTAACTAGGGTATTTTTTCTATGGCAAACGATAACTGCCGCAAATTCAAACAGAATCAAATAACTTTTTGCATACTTCCCTGATTTGTAGAGTACTCACGACCTATTGTTTTTGGTGAAGATTGGTTGAGAGGAAAGGGGTAGTTTACCCGCAACGTTTTTTATCAAGCGTATTTTCTATGGCAAACGATAACTGCCGCAAATTCAAACAGAATCAAATAATTTTTTGCATACTGCCCTGATGTGTAGAGTACTCGCGACCTATTGGTTTTGGTGAAGATCGGTTGAGGGAAAGGGGTAGTTTATCTGCAACGTTTTTTTTTTATCAAGGGAATTTTTTTTTTTTGGCAAACGATAACAGCCGCAAATTCAAACAGAATCAAATAATGTTTCGCATACAGCCCTGAATAGTAGATTTCTCAAGACCTTTTGTTTTTGGTGAAGATCGGTTAAGGGAAAGGGGTAGTTCACCTGCAACGTTTTATATATTAAAAGGTTATTTTCTATGGCAAACGATAAGAGCCGCAAATTCAAACAGAATCAAATACGTTTTTGCATACAGCCCTGATTTCTAGAGTACTAAAGATCTATTGTTTTTGGTGAAGATCGTTTAAGGGAAAGGGGTAGTTTACCTGCAACGTTTTTTTTATCAAGGGAAATTTTTTATTTGGCAAACGATAACAGCCGAAAATTCAAACAGAATCAAATAATGTTTTGCATACAGCCCTGATTTGTAGAGTACTCAAGACCTTTTGTTTGTGGTGAAGATCGGTTAAGGGGAAGGGGTAGTTTACCAGCAACGTTTTTTATCAAGCGTATTTTATATGACGAACGGTAACAGCCGCAAATTCAAACAGAATTAAATAATTTTTTGCATACGTCCCTGAATTGTAGAGGTCTCAATGACTTTCGATTTTAGTGAAGATCGGTTAAGGGGAAGGGGTAGTTTACCTGCAACCTTTTATTTACTTCCATATTCCTTAAGGAATGGAAGTATGGAGATGGCAAAAAAAATCGTGTTCGAGATTATTGCAGATTCTGATTCTACTACACTCAAAACATGAAAAAAAGTCGTTTTCCGAAAAGTGTCTGTGTGTGTGTCTGTCTGTCTGTCTATGTGTCTGTCTGTCTGTGTGTCTGTCTGTGTGTGTGTCTGTAGATTTTTTTTTTATGGCAAACGATAACTGCCGCAAAGTCAAACAGAATCAAATAATTTTTTGCAAGCAGCCCTGGTTTGCAGAATACTCGCGACCTATTGTTTTTGGTGAAGATCGGTTGAGGGAAAGGGGTAGTTTACCTGCAACGGTTTTTTTTAGCAAGGGTAATTTTGTTTGTTTGGCAAACGATAACAGCCGCAAATTCAAACAGAATCAAATAATGTTTCGCATACAGCCCTGAATTGTAGAGTTCTCAAGATCTGTTGATCTTGGAGAAGATCGGTTAAGGGAAAGGGGTAGTTTACCTGTAATGTTTTATGTTTTAACAAGGGTATTTCTTATGGCAAACGATAACAGCCGCAAATTCAAACAGAATCAAAAGATTATTTGCATACAGCCCTAAATTGTAGAGTTCTCAAGACCTATTGTTTTTGGTGAAGTTCGGTTGAGGGAAAGGGGTAGTTTACCAGCAACGTTTTTTTAACAAGGGCATTTTCTGTGGCAAACGATAACAGCCGCAAATTCAAACAGAATCAAATAATGTTTTGCATACAGCCCTGGTTTGTAGAGTTTTCAAGACCTATTGTTTTTGGTGAAGTTCGGTTGAGGGAAAGGGGTAGTTTACCAGCAACGTTTTTTTAACAAGGGTATTTTCTGTGGCAAACGATAACGGCCGCAAATTGAAACAGAATCAAATATTTTTTTGAATACGTCCCTGAATTGTAGAGGTCTCAATGACTTTCGATTTTGGTGAAGATCGGTTAAGGGGAAGGGGTAGTTTATCGGCAACCTTTTACGTTTTAACAAGAGTAAAGTACTTGAAAATATTTAAACTTTTTGAAACAATGGTAATTGTTAAAAATAAAATAATTTTGTTGCCAGGCAATAAAATTATAATTCTTTCATTTTAATGTAATATAATATTTTTCATTTAATACAGCAATAAAAAGGCAGGTAAGACACAGCCTGGCTGTTTGGCTGAAAATGATTTTAAATATAAATCTTAGAATATGGAAGTCATGTATGGTTCTCCATACCGATATTTTACTTCCATATTCTTTAAGGATTATGTATGGTGATGGCAAAAAAAATCGTGTTCGAGTTTATTGCAGATTCTGATTCTACTACACCCAAAACATGAAAAAAAGTCGTTTTCCGAAAAGTGTCTGTGTGTGTGTCTGTGTGTCTGTAGATTTTTTTTCTATGGCAAACGATAACTGCCGCAAATTCAAACAGAATCAAATAATTTTTTGCATACAGCCCTGATTTGTTGAGTACTCACGACCTTTTGTTTTTGGTGAAGATCGGTTGAGGGAAAGGGGTAGTTTACCTGCAACGGTTTTTTTTTATCAAGGGAAATTTTTTTTTTTGGCAAACGATAACAGCCGCAAATTCAAACAGAATCAAATAATTTTTTGCATACGTCAGTGAATTGTAGAGGACTCTAGGAATTTTGATTTTGGTGAAGATCGGTTAAGGTGAAGGGGTAGTTTACCTGCAACCTTTTACGTTTTAACAAGAGTAAAGTACTTGAAAATTCATTTAAATTTTTCAGACAATGGTAATTGTTAAAAATAAAATAATTTTGTTGCCAGGCAATAAAATTATAGTTTTTTCATTTATGTATTTTTTTCTCAGTTATGTACTGTTTACGTTTCCATTTTATTATTATGACTACCGCAATGAAAAGGCAGGGAAGACACACACACACACACACAGTTCGCGTTATTTTTGGCCTCATTCATGTTTATTTTCTTACATTTGCATGGTTTTTAAATGGAAAGTGCCGAACCCATACCAACATAACGCATGCAAGCCGAAAAAGTGTCCAGCGTGGATAGCGATTTCCTTCCTGTGGATCGCTGGGCAGTGTAACTGCACGTGTTTACAGAGGAACGATTCATAGACAGACTTTTCGTCTTTAGGGAATATTTAGGTAATATTTCATTTCGAAAATGATATTAAATATAAATCTTAGAATATGGAAGTCATGTATGGTTCTCCATACCGATATTTTCTATGTCAAACGATAACAACCGCAAATTCAAACAAAATCGACTACTCTTTTGCATACAGCCCTGAATTGTAGAGTACTCAAGACCTATTGTTTTCGGAGAAGATCGGTTACGGGAAAGGGGTAGTTTACCGGCAGCGTTTTTTTATCAAGGGTAATTTTTTTGCAAACGATAACAGCCGCAAATTCCAACAGAATCAAATAATGTTTTGCATACCGCTCTGAATTGTAGAGTTCTCATTAACTTTTGGTTTTATTGAAGATCGGTTAAGGGAATAGGGTAGTTTACCTGCAACATTTTACGTTATAACAACAGTAAAGTACTTGAAAATTCATTTAAACTATTTCAAACAATGGTGATTGTTAAAAATAAAATAATTTTGTTGCCAGGCAATACAATTATAATTTTTTCATTTTAATGTAAATCATGTATCAGACAAAATATATCGTTCGTGGCAGGCAAGCATATCTCAGTTATGTAATATTTACGTTTCCATTTTATTATTATGACTACCGCAATAAAAAGGCAGGGAAAACACACACACACACACACACACACACACACACACACACACACACACACACACACACACACACACACAAAATATTCGCGTTTTTTCTGGCCTCACTCACGATTATTTTCTTACATTTGCACGCTTTTTTAAGTGGAAAGTGCCGAAACCCATACCAACATAACGCGTGCAAGCCGAAAAAGTGTCCAGCGTGGATAGCGATTTGCTTCCTGTGGATCGCTGGGCAGTGTAACTGCACGTGTTTACAGAGGAACGATTCATAGACAGACTTTTCGTCTTTAGGGAATGAACCCTCTGCAAGATGCTAAGGGTCCAAGAGTGACTTCGGAGCGCTCCTTCTTTTCCGCGTGTTTGTTCTGTGAACCGTACACTGTAGATTCGCAGCTTTACTCTAAGCAACGCTCAATGGGAAATGTTCAAAATTTTTGTCCACGGCGTACCCTCATACACACTAAACCTGCTCTGATATTTTAATTACGGACATCATAATATTAAAACTTTGGAAACTTGAGCACTACTTAATGGAGATCAAATATTAACTTAGACAAGCCATTAAGTTTATGCATATTTTTTATATATATGTGTACAACGTTATCGGCAACAAAGAAGTAGTTTTTGTTAAAATTCCTTCCCGGGATGTTTAACTTGCGGCTGTTTGATTTGCGGCTTTTATGCTTTGCCATAGATAATACCCTTGTTAAAATAACAAACGTTGCTGGTAAACTACCCCTTTCCCAAAACCGATCTTCACCAAAACTCCCAGGCCTTCAGTCTTTTACAATTGAGGAACGTATGCAAAAAAAATATTTGATTCTGTTTGAATATGCGGCAGTTATCGTTCGTCATATAAACAATTACCATTGTTAAAACATAAAATGTTCCTGATAATCTACCTCTTTACCTTAACCGATCTTCACCAAAATCAACATACATAGCGTTCTCTATAGCTTAGGAAAGTATGCAAAACATTATTTGATTCTGATTGAATTTAAGGCAGTTATCATTCGTTATTATAATTACTTCCATGTTCCTTAAGAAAATGGAAGTTTGTGATGGCAAAAAAATCGTGTTCGAGATTATTGCAGATTCTGATTGTACTAAACTCAAAACATGAAAAAAGTCATTTTTCGAAAAGTGTGTGTGTGTGTGTGTGTGTGTGTGTGTGTGTGTGTCTGTCGTTCTATGGCAAACGATAACTGCCGTATATTCCAACATAATCAAGTAATGTTTTGCATGCAACTCTGAATTGTAGAGTTTTGAAGACCTGTTGTTTTTGGTGAAGATCGGTTAAGGGAAAGGGGTAGTTTACCAGCCACATTTTATGTTTTAACAAGGGTATATTCTATGGCAAACGGTAAGAGCCCCAAATTCAAACAGAATCAAATAATTTTTTGCATATCGCCCTGAATTGTAGAGTACTCAAGACCTATTGTTTTTGGTGAAGATCGGTTAAGGGAAAGGGGTAGTTTACCAGAAACGTTTTTTTATCAGGGGTAATTGTACTTTTTACTTCCATGTTTTTTTAGGAAATGAAAGTATGGTGTTTATATGTGTATTACGTTATCGGCAGCAAAGTAGTAGTTTGTTGTTAAAATTCCTTCCCGGGCTGTTTGCCCGTTGTCCAATGTTTTCTGCAAAACCAGACGTTTCGGCAGTGCCGTCGACTGTCATCATCAGTGAAAAACGAGTGCGATAACGTGTGGTGACTTTAATGTCCACAGTACTGTGGTTGAGGCTGTAGCAATAAGTGGAAAGAAGTAATTTCTATGGAAACATTTCATTTCGTAAAATGCGGGTAGTTTACCAGCAACGTTTTATGTTTTAACAAAGGTATTTTCTATGGCAAATGATAACAGCCGCATATTCGAACAGAATCAAATAATATTTTGCATACATCCCTGAATTGTTGAGTTATCAATATCTCTTGTTTTTGGTGAAGATCAGTTACAGGAAAGGGGTAGTTTAACAGAAACGTTGTATGTTGTAGCAAGGGTATTTTGTATGGCAAACGATAACAGCCGCAAATTCAAACAGAATAAAATAATTTTTTGCATACATCCCTGAATTGTTGAGTTCTCAAGACCTTTTGTTTTTGGTGAAGATCGGTTGAGAGAAAGGAGTAGTTTACCTGCAACGTTTTATGTGATCACAAGGTTAATTTTGACTATGACGAACGATACCTGCCGTAAATTCAATCATAATCAAATAATATTTTGGATACGTCCCTATATTATAGAGAACGCAATGTCTGTTAATTTTGGTGAAGATCGGTTAAGGGAAAGGGTAGTTTACTTGAAACATTTTTTGTTGTAACAAGAGTAAAGTACTTAATTTTGATAAATAAATTATCCTGATAAGAAGATCTTAATAATCCACTGTAGACACGTAGAAGAAATATCTATAAATATATAGGCTATTTGAACTGGGTGGGGGTAATTTTCTATAAATGAAAATTCTAGTTGAAGGGGGAGGGGATAATTTTTATATGCGTACTACGTTATCGGCAACAAATTAGTAGTTTGTTGTTAAAATTCCTTCCCGGGCTGTTTAGTCGTAGTCCAGTCATCATCATCGGTTCTTCTGCTGTATAGCAGGTTTTCTTTATGAACTCCTCCACTGTTCTCTCTCTTCTGCCAGCCTTTTCGTGGTAATGTAGTTTTCTACCTTGACGTAGTCCAATGTTTTCTGCAAAACCAGACTTTTCGGCAGTGCCATCGACTACTATCATCAGTGACAATCGAGTGCGAAAACGTGAGGTGGTATACGTTTGTGACCACAGTACTGTGGTTAAGGCTGAAGCAATAAGTAGAAAGACGTAGTTTCTATGGAAATACATATTGCATTTCGAATATGATTTTAAATATAAATCTTAGAACATGGAAGTCATGTATGGTTCTCCATACCGATATTTTCTATGGCAAACGATAACAGGCGCAAATTCAAACAGAATCAAATAATGTTTTGCATACAGCCCTGTATTGTAGAGTTCTCAAGACCTGTTGGTGTTGGTGAAGATCGGTTCAGGGAAAGGGGTAGTTTACCTGCAACATTTTATGTTTTAACAATGGTAATTTTACTTCCATGTTCCTTAAGGAAATTGAAGTATGGTGATAGCAAAAAAATTCGTGTTCGAGATTATTGCAGATTCTGATTGTACTACACTCAAAACATGAAAAAAATCGTTTTTCGAAAAGTGTCTGTATGTGTGTCTCTTTGTGTGTCTGTGTGTCTGTCTGTCTAGTCTGTAGATTTTTTCCTATGGCAAACGATAACAGCCGCAAATTCAAACAGAATCAAATAATATTTTGCATACAGCTCTGATTTGCAGAGTACTCAAAACCTTTTGTTTTTGGTGAAGATCGGGTAAGGGAAAGGGGTAGTTTACCAGTAACGGTTTTTTTTAATCAACGGTAATTTTTTTTCATTGGCAAACGATAACAGCTGCAAATTCAAACAGAATTAAATAAAGTTTTGCATGCAACCCTGAATTGTAGAATTCTCAAGACCTATTGTTTTTGGTGAAGATCGTTTAAGGGAAAGGGGTAGTTTACCAGCAACATTTTATGTTGTATTTCCTATGGCAAACGATAACAGCCGCAAATTCAAACAGAATAAAACATTATTTTGCATACAGACCTGAATTGTGGAGTACTCAATACCTATTGTTTTTGTTGAAGGTCGGGTTAGGCAAAGGGGTAGTTTACGAGCAACAATTTATTTTTTAACATGTGTAATTTTCTCTATGACGAACGATAACTGCCGTAAATTCAAACAGAATCAACTACTCCTTTGCATACCTTTTTAAATTATACAGGATTCAAGTTCTGGTGATTTTGTAGAAGATCGATTAAGGGAAATGGGTAGCTTACCGGCAACGTTTTATGTTTTAACAAAGGTATTTTCTATGGCAAACGATAAGATACCGCAAATTCAAACAGAATCAAATAATGTTTTGCATACAGCCCTCAATTGTAGAGTACTCAACACCTGTTGTTTTTGTTGAAGATCGGTTACAGGAAAGGGGTAGTTTACCGGCAACGTTTTTTTTATCAGGGGTAATTTTTTTCTATGGCAAACGATAACAGCCGAAAATTTAATCAGTATCAAATAATATTTTGCATTCAGTCCGCAATTGTAAAGTTCTTAAGACCTGTTCGTTTTGGTGAAGATCGGTTAAGGGAATATGGTAGTTTACCTGCAACATTTTATGTTTTAACAAGGGTAATTTTTCTATGACGAACGATAACTGCCGTAAACAGAATCAACTACGTTTTTGCATACCTTTTTGAATTATAGAGAACTCAAGGTCTGTTGATTTTGTTGATGATCGGTTAAGGGAAAGGGGTAGTTTACCAGCAACGTTTTTTTTATCAAGGGTAATTTTTTTGTATGACAACCGATAACAGCCGCATATTTTGCATACAGCCCTGTATTGTTGAGTTCTCAAGCCTTATTGGTGTTGGTGAAGGTCGGTTAAGAGAAAGGGGTAGTTTACCTGCAACATCTTATGTTTTAACAAGGGTAATTTTTTATATGACGAACGTTAACTGCCGTAAATTCAAACAGAATCAACTACGTTTTGCATACCTTTTTGAATTAAAGAGAAATCAAGGTCTGTTGATTTTGTTGAAGATCGGTTAAGGTAAAGGGGTAGTTTACCAGCAACATTTTATGTCTTAAGAATGGTAATTTTTTTGTACGAAAAATAACTGGCGTAAATTCAAAGAGAATCAAATAATTTTTTGCGTACGTTCCTGAATTGTAGGGAACTCAAGGCGTATTGATTTTGGTGAAGATCAGTTAAGGGAAAGGCGTAGTTTACCTCAATTTTGATAAATAAATAATCCTGATAACGAGCTCATAATAATCCACTGTAGAAACGTAGATGAAACATCTATAAATGAAGAGGTTAAGTGAACGAGTTGGGGGTCATTTTCTATTAATGATAATTTTAGTTGAAGGGGGAGGGGATAATTTTTTATATGTGTACTACGTTATCGGCAACAACGAAGTAGTTCTTTGTTATTGGAAAGGGGTAGCTTACCCGCAACGTTTTATATTTTAACAAGGGTATTTTCTATGGCAAACGATAAGAACCGCAAATTCAAACAGAATCAAATAATTTTTTGCATACCGTCCTGAATTGTAGAGTACTCAAGACCTGTTGTTTTTGGTGAAGGGAAAGGGGTAGTTTACCAGCAACGTTTTTTAAAAGCAACGTTTCTACTTTTTACTTCCATTTTTCTTAAGGAAATGAAAGTATGGTGTTTATATGTGTATTACGTTATCGGCAACAAAGTAGTAGTTTTTTGTTAAAATTCCTTCCCGGGCTCTTTTACCGTTGTCCAGTGTTTTCTGCAAAACCAGACGTTTCGGCAGTGCCGTCGACAACCATCATCTGTGAAATTTCGGTATGGAGAACCATACATGACTTAAATGTTCTAAGATTTGTATTTAAAATCATATTCGAAATGAAATATTTCCATAGAAACTACTTCTTTCTACTTATTTCATCAGCCTTAACCACAGTACTGTGGTCACTAACGTATACCACCTCACGTTTTCGCACTCGATTTTCACTGACGATGGCAGTCGATGACATTGCCGAAAAGTCTGGTTTTTCAGAAAACATTGGAATAAAGCTAAACAGCCCGGGAAGGAATTTTAACAAAGAACTACTTCTTTGTTGCCGATAACGTAGTACACATATACAAAATTCTCCCCTCTCCCTTCAACTATAATTTTCATTTATAGAAAATTACCACCACCCCGTTCACCCAACCTCTTCATTTATAGATATTTCATCTACGTTTCTATAGTGGATTATTATGAGCTTCTTATCAGGATACTTTATTTATCAAAATTAAGTTCTTTACTCTTGTTAGAACATAAAACGTTGCTGGTAAAGTACCCCTATCTCTTAACCGATCTTCACCAAGATCAACAGACCTTCAGTCCTCTACAATGCAGGGATGCATGCAAAAAAATATTTGATTCTGTAGGAATGTGCGGCAGTTATCGTTCGGCATGGAAACATTTCTCTTGTTACAACATAAAATGTTGCTGGTAAACTACCCCTTTCCCTTAACCGATCTTCACCATAATCAGTCGGCCTTGAGTTCTCTACAATTCAGGAAAGTATGCAAAAAATTATTTGATTCTCTTTGAATTTGCGGCAGTTATCATTCGTCATAGAAAAATTACCCTTCTTAAAACGTTAAATGTTGCTGGTAAACTACCCCTTTCCCTTAACCGACCTTCAACAAAATCTACAAACCTTGAGTTCTCTTTAATTCAAAAAGGTATGCAAAAATGTAGTTGATTCTGTTTGAATTTGCGGCTGTTATCGTTTGCCATAGAAACAAATTACCCTTGATAAAAAAACGTTGCTTGTAAACTACCCCTTTCCCTTAACCGATCTTCACCTAAACAAACAAGTCTTGAGAACTCTACAATTCTGGGCTGTATGCAAAACATTATTTGATTCTGTTTGAATTTGCGGCTGTTATCGTTTACCATAGAAAAAATTACCCTTGATAAAAAAACGTTCCCAGTAAACTACCCCTTTCCCTTTACCGATCTTCACCAAAAACAACAGGTCTTGAGTACTCCACAAATCAGGGCTGTATGCAAAAAATTATTCGTTTCTGTTTGAATTTGCGGCTGTTATCGTTTGCCACAGAAAAAAAATCTATAGATAGACAGACAGACACACAGACACACAGACAGACTCACACACACAAACACACACAGACACTTTTCGAAAAATGACTTTTTTCATGTTTTGAGCGTAGTACAATCAGAATCTGCAATAATCTCGAACACGATTTTTTTGCCATCACAAACTTCCATTTTCTTAAGGAACATGGAAGTAATTAAAATAACGAATGATAACTGCCTTAAATTCAATCAGAATCAAATAATGTTTTGCATACTTTCCTAAGCTATAGAGAACGCTATGTATGTTAATTTTGGTGAAGATCGGTTAAGGGAAAGAGGTAGTTTACCAGGAACATTTTATGTTTTAACAATGGTAATTGTTTATATGAGGAACGATAACTGCCGCATATTCAGACAGAATCAAATATTTTTTTGCATACGTTCCTCACTTGTAAAAGACTGAAGGCCTGGGAGTTTTGGTGAAGATCGGTTATGGCAAAGGGGTAGTTTACCAGCAACGTTTGTTGTTTTAACAAGGGTATTTTCTATGGCAAACGATAACAGTCGCAAATCAAACAGAATCAAATGATTTTTTGCATATAGGCTTGAATTGTAGAGTTCTCAAGACCTTTTGTTGTTCGTGAAGATCGTTTAAGGGAAAGGGGTAGTTTACCAGCAACGTTTTATGTTTTAACAAGGGTATTTTCTATGGCAAACGATAACTGCCGTAAATTCCAACATAATCAAATAATGTTTTGCATGCAAATCTGAATTGTAGAGTTTTGAAGACCTGTTGTTTTTGGTGAAGGTCGGTTAAGGGAAAGGGGTAGTTTACCTGCCACATTTTATGTGTTAACAAGGGTATATTCTATGGCAAACGGTAAGAGCCGCAAATTCAAACAGAATCAAATAATTTTTTGCATATCGCCCTGAATTGTAGAGTACTCAAGACCTATTGTTTTTGGTGAAGATCGGTTCAGGGAAAGGGGTAGTTTACCAGAAACGTTTTTTTATCAGGGGTAATTGTACTTTTTACTTCCATGTTTTTTTAGGAAATGAAAGTATGGTGTTTATATGTGTATTACGTTATCGGCAACAAAGTAGTAGTTTGTTGTTAAAATTCCTTCCCGGGCTGTTTGCCCGTTGTCCAATGTTTTCTGCAAAACCAGACGTTTCGGCAGTGCCGTCGACTGCCATCATCAGTGAAAAACGGTGCGATAACGTGTGGTGACTTTAATGTCCACAGTACTGTGGTTGAGGCTGAAGCAATAAGTGGAAAGAAGTAATTTCTATGGAAACATTTCATTTCGTAAAATGCGGGTAGTTTACCAGCATCGTTTTGTGTTTTAACAAAGGTATTTTCTATGGCAAACGATAACAGCCGCATATTCGAACAGAATCAAATAATATTTTGCATACATCCCTGAATTGTTGAGTTATCAATATCTCTTGTTTTTGGTGAAGATCAGTTAAAGGATAGGGGTAGTTTAACAGAAACGTTGTATGTTGTAACAAGGGTATTTTTTATGGCAAACGATAACAGCCGCAAATTCAAACAGAATAAAATAATTTTTTGCATACATCCCTGAATTGTAGAGTTCTCAAGACCTTTTGTTTTTGGTGAAGATCGGTTGAGAGAAAGGGTTAGTTTACCTGTAACGTTTTATGTGATCACAAGGTTAATTTTGTATATGACGAACGATACCTGTCGTAAATTCAATCATAATCAAATAATATTTTGCATACGTCCCTATATTGTAGAGAACGCAATGTCTGTTAATTTTGGTGAAGATCGGTTAGGGGAAAGTGTAGTTTACTTGAAACATTTTTTTGTTGTAACAAGAATAAAGTACTTAATTTTGATAAATAAAGTATCCTGATAAGAAGATCTTAATAATCCACTGTAGAAACGTAGAAGAAATATCTATAAATGTATAGGCTATTTGAACGGTGTGGGGGTAATTTTCTATAAATGAAAATTCTAGTTGAAGGGGGATGGGGATAATTTTTATATGCGTACTACGTTATCGGCAACAAATTAGTAGTTTGTTGTTAAAATTCCTTCCCGGGCTGTTTAGTCGTAGTCCAATCATCATCATCGGTTCTTCTGCTGTATAGCAGGTTTTCTTTATGAACTCCTCCATTGTTCTCTGTCTTCTGCCAGCCTTTTCGTGGTAATGTAGTCTTCTACCTAGACGTAGTCCAATGTTTTCTGCAAAACCAGACTTTTCGGCAGTGCCATCGACTACCATCATCAGTGAAAATCAAGTGCGAAAACGTGAGGTGGTATACGTTAGTGACCACAGTACTGTGGTTAAGGCTGAAGCAATAAGTAGAAAAAAGTAGTTTCTATGGAAATACATATTGCATTTCGAATATGATTTTAAATATAAATCTTAGAACATGGAAGTCATGTATGGTTCTCCATACCGATATTTTTGTATGGCAAACGATAACAGCCGCAAATTCAAACTGAATCAAATAATGTTTTGCATACAGCCCAGTATTGTAGAGTTCTCAAGACCTGTTGGTGTTGGTGAAGATCGGTTAAGGGAAAGGTGTAGTTTACCTGCAACATTTTGTGTTTTAACAATGGTAATTTTTCTTCCACGTTCCTTAAGGAAATTGAAGTATGGTGATGGCAAAAAAATTCGTTTTCGAGATTATTGCAGATTCTGATTGTACTACACTCAAAACATGAAAAAAGTCGTTTTTCGAAAAGTGTCTGTGTGTGTGTCTCTTTGTGTGTCTGTGTGTCTGTCTGTCTGGTCTGTAGATTTGTTTCCTATGGCAAACGATAACAGCCGCAAATTCAAACAGATTCAAATAATATTTTGCATACTGCTCTGATTCGCAGAGTACTCAAGTCTTATTGTTTTTGGTGAAGATCGGGTAAGGGAAAGGGGTAGTTTACCAGCAACGGTTTTTTTTAATCAACGGTAATTTTTTTTCATTGGCAAACGATAACAGCTGCAAATTCAAACAGAATTAAATAATCTTTTGCATGCAACCCTGAATTGTAGAATTCTCAAGACCTATTGTTTTTGGTGAAGATCGGTTAAGGGAAAGTGGTAGTTTACCAGCAACATTTTATGTTGTAACAAGGGTATTTCCTATGGCAAACGATAACAGCCGCAAAATCAAACAGAATCAAATAATGTTTTGCATACAGCCCTGAAATGTAGAGTTCTCAAGACCTTTTGTTCTTGATGAAGATCGGTTAAAGGAAAGGGGTAGTTTTACCGGCAACGTTTTATGTTTTAACAAGGGTATTTTATATGGCAAACGATAACAGACGCAAATTCAAACAGAATAAAACATTATTTTGCATACAGACCTGAATTGTAGAGTACTCAAGATCTATTGTTTTTGTTGAAGGTTGGGTTAGGCAAAGGGGTAGTTTACCAGCAACAATTTATTTTTTATCATGACGATGTAATGTTTTCTATGACGAACGATGACTGCCGTAAATTCAAACAGAATCAAATACTCCTTTGCATACCTTTTTGAATTAAAGAGAACTCAAGGTCTGTTGATTTTGTTGAAGATCGGTTAAGGGAAAGCGGTAGTTTACCAGCAACGTTTATTTATCAAGTGTAATTTTTTTGTATGGCAACGATAACAACCGCAAATTCAAACAGAATCAAATAATGTTTTGCATACAGGTCTGTATTGTAGAGTTCTCAAAAAGACCTATTGGTGTTGGTGAAGGTCGGTTAAAAGAAAGGGGTAGTTTACAAGCAACATTTTATGTTTTAAGAAGGGTAATTTTTTGTACGAAAGATAACTGTCGTAAATTCAAAGAGAATCAAATAATTTTTTGCGTACGTTCCTGAATTGTAGGGAACTCAAGGCGTATTGATTTTGGTGAAAATCAGTTAAGGGAAGGGGTAGTTTACCTCATTTTTGATAAATAACGTATCCTGATAAGAAGCTCATAATAACCCATTGTAGAAACGTAGATGAAATATCTATAAATGAAGAGGTTAGGTGAACGAGGTGGGGGTAATTTTCTATTAATGATAATTATAGTTGAAGGGGGAGGGGATAATTTTTTATATGTGTACTACGTTATCGGCAACAACGAAGTAGTTCTTTGTTAAAATTCCTTCCCGGGCTGGTTAGCCGTAGTCCAATGTTATCTGCAAAACCAGACTTTTCGGCTGTGCCACCGACTGCCATCATCAGTGAAAATCGATTGCGAGAACGTGAGGTGGTATACGTTAGTGACCACAGTACTGTGGTTAAGGCTGAAGCAATAAGTAGAAAGAAGTAGTTTCTATGGAAATATTTCATTTCGAATATGATTTTAAATATAAATTTTAGAACATGGAAGTCATGTATGGTTCTCCATACCGATTTTTTTTGTATGGCAAACGATAACAGGCGCAAATCCAAACAGAATCAAATAATGTTTTGCATACAGCTCTGATTTGCAGAGTTCTCAATAGCTGTGGTTTTTGGTGAAGATCGGGTAAGGGACAGGGGTAGTTTACCAGCAACGGTTTTTTTTAATCAACGGTAATTTTTTTCTATGGCAAACGATAACAGCTGAGAATTCAAACAGAATTAAATAATGTTTTGCATGCAACCCTGAATTGTAGAATTCTCAAGACCTATTGTTTTTGGTGAAGATCGGTTAAGGGAAATGGGTAGTTTACCAGCAACATTTTATGTTGTAACAAGGTTATTTCCTATGGCAAACGATAACAGCTGCAAAATCAAACAGAATCAAATAATGTTTTTCATATAGCCCTGAAATGTAGAATTCTCAAGACCTTTTGTTTTTGATGAAGATCGGTTAAGGGAAAGGGGTAGTTTACCGGCAACGTTTTATGTTTTAACATAACAAACGATATGGCAAACGATAACAGGCGCATATTCAAACAGAATAAAACATTATTTTGCATAAAGCCGTGAATTGTAGAGTACTCAAGACCTATTGTTTTTGTTGAAGGTCGGGTTAGGGAAAGGGGTAGTTTACCAGCAACAATTTTTGTTTTAACAAGTGTAATTTTTTCTATGCCGAACGATAACTGCCGTAAATTCAAACAGAATCAACTACTCCTTTGCATACCTTTTTGAATTAAAGAGAACTCAAGGTCTGTTGATTTTGTTGAAGATTGGTTAAGGGAAAGGGGTAGTTTACCAGCAACGTTTATTTATCAAGGGTATTTTTTTTGTACGGCAAACGATAACAGCCGCAAATTCAAACAGAATCAAATAAGGTTTTGCATACAGGCCTGTATTGTAGAGTTCTCAAGTCCTATTGGTGTTGGTGATGGTCGGTTAAGATAAAGGGGTAGTTTACCTGCAACATCTTATGTTTTAACAATGGTAATTTTTTATATGACGAACTGTGACGATTTCATTAATAAAAAAAATATAGTAATTAATAAATAGGTAATGTAAAGGCTGAGAAATTTTAAATTTTAATAAAATCGCACATTTATACTAAATTTTATCGCTATCATAAAATTATAATAATATTTAATAAAGAGTTTTAATAATAAAAAAAAAGAAATACGAGTGTACAGATAGGGTAAACCTTGTTAATTAACCCTGCACAGACATGCGCTAACCGGAATTAACTTGAATTCCGACCCCTACACAAACTAATAATACTTGTAAATTTGACATTATTTAAATAATTAAACAAGACCACAGTAGTGTACTTTAATAACGTTTGTAATTAAGAATATCTCTGAATAATTAAAAAGCCAAACTTTAACCATTTAAATAAATGAGCAATATGGAACTATTTCGCTGCGACGCGTAACATCCGCGCGATTTACTGACCCTTCCTACATAGTTACAGGGCAGAGATGATGCGTCGTTCAACCAGTAAGCAGCTCAAAGCAGAGCGCTGTACAAAATATGTATTTTTTTGTTAAATGTGGTTATTAGTTTCAAATAACCGTGTGAAGAGTTCAGATAACGAGAATGTAGTGTGTAACAGAAAAAGGAAGATAGAAAATTAAGTGCGTAAGGTGACATCTCCCAGTAAGAAATATAGTTAAAGTTATTTTAGAGTTGTATATGTAAATTCAGATACAACCGTACTATTACCAAATGTGATGTGCATAACTGTAAAATGTGAAGACGAAGACTTCAACTGTATTTACTATACCACCGAGAAACAGGACGACTTCATGACACCGTAACATCCGAATCAACATTAGTTGAGTCCGAGGACCTTCTCCAGAAAGACTACCACGATGACAACCCACTACAGAGAGAGGACCGAAGAATCACGCGTGGAGGACTAGGACTAAAACCCTTAACTAAGAGGTGACGCGGAGGCTTGTCTTCCGTGGATATGTATCTTTTGAAATAGAAGTAATTGTAAACTAAAAGACTTTAAAATGACAATCTCTAAAGTTTAAGAATAAATGTTGTAACAAGTAATTTCAGTAACCATAACTTGTAAAGTAACAAATGTGATGTAGCGTTGGAACATTGCACTACTAAATGAAACCATTCCTCAAATGGTATAAAGAGTAATAAAGTAATTCATTAATGGAGTAGAGTAAACTTTAAATTCCTAAGTAATACATATAAACTCGGATCCGAGGTAAAATGCGCTAACTGTATTATTAATCTTAATGTAGAAAACCCATTACAATTTTCACTGTAAGTTAAAAGTTGATTGGTTATGTATAATCAAATAGACATAAATAAAGAGATGTCATCTTTAGTACAATACTAAATTGAGTGCATAAATCAGCAGACTGAACCCCCCCCCCCAAGTTCCTTGTATATTAATTGTTTTAGTGATTTGATTAATTTTCAGCTTGTTACAACGAAGGCAGCCTGTTTAATTGGCAGAACCAATTAATACGGGTTCCCTATGTTATAACGTAAGTTTAAGATGTTATAGAACGTTAACTGCCGTAAATTCAAACAAAATCAACTACATATTGGATACCTTTTTGAATTAAAGAGAAATCAAGGTCTGTTGATTTTGTTGAAGATCGGTTAAGGGAAAGGGGTAGTTTACCTCAATTTTGATGAATAAAGTATCCTGATAAGAAGCTCATAATAATCCACTGTAGAAACGTAGATGAAATATCTATAAATGAAGAGGTTAGGTGAACGAGGTGGCGGTAATTTTCTATTAATGGTAATTATAGTTGAATGTGGAGGGGATACTTTTTTATGTGTGTACTACGTTATCGGCAACAACGAAGTAGTTCTTTGTTAAAATTCCTTCCCGGGCTGGTTAGCCGTAGTCCAATGTTATCTGCAAAACCAGACTTTTCGGCAATGCCACCGAGTGCCATCATCAGTGAAAATCGAGTGCGAGAACGTGAGGTGGTATACGTTAGTGACCACAGTACTGTGGTTAAGGCTGAAGCAATAAGTAGAAAGAAGTAGATTCTATGGAAATATTTCATTTCGAATATGATTTTAAATATAAATCTTAGAACGTGGAAGTCATGTATGGTTCTCCGTACCGATATTTTCTATAACCAATGATAACTGCCTTAAATTCAATCAGAATCAAATAATGTTTTGCACACCTTCCTAAGCTGTAGACAGCTCAATGTATGTTGATTTTGGTGAAGATCGGTTAAGGGAAAGAGGTAGTTTACCTGCCACATTTCATGTTTTAACAAGAGTAATTGTTTCTATGACAAATGATAACTGCCGCACATTTAAACAGAATCAAATAATTTTGTGCATTCCTTCCTCAATTGTAGATAACTCAAGATCTGTTGGTTTTGTTGAAGATCGGTTAAGGGAAGGGGTAGTTTACCTGCAACATTTTATGTTGTAACAAGAGAACATTTTCCATGAAGAACGATAACTGCCGTAAATTCAAACAGAATCAAATAATTGTTTACATATGGCCTATTGATTTCGTGAAGATCGGTTAAAGGAAACGGGTAATTTACCTGCCACTTTTAATGTTTTAACAAGAGTAATTGTTTCTATGACGAACGATAACTCCTGCACATTTAAACAGACTCAAATATTGTTTTGCATGCATCCCTGAATTGTAGAGTACTCAAGACCTATTGATTTTGGTGAAGATCAGTTAACAGAAAGGTATAGTTTACCTGCAACGTTTTATGTGATAACAAGGTTAATTTTTTATATGACGAACAATAACTGCCGTAAATTCAAACATAAACAAATAAGTTTTTGCATTGTCACCGGACAAAAGGCTTGCCGCATGACAAATGGCGCCAATCGTACACTCTAATTTAATATAGTGATAACATAGTGAGATCTTGTTATTTCTCTTGTAAACTCTAAAAACCTTCAAATTATGTTTTTATATTACTCTGAACTAAGTAATGTTTTGAAATTTAAAAACTCTATTTTTGCAAAAAAATCCCTTTTTATCAGAATATTTTTCTTTTAATTGAAATGCCAATATTAGTTCTATAGTAAAATTTATGCAAATTTTATGGGCTATAAGCATATAGGCTACAGTAAGTTTAGAAGGTGAAATAGATTTTTGGTTTATTTAAAAATATTAGATTTGTTAGTAAAGGGGACAATATAAAATTGAATATAAACATTCATTGTTTTCATGAATTTAAATTTTTATCAAATTTGTACTTTTTTCAAGGTGCAAAATATACATTTTAAATGCATAATATAATAAATGACTGGCTACTAGTGACATGTCTTATTATCAGTACTTGTTTTTGTTGATCAATCATAAAAGCTACTAAATAACAAAGCAAACTACTAACTGAAAGAAAAGTTATATTTTCATAATTATACATTATAATAATTATACATTAATTTCATACATTATACAAGAAAGAATAGTTATTTTGTTTACGTTATGTAATTTTAGTAGTTGGCACAGCTATAAGGAGGGGTTAGTATTCAAGAGGGAACAAAACAATGAATTAAAGAAGGGTAATAGAGGGGCCCGTAAAGGATTCCTCCAGAGAAACCCCAAAAAAAGAGTTATGCCACTGGTGAAAATGACCCTGGGTCAAAATAAAATTTTTTTGGAAACACTCGGAGACAAGGTATTGAATCCTGTTTCCAGGGAGGGGTGTATAGAAATCACATGTTCATGTGAAGTTTTCTCGGATTAGCACATGCGATATCCTTATAGCTGCGAGCGGAGCGAGTAGAAACGGCTTGTTAAAAGGGCCAAGCATTGCAATCTAATGCTTTGATGTCTGTAACACACGAGTGGTGTTTTTAGTAATTGGCAAATCAAACTGCCTATGGTTCCAATGCCTTCATAGGGTGAAAAAGCGAGTGCAAAGATCTGTCACATAAGGTATTGGTTCAGTGTAGATTTTAAACAAACAAACAAAAATGTAGGCATGTTTTTTTGCAAACGAAAGTCAGTAGTGTGATGAACGAAATCTTCTGTAGAATTCTAATTCGATTACAATGCTACGGGCATGTATTTAGGGTAGTTTTTACATAAAAAATTGGCAAAAGGTGTGGTTTGTACAGATTGAACAATTACCCAAATCTGGATTAAATTTGTATTACAATCTACCCAGTAAGGGTAGACAGTAATATTAATGATCAATTGAAAAATGATAAGTTGGATGTGCTTCCAGTGAAACACCTCCACTAAAACAAGTGTTACAGTAAATATACTTTATAAATTATTACATATTGTTTTGAAACAGTCACCAGAACCTAATAAAATCAATTGACTAAGTCAATGGGTTTGGAATGTTTCAGACTTTGCACTTCACCACTGCTAGACTGATGCTGATTGGCGAAGACATTGGGATGATTTTTTATCGCTTACTTTAAGGCTTTGTCATTTTATCTCTACTGTGACTGAAGACATTTGTAGATCTCTCTGGTTACATGGTTGGGCACATACCATGAGCAGTGGTGGATTAGATGCGCGTGGTGTCCTATTCTGCCTCCTGACTGGTGCCCCCCCCCCCAATTCAAAATTGAACTTTTTATCCATTATTTACACTGATAAATGGCAAACACAATTTTGAAAGTTTACAATTATTATTTTATTAAACTCTCAAATTTCAGCAAATATTTAACTAAGTAGTGATTACAATGAGCATAGTAGTAGGTTAGGTTAGGCATTATATCAGCATTATAGTTGTATAATTTATATGGTGATTATATTTTATAAATTGTAAAATTATTAAATAATTTAACTTTTAAATAATTCGTTTCAAATAAGTATGTGATGCTAGTTTAAACTATGGAAAGACATAAAACAATTTGTTGTTTTAAAAGTGTTGATTGATTCATTCTTTTGTGTGTATGTGTGTGTGTGTGTGTGTGTGTGTGTAATAGTATGAAACGATAAGTAACAACTATGTAGGTACATAAACACAGTAAAGCCGCAGACGGATCTCCTTGAAGACTGAGTGTTACAAAAGAAACGACTAAGTATTATAAATACACACTGTTAAAAATGTTTTCACTAAGGTTGAATTTTTAATGAAATACGGGGTCATCCGTAATGCTATTACAGTTGTTCCTGGATTACAGTACGTATTTCTGTAGTGTCTTCGTGGAAATTCCAATCTAATCGAACTGGAAAGAACATGCATTTAATAGATAATGTAGTCACACCTTCAACCTCTGAAGTAGGCCTACAGCAGGCCACGTTTTACCAAGGACTACTATATGTGCAAGTTACAACAATGATTTCAAAGAATGCAAGATTGTAAATGAAAATGATGTTTACATGATTGTTTTTTACATACAGTAGTGAGGACAGAAAATTCCTACAGTAGCATTTACGAAAATGAATAAAATAAAACTGTATCATGCGAAATTCTGGAGCAGCTGTGGGATGTTTAATAAAGGTTTCTTTTGCATGAGATGAAAAAAGTCCGAACTAGAAGCGGGTCTTACACGGGATCGCGTAATAAAGAGGTTGCGCGTTTTGAAGGGTCTTACTGTAATAGGCCTATACATGATTCGTATCGGCTATAAATGTATAATGTATAACAAACGTACAGGTCTTTTAAACATAACGATTCAAATAGTTTCCTTTTTTCTTCCAGCGTCTTTGACAACAGAATTGGATTTGTGTCTCCTATTCTATTTTCCCCTGAGGAATTCTGTCCTTTAAATTCTTTGGTTCTTCCGCTGTTATCGACTTTGGCCCGAGGTATTCTACATTCTTGCATAAGTAGACTGTCTGCTAACCACTGGGTATGCTTTAATTATGAGTAAAATTGTTTCTTAGTCTCCATTTATTGTCGTCAGTCCAAAATATAGTCAAGACCACAGTTTAAGTTAAAACATTTTCTAACGTTAACTAACAAACTCACAGATGATGGAATGGAAAATATTTTTCTTAACAAAAAGAGCTCTAAAATGTCAAAACAATTTTGTAAAGGCTTCATGCACTAATGCGAGGCCTACATTTACAGCGAATAGGCCCTGTAGCCGCGTTATCCATCTGCTATATTCGGTTTTTCCTTTATGTTTACTAATAACTTTCACTTCTCATATTAGGTGGTACGGTTTCTCCGTGTCGCGACTATTGCTCCCCCGACAATTGGCACCATAGGTAGGCACAGTTTACACAATGAATCCAACAGAAATGGGGAACTGCTGATCGACTTCGCTACAAGCAGGAATATGGTTATCAGCTCAACTCAATTCCCACACCGTGATATCCGTAAGGGAACGTGGGTAGCCCCAGATGGGAAAACAGTCAACCAGATAGATCATGTGATCATAGATAAAAGAGCAGCTACAAGTATCATTGATGTCAAAACCCGGAGAGGAGCGTCAGTTGGTTCTGATCACTATATGGTGCAGATAAAGTTTAGATGCAGGCTGGCCGTATATAGGAAGGGCAGACTCAGAAGACAGGAAAAAGTTAACACAGCGAGTTTAAAGGACCCAGAAAAGGTACAGGAATATGCTGGGAAAGTGAGGAATAAGTTGAACGGGTCAGTCGCAGGAACAGTGGAAGAAAAATGGCAGAGCCTTAAATGCGCACTCCTGGAGACCGCCAGAGAGGTGCTAGGAATAGAGGAGAGACGGAGGCAGGAGGACTGGTCTGATGAGGAATGCAGGGAGAGTATTGCACGGAAGAATGAGGCTCACAGGAAGTATTCTCAGTGTAGGACTAGAGAAAGGAAGCAAGAATATGAAGAGAATAGAAGACTGGCAAATAAAGTCTGTAGAAAAAAGAAAAGAACTTTTGAAAACGGGCTGCTTCTCAAAATGGAGCAGGACTTTGCAGATGGAAGAATAAGGAATGCTTATAAATATCTTAAGCATCTCAGGGAAGGTTATAAACCATCTACAACACTATGTAGAGACAGAGAGAATAGAACTGTCAGTGACCCAGAGAAAATTAAAACTATCTGGCGAGAGTACAGTACTTCGATGGCCTCCTTGGTTGGCCAAGGAGAGGAGAAATTGTTGCTCACACCCCGCGGAATGCAAACATTGGGGAGATGGAATCTGACCTACCATCAATTCAGGAAATAGAAGAATCTATTAGTGCCCTCAGGAACAACAAGGCACCAGGTACAGACTTAATTCATGCAGAACTGCTTAAAGCTGGAGGTACTGATGTGGCAGTCGCACTGCACTCCTTAATCAAGGACATATGGCAAACGGAACGAATCGCCATGGAATGGAATAAGTGCATTATATGCCCCATTTATAAAAAAGGCGACAAACTTCAATGTAGAAATTACAGAGGCATTTCGTTGCTGTGCACCTCCTACAAAGTTTTTACGTACATCTTGAACCAAAGGCTGAGACCCCTCACATAAAATATAATACGGGAATACCAAGCTGGATTCCGACCTGGAAGGTCTACAATCGACCAACTCTTCTCGGTAAAACAGATATTAAGATGCGCATGGGAACGTGATATTGATGTGTACCAAATCTTTGTGGACTTCAGGCAAGCGTATGACTCTATTAATAGAGACAAACTCTACACCATAATGCATGAATTTGGAATACCAGGCAAGCTGGTATTAACGCAAGTGACCATGCAGCACACTAAAGCTCAAGTAAAGGTGGATAGTCAACTAATTGAACCCATAAATATTACACGAGGTCTAAAGCAAGGAGATGGGTTAGCCCCAACACTATTTAATATTGCATTGGAATATGTAATTAGAGGCTTATCAATAAATAGCTCCAATCTGTTAACAAATAAAACTGTACAGGTAGCCGCATATGCAGATGACATTAACATCATGTCAAGACGGATCACGGCAGCTAAAGAAATATTTATAGAGCTTAAAAATAAAGCCAAGGAAGTTGGGCTAGCCATAAATACGGATAAAACAAAAATGCTTATCCAAACAAGAAGGGACCAAGTTCATAACAACATTGAGATAGAGGAGGACACAATTAAAGTGGTGGACAATTTCACGTATCTCGGAGTGAATCTAGCAAAGACAGGATCAGAGGAGCCGGAGATCCAAAGACGGACCACCATGGCTAACAAGGCACACTTCGCATTGCTGCCATCATTTAAGTCTGGGGATGTCCACAGGGAAACAAAAATGAAAATATATAGGACTGTCATCAGACCGGTGCTATGCTACGGATGTGAGGCATGGACAATCACACAGAAAACAGTCGACATAGTAGACACCTTTGAAAGGAAAATCCTCAGACGCATTATAGGCCCAATACAAGAAAATGGCTCATGGAGACGGAGATACAACAACGAACTGTATCAAATATATAAAGAGATACCAGTCTCAAAATTTATAAGAATACAAAGATTGCGTTGGGCCGGACATGTTATGAGAATGGAGGATGGCAGGAACCCCAAGAGGGCTTTGCTGGGTACATGGGAGGGAACGAGACCTAGAGGTAGACCGAGGAAGAGGTGGGAAGATGGCGTTGCAGAGGACGCGAGAGACATGGGGATATGAAACTGGAGGAGGGTTGCAGTGGATTGGAGGCGGAGATTGGTGGAGGCCAGGGCCCGACTTGGGCTGTAGCGCCATAGGAGGAGGAGGATTTATTGATAATGGGAATCATGTCTTGGCACGATTTTTCTAGTAGGCCTACTTGTGCGTTTCGACCAGATCGATCTTAATTGGCATTAGAAGACTATTTCACTTACAGGTTTCCAAATCTAATTTTCCGTCGATGTTTTTATCTACTCACAATGAGACCTTTTAGCAATTATTTAACTTCTTGAGACTCACCTGTACAAGCGTAAAAAATTTCTTCTGCTCCTCAGATTTTTTCACTTTTTTGTGCGGCCTTAAGACTGGTACTGACTGGCTTAATTGTCTAACTTTAATTTATATATTCATAAATATTTTATTTCGGTAAAATAAAATAAAACTGTACAGTTTTTGTTTGGTAAAATGTGTCAATATCAGTTTTTAAGAAAACGCCACAATAATAAAACAAGCACTAAATGTTTAACTTCAGTTAGTGATAAAATATCTACTATGTGTTTAATTATTTATATTCTAACAACAAACTGGTATTGTCATTAATTAAACGTTTCATAAAATGTTTGCGTAAGTGTAATGCGCAGTGAAGCTCAATGATTATTCGAGTTAGTGACCGGTAAAGTTAACTTCTGCGAAGAGCCTGAGTGCTAAAAACGGCAGCCATTGTTTACTTTGTTTTATCCGTGATACTTCAACGTTTACAGCTCTTACTTCCCACCTACACGTGGGACCAGTGATAATTTAATTAGAAGCTTGTTTGGCCGACATTATTAAACGTACAAAACACAAACGTTTTGGTAATTAATTGTTCTTTTTCGTAGCTTTGTGTAAGATGTTTAACCTGCTTTGAAAAATGTGCGTGTCAATACACACATGCTATTCTAAAACGAATATTGAGATAAAGATCGTCTTAACATAGGCCATTGACTATTACAGTTAACGTCTGTTTAATAATGCCGTACATAAACTGTATTGCCAGTAAATACAAGTTAGAAGCAATAATAATTTTGTTCTAATATGATTACTCACGCTATATGAAATACATTTAACATTATTTGATTCAAATGAATTAAATGAAATGTTAAATTGTTCACTGTCATGTCGAGTGTTAATTTATGTTCACTTTTTTTTATTAACTTAAATATTTTTTCGTTATATATAAAGGATGTAGAGCAATGAAACAAAGTTTGTTGTTGCAATTTTCTTGATAAATTTTAGCAAAGTTATGTAATGAAATACAGGACATAATTTCATTACACGAACATGGTAACTCGCTTCGGCCACGGGTCTGGCAGCTGCCATAATGAAGTAGTCTGCGTCAGGCGTGGGAAGCCACATCCTACGCAACAATGTAGGGTGCCGGCGAAGGGTCCCCGCTTTTGTATTAATTGCGGTGATATTCACTAGGCAAACTAGCGAGGATGTGCGATCTGTCAGGGACATCTGAAGCGGGCTGGGGACAGAGCTAACCCCCTTCCCGACATCAGCGTAGCCATGTCGTGCCGGAGCGTGCCGCCTTTCCCCATCTTCCGGAGAAGGGGCCCTCCTGCCTGTCACCGACCAGACCTCAACCCGCTTTATCGTCCCTACGTGCCACTCGAGAGCATGCTAAGGTGGTATCCCCTAGGATTCTGCGCCCGTTCATATGGACGAGGAACCTACCCCGGAAGTAGTCGAGACCACCCCTGAGAGGTCAGAATCCCCCCTCCTCAGACTCGCTACAATGTTGAGCAAAAGAAAAAGAAAAAGCAGAAGAAGAAAGAAGAAGAAAACATCTGCTGCTCCGGCTACCCCTCAGACAGCACCCAAGCCTTCCAAGAAATCGCAGCGCCCTGGTTGGGGTTGCATGGCAGGCCAAAGCTGAGTCCCGTCCTGCTATAGATCCAACGGCCGGGCGCCCACCCCAAAAATCCAATTCTCGCGCCAAGCCAACACGCAGCTATGCTGCTGCTGCTGCCCGGAGCGACCCTTTTCCAGCATCTGCTTCTTCTTTGTCATCCTCTTCTGTTATCGCCGAGGTTACCTCCTTCCTCGAGGAATTCGACCTCGTCGAAGTGGCCCGTATCTTCATAACAATTTGGGATCGTCTTCGCACGGCGACCCCGCTGAAAAGTTCCTCCTTCTTGCGGAAGCTGTAGACGTAGACTCCGTGAGTTCCTGGTCCGTCACAAGCCTGACGTGCTTCTCATCGCTGAGACCTTTCTTAGAGCCCATGATAACGTGAGGTTGCCCAACTATGTGATCTACAGGGACGATAGACCTGGGCGTAACGCGGGGGGAGGTACAACCATTGCGGTGAAGAATTGCGTCGCGCAATTGGTTCTGCCTCCACGCCAAGATATCGAGGCCACAGCCCGGTGTTCTCGTGGTTTCGGTTTACAAATCGCCGAACACTCCAGTTCTAGACGCCGACCTGACAACTCTTTCCGGAGCATATAGGAAGGTTATCCTTGCACGTGACCTGAACTGCAAACATCCCGACTGGGGTAGTCGATTGACTACGCCATCCTGAAGGGCGCTTAGAAGGTACCTTCACGGCCACCACCTTTCACTATCCCCTGGACATTGCTGTAGTCAAGGTTCTGGTAAGGCTACCTAGATCGAGGGTGTCCGTGTTAACGGAGCTGTCCTCCGATAATTGTCACATAGAGGTGGACGTGGCTACCCGACACACGATCGGGAGAGGAGCTCGGCGGGTGGTCGAGTGGCGGGTCTGTCTGTCGAAGGCTTCCCGAGGCGGTCCCGCTCGACACCATCCAGCACATCGAGAAGGCAGTTGCCTTGTTCGATGAATCCGTAGTCTCTTCCTTCGAGATGTGGTCACGTATGAAACCCAATCTCACGCCTGATTTCCACCGGACCCCAGAAGTCCGACTTGTCGCTTTAGAGGAAAATAAACTTCGGAGATGGCAGCGGACACGAGATTTAGCAGACAAGCCCAGTTTCAAGTTACGTCTTGTCTTGCAGGCCTTCCGACGAAGCTGGTGGTAGTTCGCGGTCGCCCGCATGGCAGATGATTCACCGGATGATAGTTCCGTTTACAGAATACCTTCCGCGTTGACCGAGAAGAGGCGCCGTCCTCCCCTTCGGGTCATCAACGGATCTGGGGGGCATCCCCTTGCCAAGCCGGACGAGAAATATGAGTTCCTGGCCGGGCGTTTGGAGCTTCAGTTTACTCCGAACCCGTGTTCAGTGACCCAGACTCGGACGAGGAGATAGAAAAGGAAGTTGAGGAGTACCTTGCAACCCGATCATCACCGAACCCGAACTGACTTCAGAGGCACAGGTTACGGACAGACTTTTAGCGCTTCGAGCAAGAGCCCTGGATCGGACGGTGTCACTAACACCGTCCTACAGAGACTTCCAGACCGGAGGGTTCGCAGGAACTGGTCGACCTGTTTCCGATTCGCCTACTTTCCTCTGAAGTAAAGCAAGGCTACGGTTACGATGATGGGTAAAGACCCCAAGTTGGCCAAGAACCTCCGGCCTATCAGCCTGCTGTCATTCACGTCGAAAGGCTTCGAACGACTGGTCCAACAGTGACTATTAGATCACCTAAAACGGTTCGACATTCCGGTCCCCGATCAACTTGGAGCCGGGCACTCCTCGACACATCAGTAGATGCGATTCGTGGAAACCGTGGTCTAGGCAGGTTGCTCGCGGGAACAGACTGTCGCCATTTTTCTTGATGTCGAGAAGGCGTTTGATCGTGTTTGGCATCCAGGCCTACTGTACAAACTCACGGAGATTCTGCTTCCGGATTGCTACACTCATTTGATTGCTAACTTTTTCGACACAGAACCTTCCGCGTGAGAGTAGATAACACCCTTTCTTCGGACAGGGCTATTACGGCTGGTGTACCTCAGGGAAGCACCTTGGGCCCCCCTACTTTTCTCTGTGTACGTCAACGACGTGCCCAAGCTGCCCGGAACCAGATTTGCTATGTTCTCCGACGACACGGAGGTGTATGCTGTCGATTGTCGAGCTGAAACGGCCGTTATCTGGCACCATGAACAGCTTGACTCCTACGTTGAGTGGGCAGAGGAATGGAGGGTCGCTAATAACGCTGTCAAGAGCACAGCCGTAGTCTTCTCCAGACGCAGGAGGCTCCCTGACAGTTATATGCCTAGGGCTCCACCTAGATCGTCGTCTCACCTGGCGGACACACTCCGAGCAAGTAGCCTGAAAAATTGTCAATCGTCTGTATAAACTCCGTCCCTGCTTTGCAGCAATTCCATGACCCGCCGCCTTGGGAAACTCATCGCCACCACCTATGTGGCCTACGCGATCCTTGTATGTGGTTACTTGGGCAAGACCCATAAGCGAAATCTTCAGTCTCTCCTGGACCGAGGACTGCGCTGGGCGTGTAAAGCCCACTACCTGACTTCTAACAAAACCATCAGAGATTCCCTGCGGGTCCGTTCCCTGAACGCTACCATACGGACACTTTCCCGAAAGTTCTATCGCCGCTGTGCTAGCTTCGATGGCAATCACCTCATAGTGCCCTCGGTCGCCACCCATGTGTGCCAGATGAATCTTGGACCCGGTCTCGCCGTACACTCACCCTCAATTAGGTAACTAATTGACTCCCACGGCCGGTAGCAGGCCACTCCCTTAAATCCTGAAATTTTATGGTCCCTGCAGCAGGAGTTCTACACTGAAGCTCGGGACGTAGCATACGAGCGGGCGACGGGCTTACACCCTTCGCCCCGCACAACACCTCAGCTGGACATGGTTACTGGTAATATAGTAGCTGTCAAAAGTCGACAAAGGGGATACTAAGTTTGTTACTTATCATTTGTTTGTTTGCTATCATTTGTTGAGTACTTCGTTTGCTAACTCACGATGGTGTCCACAGAAAGAACATCGGGTACAGTTCTCAATATATGAGAATAATACCAACAGGCGACTTTGACAACTTGCCTAAATCACTAAACCACGTATCGAATATACTTTGTAGCTTGAGTTGACGAGTAACACGAGAGGAGCGTAAACGGAAACCGAACTGTTCGGGGACCAAAAATCAATTCTTCGCAGATAATGTACATCTTGCACGCGTCGTTGTACAAGATGCTAGAGTACCCTGGACGTAGCGAACTATCTATCCTTCTGTAATGCTGCATGTGGGGTTGATGGAGCATCTTGTGGCACGCTGCAAGTTGCTGTGACACTGGACAAGTTTCCCCGAGACATGCGGGTGAGGAATACAACCATCCTGATCAATTTTACAAATTTTGCCTGCTTCGTCCCTCTCCACAAAGATCCTGACCATATTTCAGATGGTGTAGGTCGTTAAGGATTTCTTGTGGATTGGTTTGTACGCTGAGATCTCTGAGCAAAGTGTTAGGGGTTTAGTGTGCTTTGGAATGAAGGAATGAAACTGTGTTGCAGATAGATAACTAACTGCCAACGTGCTTCAGTTACATTAATCGTATTGCCCCTAGAAGCTTGTCGCCTCGAGTGCAGATGTAGCAACTTCTACATTGGAGGCGACTGCATTACTCACCCGTGCACAAATACTGGAGGATCACGAGTTCCGATAGAAAATAATGCTTGCATACCTGCTTCAGATACCTGCTTGGAGGTGAAGACAGACACATAAGTAAATCTTAGCTGTATTACATCAAGGCAGGGGCCTCAATTCGACAAGGGCTAGAAACAAAAAGGTTTCTCGTACTGTCCCTTGGTTGATAAAGTCCTCTTGAATGCTGTAATTATTGTTGAAGCAGTATTAATTCACTGTGCCCCTGTTTTATCGGAAGAATAGCCGATGTTACGTTTGAAGCTATTCCCGATTACTTGAGCTCCCTATCATTATAGTTAATCCTTTGTCGTTGAACTTTATGTTTAAGATTACTTACAAATATGTTGTTTGTCTCCTTTATGCTGGAATTATATTTACCTCAGGCAGAAACTACGGGTGGGCAGTGTAGGTGTACAGTTAACTAAGGTTAGAGGTGTCGCTGGCGTTCGTGATTACCCATAGGTCACCATTTTAATATGACTACTGTGTGTGTGTGTGTGTGTGTGTGTGTGTGTGTGTGTGTGTGTGTGTGTGTATGCGTGTGTTGATGGATCATCTGATGGTGTGTGTGTGTATTATATGTATACACACAATCATCAGACATCTTTTATTCGCCAAACACCTATCAAAATCTTCCACAATCCTGATAAAAGTAATGTGTAAATGTTGCTGCATGAAAAGGAAAACCTTCTTATCTTGAACACTGTTTGCAATTTGTTTCCTAACAACTTGTTAATATTTAATAATTTTTTCTTATTGCTTTTGTTTACTTTCTTTGTCCTTATGTCTTAATTTTTTTTATTGGTGTAATGTTTGGATGCCTCCAAAATAATCTCCCCAAAATGTTTTGAGAACTATTCAAAGGGCCATTAAGTTATTTGTGGTTCTTGAAGTAATTATTTTTTTAATAGAATTCATAGTTTTTAATCCCGTTTACACTTTTGTGTCACCAAATACTCACAAAATTGAGACGATGAAATGCCCAAAGAAGAAACAGACAAAACAAATCTGTACTGTAATATTCCAACATATATTAAGTGCCTTCTTTGTCAATGCATTCTAACAGTAACTGGATCTAGTAGTGTATGTGTGATGAATGAATATAATTTTTAAAATAAACAGAACGAACTTAAATATACAAACATCCTTTCAGTTTCAAGCTGTAAAGACCAACTTTCAGTTTCCTAAATAACATTCACTCCTATCTTACATATAGATCATTGTTATACAAAAAATTGTGTATAGTTTAAATCGCTTGTATAAATTTGTTTTTCTCTGTTTTCTTAAATGCAAGCTGTTTTAAGAAACAACAGTTTGGCACAAAAAATTTGTAGTCAAGTCAAACTTAATCCAAACGTCCTGAGACTGCTGAAAACGTGAAGTAGCCTACTATTTTCTTTTTTTTTGAGTAAGGAATTACGTGCGTGTTACTATACCTTAGAAGGCTGCCATTGTTATCATAAGTAAGACGGTGACAGTGATAAATTGTAAAGCACACAAGACGAAACAGAAGCCGACACCCTACGTCTGCGTAGTGCTAATGAAATTATGTTATGTGGTATTAAATATCTGAAAACTAAAGTATAACGTTTCTTTTGTTTAACAACTTAATTTCCGAAACAACAAAATTGAGAGTGAAGAAATAAGAACTCAAAATTTATTATACTGAAGGCAGTGCAAAACTTTCAATGGTGCAGCCTATGAGCTACTCTGCTAAGATATTACTCGATATCAGTAACTATAGGCCGTCATAGGATTAATTTGCAGCATTGGCTCTTATGGGAGCTGTCGCTTTCTCTCTTACCCATGTGTCTTTCCTATACTTCCCTCGTTTCCTGTCTTGCAAGGTTGCCATTCATACTAAACGTGATGTACAAATTTTACAGAGTTTTAAATTTTCTTGATGTTCTACATGCTGTGCTGCACATTTCTGTATAAATTATATATATGTAAAATAATGATCTTCATAAATAGTATTTTATAAATTTTTGTTCACTCGCACAAGTTACAGCAACGTTTCAGTCAACTAGTGACTACAGCCATAATATAAGATTTATGGAGTTCGTTTTTACCACGATTTATTAGAATAAATTTCCTTCGTTAAGAACACATTTTAATAGCCAAAATGTAATAAATAAAATGCACTCAGTATAAGCGTGAAAGTTGTAGTAAGTAGTGCAAAGTTATTTTTAATGCAAATTCTACTTTCAACTTAAGGTGGTTTGGACCATATGTACGATTGTACGTCTCATTGTCCTCTGTCTGGCAGCCATTTCATGTTTCTCAAAGAAAACTTTATATCTAAAGAAGCGATATAAGTAATGAAATCACGGTTATTTTACGATCTGAAATTTCAAAATTAGGGTACTTTAATTTGTTGTCACTAATAGCTCTGTAAAATTTAATTTTATCAAATTAACAATTATTATGTAAAATGGTAAGCCTTTTATTATGAATACAATGACATCTTGTTTGTTCAAATCAGATAAGAAATAACCGAATCATGTTAAAAAACAGCTTACCCATAAATTCTGACTACTTGATTTTTTGTGCCGGACTTTGATTCCTTCAGTATAGGTAAAAGTTGTGTTATGCAACGGAACATTCTCGAACAATGGAGTGTGTCGATCTACGTGTTTGTCGGCTATATCAGTAGAGCCCAGCTGTAAAGTTTGCGTACGTACATATTGCTATTTTGAAGAGAAAGACAATTACGTGACACTTATCATGCGTCAACAATCGAGACTGTTCCAGACCGCATCGGTCCGCACACTATGTTCAAGGCCAGACACGACACTGTTTCTAGTGGATTCGAGAGCGCCTGTAAGAGGCACTTAAAACTTCATCCAAAAAGTGACAGACTATTCTGGCATCTCAGCGGGGTATAAATATAAGCATCCAACAACGGACAGTTCAGTTTATGTCGGGCGACTTACTCAGTGCGTCGCAATTGGACAAATTAACTTCAATTATTTGTTGTTGTACGAGTATAATCTTGTTGAATAACTTGTTGATTACAAACTGTTATTTGTGATAAATTAAAGCTGGTGATTAGTGAGTTAACTGGTGTCTGTAACTTTGTTTTCCACTGTACCATACGACGATCAGTGAGACCGTCGTAACAAATTTGTTTCAAAATCACTCAGTAACAGTAATTTATTACAAAGTAAAGGATCGATTTTTAATAATTAAATAAAAAGAATTCAACTACAAGTATTTACACACTATAATTTGAATCACAAGAATTAAAATTATTTGGAATTAATAAAAAATGATAATGGCATGTTTCAATTTGTAAATAATCAGTTTGCTTTAGTGGGTTCAGTTACAGCACATGTAGTTTAACTAAATAACACTGTCAATTACATTTCTTAAAGACATTCTTAAATTCACTTGCTTGTGTTACTTTACTAATATTGTTTATCATGTAATTGTTAAGAACGGCTAACTACAGCTTTGCTGAAATTTCAGATATTAGGCCTACCTGATATTTTGTATTGATTGTCTACACCACTTATTCACTAAATAATATAAACACTCTTGCAGTTATCGGTAAAATGTTTTTGGTGAATAATGTCATGTTATTTTCACATAGAAATCTGAGTTGTATTACTACAACTGTTAACACATAAGTATTTACAGTATGAGTAAAACACTAATAAAATTGTAGAATAATATGTATTCCTTCACTGGAAAATCGCAGCAAATGTATTGCAGTAAATCGACGTCGTTGTTCGGGTAACATCTACTTCAAACGCCTTTGATGCGCGGAATGCGCCATCACCACACACGAAACCTGGCAACAGTGTAGTTTAACCAGTGCTGAAAATTAAATCTGGGACGGCCTTTAGAGAGTTCTCGAAAAACTAGGATTCTCTAAAAGTCGCTGCTGAAAATTTAATATAAAAAACTGAGTGTAAAAGTTTGAACGTAATATTTCCCTTTCTCTTGAATTTTAGTTTTTTAGCCATGGATCGCTTTCCCAATCGCTGCACGGTCCCGTCTATCTCCAGAACGGTTCTGTTTAATTGCTTTCTTTAACTGAAAATATAGGTCTTAAAGTTTGTCTACAGAGTAGCGATGTGTTTCTGCTCCGTGCTTCGCTTGTATTCTCTTCTTTCTTGTGATATCTCATGTGTATTGATCGTGTAATCGCATCATTATGCAGATCGACCTCCACTGCTGTTTCACTTTCTTGGAAGCGAAGCGCTTCATGCTTTGTTTACGCTTCCATGTGAGCGTTTTACATTTTATCTTGAGCTGCCTCACCTCTGACAGCACTGTCCAGGACGATAAGGTGAAACACCCGATCGAAGGAGATAAAGTTGCAAGAGATCGTGTTTGTTCTCGTATTCGGAAATCTTCTGTACCTCAGGATGAGTGAATTTCAAACAGAATAGTCGGCGGTCGTTTTAGTTATATTGTCTCTTTCATCAATTGTTTCCTAGCTACATAGCCACTGGTAAATGTCAAGTAATGATCAACAACTTCCTTCGCTGAATGGTTCGCCGTACTGAATAGTATCAGGTCGAAGAAAGAGAGAGGTTAGAGGAGGCTACACCTCCTGATGTTAGTCTCCACACTACACTAGGCAGTGAGAATTGCGTAGATGTTACATAGCAGTGGCTGCGATTGGCCTAGATATTATGTGAATAACTCGATGCTCACACTGGTAACTTGATGGTCCAAAATATCATGTATTTCCTCGATCTGATCATTCTGTAACTAGAGAAGCATAAACCATCCGCTTCCGTGAATAAAAACCTTGTTTCTTGAATTGTAGTTGTTTCCTTTACATCGTCAGTGGTATCTACTTCTGAGAATCGCTTGTCGAGAGAATTATGGTGCTTGGAGAGTATGACCACATCTACTATCAATTCTTGTACTGACTTCGCCAAGAAGTGTTTTGCAGCTACTGTTTTATTAAGATAAACTTACGAAAGCTTCATAGCTTCTGTTTAACTGGTTGCAAAGCTACCACACAGGCCGAAAATCTGCCACATCCGGTTGCCCGGAGTTGAAATCTTTGTTAAGGCACAGCAAGCTGCTAGATTTATTATAAGATGAATCTAAGTTCGTCAGAATCACGTTTTCATTATTTATTTTAAATCCCTATTTATTGAGATCGATTTTGCGCCTTCCCACCGGATGACCAAAATTAAACTATTTTGGAATACCTAGATTGTCCACTTTCTCTTTAACATAGTATAGGCCTATCACCAATAAGAATCTTTGTTGTGCTGTTAGCTTCTCTTGAAATTTCCGTCGGGAATCTCACAATGTTTCCGAGTGCTCCGTGTGCTTTGTTCATATCCTGATCAAGATAACAGTGACGCCATTAGGTGCCACTGATGCGATTTTTGTGTAGCAGACTTTTAAGTTTGGAATACTAACCAAATTCTACTGATTCTCGGCAGTTTGTTCTGCAATGGTTAAGTTATGTTTTACTTAAAGGGTTCTTCGGATCTTAGTAACTTGTCACAAAATCTTGAGACCCGAGTTCTTTTTACCTTACTATTAACATAGTAATATTATTATTATTATTACCATTAACGTGAGCTCTTTGTTCCTATCGCTGAAAAGCGTCTCCCTGCTACACTTTTCGCGTGGTTTATTGTCTTGGAATGTTGTAATTCATCGATCAGTTCTTTTGTGCCTTGGTTTCCGTGGGGTCAATTACTTCCTTCCTTTATCTTCTCATTTTGAAGCATTTTTATTAAGTAGTATGCTTGTCGGCATCTGTTGAAAACATATTCTTCTGTTCTCTCTCTGGATTAGCATACCGCAAGAATCTCGCCTTTCTTCTTGCTACTCTGGTTAGCTTTTCAGTTCGCAGAATGATGTTTAAGCATTCATAATAAAGCTGCTAATACTAGGGATATCTTTGAGCAGATCTTTAATGCAGTGGTTTCGCCTTGCCGTCTGCACGAATAGGCCTACTATTTCTTCCGCAGAAGTCACTTGCACTTGACCTTATACCGGGTGATACTCGGTTCCTATGTTCGCTAGCCGCTTGAAGTTGTCCCCTCTCTACCTTGCGGGGAGGTGAACATCAAGATTTTCCCTTCCTCGAGTCTAGGACCATAGTGCTCGAGGATCATCGAGACTCTCCAGTACTTTCAGAGAGGAGTCTTTTGGTTTTATTAAATTTATTCTAGTATTCTAGTACACTGGCCTATCGCAAGTGGTGGGAATGGTGAAGGAGACGAGATACGTGAACATTTATTTAGACTAATGACATGAAAAAAATTATGTTTACAATTGTAATGACAGGCTTTAATACAAATGTGAGAAATAACAAAGATAAGGAGAAACATGTGGGATAATTTGGTTTTTGGAGGGAAGAACGAAAGAGGAAACATGCAAGTGGAATCTAAAGCATATCAATGGTTCTGTATCCTTAATACATTCTTCAGTAAAAATGAGAATAGGAAGCGGACATGGAAATAGATTTTATTATGGAAACAGGAAATAAACAGTTACAATTCGGATTAATGAATTTAACTCAGATAGTGATCGTAGGATTGTTATGTAAATTAAATATAAATTATTGAAGAAGATATTACAAGCAACATAGTGTAACTCGAATATTTAATGATACAAATTTATTCATTGATACGTCATCTATTTTATAATGTATTTGCGGAAGAATGATATAAAAAATAAATGTTTATCATTATTCAATTTATCTGTAACTGCAGTGACGTGCCTGCATCTACAGCAATTTGTATTTTCCATTTGAGATAGTATACAACATTTACTAGCAAAGTACAGATTATTAACCTCCAATACTTTTGAATAAAAGCTTAGGTTTTCCTACAGGTAAACATTGTTTCTTTGTTTCAAGAGTGAAATGAAACAGTATGATGTCTTAGGATAGGATGAAGACCGAAAGAAAAACAGTCAATGGGAGCGGGGAAGAGAGTGCAAGAAACCGAGGAAACAAAGAGGGTGAGAATTTAATCAATTTTGCAGTCTCCAGTGAATAATTGATTCACCCATTACGTATTGGGCACAAATTTATGTGAATCGTGATAGATACATTCACATATTAGATTTGACGTATGTGAGTATTAAATTAATGTGTATCGTGTTTTTCATACATGTGTTGATAAAATAATTTTGATGGTGTAAAAGGTTCTGAGATATACCCTTAGCATTGTGGTCCGCTAATGAATCCTTCACGTTCTGGTAGACGATAAACTTTTTATTAAAAAATCTGGATATTTACAGTATTCCTGTATACACGTCGGTAATTCTTTTATTACCTAATGGAACTAATCATATGTATGCAATTGACTTTATTCAGTTTCTCTGCATGAACAAAAAGTGTCATGCCGTAGTAGTAAATAATACGATTGCTTAGGCATTTAGAACAAAAACGTGCGGTAAGCGTTCCAGATTTTCTGGTCGTGACGTGTCATTTCGTTTGTTACATACGAACAGTCTTTATTTCAAGAATTTTTTGTTGGACGTTGATGTATTTAGTGCGCAGTAATTGCATACAAAAATTAAATTTTTAAAGAAAGTAGAAGAGACACTAACTCGTTTATGTTAACACAGATTACAAAAAAGGTTACAGGAACTAGTTCTCCTTTTTTACAGTCGACAACCAATAATCATTATGCATGTCTATGAATATCATACAATCGGTACATGACTGTAGTTAAAATTGTTATATTTTCTTCGGCAATGTAACAGTCTTGTAGGATTGTTATGTCGAGAAGGTGGTATCAGACTCCTGTGGTCTTACCCGATCACTCTCTCCTTGCAAGGCGATGGCAAACCAGCGTGTCTTATCTCTGCAAAACAATTTTATATATTTTGTCTTAAATTATAAGTCCCGTGTATTATGAGAGAATCTTACAGGCATATCTTGATTTACAATTTATTAATTTAGTTTCATTATCACATATTTCTTGATAGGAAAGTATATAATGAGTAAAGACGTTTAAAAATAATTTTAGTGTTTTGTGTTCTAAATACGAGAGTTTGTTCACGATTCACATGGATTTGTTTCTATATAATACATAACGGATCCAGTAAAGTGTTTACTGTAGGTTGCGAAATGGTTTAATCCCTCTCTCATTTCGTTCCTTCTTTTCTTCGCAGTTTTTATTCTCTTCTCTACCTTCCTCTTGTCTTAATTTTCATCCAACCTCGGATATTATTATATTTCATTCCATTCACTTTGTCTCTCTACTTGCCTTACCTTCCTGTCTCTCATTTCGTTATCATATTTTTCAATTAATCTCTTGTTACCACACTTCTTTTTACTCTCTTTATCTGAATATCACTGACTTTGAATGTCTTTTTCCTTTCTCTTTTCCTTTTTCCGTTTTTATTTCTCATTTTCCCCTTGCCTTTCTCTCTCTCTGTCTCTATTACTCCATGTTTGTACGCGTGTGTTTCTAACTTTCTAACACCCTCTGAGTTATTTTATTAGACATCACTGCTATTTTGTCTCGTTTGTTTTAGTTTATTGTTTAAAGTAAAAAAAACTCATGGTTTTCAAAATATAACGTTTTATATGTAAATACAGTGGTTATAATAGATTGACACTGGGTGACAATCTCAGCATGCATAATAAAAACGCAACATAAAATGAACTAAGCATTGTTGTGACATTCAAGCGTTTCCTTTTTCTTCATTCATAAACATGCCGAACCTACATTTAAAATGTTCGTAATGGTTGAATTTTATTTTATGTAGTCATTATAACGAACCTAACCTTGCGAAAGAAAACATTAAGTTTTTTTTGCAAACGTGTTGCGATGAAAACAAATACATACCGGTAGCTTTACGGATTGTATTGTAACTGTATACACGATGTATATACAAATTCTAAAACCATTGTAAGCATGTATTACGGGACCAGGGAAAAGCAACAACATATAATAGATTACAAAAAAAAAATACTTGTTTAAAATTTATTGTTTAAAGCGAAAAGCGAGTTCTGTCACAAAAAGGGAGACATGTATAATAACCTACAAAGCACTTTAGCAATAACCATACTTACATTAATTTTCCATAGTCCGATTATGCGATAGTCGGTATCGACATGTAGTGAATATCGCATATAATTTTAGTTAAATAATAGAAATCGTGAATATATTTATGTATGATATAAAATACCTTGTTGTCGTTTTTAATGTAAATGTTTCTAGCGATAATATAGCTTTAAACTGTGCAAAACGTTGACGTTCTTAGATTAACAGGGAAACTAAAAGTACGCATGAAAACCAATATGCCTTTTTTCGCTATTTTCGTGAAAAACCACGTTAAGAAAACCCTAAGTAAAGCGACTTGGAGGTTACTATACATGTCTCCCTTTTTGTGACAGAACTCGGTTTTCGCTTTGAACAGTAAATTCTACATACGAATTTTTGTACTTTTTAGTCGCCGAAATCTATTTTGTGTTTGCCGCTTTTCTCTGGTCCCGTACTACATTTACATTGTTTATGTGTATCGTGTATACGGTTACAATACAGTTCTTAACGATACAATATATTCTGTTTAAATCGCAAAATATTATTTTACAAAAAACGTAATGTTTTCGTTCGCAGTGTCAAGTTCGTTAGCGAGGTTTAAATAGAATCACATAGTAAAAAAATTACATCCATTATGAACAACATTATTGGGAAAATACCGAAATAATTTATAAATTGAATTGCAATAAAAACAGCTGTTCTACTAAAAAGAAAAAAGAAAACAAATAATATTTTTATGTGTTAACTTATTTAATTATACTTATTTTTGCAATCAATTTAATCTAGAATTTTGAAAACGTATCATTTTATATATTATAATTCTAATATTAATTTTAATTAGTCCCTTAATTAACGTATTACTTGTTTTGTGTTTACATATGAAGGGTCAGGGGGAAAAACGATAAGAGTCAGTTTGACTTGAAACTGAGAAAACTGCATTTAAAAGTTCAACACTCTTTCTCTTTTAAGTAGTCCATTAAATCTATTATGTTTTTGAGTTTTCCTTTTATACCATACTGTATATAGTTTTATGTGAGTAAACTACCTGACTTTTTTGGGAAAAATGATGAGAGTCACTATAAAAGTAGAAAAATGATGAGAGTCAATACAAAATGGGATGAAATAATGATGAAAGGTGAAGTATGCTAATAAAAACAATATTGTAATGGAAAATGTATTTTTATTAAATACAGTAGTCTGCATATTTTGATAAAAATATATTAATTAACTTTGATTAATTAACTTTTATGAACATTTATATGAACTTTAAAATTTTCACAATATTGACATTATCCTGATGATTATTTATAGGCTATCTTTCTTGAGTAAGCACTTCATTCCTCTTGCTTTATTTTTAGGTGGCAGTAGTTATCCTGAAAAAATCAATTCCTATAATAAAATGTGGAAAAACAACTGAGCTTACTTTATCCAACTATTTTTAGAGTTATTTATTGAATATTTCTTTCTTTGCCTGTAAATATGTTACATTTCATAAATATCACAAAATTATTTCCATAATTATTTTAAATTATTCTAAATTTTTCATAAAATTTTTTTTTTTTAAACTTACCCAAAATATTCGTCACCATCTGATTCTTCTTCAACGCCAGCTGGTAGCAGATTATTATAAAACTCCTGTGCCTTCTCTGGCAGAAATTTTTTTAGGTCCATCAAATCCTTTAACTTCGCTTTTGCAATCGGAAGTTTTTGGGTATAGAGAGGTGACGGAGTTATTTGTAAACCCAATTCCATTTCAACTGTAGGCTTAGACACTCTTTTGTTAGGCCTACTTCTTTTTTTCTTATTTATAGTTACATCTTCATGTACACTTTGAACAAAGGAGATACTCGAAAAGGCTCCACTGTATGAGTCACGAACTAGTATCATTCTTGGGTTTTTAATATTAACCTCTACTTCTCTTATAGGTCTCGATTTAAAGGGGCATTTTTCCTTAAAGTTTAAGGTTTCAAAGAAAGCGGTCCACCCAAGAAAAAGTGATTGACCACACTTCTTAACTAAGAATGGCGATGGTTTCTGCCTTGAATTTGCAATCACAGTGATCCAATCATCTGGGACTTCAACATAGGACTTTTGATTAATAAATCCCATGTTGCGATCACACTCCATGTACGAATGGGGAACACAATTTTCAAGTTATCAAGTCTACCACACACGTGAACAACATAGTAGGCAAACCTAAAAAGTGTAAAGTTCTTATTTTGGCCCGCACAGGAATCACAAAAAATTGTTAAGTGTCGAACTTCTGGTTTTAGAAAGTTGTGGATAAAATCATTTAGGATTGAAGTGACTTCATCTGATCCTTTTTTGCCTATGGTTTGATCATAGGCATAAAAGACACTTTCTTGAGTGGAAAGAGTGTGTATATTAAATAAGTAGTAAGAGAGTTGTCTTTTATAATAAACTTCATTGGTTGAGATATTTGGTGCACACAAGTTCTTTTGGTAATCCATGCAGATTGCTTCCACTTCTGGTGACTTTTGTGAGGCCTTCTTGGCAGATCTTTTTCTTTCATAAAATTTATCAGCCTTTCTAAGATGTAACTCATGCTCGACTTTTAAAGCATTTAAATCTTCTTGAAGTTTTCTTATTAAATCGCCACTAGAATTAGAAATTTGTAATTTCAAATCTTTTTCTCGTGCTTTGTATTCATCACAGGAGCTACAGGTATCGGTGCGTGGATAACCGAACCCAATGTTGTACTTGCTATTGAATATATTTCTGTAAGAGTCATATGAAGTAGGGTTATTTGGATAAGCTTCCAAGTATTGGCTGTATAGTTTCTTAATATCCAGAGTGTCATCTAGGTAAATCTTTTTTGAATCGTGCCTACTATAATGTGACCTGCGGCCCTTTAGTGACTGGATATGTTCGTGTATTTTATCCACACTTTTATCTGGGATTTTATTAGGCCTATTATTGTGACAGCCCCGACCGTCTTTCACAATTTTCCCCTTGGTTGTTAACATTGTCTGTAATGTTTGGACACGTCTAGGGGTAATGCCATGGATTGAAATGAACCCTTTATAACAAATAGGCACTTCAATCAAAGTGCCATCTTTCATGAACCTAACTTTATATGAGTATGAATAAGAATGGCTGACAGGTTCATTATTACCAGGTCTAGGCCGGCGTTGTTTTACAAAAGTGCTTGCTATCAAGCCACCTAGATAAAGGTTCTGCTCATTATAATCAGTCATGGCATTAAACTTACTAATTATGTCTTTCCTTGCAGTGTCATTAACAACATCAAAACATCTTAACCTAGAGCAGTGGCAATCAGGCCCAATGTCATGACTTTGTTTTAACAGTTTCTTTTTCACTTCAGACAGTCTACCAAGTTTTGGTTTCTTTTTCGGTACTACCTGAGTCGAATCACCAACAGATTCCATTTTGAATTGGTTAAAATATTAATTAAAACACAATAACACCACCACAAACATGTACCACATCACAACATAACTTTCCGCACAGTAACAAACATCAAACACAACCTCAAAGACTAAACAGGGCCAGGAAACAGCTGAACAAAACAGCTGATTGTTGACTATCATCGTTCTTCCCACTTTTGCAACTGACTCTCATCACTTTTCCCCCTTACAACATATCTTTTTGCTTAAATATCTCCTGACCCTCATCGTTTTCCTCAAAACCCGTTTCATGGCAAGAAAGTATTTTAAATATTCTACAAGATGATATCACTATCTCAAAATTGTCAATTTCTTGACTCTCATCGTTTTTCCCCCTGACCCTTCATATTTTTAAATTTTCACAAAGATTTATTTTTTGACCTTCAGAGAATTGTTTTTGTCTGACTTTAAAAAATCGTCAAAGGTGACGGATCTTTGTGTAGTTTAAGTGAGCAGAGCAGGGTAGTAATGACTGAAATTTTAGAGTAGCAGTAATAAAAAGAAAGTTCATTGAAAAAATGTAGCTGTCCATTCACTGGAAATAATTAGTTTTTACCCCACCAAGGAGTCAATTAACCAACTATATGTAATTGAGAGAATTAGATACTTCACCTTCTATGCTGCAACATTAGTAGAGTATAGTAAAATCATAAAAAGTTTACATTAATATGCGGATAAAAGGAAATTAAAGAAAAGTAATATAAAGAATAACTGACGATTTATATTTAAGAAAACTTATATGAAATGACGATTTAAAGTATATATGAAAATTTATGAAATACTGACGAGCAAATCTAGTGTAGGAGTGTAAATTTTTGACTATTTGAGTAGGGAAAATTAGATTCATGTAGTAAATATGTAGTCGCAAAACGCATGAAACACTTTTCATTGACAATCGAAAAATTTTAGGAAGATTATGGAGGCACTAGACGCAGATAGCTTACGACGTAATGGTAGTGAAGATTATTATAATTTATTATTAATAAAGTTGTTACGCGTTTTATTATAATTAGATGAAAAAATGCAATTTTGTTTGAATAGTAATTGACTTTTAAGTAACGTAATATATTTAATAATCTTGAATCCTGTGGGATAATCAGTTTGGTATGTCAAAGTGATTCTAAAATATGTGCCAAAACATCTCAAAGCAACTTGAAAGAAAGTGACTGGGACAGAAAGTGGTTAGTATGCCAAATGAATGAAATGAAATGAGTCGATTCCTACTTGTAATACAAAAGTGATATATCCAAAAATCTTTCAAATTCAATATACCAATGGGCTTATTTCCGTATTTTATTCTCGATGTGATTTCGTAGTCACGTGGTGTGAAATTTAAGACACCGGAATTTCCTCACCAGAATTTCCTTCTCGTAAAAAAACTGTAGGAATTGAACATATTGTAAACGCTTTGTATTAGGTCGTGATATTAGCAAGATTTTTCAGTTTGCTTACTTTGTAAATAAAGATAATTTTCTCTTATAAATTTTTTCCATTTCTTTTTTGTTCTTACATTTCGTTTTGAAAGTAACCGTTTTTTTTTTTACAACAATGTCATCACAGTCGTAAGAGAAAAAATATTGAAGCCATGAACGATGCCTTCTGAAAGTAAGCAAATACTTAACAGATGAAATAACATCGATGAAAACACAATTAAATTACGACTCGTTTTTTCCACGGTTCTAATGGATCGCGGTACCGAATTTCATTTTAAAAAGGATGTTGCTGTTGGCTTTCATAACGCACCGTGAATGGTGTAGACTATCTGGAATGTAAACGGAATTTACGAGTAACTATTATTGTTTCATAACAAAATATAATCTAAGAATAGATAAACAGAAATAATGAAAGCACCGAAACGTGTTACTCGGCATCGCACGTGCTGGCATTCGGCGTCAGCGTGCTACATATCAACAGCCATAAATCAAGCCAACATCAAGTCGTGTGGATTATGACGCATTGAATGTAAACTATGCAACCATGTCTGAGGTAATCAATTTTAGCGGGCTTTACAGAAATACATATAAATAGCATCGATAGCAACTTCGTCATCGTGGCGATAAAAGGAGATGGAGTATTTGTTTTGACATATTATTGTTATTATGTTACTACTACTATAAAATGTTGTTACTAGTGTTAATAATACTTTACCAATATCTAATTGCTTATATTGTTGTGTCAAAAAAAATGGGGGAATTAATATCAAAACATTAATATCAAAATTAAAAAGGATTAAATTTCATTTTTACGCTCAAATTACAAGTAAAAAAAAAAACAAAAGTATTATTGGATTTATAATAGTCTACTTATTTTAAAAATCCGAATTATAAAAATAACGAATTTTTATATTGTGAGTAACATTTGAAACTCAGTCTTATAAAATTTAAAAACATAATTTCCTAAGTTATTCTGTTATTATTATAGTGGCTGTAAACATTAAGGCAGATTACAGTGATACCGCCCAGGGTACACTACGTAATGTATAAAATGAATTGGGGGGGGGGGGTATAGCTTGGCGTCTACAGATTACGCACTTAATTAACACCGTTAATTGGACAGTTATCCCCATGATTAATGATATAATACTCTTTTGGAGTAAAGTGTCAAAGGTATAACGTGTTTGAAAAGTTTGGAAAAAATGTCCTATAAGACATGAACTTGTACTCATTACGTTGTTAAGTCCGTTGCGAAATGTACGGTCAACTGGAGCAGCAGGTCCATAGGCCTATCTTGAACAGTCAGTCCAGGTCAGTGCGATTCACAAAGACTCTCCGCAAAATATAATCTGGTAAGTCATGCTCAACATATGACTTGCCATATAAGGATTATTATGACGAAACGTGACACTAAAAGTATAATTACGATATAACGTGTTTGTAAAATGTAGGCCTACTTATAAGGCATTATTAGCAGAAGCATGCATTAGAACTTGCCTTCATTAGCAGTTGCCCCCAAGCATAGGCGTAACTTGGGAGGGGCAATCGCCCCCCCCCCCCCCAATGTTCTGAGCATTATAAAATTTTGTTTCCAGTTGTTTATAAATAAAAACTAACAAATAGTCAAACAGGAGACAGTTTCTATGCTTGCGAGCACAGTAAGCACTATTTATCAACGTCTGTAATGTTATCAGACGACTAGTTACCATAAATTTATTATTCTTATTTCTTTCGAAGAAACTTTTAAGGGGAATGTTTGACAGATTTGAATGATATGCGTCAAAATAATATTCTGTTCGAAAAAAACAAACGCTAGAGAACTGGAATACAATTTAAACATTACCAGCGATTTGTGTCGGACGCTTGTATAGGTTTTATTATTGTACATGTGTGTTTTGTGTTTTTGTGAATTTTAATATTTGATGATCTCCTTGTGAGTGATAATATCTGATGAAGGGTCATATGACTCGAAACGCGTCATAAATTTACAATTTGAAGTCACTGGATGGTTTCAATAAGGTAAATCATTATTTGGAATACAATGCATGCCTTTTACACAAAGACTTGTTTTGGAACACTGCAAGACGTCGATGGCTTTGTTCACGAATCTTAAAATACGGTCGTTTAGAACTGTTCTTTGATTACTGATACAAGTGCGGTCGGTTACTCCGTCCTGTACGTAGTCCGTTAAAGTACACATCGCTTATCTCTTTGTTGATTCGTTATTGTTGTGATGTTTTGGTTTTTTGTGTTGGAAAATGAGGGCTGGGAAATGAGTGATAAGAAACGCAAAGGAGTAACACGGCTTAATTTCTTTGAAAATTACCTGACTGGCAATTTGAAAATTTCTGTTTGTTGTTACTGATTCGGGTTACTGCTACTACTGCCGAGCATTTTGTGACAGTGTGCCTAAGGGAGGGGATACGTTTACAAAAACTGGGTATAAGAATTGGAAGAACTGAAATTGTTTATGTTTATAGCCCTACAGTATATTTGTTCTAGGTAAACATAACTGGAAGTACAACTTATGAAGAAAGGTTTGTTGATCATTAAAAAATGAAATTGTCCCTCGTTTACTAATTAAGCATTATTTAGTTCTGTAAATATCAACAAATCTTTTAATACTGATATTCAAGTAGGCGAATTCATTGACTTCCACTATGCTACCATGCTAAGTTTAATATTTGAAGAATCTCTATTTTGATTCTAGAGATTTTCAAGATTTCTTTTTTGCTTTTGTTGATTTTTAAGTCAAATTCCTCCCCTAGTACCTTTCCATATCTTTCAATAACTATCTTCCTTGTTTTCTACAACGACCCCAATGCCATAAGTAATATTAACGTTTTTATTCTTCTCCGTGAACTATTCCAACCATAAAATTCTCTTTTATTTCCTTTCCTGATATATGGATTATCGAGCGTGCGCGCACGAGCGCATGTGTGTTTTTACAACAATAGAGAAAGATCTTGCACCCTTGTTTACTTGCTGTATCATCACTTTTGTGATCTTGCAAGTTTATTATTTTAACTTGGATCAAATATGAAGGTTAAAAACTTCTTCTGACACGATATTTCAAATAAATTTCCTTTAAAATATAAAATATTTCCAATTTCATTTTCCAAAGCAGTCTCAGTTACTTTTACGTGCGTTAACATTGTAACATGACATATGAGCCCAAAGATTTCAGTAACCTAAAATACTTACACATGTCAATAATTGAGTCAAAGAGACAAACCAAGTAATTTATCTAACATGCCAAGCATCAAAACTACATGAGCTACCTATCACCAAAGATAAACTCACAACAATAAGAGTTAATAAACTGATGGTAACTAGCAAGTGAAATGACATTATAATGAAAAGAAGATGCACCAAACAATGATTGTACCACAGGAACCAACAACCCAATAGTTTTCGGTCAGTGAGGAATCAATGAAGAATCAATGAAGAACCAGTGAAGAATCAATGAAGAATCAGTGAAGAATCAACGAAGAATCAGTGAAGAACCAGTGAAGAATCAGTGAAGAATCAGTGGAGAACCAATGAAGAATCAGTGAGGAATCAGTGAAGAACCAGTGAAGAATCAATGAAGAACCAGTGAAGAATCAATGAAGAATCAATGACAAATCAGTGAAGAACCAGTGAAGACAAGGAAGAAACATACTACGAGAAGGACACCTAACAACTATGGCATAAAGTATAGATTCCAAGAGCCAGTCAACGATAGATCAACATCTTACCCATATATGCAATAACTAAACAACCTACAGATTGAAGAGATGGACAAGAAATGACTAAATGACATGACCAATATGCAACAAAGAATGTTATAAATGAATAGGACAAGATATGTTATAGAAAGAATGAAAATAACAATACTGTTTATTGAATAGAAGCTGTAAATAAAAGCATAGTAACATGTTATGCACAGCACCAATGTAACATAAAGAAGTATCAAATTTGTCTCAGAATAATAGCAAATTTTAGTCACATAGTCTAACAATCATGTAAGACAAGAAAAAGGAATAACTAAAGGTTATTAGTTATCATAAATGAAACCAAACTTAAGAAAATAAGGTTCAAAGAATACAAATGTGTATCAACCTAACATACACATTGTTGGCACAAATGACAAAATCACATAACCTAAGATGCAGGTACTATTCACCTAAATTCACAACTAGCAGTAGGAAAAACCTACCCAAACCAAAATGTTTTATGTGTTAAACCAAGTAGAAATAATAGTCTTTCTACAGGTACCAATATAAAATACCCAAGATAAGTTTTAAATAAGAATATAAGCAAATAAAGTGATCCAAAACCAACCAAAATGGAATTCACTATATAAAACCTGAATAAAACCATACTATAAAACCAAATAGAAACAAAAGGTTAATGTCTATACCACAAGTACAGTGTAATACCACTACTGTAATAGCATAAGAAGACTATAAGAAAGAATATAATGTATTATAATAGTAATTAAGAACACCTGTCATGTGACACCAGGTGTAAGTAATGTTATTTAATCATGTACAATATGGAACAGACTAGTGTACTAAAAACACCAAGCCTAGTACAGAGATACTATTATTGCTCAACTATTACAACTAAATAATAATGACAAAAGAGCTAAAAAATACCAAATGAGAATGACATTAAGTATGCATCTCATAATGCAAAATAGAGATCACTTTATTAACAAGAAATGACAAGGAATACATAATATTCCAATTAACAAAGGTCATCAGTAGTTAAAACCATGTATTATTATCAACTGCAGCCGTACAGAAAGTGCATAAATACTTGCTGTTATGTAAAATATATAAATACAAATATAGGAGCATAGGCTAAGACAATGGTAGTTTAAGAAATGTATTTTGTCAGTAGTTTTAAGTAACTAGCAACTAAGAAGTGTAAAGGAACTTGGAAGGCATGCCCTCAAGTGGGTATGAGTGCCATTAAATAGTGTTAATCGAAAACAAAATATAAATAATAGGGTATAGTGAATGGTGATAATCACAAACATTAACTTCCTTGATAATGGACCAAAGCACACCATGAGTAGACTCAAAATAAAGAGCCGAGTGTTACCAATCCAGTGATACGCTCAGATTTAAAATGTAAGCACTATTAAAAAAGTTATTACAATTATAAGGAATTCATGTCAAATTGAGCAAACATTTATACTCTTGACACCAAATACCCCACGCCAACTTCAACAATTGAAATACGTAATTCGCCGGGGGAGTATGTGCATCAAATTAAAGATCGTCAACCAATCAAATCCAAGAAATTAACAAAATTTTTGACGATCGCAAAACGGAACGGCAGAGCGAAGCCTGCGTTCTCGTCACTTTTTAATCAACATCAGAAGGGAACAAACGGCTACAAAACAGAGCAAAAAGTCAGCTGATCATATGATTTGTACGCGTCACCGATGTAAACAGTGTAACCTAACCTCAAATTGTGATAGCGTAAATACTTTAGTATCAGTGGTGTGAAGTGTAACAGTGCGTAACAAGGATTGCTCAGTGTATAATCTAGAGCAATTCCGGGATATAAATTATAAATAAAAGAGAGTACAAGTGATTATTACATTCTTAGTTAAGAAATGAAAAACGATATAGTCGAAACATTTTCAAACAATGATCCTAGGTTAAGATGTATACATGATATTATCTAATCAGCAGTAATGACAATCCTCAGATATTTGAATATGCTAATTTTACGAATTTATTAAACTTTCAATTAATTTTTATGTACGAATACTCCGTGTGACTTAACCACACGTAATGACAGTTGTCAATTATTACATATAAATCGAATTAACCAGTATTCACCAATGACCGAGACTTGTCAACTGGTAGATTAATTAACGAAAGTTAATAAAATATTTCAATGTTATGTATGTTTTATGATTTAGGAAAGGAATTTACTATTATAACCATTTCAATGTTTTTACTTACTATGAATAATAACCAAGGTTGTTAAGATACATGATTACTTACAGCCATGCAACTATCTTTATGTAGAACCAAGCAATGAATCAGATGTTTTACTAAATAACACTGCTCCAATATATAATATTATTGTTCAATTTTTAATTATTTTACCACGAATTATTTTAACATTAATTAACTTTCTTTCAACCATTTATTATCAATTGAATTTAATAATTCTGCTAACCTGTAATGTCCAGAACAGACACATGGTTATTATTTTGTATGTTAATTATAAGTGATGAGTGAATTGTAGTTAATATCAAACTGCTTAATAACGATTGAATATTAGTTCTATTCAATGATTTGGTATTCTGTCAGCTCAAAGAATCCACGAAGGTATTAAATTAATTTTAACCAAAAGAACATTTAGATAAACTAACTTTGTAAACAGTTCTGCCACCCTGAGGCAAATTTTATAAAACTCAAAGTCTCATGTTACTTATTCTGAATTTTATTATAAATAATACTTCAGATCATTCAAAGAGAGCACATTAATTGAATAAAATATTATTTGACACAAGAAAATGAAGTCAGTCAGTTTATTTCAATGGACTAAGTTGAAAACAGGTGAATGAATTTCATTGGTCAGCTCGACAAGCAGCGGCGAATACAAACACGGTAAGTCCGTATACAAATTGGACTGTGATATCGACCCTGCAAGTTCGACAAGATTCACCAAGTAAGTGATTGTTAATGCAAAATATTTGTGTTTTCAGTGCGGAGCAAACACCACCATTTCAACGAGTCGACGGAAGAACATCCGTATAAATAAACTAACCGAAGTAGAAAATTACTTCGATAAATAATTTCAGTGTATCAACCGGACTTATTCAAGTTGGATTCAACGCTAGGTTGAATTGAACCGGATAAGTCAATAATAATAAAATATTAAACAAAAGTTATTGCAATTTTTAAACAAAAATAAACGGGCAGTTAGCACCCCAGAACCGCAAACGACGTTCACTTACAACATTTACGAAGGAGTATCTACGTAAATTAACGCGATGTTTAGTGAACATACAGGTTGAACCAGTGGTGTAACTTAGGGGGGGATCAGGGGGCCCTCCCCAGAGCTATAACAATTTAAGTGACATTCTATAGACACTTAACGTACGCCTATTTCTAGCCTAGTTATATGTCGGCGATCAGGGGGCCCTCCCCAGTGCTATAACAATTTAAGTGACATTCTATAAACACTTAACGTACGTCTATTTCTAACCCAGTTGTATATCGGGGATCAGGGGGCCTCTCCAGAGCTATAAAAATTTAAGAATTTAAGTGACACTCTATAAACACTTAACTCTATAAGCCCTCCCCCCCAGATATATAAAAATTTAAATGACATTGTATAAACACTTAACATACACCTATTTCTAACCCAGTTGTTTGTGTTAAAATAAGACTTACAAATAACTGTATAAATAATTATATGGGGAGAATTTAAAATTATCCTTTGTCCTGAGGAAAACTGGAAGTTCAACCTTCAAGCTAGTCTCATCTTTCTTCAGAAACTAGTCTCTCCCCTTACCCCCTTTAGAAGCAGCTCCTAGTTGTGCCACGGAGTTAAACCATATATATATATATATATATATATATATATATATATATTGTAACGTACTACTTAGGCATCCTCGTTTTCGTTTAAGCCCCACGTTGGAGTCGTCATTTCTGTAACGTACTCACCTATGAGGTATTGCAGAGTTTTATTATATACTTCAAGTAGTATGCGTCACTTTTGAATTATACTAACTGACGTTTTAAAAGGTATAAATAAAGGATTTTGTTTATCTTGTTTTACTCAATCTAAAAGAAATCGAGAGTGTGTGATTTGGGGTCAAGGAGGTAATTTGTTCAGCCTTATGCAGAAAAGAGAGTAAGTATCATTATTGCCCCTCAGTTGTGACGATTTCTTCTGTATGTTGTGCTGAAATTTTCATTAACTACCCACTACAATAAGTTGTAACACGTTATAATTCAATATTAATTTTCAATAATATTGCTTTATTGATTATTGACTTTTGTCTCCTGCCACCAAAATATAGGTACCACAATTAATCTTTTTTGAAAAAAAACATCATCTCGACTTTACCGAGTAAACATAGATCTGTCTAAGGAACAAAACATATATGTTGTTATTTACCCAATATTACGCTATAATAAAAAACATCAGTTATTACATAATTCTTAGTAATTCCCCAGGGTTCAGGGTGAATTCTTTGTGTTATGAGAGTGTCAGAAATGGATAATTGCTACGCTTTACAAATATCAAAAAATTAATAAATAATTTTGTTTATTTTTCCAATATTACGTAGTTTCCGGAATTGCCGTAAGAGAGCAGCATGTAATTGTTTACTTTGAAAGAAACATATGATAAAATGAATATTTTTTGTTCTATTTCACTGTTAAAAAACGAGTTTTCTTCTGGACTTATTACGAAAAAATGTTTATATTACCTCGCTCCGTGTTGTCCTTACTGGATTGAAGTTTTATTCTGTGATGAGGTACGTCTTGCGTTATTATTTCCTTTTCGTTTGGAGTATTTTCTAATTGTCTACTGGAAGTAGGCCGAACTATATTGGATCCTCAGAATGTTTTCATCCACTGGTTTTTAATGTATATCACCATTTAATTTGGATTCCTCAGGTATAATTAGTTACTATTCACTTTGTTTATTACTCTTGCGTGAATTTCGCCTCCTCCAACGTCCAAAAAAGGTTATTTTTTATAATTTTTGTCGCATCGTTTCTTCAACTCTCCGGTTTAGTTCAAAATTTTTTATATCTTATTAACAATACTTGTTATTTTTCATCACTCTTAGTAACACATAGTATTTTTATTATGTAGGCAGTTTGTGATTATTATAAATTTATATTTTATTTATGGAAAAATAATTCCCTTCCATTCCGGTTTCTTTACTAATTTAATTTACATAATATGTTTTGGTTAATTTTTTTATGACATTGTATATAAATATTTTATCATTTTATTATCCTTAAATAAATTTATATATTATTTATTTAGTCTCGAATAGTGTTCATACCCGGTACTACTTCCTGTTGCCATTTCCTTCATAGGATTATTTTAATTTTATATTATCTTTGGTAGTTAAAATTTTTATGTCTTTTAAAATTAACCCTGGGTTTTCTTACAATCTAACACAATTATTTGAAACAATATAATATTAACTTGGGTACAACAAATTGTGGTTCATACAATATAAATTACAATAAATAAATAAAATTACAAAAATCAATTAGTATTATTACATACTACTTCCATAGTTTTATCCTATCCAAAACATACAGCACAGTTTGGTAATACATTAATTTCACTTTGGTTTTTTCACCTCAATGGGTACACTAGAACTCACTTCGCACTATATACCACTCGAATTGTTTATTATGTTGAGTGATATAATTAAATTTTGAGCGAGCTTTAGTTTTACCCATTTCTGACTTTTATTCTCATGATTTACTTTATTGGGACCGGGTTATGTACCGTTACAATATATATATATAATGTAACGTAACGAAACTAAGGTCCCCTACGTTACATAAAAAAATTTATAATTATCAAAATAAAAAAACACTAATTGTCCGTTATAATAAAGGTCAGAAAAGTAAACCTTCATTAAATAAATAAATCAATAATACCAAGTAAGAGTACAAGGTAATAGAAAAATAGAAATGTTTATAAATACAAACTATGAAGTGGTCAGTAGAAAGTGTAAGCGATAAACATAGTGTCAAACAATGTGAAAATACTATAGACAGTTTAGACTAATCAATTAATTAACTAAGAGTAGACTAATTAATTGATATTTAATATTTTATAATAATGTGCATGTTATTATGTTTTATCATGTTGTTTTGTTATCATGGTATTTATGTTGTCTTTTGTATGTAGCAGGTGTGAAGCAATTACTTTAAGAAAGTGTCAATTAATTGATGTCAGTTTCATTTATGTTAAACTTTATAAGAGTAAATATTTGGGTACTTACTTTAAATAAATAATAGAGATATTGTTAGATTATATTGTAAACTTGGCCAGGAAGGCAATAATTGTTGATAAGATGCCAAAGGGTTATTGTAATTATGTTATAAACAGATGAAGGGTTCAATACTAAAATAAATAATAATAAATTAAAATCAGGATGAAATAAAAATGGAATGATTGGCCATAAGCCAGTGACACATTGTACAGGAGGTCAGGTCAAAAAAGTTAAATAACTAAAAAATGTAAAAACATTCAATGTAATATAATAAATTAAATGAAAGCAGTAGTAGTAATTAATAAAAAGGAGAAGTGACTTAAAATACAAAAGTTATAACACATGTAATAGAACAAATAGGCCTAAGATTAGTATTTTGTAAATAGAAGATAATACTTGTTAGACTAGGAAGATCAAGAAGAAAATATAGCAAAATGTATATAGTTTAATAACACAGATTATGTGAAAGTTTTATATGATGTAATGTAACTTTAGTAAGGGAGTATATTATTAAGTAAGTGCAAGAACATTTTTTTCTAATTACGGCTCCAAATATTATCCAACAACAGAACGAAGACTGGTTGTCATGGACGACAAAATGCGAGATATTTTGTTGATTCAACACTCAATTGTTATATATGAACGAGGACAGTTCAGTTGTCATAAATCGAGAAAAACCAAGAAAACCTAATGAATAAATTTATTGTCAATCAAAATTAATAAATACATTTACTAACTAACTAAAAAGACAGTTGATAGACTTCCGAGGCTATCAATCAGAGAATATAATTCTACCTACCAATAAAATTAAACAAAATTTCTAAAGAATAAAATTACTAATCAGCTACAGTCAAATGAGTAATAATGAAAATTAATAGTAAATAAATGAAGACAACCCGAGACCTGGAGAAGTCAAAGTAATTAAATACTTTAAAAACGAACAGAAAGAAAAATTAAAATTACGCCCTGAACCTCACTTTTTACAACTGAGCGAAGACTTAATACTACACAAATTCCATTGGGACCCGTAACCACCAGAAACGCAAATATTAGCGAAGATCAAGAACTGAAACTTCCACTACGTCCTGGGACACCAACACGAAACTTTTATTGAGAAGCTGGAGGCTGATATATTCCAGACATTCGTCATCATTCTGCTCCCAGTCTCCGTTCAGTGAAACGCGGGCATAACGAGTAACTTTGTCAACGTACGGTAAAAAACCAGCTCATGTTTAAACTTTATTTAATAAGATTTTATGATTAAATTGTAATACCTTGTAACATTAACTTGCATTTTCTGACCTTACTAATAGTCACAAGAACTTCATGTACCCTGTGATTAAGAAAAAATTAACAATATAATTAAACTTAAAAAACATCTAAACCCGAATTCAATAACTAATCGATTCTGTCCCGTGTGATCGATGTGTTGTATCTGTACTATGAGAAAACATCTGTTTTGAAAAGAATATAAAAAAATAAAGAATCTTTCCTGAAACTGATGAGTAATTATTATTTGTTAACGATTTAGTGTATTTTAAAGAACTTATAGTGTATAAAGGGAGAAACGAGAGGAACACCAGGCTCAACAACGTAACCTATAATAACCAGCCGACAATACACCACAGCGCTAGCTTGCGTACAGCTGTTGAATCACGAGAGAAGAGAAACTAATTCGCGGCAGCCGCTCTCCGCTCTCACGCTTGGTACAGGCTAGGCCTGAGCAGTAACAACATAAACATACAGTATACTAACTCATATTGTACACTATTCGGTCAGGACGGATTTAATTAATATAAATTGTTAGAGATAAGAACCTATTATACTTCTCAATAATTTTTTTATTACAAATTAACACTCAGAGCAGGTGATTGGCCACTCACAGAACAACAGTACCTTAACTTAAGAATAGCTGATAAGTTAATAAACAAACTGAAGAAGGACAGATAGAAAATTCTCCACCACTAATTCTATTTATATTACAAATTGGTGAACCCAACAGTGGGGATTAAGAAAAACATATACGAGAGTAAGCTATTTGTAACAAATTGACGCCGACAACGTTGGGGCTTTTAAACATTCTCTAATTTAATTTGTATTTGTAACAATATATATATATTGCAACAGTACAAACAGTAATGATACTGTGCATTGCCCAAATAAATAAAATAAATAATAAAAATGAATAAGTATAAATTAATAAACATGATTCAGATTGCATAAACTGAATCGTAGTAAAAATAGGGAGTAGAGAATTCATGCATGGACATGGAGTTTCGACACACCTGTCGCTAGCGTTGTGTATGCGTGTATTTTGTTAGTGTGTGTGAAACCTGTCCATTCCTGAAATGTAACCAACCCTTTTCAAGTAGAATAGTTATATGTTTATTGTTAATTATAAGAAAACTATGTGCGATAGGATAAAACAAAAGAGACCAAAGTGTGTAGAAATTATAGATAAATAAAATGTTAAAAAACCATACAGAGGTGACGAAAAGTGCAATTACTATACATAAAAAATGAATAACTCTTTTTGTGAATACCATAAAGAAGTGCAATTTACGTATAGTAATCACATAAATATTAGTGATCGATTGAGCATCGAGTGAGGTGAAACAAACTTCGTAATTCGCGAAAATAGGCGAAAATAGTGAATTGAACCAGAGTGGGGGTAGTAAAGCCTCGACAGAATCTGACAAGTTGAAATGTGTTCAGACAGGAATTTTTGCACGACCTGACTATAAATACCAGGTCGCGCTAATAAAGTTTCTTCTTCTCGATTCAACCATTGCCGCAGGAGGCTATGTCAGTCGACGACACAAATTCTCAATTATCGAATTATCGTAAGAGTCACCGGATCAACTAGCTATACAGCCAGAGCTGCAAAATACATACGATGAGGTCTATGGACACACCGGTAGCATATGACGTGAGACGAGACGACTATTAATCAGCACACACGGAGGACACGACCAGAGGACCAGAAAAACACGGAGGACACGACCAGGGGACCAGAAACATATGCAGAGGACACGACCAGAGGACCAGAAACACATGCAGAGAACATGACCAGAGGACACGACCGAAGGACACGGAGGACGTACAGATGAATAACCACGTCAAACGATGTGATAAAAAACACTTAATTACAGACAGTTGAAAGACACTAATTAAAGCTTGAATGGAAGACATTCAACCAATATTAAAATAAATAATTGTAAAAGCAGTAAAAATTAGAATAATATTTCTTGTACCAAATTTAGTAATTAGTAACGTAAATGATAAGAGAAATAAGTAATTTTTGAATTAACGTAATTAGTAAAGTCTTTGATGATAAAGAAATAAAATGCATATGCAGTAGAAAGTAAATCAAAGTAATATAAAAGAAGTTTGAATAGAAGTAAATTCATTTTTTGAAGCTAATGAATCAGCAATTGCAAAAATATGAACACACCATGAGTAAGCCGAGAGCAAAATAAACATTTTAAAGTAATTACAATTAGATAATAAGAGTTGTATATAACTTATGCATGTAATTTGTTAGCAATAAGTTATGTACGAAAACTTAGTACAAACGATTTAAACGATTTAATAATGAGTTATTGTTTAATACCCGATATGAGATATGTTGTTTAAATAAATAAATAATGGAACGATTTTTAAACTGAAATAACGTATCATCTTCTTATTACGATTACACCCATGAATTCAATACACAATATGTAAATGCATTTAAATTGGTTAACTTGCGTTGTATAAATAATTGTCTCCCAAAAGCATGAGGCTACACAAGTTAAATTAACTAGAATCAATAAATTTGTATTGTTGTAATTGGCGCTCCAAAAATCGTGGGGCTCCACAAATTTAAATAAACAACAATTTGTATTGTTGTAATATATATAGTAATATAATGGAACAGATCAAAATTTTATTATACTAATAAGGATATAGTGAGTGTGTAAAAATCACAAACTAGTCTATTATAGAGGAGATGAAAAATTATTTATTATACACACAAATATAGTTTTTAAAGAGGTATATTGTATTATAAATTGTCATGCATTGTAATTTGCAATAATAGTTTATAATGTTCGAAATATATCGTCTTTACTTGATTGAGGCTACGACCTCAGTATGTGCAATCCTCCGCTTCCTACAGCCACTCCCGTCCTGGCGTCCTCTTCGGCCTGGCGTCCTCTTCGTCCGGCGTCCTCTTCTTCCGTCGTCCTCTTCGTCCGGCGTCCTCTTTGTCCGTCGTTCTCTTCGTCTTGTCGTCCTCTTCTCAAATATGTTAAACACACAATGCTTATTAATTTCCCTAGAATAGTTTATTATTAATTGATATGTAACTTTGATCAATCTCAGGGTGAATATGGGTATCAATTTAGTAAGGTGTATTAGTCGTACACCTTCCACGTAATCTTGAAGTGTCTTTAAATTCCCTAAGCGGATATCTTAACTTACACGAAAAGTACTATACTATATTATAATTCTATTTAACTAATTTACTCCCTTGGCTCTGTACGCAGAACTTCGTACCGAATACCAAGGACTATGTTAAGTTATACTTTTCTATGTTCGCTCGAGAATAACTCTCTCACGCACGAGCACAACTTCACCTTGCAACTTCTACAGACAGACTGTGTCGATCTTTACTCTACAGAGAATGAATGTTATTGAATTTAGTGTTTTCCGATTGGCTAAACCCAAGTTACATGATTTATGCTTTCATCAGATATAACCTTTACCAGAAAGAGTTTGTATAAATATGCACTAACTTGCATTGACTTATCTACAAATTTTTATGACCCTATTAATGATAAGTGTTTCAAATTGAGTTTTTCCTACTTAAAAAACCATATTTCTAAAATAGTTATGAACCATAGAGTACACTTAAATTGAAGCTATTTACATAAACAATTCATTGTCAAAGTTTCACGTCGATCTGTTAATTACCGCGGAAGATATAGCGATCACACGTTATCACACCCGCACACGCGCACAAATTCCCTCACAAAAATACATGGCAATAAATAACATCATTTTACGGAAAATTTGGTATACCCTACATGCTTATCCATTTCTAAATACAACAAAACTTATGGCTAAAAGACAAAGTATTACATAAAACCAATTTAAACATGAAAATGCTTGTCATCCATGTGCTCTGATATAAACAACATAGCTTATCATCCTGTGTTCCGTTGAAATATATATATATATATATATATATATATATGCATATTAATATGCATTTCAGCATATTTAATATTTATACTGAAATTACCTCAAGATATTTTATTTTCCTTATTAGGAACATGTTTCGAGAACCCCTGTGTTCTCATCCTCAGCCATCGTGATCTTGCGTCTGGTGATGTAATAATAAACAAACTTAAAGAACAAAATGAAGACACACAATATATTACTGAAATAAAAAATAGCCTCCTACTAATACTAAAACAAAATTACTTTGAATTCAATAGCAAAAGTTTTCAACAACAAGAAGGATTGGCAATGGGATCTCCATTATCTAGCATAATAGCAGAAATATTCTTACATCATATAGACACCAAAATACAAAATATTATAAAATCCTTTAATCCAAGTGGCATTTGGATAAGATATATAGACGATGGGCTATGTGTATCAAGTAACAAAAACACAAATGCAGATAACATATTAAAACAACTCAATAACATACATCCAAAAATACAATTCACAGAAGAAAAAGAGAAACATAACAAAATCAACTATTTAGACATAACCATCACAAGGTACAATAACCATCTACAATATGCAATATACAGAAAACCAACTTCCACTAACATCATTATACCTAACCATTCTGACCACCCACCACAACATAAAATGGCAGCATTCTATTCACTATTTAACAGAATGTACAAAATGCCCCTAAACAAACAAGAAACAGACAAAGAAAGAAATATAATTTACCAAATTGGTTATGAAAATGGATATAATAAAAATACTGTAAACAAAATAGAAAATAAAATCAAATATAAAATAGAAACTGAACAATTAAGATTTAATCAAAATGAACAAAACAAAAATAATAACAACAATAAAAAATGGGCCACATTCACATACATAAATAATAAAATGACAAAGCTAACAAAACTATTTAAAAACACAGACATTAAAATAGCATACAAAACTAATAAAAATTATCTACAAAAACTAAATAACCCACACAACAAAGATAATACAACAACCAATGGTATATACAAAATTGAATGCCAAGATTGCAATAAATGTTACATAGGACAAACAAAAAAACAACTGAAAAAACGTTATTTTGAACACCTAAACGCATACAAAAAAAAAACAGAAATATATAAATCTAATTTGGCCACACATGCAATAAACACTGGACATGAATTCCCAGACATAACCAACATGACACTAATAAAACACATACCACACAAAGCACCATAACGAACATTTGGGAAAATTTACAAATATACAAACATAAAACACAAAACAAACTAATACCTGAACAAATACAAATCAATACAAAACATGACACAATATTCAAAGCACTCAACATCGAAAATACACAAAATACTAATACATACACCACAATCACACACAATAATACCTCTTAAAAATACCAGAGACCAACAAGAAACCAAAATAGCGTCCAGCCAACACACAAATACTTTACCAGACGCAAGATCACGAAGGCTGAGGATGAGAACACAGGAGTTCTCGAAACATGTTCCTAATAAGAAAAATAAAATATATTGAGGTAATTTCAGTATAAATAATAAATATATTATATACATCAAGAAACGGACTGTAGCAAAAAGTGTTTGAATATATATATATTTATATATTTGCAACGATATGTTTAGCATAAGTCTATGTATCAACCCCTGGCTGAGGTATGATAACATACGAACGCACGTATGAGATGTAAAAGATGTAAATAATAAAAATAATGTAATAATTAAGCGTTAGGTAGAAGAGATAAGTAGGGGGGGCTTATGACACTTTTACCCCGGATGTGACGTCATCCCCCACTCTTTTGTCGCGAAATTCAAAAATAGTGGTGGTGGGGGTAGACTTCCGGTGCTGTGTGTCGTCCAAGCCAGAGGTGGGGATGGATTAGGGGGTAGTGGGGTATCGCACGTGACAGTGGTGGGCGTGACGAAGTTGTGAGTCGTAGGTCGGCCATGTTCTCGGCGTGGGCCATTTTGTGTGCGGCGATGTTGTAGGTTAGGGGGTCATCTATGCGTTGATTGGTGGAGGCGGGGCCGCCGTTCGATGTTCGCCGTTCGCGGTTCGCCGTCCGGCGGCGGCCTGGCCGCGGCATGGTCGTGGCTTGATCATCGCCAGGAGTGGTGGGGGGTTATCGTCTATGTTGTCGGCGTCGTCCATGTTGTCGGGTGGAAAATGATTGTAGGTGGTCGGCCATGTTGAAAAAGCGCGAGGTTGTCAAGTTGTGTAAGAGTGTGCTGGTTAAGGGTCGGCCACGTTGCCAACTCGTGCATGCGTTATAGTGTACGGGTTTAGATATGTACGGATTTTTCCGGAACGTCGGCCATGTTGGAAAAGCACGACGTTGCCATCTTGTGCATGTGTGCTGGTTAAGCGTCGGCCATGTTGCCAACACGTGCATGTGTTATAGTGTACGGGTTTAGATATGTACGCCGCTACCGTCAGGATATCGTTGCAGTTGAAAATCAATTCACTTGTAAAAATTGAATATCAGACATTTGTGCATAGAAGATAAGTATTACTATATATAATATTCTGATTGACACTTCACTTGTAAGAATTATGCAACACGCATCATGCATGGAAAATAATTACTGTTTATATTAATCTAGTTGGTATGTAATATCTATGAGTTAATTTGAATAATAAGACGCAAGCCGCGGGTGATGTAATTGACTCCCACCGAGACCATTACACAGCATGCACGTGTGGGGTTATTTATATCCGCTTACATAAGAATGTCGACTGACCATCTGTTATCGCAGTGTGTGAACCTAGTGAAGGCGGGAGGGATATATTCAACTTAGTCGTCAACAGTTAATTTGTTTAACAAGATGCAAGCCGTGGATGATGTAATCGACTCCCACTGAGACCGTAGTGTGTGAACTTAGTGAGGGCGTGAGGGCTTTATTATGATGCTAAATAAAACAACAAATAGGGAGATAGTTGAGGAGGGGGAAACCGGCGAGTGGGATCCACTCAACGTACACTAAGCGGTTATTTTTAACCGTGTGAACAGGATGCAAGCTGCTTTCCCACGCTATGTTCAGCGGGTAGGTGGGGGGAGACGACTCGGTTATTTTTTTAGACAGGGTGATGTCATCGACTACACTCGAGCGTGTGGGAACAAGTCGATGGTGCTAATTGTTTTATGCATGTAGACAGGATGATGTAATCGACAGAAAGGCGACAAGTGATATTTTTATGATGCTAAATAAAACAACAATGTATGCAATTAGTAATTTACCAGAAACCTATTAATTAGTCTAAAATCCGATACAACCCACTCGCGTAAAGCGTGTACTCTTTGATTTGTACATATTTCCGGAAATAAGCGGTGCACGAGAGAGGCTGTTCCGTGTATTGAATGTAATTGTTAGAGTTTAGGACAACTGAAATCTTCTAAATTTATAATATTAAAATGTACAATACGCTTCTCCAGAAATCTTTTTTCTGTAATCCTTTTACGAACACATAGTTAAAAGGAAACGTGTACTTTACTAATATCGACACAAGATGTTCGTACGATGTGTCCCCGTCCGTCCACTCTAATCTATGATAATGCTCCGTTAACCAGCGGTTTGTCCTCACGTGTTTGTGATTCGAAACGATCGTGTTTACTAGAGATGCAAATATCCAATGCCTGCTGGCAAATGCGGTGATGTCCATAATGGCTAGTTCCTTGACGAGTTCGTTTCCATCGTCGTCAACGAAACAGTGAAAGTCAAGTATGACTGCTATCTCGTTGTCGATCACCCTTTTTTCGTTACAAACAGTGTGTTCGGTGTCACTAGGAACGCTGACGATCCGTCCGTCTCGCGAAACAGACACGTTGTATGACGTGAAACGCTTGTAAAGAATTTTTTCGGGACGTTTATTTTGTACCTTATCTCTCGTCACGGATCACTGCAATACATTTATGTGTCAAGACATCGTCTACAAAGATTTCTACAGGGTACAGTACTGCGTGCTTTAAGTCGCCACAACGTCTGTACTCGTACGGAGTTAACAGCTCCATGCGTCCGTCCACAACGCGTGCTGACCAAACACAGATATACGAGATTGATGTAGGTATAAACACTTCCGTCACAGCAGCACCAGTATAGATTTTCAAACTTGTATATGACGTGCATAAACTGAAACGTTCTTGACCTTTTTGAAACTGGAGTGAACTATAAATATGCTCTCATGTAAGCGGTGTATTGGAATCTGCATAAGGGACATGCATTTAGAGTGATGGCGCAATTCACGCATGTGACAAAATGTCGACAGGGAATAAGTACAACTTCGACGATTTGTGCGTAACAAACTTTGCACATTGTACCCTGATCCGGTCCCCCTTCTTTTTGTTTATTCTCTTTGCTCGTGTCGGTGCGATGTTCTTTCTCTGCTACCACTGACGCTGTTGCTGCTCCCGGTTCGGTAATGATACCCAACGCCTTAATGATAAATTTTGTATCTTTCACTAACATTACGTAAGAGCAGGCAGGGAAATGACATACGTGTTCCATCCAAGCGTTTTCTCCACGTTTCCATTTGTTTAAACCGCCTCCACAGCAAAAACAAATCACTCTGTCGTCGCATCCATTGTAAAAGAAACCCGCTTCGGCGAGTTCTTTAGGCGTTATAGTCAACGATATTGGCCAGTCTTTAAAACTCTTTAAACGGTTTTCAAAACTTTTGTAACGTCGGTGCGGTGATATGATTTTTTGAATCAAGGCGACCTGCACTTCTTTATCGTCCGGTGATACGGACTTGCTCATCGTTGTCGGTTCACCACATTGTCTGAAATAGCGATTGTCGTTGGGATTGATATCATCATCATCGAGATCTTGTGAAAGCATCTTGTGCGTCCACTCACGACTCGTGCTGTTGAAACACTGATCGAAGAATAGGAGTGGGAGAAGACGTTTCCTCCTCCAAAAAGAGGAGGAGAGGGGTTACAGGTATTAAGAAAATAAAGTACATGAAAATTGATTACCTTTTTTTTTAATATAAAAAAACATACATGAAATACGTACATATTATTCTAACAAGCAACATATTATTTACAAAAAAAAAAAACAATATTATACAGAGTGACTTTAATTGTGTTTACGCACTGTGTTTGACAGTGGAGTGTACACGTTGAGCGAATCGTGCAGTATCAAGCAGTAGGCCGTAGTCTGAGTGGGGAAATTCGTCGATGACTCGAATTCCAATCTGACATCAACCGGTGAAGACTTAAGCGATTCGTCCTGTCTGCTACAATCAAAGACGAGAAACGGTGCTTTCGTTATGAACTCAGTCGGTGTTAAAAGTACGTTAGGTTGAGTTCTATGGTAGTACGATTTTTGAAATCGTGTATACATGTCGTACAGCAGAGCATAACGCCCGTTATCGATATCCAGGTTCAGGTTATCGTATGGGTAGTGTTTGTCGTTCAGAAAGAGTCTCGCGTTGGTCACCTTGCAGTGATCGAATTCGCCTGCGTGTTTCTTCAGATTGTTCTTTCTGGCGGTCTGGAAGGTGAGTATCATGTACCGTGGTTTCTCCAGTTGTGTCGTTGTTTTCACCGTCCAAGTTTGTCTGTCGGTCGTCGGTAAAGCCGGGTACTCGTGCAGTTCCCAACTACGAAACGGTAAGAATAGCGGTAGATCCTTGCGTATGATTTCCAACAATCATATCCGTACTTCGTTGTTCACGTACACGAACGGAATCATCCAAGAGATTTTGGTCAGTTCTGTATCAGCGTTAGTGGGCGGATCCGTGGACGAGAACAGAGCGTTAACGTCGGTGGAAGTGCGCAACAGTATCAGTTCCTGTTTCATGTGTAATATAACGTGCGTGAAATCCTCGGCGAATCCCATCAGCATCCTCAACGGTATGCAAAAGTTGAATTCCTCGTTTTTACCGGTCGACGTTAACTCGTTAGCTGTAGGAGCAACCCAACCGGCGTTTTGCATCGAAACAACGTCCTGTTTGCCGGCAGATAGCATGGTTTTAATAGTGGACGTGATCCCGACGCTCTTGGTACGATCCACTTCCACGCCGGCCAGTTCGTAACGGATTTCTTCGAAGAGAAACGCGATCATCGGATTGTTGACCATTTTCATGTTCGTGGTACCGGTGCTGCCGGTCTTTTTGCTTAACTTGCCTCCAATGTACAGAAAACTTTTTACCGGCAAAGTGAAGACTTACTGTTGCAAGATAGGTATGCGTATCTCATCGTTATTTCCGTATCGCGACGTCGACGGGTATGGTGCGTGTGGATGATATTCATAATGTGTAATGTTGTCTTCAAAAAACGGACGTCGTTCGACCGATAAGACGATACCGCTGTCCGCCATGTTACTTGTTTTTCTTGAGTTTGAATCCTAGTGAAATAAGGTAGCGTCGGTTAGTTGCTGTTAACTGTGTCAACGACGAACGTCTACTGATACCTTTTCCGAAAGTGTCGTCCTCTTTTATCTTTTGGTGTGAGCCACCGCTCTTCATCACCGGTGTATCGGTGAAATAAAATCCCATGATTACTACACACGTTTCAGATGTATACTGTAACTAGACGTTTATCCGGTTTGTTGATTTTGTATTATTTACTTTGTTAAATTTAATAGTGTGTAGCGAGCCGTTTTATACCTTGTCTCAATACTTACTAGTCGACCGTATTTCTCATCGCTCGGTTCAAATTTTTCCGCCTCGCCGCCTGATTGGCTCACCCTGTCTGGCCGAGTCGAATTCGTCAACTGTCGTATGTTTATTGTTTGTGTCCCAAATTCTTATATTATTCTTTTTAAATCAATCAAACATACAGCAATTGAGAAATATGAAAATTTATTGAACCCATTCTTTATATTACCTGGTCAATTACAGTTGATCAATGAAACATATATTTATTATAATTCCGGCGTTTACAAGTTGCTCGGTTGGCAGCGTCTTGCTCGTTCAGTTCATACGTACAATGGCACAATGGCGTACAGGTTTTGTTTTAATTAATAATAATTTTATCTCAGGGAATAAGTTCTTTGGACTACAGAAGTTGGATTACAGACTAATAAATGCACATAAATTATAACATTCCTTATATCTAATACACAATATTTGATATTTTAAAACATGAAAAGTAAGTTATTGGCAATGAGAAATAGTGCACGCTTGGTTAAGTTCTTGTTAGCAAGCAGTGGCGAAGCTAGTAGTTAATGAATGAGTAGGCAAAAATATTACCTTAAATTTTTTTTAAGGAATCACTAAAAGGGCAGTGGTTCAAATCGGACGCTGAGGTAGAGTTTGCTGTTAGCGAATGGTTCCGGAAACAGCCGTAAGAATTTTACTAGCAGGGAATCTACAGATTAGTGCAAGAGTGGGACTCATGTCTTAATGTTAATGGAGACTTCTTTTAAAATCGTTGAATAAAAAATGCTTTACAGCTCTAAACGTGTTTCTATTAAACAATCCTTGCATAAGTCATACACAATAATACATCTGATTAAACTTCAAATTTTTAAACTTGATTAGTTTCTATATTATATGTTTAATGTTACAAACAATTCAAAAAACAATCTTGATCATCTGTTAGTTCAGCGGAATAACCGGCACACTTTTAATAACCGCATAAAATAAGCACACTTATAAACAACACAGCGCGCTTTAACTTAACTGTTTGCACCATAGAATTGAGACATGCCTCAACGCTCTATGTGTACAGCACGAGACAATCCCCCTCCCCCGCACTTCCCATTCGCGCCAGCACATTGCTTACATACGATGTATACAAAAAACTCTGAGGCAAGTTCACGTTGCCTCATTCGCTTTATGCCGAATCTCACCTATCACCATCTAGCGGTCGCTCAGTAAAGCACATTTCGGCTTAATAAATTCGACAGTCACAGTAACAATGTATAATCTTTACGTTACGTAGTTCATACATATTTATAATTTTTATTCTACAGAATTTTTAGGGTAGGCATTGCCTCAATTGCCTCCATGTAACTTCGCCACTGTTAGCAAGTTATGTTTTTGAAAGTATTTTAATATAAAATCAAAGTTCAGTGATTGATATGTTTTATCGAAAGTGATTATTTAATCAAGTTCAGTTCAAAAGTTAATTTTGTGATCTGTGAAGTGAAAATAAGATAGTTCGTTTACTATGGGTAATTGAAAGTTCATTTTGGGGTGAAGTATTTAATTTATACTCATCGATTCCTTGACGTAGCTTCTCTTGTGATCCTCTTTTCTTCTGGAACACGTCTAAGAGTCCTTTCTTCTTTGGATTGGCTGGGATCCCCGTTCAATTGGTTGAAATTCAATGTTCAGCTTCCATCAGTTCTTGTAGATGATCTTCTTCCTCAGGTTGAGTTAGGTCCCTTTAGTTCTTTCTCCAGAATTGGTCGGGTATTAATTTAATTTACTTCCTTCCAAGTTTTGGCCATGATATTAGTTGTATAAATGTTTTAATTACTGGTCATCTCATCAGTGGTTGTTTAAAATATTCTTCTTACACTTCTTCTTTCAAATTTGGAAAAATTTAAAGCTTTTAAAATTAATTTGGCTTCAAGGGCTTCATACGTCCACCCTCTATGTTAGTCAATAATGAAGTAAGTAGATTTCAACGGTCATGCTATGTAACAAGCTGGAGTTGTCATGGTAACCTTTCAAATTATACTAGTTCTCATTGGTCAACATATTATAACATTGTTATAATCTAACGTTTTATTTCTGTTCAAATATGTAAAAATCCTTTAAATTATGATTACTTTCTTATGCTAGTATTAATATTAATTATACTAACACCATTGTTCTGCTTTTTTACTAAAGATTATTTTGATATCCCTCATGGTTACTTTTGATTAGTTAATAACATTTTTCTTATTCTCTTATTGATATTTCTTTTGTAATTATCTTTAAACTGAATCATATTTATATATTTTTATACCTGATACACTTGCTTAAGTACTTAAACATTTTGTATACTCTAATTGACCCTTGGTTATTGTTTTCTTTTTAAACTTACAAAATTCCTTCCTTCATGCTAGGCCTAAATCCTAGGTTTCCCAATACTCCTATTCAACATTCTTTACAATTCATAAACTTTATTTATTGGTTCATTGAACATTTTTTTTATAGAAACAGACAAATAAAAAAACATTGGTGCTTTTAACAACACACCTTTTATTATTAAAATATTTTCTTACCAGGTTCAAGCCTGAAATTAAACTTATAACTGTTATTGGTTTCTTACTTCTATCTCACCTATCTTCTAAGTTAATTAATTCTATGGTTTTTTACAATAACGAAACTCTTATAATAATAATTTTTAACAGTACCTTAAACAATATAACTCACTTACAAATTCCTTCACTAAAATATAGTGTCTGCTTCTCCTATCTTCCACTCTAATAACTTAACTTTTACCTTATTTTTTGTAATTCTTACTTACTATCACTTAAATTAATAATGGTACAATTAGTTTCATTACTTTTTAATTAAATTCACACGTGAGGGTAGCGGTGGGGCGTTGGACCACATAATCTCCTTAGAACTCGTTCTCTCACGGTACCAACCGCTGGCCGCCTCCAGTTTCATCCGCACACCCCCTGAATTGTCTCGCACTAAATCCATCATCAACGTGAACAATACAGGCGATCAAATGTATTTCGTATGGTCAGTGTTGGCCGCTCTGTTTCCTCAACACTCACACAACGATCGCATATCCAAATACAAACCACATATCCACAGTATCATCACTTCTGGTATAACTTATCCCACCCGACTATGCGACATTGTAAAGTCCGAACAAGAAAATTCTGACGTTTCTATAAATGTTTTCGGTTACAAAGAAAATGAAATTTACCCGTTAAGAATAACTCCTTCCAGCGGCAGACGACATCATGTTAATCTATTACTTCTTACCGCTGACGACCGAAAACATTACTGTTTAATAAAAAATACGAGTCGCTTACTGTCTTCACTAACCAAACACGACGGGCGTTCTTTCTATTGCGATTACTGTCTGCACAGGTTCTGCGAAGAACGGCTCCTTACCGAACACGTTCCCCATTGTTCACCGTACGGCGAACAAAGAATTCGTTTACCCATGAAGGAGTAGGAAAAGGTTATGTGCTTCAAAAATTACACTTACTGCCATAAAGTCCCTTTCGCGATATATGCAGACTTTGAATCGTTCATCGTCCCTTGTCATCGCTGCGACGCTCCTCCGCACACATCGTCCACCACAACGGAGTCGTTACATCTTCCTTCAGGTTTCTCCTACCTCATAGTCGACCACGAGCGTAATATTTTCAAACCTCAGGTCGTTTATCACGGTGAGAACGAGGTAGAGACCTTTCTCGATAGACTAATCGTTGAAGAGCGTGAACTGTACAGGTTCATGCGTACCATTGTGCCCATGACTATGAGTGATCGTGACGTATTATCTTTCGCGAATGCCGTCGTATGCCATCTCTGTGAAAAACCACTGACCGATGACGATAAGGTGCGCAACCATTGTCATCTGACCGGACGATACCTGGGCGCAGCTCACAACGTCTGTAACCTCAACTACGAGACTCCCCAACACATACCAGTCTTTTTCCATAACTTACGAGGTTACGACGCACATCACTTGATACAAGGGTTGGGTATATACAAGAATCACAATCTCACTTGTATCGCTACCACTAGCAAACGCTTTGTATCAGTGACGTTGGGTGCCCTGCGTTTCGTAGACACGTTGCAATTTTTGAACACGTCCTTGGATACACTTGTTGGAAACTTGCGCGCGAGCGGTAAACAAGGATTTCGCTTTAACAAAGTAATGTTTCGAAGAACACTTCGAGCTACTTTTACGTAAGGGCGTGTACCCTTACGATTACATGACGGGTAGCGAGAAGTTCGACGAAACACGTCTGCCTGCACGCGAACACTTTTTCAACAGGCTGAGTGAATCGTCCGTGTCGGACGAAGATTACGCTCACGCACAGAACGTGTGGCGGACTTTCGGAATCCGTACGCTGGGCGAATATCACGATCTTTATCTGAAAACAGACGTACTGCTGCTGGCCGTCGTCTTCGAGGCGTTCGGTGAGATGTCCACGCGGTACTACCAGATCGATCCGGCTCATCTTTACTCGCTTCCTGGTGTCGCTTGGCATGCGATGTTAAAGATGACCGGTGTGCGACTGGAGCTGTTGACAGATATAGATCAGCATCTTTTTATTGAATCGGCCGTTAGCGGTGACGTTAGCATGGTACCCAACCGCTATGCCAAGGCCAACAACCCGCTAATCGCCGACCAGTACGATGCTTCAAAGCCGACCTCTTTCATATTGTACACCGACTGGAAAAACCTTTACGTGCAGCCATGTCACAACCACTCCCTTACGGCGACTTTAGATGGCTCGATCATAACGAAATCGACTCACTGGACGTGTGAACTCTGAGTGATGACAGTGACATGGGCTACATACTAGAGGTCGACCTGCACTATCCATCCGAACTTCACCTTCACTCCGATTATCCGCTAGCGCCTGTCCGTTCCTGCGTCAATCCCGACATACTTTCACCGTACACTATACGACTCCACACACGATTGCACTATACAAAAGGGTATAGCTGATCGGAAACGCCTTCGTCGTCCGTTCCCAAGTTGCTGACAACTTTGGACGACAAGCAAAAATACGTTCTTCATTTTCGAAATTTAAAGTTGTATCTGAATCTTGGCCTAGAATTGAAAGCGATCCATAGGGTGTTGAGTTTTAAGCAAATAGCGTGGATGAAACCGTTTATCGATTTCAACACGCAAAAGAAAGCAGCAGCCACCAACAGTTTCGAAAAGGATTTTTTAAACTGATGGTCAACGCCGTCTATGGCAAATCGCTGGAGAACGTAAGGAAACGAATAGACTTCCAACTAGTCTCTAACGAACGACGGCTGCAGAAACTGGTTTCCAATCCACGGCTAAAGCGTATGATCGCTTGGTCGACTGATGACTTGGTCGGACTGGCTTTACGAATCAGAACGATATTCCTTTTCCGTCCGGTATACGTAGGCTTCACAGTACTCGATGTCAGCAAATTGATAATGTACGATTTTCATTATCGGTACGCTGTCGCCAAGTACGGTCGACGATTGACGTTACTGATGACCGACACAGACAGTTTACTTTACAGCATACGGACGGACGATGTGTACTCTGATATGAAAGAGGATCTCCACCTTTTCGACACGTCGGACTATCCCGCAGATCATCCTTGTCATTGCGACGACAACAAAAAGGTCGTGTGGAAGTTCAAGGATGAAACCAATGGGAAACCCATCAGGGAATTCGCCGGACTCAGAGCTAAATGTTACTCGCTCCTGTTGTCCGACTGCACCGACAAAAAGGTGGCGAAAGGTGTGCCAAGGACGGCAATAAAAAAAAGGTTACGTCATCGGTTGTACAGCGAGCGTCTTTTCGATAGTCGTACGGTTTTCACCTCTGCCGAGTGTATACGAAGCGATCGTCATAAGCTGTACACGCAACGTTTAACAAAACTTTCCCTGTCACCTTATGACGATAAGAGGTACGTACTGGACGACGGCGTAACTACACTCGCGTACGGACACTACAGAACGTGTAAACGGACGTTAACCGATGACGATGCTGGTCCTAACGTGAAGATGCTGAGGTACACGGACCAGTAACTCACGGTAAGAATAAACTTGTATTTCAAGTATAAAAATTATTTATTACAATCACAAAGTGCAAATTCAATAGATTTTCACTGAGTAGGGGGCGAGGTAGACGACTAGACGTCAACAGTTAATTTGTGTGTGTAACAGGATGCAAGCCGTGGATGATGTAATCGGCTCCCGCTGAGACCTTCACACACCATGCACGTGTGCAGTTATTTTTATTCGCTGACTGGTCATATGTTATCGCAGCGTGTGAACTTTGGGAGGGCGGGGGGCCTTATATATCTTTCGTGTACATATCTTATTTCGATGTCTATACATTTTGTTATATTTTATTTTTCAGTAAAATACAACTGGAGCCACGGTCACAACCGCAACAGCGACAGCCTCAGCCGCCACGTCCTCAGACACCACTGCAGCAGATGCACCCTCAACCGCAGCCGCATCGTCAGTATCTTCGGTTGCCGTCCCCAGATGCTCCAACGCAACTAAGAACGGGCGTCATGTTCAAAATTCTTGATACAGTGGAACCAAGGGCGCACGACAACCCCATGTTGATGAGACTGCTGCTACGAAGGTCCTTACCAACGCGGTGTTGGACCCTAGGAGAGGCCTGCCCCGTCCAGGGTATGCTGCCGCACACCACATGTGGTGAACCGTACACGAAGGAGGAGAGACTCCTCGGGTTGGTATGCGCCGACACATTCCATTATCGGTGTATAGTCAACTGGTTTCGGATCATGGCGTTGGAGGGGGCGGAACCGAGATGTCCGCAATGTCGGTTCTACGCGTTCGAAACGAGAGTTCTACACTTGTATACATTTTTGAGGTATGTTACAGTGTTCATAAACGTTATTCTAAACCATCCTACTCGCATTAACCGTACGTCACTAATACTGTTTCTTTTTTTCTGTTACAGATGGACAAACATTCCTACCCAATTTTGTCAATGTATATTTTGTATATATACCCGATTTTGCACTGTATATTTTGTATATATGTGTATATTTTGTTGTAATAGTTTGTCATTGTGTATTTTTTGTATATATTAAATGTAAATAAGTACGATTACATATGTTTTTCATTTGATTTAATTGTCCACAATTGTCATTGCGCTTATGTTTATTGTATTGCGTAATTGTCACTTCATAGTAACTGTCAATACTGTGTGCGTTTACATAATATTTATTTTGCTTAAACATATTTCATTTTGATTTAATTGTACACATTTGTCATAGTGCACTTGTTTATTTTAATTTATACTTAGTTTACTTAGATGTATTTCGTGTACATATTATGTATTTTGTAATTGTCACTAGTGTGTGGTTTATATATTATGTATTTTAAATTGTAATATATTTTGATTACATGTATTTTAATTGTTTTTAATTAAACGGTATTGCTTTAATATTTTTATTGTATTTAATTTCAAAAGTCCTTCCAACATTAACACTATTCACCACTATAGTAATACTTATCTTCTATTCACAAATGTGTGATATTCAATTATGCACCGAAGGACCGAGTCATCGAGAGTTTCGCAGTGATGATGTGCACATTTTTTATTTTTACAATATATACTTACCACAAAGACATGCATTCGAATTTACATTTCACAAGTTGACAACAATGCAATACACGTCACTCAGTCTCTTCGCATCGACGATATCCGGACGGCGGCGGCCTACATATCTAAACCCGTACACTATAACACATGCAACAGTTGGCAACGTCGCGCTTTTCCAACATGGCCGACGTTCCGGAAAACGCCGTACATATCTAAATCCGTACACTATAACACATGCACGAGTTGGCAACATGGCCGACCCTTAACCAGCACACTCTTACACAACTTGACAATCTCGCGGTTTTCCAACATGGCCGACCACCAACAATCATTTTCCATCTGACAACATGGACGACGCCAACAACATGGACGATAACCCCCCCACCACTCCTGGCGGCTATCAAGCCACGACCAGGCCGCGGCCAGGCCGCCGCCGGACGGCGAACCGCGAACGGCGAACATCGAACGGCGGCCACGCCTCCACCAATCAACGCACAGATAACCCCCAACCTACAACATCGCCGCACACAAAATGGCTGACGCCGACAACATGGCCGACCTACGACTCAGAACTTCGTCACGCCCACCACTGTCTCGTGGGACACCCCACTACCCCCAATCCATCCCCACCTCTGGCTTGGACGACACACAGCACCGGAAGTCTACCCCCACCGCCACTATTTTTGAATTTCGCGCCAAAAGAGTGGGAGATGACGTCACATCCGGGGTAGAACTGTCATAAGCCCACTACTGAGATAATAAAAAGAAATAAACGTAGTAATTAATTTTAAATAAATAAATAATTGTAAGTGAGCTTGCATATGGATTTAAAGGCCTAGTTGATTTTTAAACGCAGCGAAGGGAAGAAAGAAACACGCGCCGACCGGCATAGCGACAGGCAGCTGCGTGTGTATCAGTCTGCGTGTGTGTGTTAGTGTTAGAGTGTAAACGAAGAACAAGTTGAATTATGCATACGATTGTGGAAAATTTTACACAGTTTTTTAAGTACTGAACGAAAACAAGAAGTCACACGAATCAGAGACATATGTAAAAATAAAGCTGGCGCCTGGCGCTACACTTAGACATTAAGTGGTCTATGATCGTGGGAACCGTTCAGCCACCGTGTGAAAATTTGCCATAACTTCCATAGTTTACACACCTTAATGTTCATAATTTGCATAAGTTAAGTTTAATAATGTACCTAACGATTTGTAAAATAATATTTGTAAAAAAGTGTGCGCTTCATAGCAAGACGCGTAGGTTGTAATAAGCAATTAAATCGACGCACGGACCTGTTCAATTTTGTCCAAACAGTTCCAACAGGAATGGAACGACGGGAGGAGTATAAAACCCTAGCGAGCGACACACACTTTCTCAGATCATTAACAGACACTACGTGAAATTCACGCATCTCGCAACCGCGAATTTTATAAAGTTAAGTAATGTTTTAAACTGTATTACGTAACTTGAAGTGCGATGGGACCGGCAGTATGTCGGTGAAAGTATTAGTGAAACACGATTTATTTAAAAGACTATAATATCGTAATCTACGAGGAGTCGTAACTTCGATGAACTTCAAGAAGTCCACGTAGAACTTCGAGACATCCACGAGGGACAAGACGAGGAGAGGAGAGGAACCAGAGCAAGACGAGGAGAGGACACAGGGACAGCCACCTGCAGCTACATCCAGCCGTACACCATCACGACCAGAGGTCCACGTCAGAACCCAGCATCCAGTAGACGGAGAGAGTAATTTCAACGACGTAGAGACAGAGAAGGTGATACCCGAATAGGATCCCAAACTCGAGAGTCCAGGTGACGGTAACGACACAGTTAAATGGTTGCAGAAATATGCAGGTGAAGTCAGTCATTTATTTAATATTATAAATGACCCTGAGGTCTATCGAAAGAAGGTTCTAGATTCCATATAAAGTTTTGTGCCGTGGTGATATAGAAAAGTAAACACCACGGCCACTTAAATTTATTTTCCGTGCGTGCGGCGCGCTATCGCAGTTTGTTCGATGTCAGCATTGATACTGAAATCAAGTTTGTCCACTGCTACCGTGAGTGGTGACGTCATTGGGAAGGCGGTGGTTTTCGCTTATTAACGAAATTTAGTCAGCTGCGTCGGGGTTTGTATAAGTTAACGTCGCGACGTGCGTCGTGCTCTCTTTTCTCGTTCAACCTCGGGGGCGGCTGGATTGTGATGGCGTACTTGACTATGCTTAGATAAGCTTCATAAAGAGCTTCAGGTTTCTCCGCCTAGTCGAGGGGAAAGAGGTCCAGGTCATGGGCACACTTCATCTACGCCCATCCGCAGAGCCTGCGTAAGAAAACCTCCCCAGCGCCATCACGCCATCCGGCCTCGTCTTTCACACGCCACGAACATGCAGGAACGTCTGTAGTGCCCGCCGAAAGATCAGGTGGGAAAATTCCATTATGTAACTGAAATCACACTCGAAGTGCTCAGCAGATTGTCGGGCAACACACACGCTAAAATCTATACCTCAATATTAAACTCATGTTTAACATTCCTGAACATGTTTAGTGAAAACATGAAAAAGTGTGGACATTACTGACTGGGTTCTAAGTAGCTTATAAGCATTTGTGCTGTGATTTGTATAGAGTCATGGGTTACCTTTCAATTATTTAAATATTTCACTCTAGTTCTGTAAAAAGACAAAAGAGTTTAAAACCTTTTTTAAACGATATTCTGAGCTTAAGAAAATGTAATATTCGCAGAGTGCTTGCATCTGCCTGCCATGTGGCTGGGGATACTGCATGTTTCTATTTGTTATCTAATTTTTCACAATTTAAAATTTTTCTCTATTTGGTCATTTTGCTGGTTCGGTTTTTATTCAAAATTTATTCTATTACGTTAATCCCTCTACTGGATTAATTTACACCTTATTTTAATTTAATTAACTTACACTTAACTTAATATGTGAGACTTAATTTTATTTCAACTACTAGTTTACTTAATGGGTTTCATTAACTGATTGGTTTAAATCTAATTATTTTTTTTAACTACTTAAACCTCGGTTACTGTGATGACAGTTTTCCATTGATGTGATTAATCCTAGTAATGGGGAACAGGGAGATGTAAGTACTGCGACACACTTGAGTTATGTTTCTTTGAATTTAATTATTAATCATTAGTTTTCTAATTATCGATTATTATTGTATCATTTAATTATCATGGATTGTTTGCTCCAGACATTTATACTTGTTATGTGTTTATAAATAGTTCCTGCATTATTCATGCAATGCAAGCTGTTATAAAATAGAGGAAGTTAAAGTCAGAATTATAATACTCATAATTTGGGGAGGTTGGCATGCCATTGTTATATTTGTAGAAAATACTTTGAAATATTTCATGTAGTTACTCCACCGAGTGACTGCAAATACTGTGACACTTTTTGTGACTTAAACCATTATGTGAAATTTAAAGAAAGAGCTGAATGGAACACTTATAAAAAAAAAGAAAGATTGTAAACTAGTGTTAAAAAAAAGACTTAAATAAATCTTGTTACTGTTACTGTTGATCAGCTGTTTTCTTGCAAGACCTGTCACTATGGCTCAGCACATTTTATTTTCAATCTAGGCAACGTGCCTAGTCCTAAATATTAAGTTACGTCTCCCCCAGAAAAAAAAATTATTATTTTTTGGTGATTAGAAAAGGTGGGTGGAAAAATATTCTGGGTACAAGGGGGCTTTTCAGTTTACATAAACATTATTATATTTTTATTTTTCATAATGAATAATCAATAAATGTTCAAAGAATAATAATTGATAACAGAGAATATAACTTTATTAATCTCATAAATAAATGGTTAGTATAGAAACCATATTTTATTATATTTTTATATTTTATTAGATAATTAAATTCAAGTATGAGAGTTACTTAAATTGAAGATTGTTAATTAATTGAGACATTAGTAATATAATTAATTAAAGTAATAGAATGGTCTCTATTAGTATTTTTAATAAATGTTTAATTAATTAAAGTTTTTTATTAAGTGCTACATAATAAAAACCACACTTGCTAAGACAAGATGAATATTCAATTTCGTACTTGTTAATCACGTATTATAATAATATATGTGTTATGTATTATATGTCTGTGTAAATATTCCAGGTCATATATGTCTTAGGTTTGTGTATAATATGTCTTAGAATATAAGAGATAAGATTTTAACCACGTTATAATTATATTATATTCGTATCGAATATAAGGGTTCAAATAATAATTAACCCACACAACAATTAATAATATGATAATTTGAATTTTTTAAATAATAAACAAAATGAATATGATTTTACTAACAAAGTCGTACTAATTTCACAACCAATACTAAATCCTCTGTACTCTTTACTTGTATTACAATTATATAACGATATTCACGTGCTTATCCACACTCAATCAACTACCAAAGCCTACGACCTAGCTGGGAAACATCAAGGTAAATACTGCAGAAGAAGAGTATACCTTCGAGACGTGGGTAAGTGCGCGCAAATGAGTAACAGCATATGTGCAAAATTAAGTGTCTAAGAGTATCGTTTGAATATATATATATATATATATATATATATTGTAGTAAAACTAGATCTGTGCGTTTATTAAGTCACACGTTAAATGCGTCAATTTGTGATAAAGCTGTCGCTGATAATGGTGAACGCGATCGCGCTAATAAGCCGTCCCGAATCTTGTTGTCGTCTTCGTTGGAGTCTGTTTTTGTATTACAATTTTTAGTTACTTATTAATTTTGTAACTTCGATTATTCTTCTTCCTGGTGTTGCTGGAACTTTTGTTTACTTCGGGTATTCACTTTGGTTTCATTCCTTTTTGATATTCTTACTTATTTGCTTCTTAAAAGGTCCGTATCAGTAAAGCGTCTATACTCTGAATTGTTAATAATGGAATCCCGTTACCTAACGGTCAAAACTATAATAACGTTCTATTTCTATGGTAACCGGCTTGGCTCTGATTGGTTAAGTATATTTGAAACTATTGTTATAAATCCTGGTTTTCTGTTCAAAATAAATAAATATTTTATAAATGTTATTTTTCCTTGGGGATATTTCCAATGATTGAAATATTAACATAGATGTTCCTATTTTCTTTCAATGATCAATTTGACATCTCATAAGGCTGATCTAGGCCCTGTACTAATGTTTTTGTACAAAACTAATAATTCTATTTTAATACATATTTCCCTTATTAATATTATTTATCACCATTCTTACATGTTATTCTGGTTATTTAATTGTAATTACATAATTTATTTGGTCATATCATCAAATTGTAGTATTCAATTGTTTATTATTGGTTTTCTGAATTTATACAGCTATGTCATTGAAAGGTCTAAACTGTAACATCTTAGGATTTCTTAATTTGCTCTATTTAAACACTATTTACTAAGCACATATGGCTTGCTTGTTTGCATTCGTTCTTATTGGCTTTTGAAATACATTGAACTGTTTTTACAATTTATTCATGTCATTATACTTTTACCAAATTATTTCCTATCTGATACTTTACTTTCTATTTATATTATATTTATTAATTTGTTGTTTGTTATTTTTTATGTCATTATTAGTTTTACTTCTACTCCCATTTCTCACATACCTATTTAACTTAAATCTATTAACAAAACATAACATATAAATAACCTGATGGTCTGTATATGGTTCAGCCATGTTTCTTATCATTAAACATAATTATTATTTTGCATGTCATTATTCAAAATGTTCATACTCTTCATAACATAAAAATAACCCCTTCTTATTTAAACACAATTATTATCTTGTATGTCATTAACTAAAATGTTCATACTTTTCATGACATAGAACTAACTTCTTCTGTTTTTTTTTTTAAACACAATTATTATCTTGTATGTCATTAACTAAAATGATCATACTCTTCATCACATAAAAATAACTCCTTCTTATTTAAACACATAAATACAAACATATTATTGTAAACTTCTGCCTTCTGGGTTTACACTCCCTTAAACATCAAACAAACAAATTACCTTTCATTTACTTAATAACATAACAATTTTGTGAGTATTGTATTGATACTCTATATTCTATATAGATAAACTTTCTATTCATTCTTTTGGTAATAGAATATGTTTTTATATTTTCTTACCCTCACACCTACGCTGTGTCTTACAATTTAACACAATTCATTTATTTTCTTAAAATTATAAGTTGTTTGTTCTAATATTACCACCACTTCACTGTTTCTTGTTACCACTTCCTACCTATCTCTCACTCTTGGATCGGGTTTTAAAACACAGTTGTATAGTCATTTTTCTATATTTTATGTTCTACCTTCTTCTTTCACTATAGAGTTATTAAAATTACATACATTCTATTAACAAATGTTTTCTCTTAATTACTATTGGTAGTGTACTTTTTGTTTACATACTCTATATAATACTTGTTAGTAATTTTTGCTGTATTATTTGTGTTCTGGTATTGTTTGTCTACCTTTGATTATTTTATTTGTCTTTACCTGTCCTATCACTGGTGTTGGTGCTTGTTCTACCTACTCACCATATCTATTGGGTTATTTTGGTTAAATCGCATTGTACTATCGTTTTTTTTTTCAAGTTTTGTTTCGTTGCTTGCTACATTTCTCTTGTCAGAGGTTACTTTTACTATTACCTTTATTTGTTTGGTCGCATAATTATGTTAAATAACCCATTCCTTTATCTCTGATTCATCCCTTTTAATTCATAGTGTTAATCATTTAATATATTATTCTTATCATGTTGCTTCATAAATGTATTTTGAAGATATGTACCCTTACATATTCCCCTGCCACTAAAATTGATTATTTCAGCAAATATCATTCAGGTGTTTGGGTGAAATCGTCAATCATATATTTAATTTATTTTATTAATCGCTGGTTAGTTTTGAGCTATCGGTTCTTAATACTTTATTTAGTATCAGTATTCTCCTTGATTTCCTGTATTATATTCTAGTTTAATGTTTTTTATCCCTATAATATCTAATTCCCTAACATTTCTTCCCTAAAAATTATATTGATTCGGACCGGAGGAGGGTACTTTTGACTCCTTTGCTCCGCCGTCAATTATATCATCTGGGTACAGAGGAACGTATCGTCTACCCAGGCATATGATTGCTGGATCATCTACAGTCAATCATTAACAAAATTATATAAGTAGTCTAAGTACGACTATAAATAAATAACATTATGGGATTCTCCACATTATTGTTATTTAGATTATACAATACATTATTTCAATTTATAATTTTTTTTTCTTTTTCTTGTGACTCATACTCTTTAGCTCTTAGTGATACGATATTACTGGCGGGTATGATACACATGATATTATTATTATTAGTTTTTTATTACTTCTCTTTCAACACTAATTGTTTATTAATCGGGTTCAGGATGTTTTCTTGCATTTAATAATATTTTTTCATTGAAGATTGGTTATATGTTCCCTTTCTTCTTTGTGTATTTAGGTATACGATCTCAAATGTATTATTTTGATTATCTTTACTCACTATATAAGGTCCGGTGTAAAGTAGCAATAGCTTCTTGGCTATCCCTTCCATGGTACTTGGTAACTCTCTGTTTTTAAGTAATACTTGCTCTCCAATCTGATATTGTAGGGGTTTTGGTTGCAATTGCTTATATCTTTTTCGTACCTTGTCCGTCTTCTCGAGTATCTTGTTGTGAAATTGCACGTTATCGAACTGGTATTCTGCTCCACTGGAAAATTGGATTAATGAAGTAATTTCTCTGGGTGGTGGTCTTCGGAACATTGCTGTGTATGGTGTTGTTTCAATAAACTGGTGGTGTGATAAATTTATAAAGTTTTCGGCCGCTGGTATGTACTCAGTCCACTTGCTGTGCTGATCGTAACAGTATGTACGGAGGATTCTCCCCACTTCTCTCAAGACTCGTTCTGTAGGGTTGCTGCTTGGATGGTACACTGATGTCTTGTATGTTTTTATTCCATGGTTTAGCAAAGTGTTCTTCCATTTATTCCCCTTGAATTGCGTTCCATGATCAGTGATGATGCATTTGGGCGTCCCCACTTCACTAATGTATGGTACTAGTATTAGGTTTAAAATTTTCTGGGTAGTGGCTCGATTGATGGGGTAGAGCTTCGTGAACCTGGTGTAGTGGTCGAATACAATAATGAGGTATTTGTATTGATGCCTGCCTCCACTACGCGGAAATGGTCCGCATATGTCAACGAAAACTTTTTCGAATTTACAAGAGGTGGTGATAGGTATCATAGTGCCCTCTTTTCTATCGTTGTTGACCTTCACTAGTTGGCAGATGTGACATTGTTTTATGCATTTCCGTACCTTTCTGTAGGCGTCTTTTATGTATACATGTTCCTATAAGGCCTTTACCACTTTTAACGCACCCATGTGCCCATATCTCTCATGATAATCGAGAATTAGGTATTTCTCTGTGGCTCGTGGTATGGCTATTTTCCAGGTGTTGAATTTATATATGGTTTTAGTGAAAAGTATTCCTTGGTGATTGCAGTAATATTGGGATACATGGTCGTCTTTGTCTGTTAACCGTTGTCGAATTTTATTCAGCTTGGGATCTTGTTCTTGTTGTCGTTCCAGTTCTTTCATAATGTTGGCCAAGTCAGTTCTGCTCTTATTAATATGGTATATTTTAATGACAGTCTCCTTTTCTCCTTCGTAAGTCTGGTCTTTAATGTTTAGTCTGGACAGGGTATCGGCAAAAACATTTTTCTTGCCCGGGATGTATTCCCAATTTAAATTGTATTCCTGTAATACTAAACTCCATCTAGTCAATCTTCCATGACTTAATTTACAATTTCTCAGGAATGATATGGACTTGTGGTCAGTCCTTACTGTAATCGGGTAGCCCAAGATGTATGTCCTAAATTTTTCACAGGAAAACACAACGCTTAGTAATTCCTTCTCCGTGACATTGTAATTTCTCTCGCTGCTGTTTAATACTCTACTTGCGAAACTGATTACACAATGATTCCCCTCTTCATCCTCCTGGTACAAAACGGATCCGAGGCTAACGTCACTGGCGTCGCAATTTAAGTAAAATGGCTTGGTGAAATTGGGATGACGTAACCTTACCGACTCGATGAATTTGTCTTTAATAAGTTGGAGTGTCATGTCTTGTTCGACTCCCCACGTCCACTTGTCCTTGGATGACAATTGATGTGAAAACTTTGCTGTCATTTCCGAGTAATTCCTTTGAAACTTCCGTTAATAGTTGCATAGACCGAGGAATGATTGGAGTTGTTTCTTGTTTTTAGGTGTCAGAAACTTCTGTATGCATTCAATTTTTTCTTGTGATGGTGTTGTCCCATGTCCAGACAAGTTGAACCCCAAAAATTGTACTTCGTCAGCCAAAAATTTGGATTTTTCTAGTTTGAGAGTTATATGGTTGTTTGATAGTTTTTTTTAATATGTGTTCTACCCGGCGACAATGTTCATCCCACTTATCTGATGTTATTAAGAGATCGTCTACGTAGACTGTCGTAAACTGTAGGGCATCCAGTCCAAGTATCTGGTCCATAATTTTTACAAATACTGCTACCGAATTCACCAATCCGAAGGGTAATCTTTTAAATTGGTAGTTCCGTCCTTCAAATATGAATGCCATGTACCTTCTACTGGATGGGTGTAACTCGACCTGCCAATAGCCGCAGACAGTGTCCCATATACTGATAAATTTGGTCCCACAGAACTTTTTCAGGATTTCTTCTATTTCCCCTGGGGACGTACGGTCATTTACAATGTTTTTATTAATCTCACGGGCGTCTAGACATATTCTCACCTTCCCGTGTTTCTTTGGAACTGCTAGGATAGGGCTGGTGTGAGGTGAGTAGCTTGGTTCAATTATGTCTTCTTCTATTAATCGGTTGATTTCTGTTCTCACCGCTTCCTTCAATGAAAATGCGATCGGGTAAGATTTTTTATTAAAGTTGACAGGCTCTCGGAATTCAATTTCGCACTGATAATCTCTGACCTTCCCGGGTGTATCTGAAAATACGTGTCGGTATCTATTGTAAACGTCTATAAGTTGTTCAGCTTGTTGAACGGTTAACTGTGCGTTCGTCTTCTCTCTCTGGAAAGTTCGGATCTCTTCGATTTTTTCGTGCCATAGCTGTTCATTGTCGGTCTCGTCGCACATTCCATTGTTCGGTGTTTGTTCCCCAGTATTTCGGTATTCCTGGATATGATACGTGGTTTTGTTCGATTGTTTTTCGTCACTACTGATTAATTCTGTTGTCCATTGCAAGTCACCCTTCTTCAAGAATAGTTTGGATTTACTTAGGTCAATTATTGCTGAGTACTGGCGCAGCATATCGCAACCAATTAGCATCTGGAATGGTAATCCACTGGCTACGAGGAATGTCATTGTTATGGTTTGTCCGTCGCTCGTCAGTTCGAGTTGTACCTGTTTCCGGACGGTTCTATTCTGTCGCCCGGTCGCTCCTACAAGGACAATGTTGCTGATGGGTAGCGTAAGTATAGTCATCTTACTCCCTTCCTGTATTCTATGAAGTTCGATAGTGTCGATTAATGAAATGTTGGATCCCGTGTCTACCATTACTCGCGTTGGTACTCCATTAACTTTAGTCGAGATATAAGCAATTTCACTGTTGTGGTTGTTATCAGATTGGTTGTCTTTTTCTTCGAGCAATTCTTCCCTTATATTCTTTAAGTAATTATTCTGTACGATTGTAATTGTTAGTTCATTGTTTGCGTGAGCAACGTTACGATTTAACCCAATAGATTTGTTCAATGAGGGTACAAGTAGATTTTTCACTGCCGCTCTTAGTTTAAAGCCGGTTCGGGCTGTTCGTCACACCTGTCTTGTTGACTCGTCGGCTGACTTCCGCTTGTTGACGGTCGGGGTTCAGGCTGGTTACGATCTTCTTCATAGCGGTCACGCCGGTATACTTCTTGGCTACGACTTCTGCCTACATTGGTTCTGGTATCCCGTCCGTAGTTGCTGCTACTGTACCGAAGTCCGTATGCGTTTCGGTCGGTACTTCGTCGTCCAAGATAATACGATCTGCCTCTCCCGTCATCTTCGGCCCTCACATAGTGTACTTGGCGATAGTTACGATCCTGGTTATTCCGATTTATATTGTCGTTACTATTATTATTGTAATTTGGCCTGTTGTAGTTTGGGTTATTCGGCCTACAGGGTTGATGCTGTGGATTATTTGGCCGGTTGTATTGATTATTTTGGTTGTTCGGCCGATTGTTACTATTATAACTGTTGTTTGGTTGATTTACTTTACTTTCTATTTATATTATATTTATTAATTTGTTGTTTGTTATTTTTTATGTCATTATTAGTTTTACTTCTACTCCCATTTCTCACATACCTATTTAACTTAAATCTATTAACAAAACATAACATATAAATAACTTGATGGTCTGTATATGGTTCAGCCATGTTTCTTATCATTAAACATAATTATTATTTTGCATGTCATTATTCAAAATGTTCATACTCTTCATAACATAAAAATAACTCCTTCTTATTTAAGCACAATTATTATCTTGTATGTCATTAACTAAAATGATCATACTCTTCATCACATAAAAATAACTCCTTCTTATTTAAACACATAAATACAAACATATTATTGTAAACTTCTGCCTTCTGGGTTTACACTCCCTTAAACATCAAACAAACAAATTACCTTTCATTTACTTAATAACATAACAATTTTGTGAGTATTGTATTGATACTCTATATTCTATATAGATAAACTTTCTATTCATTCTTTTGGTAATAGAATATGTTTTTATATTTTCTTACCCTCACACCTACGCTGTTTCTTACAATTTAACACAATTCACTTATTTTCTTAAAATTATAAGTTGTTTGTTTTAATATTACCAGCACTTCACTGTTTCTTGTTACCACTTCCTACCTATCTCTCACTCTTGGATCGGGTTTTAAAACACAGTTTTGTAGTCATTTTTCTATATTTTATGTTCTACCTTCTTCTTTCACTATAGAGTTATTAAAATTACATACATTCTATTAACAAATGTTTTCTCTTAATTACTATTGGTAGTGTACTTTTTGTTTACATACTCTATATAATACTTGTTAGTAATTTTTGCTGTATTATTTGTGTTCTGGTATTGTTTGTCTACCTTTGATTATTTTATTTGTCTTTATTTGTCCTATCACTGGTGTTGGTGCTTGTTCTACCTACTCACTTACCATATCTATTGGGTTATTTTGGTTAAATCGCATTGTACTATCGTTTTTTTCAAGTTTTGTTTCGTTGCTTGCTACATTTCTCTTATCAGAGGTTACTTTTATTATTACCTTTATTTGTTTTATTGGATAATTATGTTAACTACCCATTCCTTTATCTCTGATTCATCCCTTTTAATTCATAGTGTTAATCATTTAATATATTATTCTTATCATGTTGCTTCATAAATGTATGTTGAAGATATGTACCCTTACAATATATGGATGTACATGAATATTTTACATACACAGTTCCAATAAAAAAAATTTGTTTATGTGTATCTGAAATAAACTTGTTTTATATTTTAAATGAATCGTTAGAAACAGTTAAAAAGTATAGCGCTTTATATTCATTCATGATACTACGCGGTTATTGAGAAATTATTCGGTTTTATGAAAGTGATTCCGTTCTTACTTTACATTTACAGAGAGAGTCGTTTAAAATAAAACTAAAAATGAATTTCCACAGGAAACACCCATTTTCAGCTGTCACGTTTAATTCCATTATTAATATTTTCGCTATAGAAAATAATATTCGTCTGTCTCAAATGTGCTAGTGTAATCGTTTGACGGAAACGCGCGCCGTTTGTTTACCCGAGAATAAATAATTCCTAAGTGACTGTCATATTTTATTATCACTACATACTGAAATGATACCTTATTTCACGAGGCATGTTGGAAACCTCGGCAATTCAGCAATACAAAAAATATAACGTGGTGCAATATGAAATTGAAATGCAGGTCATTTAATATTTATTTAAAGAACATATAATTTGTGTAACAGGAATTGTTCAGTCATTCAGTTGCTCGTTGTATTACAGAAATTGCCGCTGTTGACGTATTTTGAAATTCACGAAGTTATTTACTTTTGCATTTCTCATTTTTACGATTACTTTCTCTTTTCGTATTTTTTTTTTACTCAAATAAAGAACACATTATGTCAGCAAAAAAGGCTCCCTCCCCAATTATCTGTATCTTATCTGTATTACCACAATTAAGGGAGCGATATCTTAAAGTTAAATTTTTCAAGTAGGTTTAAGGCATAAGTAATGTATAAGTATGACAAAAATTTAAGTATGTTCCGTCAGTTCCAAAAAATTTTAATAAGAAGGTATAGTAGCTATAGAAAACTAAATCTTAATTGTACATTAAGTTTTATGGCTTTTTTAAATAAATATTTGCGTATTTAGATTTCCGCGTGTGTGCTCGAGTGAAGAGACACTTTAGAACATTGTAGTTTGCTTCTGAATGTATAAAAGTAGTAATTATCAAAAAAGTAAACTTTATTATCACATTGACCAGTAAACTTATCGAAAGTACTAATGTGAACTCAGTTCTCTGCATGTGACAATGAATTAAGAAGTTTAATGAAGAAAGCTGTGTTAGTGGTTGAAATTACAAGCAGAATGATCACTGTTGCACACCATTATATAAAAATTATCCCGATAATTTTTATATAGTGGTGTGTAACAGTGATCATTCTGCTAATGAATTAAGAGTTATAGCCAAAGCTGGGTTATTAAGCATCGAATATTAAGTGAAACCGGTCATTAAGGACAAAAACCGATCGGTCCCGCCAAATCACCATAAGCCTCTGTGATAAAAGATCGGTCATTAAGTAACAAAGCTACAGTTATTAGCAAATTTTTGCCTTGTGAACCTTTATTTTAGATTTGTAAATATCAGCTTTGAAGTCCTTATCAAAATTACTCGTGATTGCTATCCAAGTAATACGTAAAAGAGACCTTACTATATTCATAGGTGAGGCTGAAAAGTTTCTTAGGTAGGGTCCTATTTCATTTGCTTAGTAAGAGTAAACCAGGATAATCATTGCGTTTCCTTTATACTTAAGTAATAAATTTAAAAACAGGCACCTTATTATACGGTGTTATTTTGTTAATTACATTAATTATTTAATTAATAAATTTTTGTTTGTTTACTTTAATTGTTTATGTCCCGTGTTTGGGAGCCAATGTTATACGGTAAATAATTATAGGTAATTAATTAATTTGTTAATTAGTACAAGTCACATCTGTAAAAGGTAAACCTCACGTATTGGTATTAACAATGAAGTTAACAAGACATAGCTTGGCGTTATAACATTCTTGTGATCATAATCATCATAGGGCAATAGTAATAATGAACGCTTACGCACATCTGGATTAGAATAACAACTTATCGTTTATTAAACAATTCTTAAATTACGATTATAGCTAACATTTCGTCGTTCCTGGAATAAAATCACAAATACAACATATATGACATATAATGACAATATCATTACTAGCCTACAACTGCAAACATATATGAATTAATTATTACATTCAACAAATGTCATATCTATAATGCGTTCATAGTTCCAGATGGCAATATTTATTCATAACATTTAATTTATGGTTCATGATTATCTTGAAATTTACGTTCGTAATTATCTCAACGAGTGGGGTCTTTGTGAGAAACAGGTTCAGTAGTAGTGATTATGAATATATAAATATTGTAACATTACATTTGGCATAGCTTGATATCGTACCAGATTTAATGAAGATCATGGATAAGAAACTTAACAAGAAAAACATATCTTTTAAAAATGATAGTGAAGATGAACAAATGACAATTTTAACTGACTTAGACTATAACTGACGTACTCAAATTAATGTTTAGGTAAAGTGATGGAAAATACCCAGATGATGAGATAAAATTCGACCAATTACAATAATAATACTTACGAAGCCAGACCATTACTATCAGTAAACAAACTGTTTTGTTAAATGTATCTTACGATATAAAAATAATCAAAATACAATTTGAGGGATAATAGGCCGAAATACACAATAAAATGTAAAAAAAAAATAATATACTAGCAAAATATTAACTAACCAATATACTTGAATAATACAAGAACACAATCATTATAGATACATGGAAACATACAATTAAAATAGTGTGATTAATGGTGTACCTAATGTTATAAAATAGAAAGATATAAAATCATTATTAAATGATTAAACTTTTTCTTTTAATGTTCGAAAATAAGAATAAAGTTGTGTTTATGTTATTTATAGTTTTGTTAAGTAATGAGTGGATGATATGTCTTATGCAGGATTTATGTAACCAGGCATATACAGATTGTTTGATCACCTAATGTGAATTATGTTTTTTCTAATGTTCCAGTAATAATTATTGTTGTAATTTTAAATAATAATACTAATAGCGTTATAGGGAGTAGTTTTGATGGTAGTTGCATAGTTAATAGGTGTTAAAATAACAGAAAATAGAAATTTAACATGTCAAGACCTAGGCCTATAAAAACTTTGGAATTTTGTAAATTTTAGGAAATACATTTAGAATTTTATAAAACAATTGTTGTAATATGGATAGGTTTATAATTAATACTATACACAGTAAATATGGAAACGAAATAATCAGTTTTAAATTATTTAAGAAAATTCAAATAGCAAAAATGTAACATCAGAATTTCTTAAGCAAAAATAGGCATGTTTGGTGTCTATGTGTGTGACGATTTAAATTGTAACAGTAATCGTAAAATAAAAAAAAAAATTAAAAATTAAGTTTGCGAGCGATTAAGCAATTTTAAATCTCACTATAATACCTAAAACCCCTGTATGTACTCAGTATGAGAATAAGAAGTAATTAAGAGGTGCCCAGAAACACTAATAAAAGGGAAATTTGTAAAAAGTTATTATTGTCATATTTAACCCTTTGCTGTTATCATGCGGTGACCTGTGTCTACCGAGTCGTCTGTAATTTAGAATAAGATAAAAACCCTAATGTTAATAATTAAAAATCTGAAGACACAAATAGTCGTTAGAATAACTCACTTAAATTATATTTGTTTATTAAGGCATAAGTTTTGTAATTAAAAATGTTAACTTAAATAAAGATAGGGACTATATTCTCGCGGAGTAGTTGCCCCTCTCCTTTTGTTAAGTACCAGTCGAAGCGAGCAGAAAAACGCTCTCTCGCTATGTTGACTTCACGGAGTGCAGACGTACGAGCGAAAGCTCTGACAAAATGTTGCTAATTTATTTGTTTTAATTTAAATATAGTATACTAGATACTATTGCTAAAAGCGTGTGTTATGTACCAATAAGTATAAATATGTGATAACAAGAAGACGTAATATGTAACACAAAAGACAGAAATAGTGTTAAACAAGATGACGACTCCCTTCAAGAAGTAACTACATTTTCAACATCATTCCTGAAGATGTGATCTACAGGAACTTCATAGAGTCACGTATACCAGGCATAAGACGCTGTTTGGGACATCTGAGAATCTACAATCCATACACCACAGAAGCTCCAATCTCGTTTGTGAACATCCTAGCTTTTCTTGACAAAGACTCGACCGGATGATGACGCCGACTACAAGGACTCCCAAGACGGACAGCCCCAGGACGAGGTTTCTTCATTCCATTGTAAAGGTGACTCGATAGCCTGTCTATCGAGGGTTAATAATATATGTTACACTACACACTTCAAAAAGAGACTTTTCAAAGACGATTAATCTTATGTAAACATTAAAAGAGAAAATCTAAGTATTTACTGTAAAAATTTAATTATCATACGTTGTAACGCTTTAAATGTTAATGTAACTTATTATTGTTCCAAATATTAGTACCATTCTTCAAATGGATAAAGAAGTCTTGCAAGCTAATATAATGAATTGAAAATAATTAAAAGTTTTTACTATTAAAATACAGAAAGTTAACTCGGATCCGAGGTATAGCGATATAGAATCAGTTTGATCCCAAAGTTTTATGAAAACATTTGAATATTTTAGTATAATTAATAATGTCATGGGATCTGTCAGTAACTGTTATTAAATAAAGAGAAGTCGTCTTGTTACACATAAAAATGAGTGCGTAAATCAGTAAAATACCTTCCCTTGCTTCCTTACACAGATAGTAAGTAATTTGTTCAGTTAATTTGATTTGAATACAGTTTGTTACAACGTAGGCAGCCCATGTAATTGGCAGAGGTCAGTTAAGATGGGTTCCCTGGATTTGTAACGCGGGAATACGTTACAAAATTGCGCCACTCTGCTAATTTATATAAAGGTGTTGTAAGCATCGTGACGCAACAAAATTGCGCCACTCTGCTAATTTATATAAAGGTTTGGTAAGCATCGTGACGCAACAAAATTGCGCCACTCTGCTTATTTTTATAAAGGTATTGTGTTGTTGTTATCTTGTAAGAGTAACTGTGTACAGAGTGTCACAAACAAAATTGCGCCACTCTGTAGCTTTCTTAATTTGTTAGTAAATTAAATAACTCACTGAATGCCGTGAATTATTTGTCATTCAGTTATTGATCTATGCACTCAGAGAATGTAATTAATGTAACTTTAATTTTCAAAACATACGTAAAGGATAGTGTGTATAAGTTGAAATATCATTTTATGAAGAAATATGCATGTACCTACTTGCATATATGACTTGTAATGTTTGGTCGACTGAGCAGTCTGTAACAGGTTTGTTTTATGACAATCCAAGACCTGTTGTTTCTTGAATACTCCTGCATAGTATATGTTAGACATACACTAACATATGTCTGTTGTCACAAAACTTTGTTAATAATAATAATGCTCCTGCGTAATGTAGACCCAGTTAATTACGTGGAAAGAATTTCTTAATTTGAAATTGTGAACAAAATAAATAATTAATTTAATTGGGGAAAGTATATGAATGAATAGAGTCAAAGTGTTATAAAGCGTAATAGTAGTGTAAATTGTTGAATAAGATTCACCCTAACGTCTGTGCTCCCCTTCCTCCAGTTTAAACCGGTCGAGTTAGTTAATCGGTGGCATTGTGTAGATAACAATAAGTAAGAGTAAAACCCCCCATTCTCACTGTCACACTGACCCTACCCTTGTTTACTAAATAAAGAGGGTGAACTACATTCCAGAAAACAGCTGACCGGCTATTTAACCTTGAAAAATATGTGTGTGGAATTTCTGTCTCTCCCTTAGAAGAGAAATTGTTCCTTTCTAATCTGTGCAAATTAATTACTTAAGAATTGATCCTATATATGTGTAATAAATGTACAGTATAGTAGTTCAAGTATTTTCCCCGTGACGACAATTAAATAATGTAGTGACTTAATAATAAAAAATTTATAATAATAAATAAAGAGTGCTAAATAAATATGGTAATTAGATAGTAAATAGTTCTAGGTGCGTTTCTTAAATCCCCAAAAGAAAATAATAATAAGTCAATAATAATTGCTTAAATAATAAGGCTGAATAAATCTTAAGTTTAAACTAAATTTGTGTGAAGCGTAGCAGTAAAAAAAAAAAGAAATAATAATACAAGTAACGTTACACATTGTAAACACCCCGGTGGTGGCCAGTTAGAGGAAATAAAGCGTGTTCAGAATTGTAGTAAGCAGCCACGCACCCTCCCTATTGTGATAAACCGGTGCTAGCCTAAACAATTGAAAACCACCCCTGTGTATTACATTGCTTTGTGTAAAGTGTCTCCCCTCCCGCATAGTTTGTTTAGTTATTGTTAAAGAGATAAAAGAGAAATATCTTCGTGAGATTCCGCTTCTCTCAAGTAACAGTAATCTAAAGTGGAGTATGGGATCCTCTTTAGATTACATTAGAAATAAGTTTATGGTATATAATTAAGAGAGACTTATATACATGTAACGTAACAGGTCACAACGGCGCCGACTGAAAAGGGTAATGATAGGGCAGAAAGGTGCCAAAGATCATTAATGAATGCTGAAAGCTAACTTGAGTAGTTAGAGTAAGCTGGTGTCAGTCGGGCCACGATGTTGTGAGTTACGGATAAGTAGGGATCTTTCCAATCTAAGGTTTGGAAATTAGTATTAAGATTAAAATATAAGTTAGTACTGTAAGAAGTGAGAAAAAGGGAATTTCACGAAGGCGATCATTTAAATGAACAAGATCATTTAAAGAGAATTAGAGAAAACAAACTGTGCACTAATAATAAATAATACTAATAATAAATAACTTCACACACTGACACCATACATACTCCCAGTCCCCAAATGTGCAAAAAAAAAAAAAAAGTCAACCGTAACGTGAAAATTAAGCGGTGGAGTATGTGACGATTTAAATTGTAACAGTAATCGTAAAATTAAAAAAAAAATTAAAAATTAAGTTTGCGAGCGATTAAGCAATTTTAAAACTTACTATAATACCTAAAACCCCTGTATGTACTCAGTATGAGAATAAGAAGTAATTAAGAGGTGCCCAGAAACACTAATAAAAGGGAAATTTGTAAAAAGTTATTATTGTCATATTTAACCCTTTGCTGTTATCATGCGGTGACCTGTGTCTACCGAGTCGTCTGTAATTTAGAATAAGATAAAAACCCTAATGTTAATAATTAAAAATCTGAAGACACAAATAGTCGTTAGAATAACTCACTTAAATTATATTTGTTTATTAAGGCATAAGTTTTGTAATTAAAAATGTTAACTTAAATAATGATAGGGACTATATTCTCGCGGAGTAGTTGCCCCTCTCCCTTTGTTAAGTACCAGTCGAAGCGAGCAGAAAAACGCTCTCTCGCTATGTTGACTTCACGGAGTGCAGACGTACGAGCGAAAGCTCTGACAAAATGTTGCTAATTTATTTGTTTTAATAAATATAGTATACTAGATACTACTGCTAAAAGCGTGTGTTATGTACCAATAAGTATAAATATGTGATAACAAGAAGACGTAATATGTAACACAAAAGACAGAAATAGTGTTAAACAAGATGACGACTCCCTTCAAGAAGTAACTACATTTTCAACATCATTCCTGAAGATGTGATCTACAGGAACTTCATAGAGTCACGTATACAAGGCATAAGACGCTGTTTGGGACATCTGAGAATCTACAATCCATACACCACAGAAGCTCCAATCTCGTTTGTGAACATCCTAGCTTTTCTTGACAAAGACTCGACCGGATGATGACGCCGACTACAAGGACTCCCAAGACGGACAGCCCCAGGACGAGGTTTCTTCATTCCATTGTAAAGGTGACTCGATAGCCTGTCTATCGAGGGTTAATAATATATGTTACACTACACACTTCAAAAAGAGACTTTTCAAAGACGATTAATCTTATGTAAACATTAAAAGAGAAAATCTAAGTATTTACTGTAAAAATTTAATTATCATACGTTGTAACGCTTTAAATGTTAATGTAACTTATTATTGTTCCAAATATTAGTACCATTCTTCAAATGGATAAAGAAGTCTTGCAAGCTAATATAATGAATTGAAAATAATTAAAAGTTTTTACTATTAAAATACAGAAAGTTAACTCGGATCCGAGGTATAGCGATATAGAATCAGTTTGATCCCAAAGTTTTATGAAAGCATTTGAATATTTTAGTATAATTAATAATGTCATGGGATCTGTCAGTAACTGTTATTAAATAAAGAGAAGTCGTCTTGTTACACATAAAAATGAGTGCGTAAATCAGTAAAATACCTTCCCTTGCTTCTTTACACAGATAGTAAGTAATTTGTTCAGTTAATTTGATTTGAATACAGTTCGTTACAACGTAGGCAGCCCATGTAATTGGCAGAGGTCAGTTAAGATGGGTTCCCTGGATTTGTAACGCGGGAATACGTTACATGTGTCACAAATGTTAAGACCAAAATAATGATGCTATTAGTTTTAAATTCCCAATTAGTATAACAAGGTTATACTAATTTAAAAGTTTTGGCCAAATTCATGCAATAAAATAATGAATTTGTATGACAATGTATATCTGAATCATTTCAAGTTTTACCTTAGCAACCGAAATTCAGATAAATAAAATAGAAACTTCTTTAACAACCATCATTGGAGACAGACGCGTTTTTATAACGTCTTAGCTAATTATATTTTAAATAGAGTAAACCTATACCAAACATAGTAAACGAATCAGGACAGTTATTGAAGAACATTAGAGGAACCTAAAAACAACAAGATACCAATTCGGAAGAATTCAAATCCCGGAAGAAGAATTAAAGAAGATTTGGACCCCATCTTCGTCCTAAACGAATAAAAGAAGAGGATCTGGGTGAATTTGTATAATTTTATAACCTTATTTAACAACAACACCCACATATGAGCACACGAACCACATAGAAAACTAAACAATAAAAAACCACATACACTATAATACACCAACACTAAGGAACACTTGAAAATAACACAAATTGATTATTACACCTTTTGAATACCAAAAACCTGAACGGCAACTAATAAATATCTAAAACTGTTCATAACCTAGAACTGTGGATAACACACACACGACTACTAGTTTGCACTATAAACATCAATACCATTTTATATCCTTACCTTGTAATGTTTGTATTTTGATTTTAAGAGTTTTATTAATTGTTCAACCATAATATTCGGTCCGAATACGCCCTGAGATTATTTTATTTAATAGAATAGAAACAACGAGCATCATTATCGTGGTTGATTCCAGTATAGTTATTAGTTACTACCAACTTATGAACAAAGACGACATAATTTTGTCACAATTTGTATTAAAATAAAGAAAAACGAGAAACGTAATTGATCAATTCTTTTGAATAAAGACTGATTAAAGGAGTACATCTGTTTGATATTATTTTTGCATTATTATTACTGTTTTAATTAAAAGATACGATAACACAGCAAAGCGGACGGAGCGGCAGTTGGCAGCTCCGAATTACGTCATTGGTACTGGACGGCGAGGCGGGAGCGAACGGCAGAAATAGTGGAATACAACAGTAAACAAATATATACTAATAATATTTATTGTTATAATATTTTACATTACTTGGTGTGAGTTATCTATTTCATTTGGCTGCAACGTCCCGTGGTTCCCGGTGTCCAACGACGTGGTCGTAACTTCGCATGTTGTTCACAGATGATATTCGCTTTCACAAGAACACTACTAAACTTCCGTGTAGGCGTGCCGCTGGTTTTGACTGATGAGATTGTTCGTGTAAATGTATATATCAAGTATCGATTTCCTGTGTGAAGATCATGTGTGTCCGTTTATTTGTCTGGGTGAGATCATCTTCGCTATAATGAATATGTGCTTCGAGCCACAATGTGAATTGACTACAAGTGTTCGATGCAAGAGTTCGAAAACATTATAGTTACAGTTATACTTTGTATTGCGAATGAATGTTTATGTTAGTGAACTCGAATTATATTTATGAGTGATTCGAAATGTCTGTCGAGTGTTATATCACTATAATCGCTGATTGACGCGCACTGACTTTAACTGTCACTTGCATTATGGTTATTTATTATCGTTACTAACACTGATCAACGTTCTAAGATAAGTTGAAATAGTCTGAGTATCACATTTATGTAACCGTTCACTTTTGAAATCGACAAGCAAAGTTTTACAGTTACCGACTTACTCTTCGATAATAATAACACTGATTGATTGATACTGATCGATCAACTGGGCGCGTCCGCACGTCCAAAATAATTGAGTAAAATTTTAAATTTTACTGACTGACCTCGTCCGCGTGGCAAGTAGATAGTTTTATTAACTCCACCCCTACCAGATTTCCTCGTCAGATTCCTTCCACGACTTCGTCCTGCTCATCATTTGTCAGACTCTTCAATTTCTTTGAAGAATCCACCCACTTCTAGATTTCTTCTTGTGAATCTCTTCTGATTTGCTTCCGTCTTACGTTGCCATGGGAACTCTCCTCAAGACTCGGTTCCTAGCTGAATTCTGTCTTCTGATAGGTCGTCTAACATCGCCGGTATATACGCCGGTGTCATTACCCTGTGTTCTAAGAAAAGTTGTCATTCCTCGCCTGTCAATCATCTTCTTTGTTCGACTCTTGTCCTAGCTTCGTCTCGCTAATGGATGTCTTGTCACCCCAGGATTTCTATGTTGCTGGCGTAACGAACCGTCGCATTGTTTACTTAACCTTCCCCTTTCGTACCAATTAATAATTCTTTGACAGACGTCTTCTAGTAAAGTTTCTCTAGCTCTCTCCTCGTAAATCGTATATGTTTCCTAAATGAGCAGTCCTGCTGTGTTACATCACTGTCTTCTATTGACCTTCGTATCTGCTTTTTTGTTCCTGTGAGTTAAACAGTCGTAAGCCCTTTTGTGTCCGAGTATGTTTTGTCATTTCACGTAGGGTGTGATGTAACGGGTGTGTCATTCGCCTCGTTTCGTCGTAACTGTGAGAATGGAGTAGCGACTGCTTTGTTCTTATGTTATGAAGCAATAACTCCACGTAAACCGTCTTCTGTCGTTTCAACTTTCTGATCGATTGCCTCAACTGAACGAAGTCGTCGCTTTTCCGCCCTTTCGTACACCAGTATTATTTGGCTGTCAGTTGATGCTCACCCCTTATTTATTGCTTTACTCGCCAGAAATTAACTGCCTCAACGTGTCCCAGACGTTTGAGAAATTTTCAAAATGTTTCTCGCTATAGTGTCCCTAATTTTGATTCGATGAGGTAAGTCCCAGAGCTCATTGAATCCAAATTCTCGCCCTATCCTATGTCACTCTATATCCATTTTCCACTGGTGAAGGTATCGTATGCTCGACGTTTCTCTACTGTACCAATTCCACTAAAGATATGCCTCCCTTTAACTTTTGTCTAGATCTCGAATTTATTGCTGCACATCTGGAATGTTTGAATGCATTTTGACATATAATTGTGCATTGGGCACCTATAATATGCTTAATTTATGCTAATCATCTATCTGTCATGATTCAATATTACAGAAATTTTAATTAATAATTCATATCTGTCTAACATTTCTCTTATACTTCTGTAAAAGATTTACACAATATTACCATAAAACATAATAATAATCAAATTACTGCAATTTCATCTAACATTCTTTAAGTCCTAACCATACGTTATTTACATTTTACCACAAAATAAAATTTACATTGTAATCACGACTATATCGTTTTGATATACTTGTATCTAATGTCTACTAAATCCTTTTATTAATCTAACTATAGATAACTTTTAGACCTAATTACATTTCCTCCTTTACTCTCATTCATTTCTATTCAAACTTTTATTTACGAAGTATATATATATACGTGAGTTCTAGTCACAAATAAACTCAATTTAATATTCTACTATCTTAAGTATACAAGTTTATACATATACTCATTATGTATTACAAACCCTATTCACTATGTTACCTCTATCTTTACATGGAATTATTATAAGTAATAGTCCTTTTTGTTCAGAAAAAAATTGTCTTTATAGTCTATTTTTACACACTAGTCACTTATAACAGACTGTTTTATCGCTATACAATATATATAGTCTTTAATGAAAGTTCACGTTTTTATACAACACTTTAGTTGTACTTGTTGGTGTCACCCTTTAAATTAACACCCTTTTTTTTACATGATTTCTTATGTTATTTGGTTAACAATGGTTCTGTTAGGTTAAGTTAGCTTGAATGATTTAGCCGTGTCATTCATCCTAACCTAATGATATGCCCTAATCCATTCAGCTATCCTACCTAATAATTTGATATCCACAGACTAATGTATGCTTTTGACTTCTGTCTGTTTATCACTTTGTTCCTCCTTCTTCGGCACAAAATACTTCTTCAATTGCCTGATAACGAATTTGCCACGAATTTTACTTTTATCATTGTAATCTACAAGTATATATGTCGCGTCTCCCAAGATCTGCTGTATTTTGTAAAGACCACTGTATAACTCACAAAATCTATCGATCCGTCGTTGTATAGCATCTGATTGACAATACGTTCTGATCAGCACGTCATCACCAATCTCAAATCTTGTTATTTTGTTTGCTTCATTACATTTCTTCGCTTGTTTCTCCCTTTTATTACGCATCCTCACGAAGATTTGACTGTTATCAGTCTGACATTCACCTAGGATCTCTTTGTCTACATATTTCTCCCAAATCCGTGTCGGTTTCTTTCCGAGGTATGCCTCGTAAGGCGTAATTTCAATTGTTTCATGAAATGTCTCATTGATACAATTTTCAATTATTGTAACATAGCGTGACCATTTAGTACGCTGGTCGCTTACAAATATCCTAAACAAATTTCCGAGTTGCCTGTTGACTCTTTCGGCAAGATTTGCACAAGGATTTCTTATCGCTGTATATTTAGGTTTTATTTTCAATTCATTTAATCCATTTATCCACTGTTTGGATGTAAACTGAGTTCAATTATCCGTCAAAATTGCCCTCGGCGTTCCGAACTCTTCACAATACTGTCGGATCCTTCGTAATGTCGATAAGGTTGTTGCCCTTTTCAATGTATACAGCTTCACGTATTTAGTGGAATTTTTCTATTATAACCAGCAGGTATTTGACTCCGCCCGCGGAAGTAGGTAGTTGGCCATAAAAGTCCGCGCTAACTAGGTCATTCTTGTGTAACGGCAATAAGGGTTTCGTCCCCAAACAAGTTTTTGTTGTGTGTATCTTTACACCTCTGACACTTGTCACACGTTCTCACATAGTCCATTATTCTCTTATACATTCCATCTAGGGTATAATACTCCTGCATCATCTTGGCGCACTTTTTTGTACCAAGGTGACCATACATCTTGTGTATTTCACCAATAATCATACTAGATACAATAGCAGGTACGTATAGCTTCCACTTCCCCTTGCATTTTCTATACAATCTGTTGTTAATATAATTATAAAATTTACACAAGTCCTTATCCTGACGCTTATCCCTTATCCTCTCTATTATACATTTAAGTTTACTGTCTTCTAGTTGGTATTTCCCTATGTTTTTAATTATTTTACTAACGTTCCTATCCATTTTTATTACAACATGATTTATTAAATATTCACAAACATCGTCGTTCACTTCTCCATCCGTAACATTTTCTGGATGTCTACTTAAAATATCGGCAACTATATTATCCTTGCCCTTACAATGGATAATATCAAACTTATAATCTTGAATGCTCAAGATCCAACGAGTAATTCGCGAATTATTTAAGTGACATTTGTTCATAAAGATCAACGCTTTATTGTCCGTAATTACGGTCAACGGTTGTCCGAGTATATAAATACGGAATTTCTCTAGACATCGGACAATACTTAATAATTCTTTCTCCGTTGTGTAGTAGTTCTTCTCTGCTCCTTTGAATGTCTTACTGGTGAATGCAATGACGCCAATTCCCCCCTCGTCGTCCAGTTGATATAATTGTCCGCCGTATGCAAAGTTGCTTGCATCACACTGCATATAGTATTGTTGATTAACCCTTGGAAACTTCAAGATTACAGTTTCTACAAATAAATCTTTTACTTCCTGGAAACACTTATTTAGCTCTAGTGTCCATGTGAATTTACTCCCTTTCTTTAATAAACTTAATAGTGGTTGTGTTGTCTGTGCGTACTTATCCGTAAAGCGGTTGTAAAAGTTGGTTAATCCTAAGAAACCTTTCAATTGTTTTTGGTTCCTAGGTGTAGGAAAATTCCTAATCGCAGCTACCTTTTCTTCTGTTGCCTGCATCCCATTTGTTGTCAGACGATACCCTAAATAAGCAATCTCCTGTCGGAAAAATTGTGATTTTTCTAAATTGATCGTAAGGCTTGCCCTACGCAAATTAGTTCTAAGTGTTGAAGGTGTGTTTCAAGATCATCCGAATAGCATAAACAGTCATCAACATAAATAATAGTATTCCTTTTCACATCTTCGTCTAGCACCATGTCTAAGCCTCTTGTTAACGCCGCTGAGCTTGTGCTGAGACCAAATGGCATTACAGTGAATCTATAGCACTTTCCTTCTTATATGAAGGCGGTGAAGTCTCGGCATTCCGGTTTTAATGGAACCTGCCAAAAACTACTAGTTAGATCGACAGTCGACAGATATTTCATCTCCCCACATCTCGCCAAAATTTCCTGAATCGGTGGAGCTCCTTCATAATCTAGAACGGTAACACTATTCACTTTCCTGGCATCCAGACACAGCCTAACTTTACCATCTTTCTTGATAACAGTTACAAGTGGGTTTATATAAGGGCTGTTGCATCTTTCAATAACCCCATACCTCAACATGTTACTTATTTCAATATCAACTTTCCCCTTGTACGCTACTGGTACAGGCCACCCCCTTTGAAAATACGGAGTGTTGTCTGTCACTCTGAATTCATGTACATATCCGTCAATCCGTCCAGGACACTCCCTAAATAAATTTTTATTCTTCAAGAGAATCTCTTTAAGCTTCTTTAATAATTCTTCATCTTCACAATCAATACTATCAATTTTTCTATCGATGTTCTGTTCAATCTCTTCATCCTCTTCCGCATTCATCACCTCCATATGCATGATTGGTACTGTACATTCCACTTCGTCCGTTCTTCCTTTGAATTCGATGACCCCTTTTGCTATATCGATACGACACTCTTCTTCTTTAAGGAAACTCATGCCTAATATGCATGGTCTTACTAAATTTGGTATAATTAGAAATACACAGTCACTCTTAATTTCATGTATATAGATATCGCATAAGATTTGTTTTCTTATTAATCTAGATTTATTTCCGACGGCGCTCACAATTAAAGTATTCGTCATGGGTAGTACTGCAAATGGCATTACATCTTGCTTATTTTGGTTAAACCACGTTTCTGATAACCCGTTTATCACGCTACCAGTGTCAATTAATGCTGGTACAGTAATATCGTTATTAAATTTAATGGTAATTTCAGAACATTTCAATATTCTTTGCGCAATCTCTTCATCGTTGTCGCATAATAATTCGTGTCGTAGGTCGGGAAAAATAATATTTACATCTTCAAGACGGCTACGTAATGTTTTTATGGCTATGTCCTTTGTTGGTAGTATTAATATTTTTTTCTCTAATTGTGTCGGGTTTCACTTCCGTATGTGAGGCAGACGGCTTATTATTTTCAAAGTCGACAGTGTTGATTTGTTGCCGGTCGTTCGCCCTTGTATACTGCCTCCGTTCACTAACTTTCTCGTTTTTGATACCCAACCCTGCTGTGGCATTCCAAAGCCTTTGTTCTGTGAGGGTGTCGGCTGGAATTTATAATTTTCACTGTCTCGTGCGTTCAAATTTCCATTCGTTGTATCGAAACTACGTTCCCTGTTACTTCGTTGGTGAATATTGGCATATTCTAAAATCAATGATTCGAAGTTGGGAATTGTATTTACTCCTCTCGTCACGACGGCGATCTCGAGTTCACCGCCATAATGACGAGCAATCTTTTTAATTAATTGACGATCCGTTATCGCTGGTATCAATTGTCGACTCTCCAATAATATATTGAACAGCATTAATTCCGCCGCGCCAATTAAATCTCCCGAACTCTAGGTTACCACGTATGTTATCTTGCTTTTCTTGGCCACAATACTTCTGAGTAAAAGCCTCTTTAAATTCATCGAAGTCTGTTACCAGGCTCATTACTCTCCACCAGATCCCAGCATCCGCTTCCAAGTGTCGTCCTATCCATTTGATATCATCTGTGGGATAATATAGATCTTGCAACTCCGACAACTCTTTAAGGAACTCCATGGGGTATCTACCTGTCCCATTATACTTCAGCGCGACATGATTTGGTCCATTTGATCTCAGTCCGCCTTCTCCTTCCGCTAATCGTCTTTGTAGTCGTTCCTGACTCTCTCTCACCTTAGCTAAGTGGTTCCTTAACTCTTCCATCCGCGTACCCTTCTTCTTATCTGTTTCATCAAACTTCTGTTCGGTCGAGCGTTGCCTCCCATCCACTTCTACTATCTTCTGCATTACGGTATTAATTACCTCCCCTTGCTCTTGCTGATTCTGTCTGAGAGTATTTTGTATCTCAGTTTTCAATTCTTCGTTCTTATTACAGGTATCTTTGATATGTAAATCTAATTTATTGTTCATTTTCTTGATCGTCGTCTGGGTGCTGTGTGCTGTGGGTCGTGGGGGTGTGCCCTTCCACTCCTGGCGATCTGCTTCTCGTGACTCCCGTTGCTCTTCGGTCTTCTTGTTGATATCATCTTTCAATTCTTTTATTGCGTTATCTTGGTCCCTTTGTACCTCGCTAATCTTCTCTCCCCATGTGTTCTTGAACTCTTGTAATTCGGTTCTGATTCGTTCAAACTGCCCTTCGTTTTGTCGTTTTATTTCTTTCTTCTGCTTGTCTAGCTTCCCGATAATTTGTTTATTATTTTCTTCCTGCTTTTCTAACTTCTCATTAATTTGTGTTCTCGTTTCTTCATTTTTCTGCCTGATGAAGTCCATCAGTAGTTGAAAGTCAATTTCTCGCGGTTGATGCGTTTTCCCCGCGCCCTCTCCTTCTCTGGATTCTCGACACTATTCGTTTCACTAGGTGTGGTATCCTCTCTGGTATCCACTACACCTATCTGATTATTAACTTAAAAATCAACGCTTTCTGAACTGTTAGCCATCCTAGCTCGCCTACGCGTTATCATTCAAGCTAACTTATTGCTATAATTCTAACTCTATCTTAATTCTACACCACTACACTACTGCCTGTTCTCAACCTACTTGTTTTTTGAGTATTAATTATGTATTAAAATTGCTTATCAAGCATCGCGTTGGGCGCCATGTTATACGGTGTTATTTTGTTAATTACATTAATTATTTAATTAATAAACAATAAATGTGTATAATAAATTTTTGTTTGTTTACTTTAATTGTTTATATCCCGTGTTTGGGAGCCAATGTTATACGGTAAATAATTATAGGTAATTAATTAAATTGTTAATTAATACAAGTCACATCTGTAAAAGGTAAACCTCACGTATTGGTATTAACAATGAAGTTAACAAGACATAGCTTGGCGTTATAACATTCTTGTTATTATAATCATCATAGGGCAATAGTAATAATGAACGCTTACGCACATCTGGATTAGAATAACAACTTATCGTTTATTAAACAATTCTTAAATTACGATTATAGCTAACATTTCGTCGTTCCTGAAATAAAATCACAAATACAACATATATGACATATAATGACAATATCATTACTAGCCTACAACTGCAAACATATATGAATTAATTATTACATTCAACAAATGTTATATCTATAATGCGTTCATAGTTCCAGATGGCAATATCTATTCATAACTTTTAATTTATGGTTCATGATTATCTTGAAATTTACGTTCGTAATTATCTCAATGAGTGGGGTCTTTGTGAGAAACAGGTTCAGTAGTAGTGATTATGAATATATAAATATTGTAACATTACATTTGGCATAGCTTGATATCGTACCAGATTTAATGAAGATCATGGATAAGAAACTTAACAAGAAAAACATATCTTTTAAAAATGATAGTGAAGATGAACAAATGACAAATTTAAACTGACTTGGACTATAACTGACCGTACTCAAATTAATGTTTAGGTAAAGTGATGGAAAATACCCAGATGATGAGATAAAATTCGACCAATTACAATAATAATACTTACGAAGCCAGACAGCATTATGGACCATTACTATCAGTAAACAAATTGTTTTGTTAAATTTATCTTACGATATAAAAATAATCAAAATACAAATTGAGGGATAATAGGCCGAAATACACAATAAAATGTAAAAAAAAAATAATATACTAGCAAAATATTAACTAACCAATATACTTGAATAATACAAGAACACAATCATTATAGATACATGGAAACATACAATTAAAATAGTGTGATTAATGGTGTACCTAATGTTATAAAATAGAAAGATATAAAATCATTATTAAATGATTAAACTTTTTCTTTTAATGTTCGAAAATAAGAATAAAGTTGGGTTTATGTTATTTATAGTTTTGTTAAGTAATGAGTGGATGATATGTCTTATGCAGGATTTATGTAACCAGGCATATACAGATTGTTTGATCACCTAATGTGAATTATGTTTTTTCTAATGTTCCAGTAATAATTATTGTTGTAATTTTAAATAATAATACTAATAGCGTTATAGGGAGTAGTTTTGATGGTAGTTGCATAGTTAATAGGTGTTAAAATAACAGAAAATAGAAATTTAACATGTCAAGACCTAGGCCTATAAAAACTTTGGAATTTTGTAAATTTTAGGAAATACATTTAGAATTTTATAAAACAATTGTTGTAATATGGATAGGTTTATAATTAATACTATACACAGTAAATATGGAAACGAAATAATCAGTTTTAAATTATTTAAGAAAATTCAAATAGCAAAAATGTAACATCAGATTTACATTAAAATAAATCTGTACATAGTATAAAGTAAAGTCGGTCCGTTTTCTCTCTGTGTTTGAAATCGCTAATCTCAGGAAGTACTGAACGGATTTTATTCAAGTTTTCGCCAATAGATAGAGTGTCTATCGAGGAAAATTTATGTGTATAATTAATACATATATGTTGTACATTAGCTTAGCTATCACGGTTTATGTCAAGTAAGTGGTATAGTTTACATCTTATATATAAAAATGAATGTTTCTTTGTTTGTCCCGGATGCGTTCCTATACCATTCATCCGATTGCGATGAAACTTCGGTGAGTTGTTGTGCGCACGTCCGCGAAGGTTTCTTCCACATCTCCTCCTAAACCACTGTACCGATTTCAACCAAACTTGGCACAAATATTTTACGTAACGGGAGAACCAACATAAGATAGGTGTTTTTTCGATGGGGTCCTTTTGGGGGTTCTTTGGGGTCTTCCACATCGCCTCCTAAACCACTGGACCGATTTCAACCAAACTTGGCACAAATATTTTACGCAAAGGGAGAACCAACATAGGACAAGTGTTTTTTTCGATACGATCCTTTGGGTGGTCCTTTGGGGTCTTCCACTTCTCCACCTAAACCACTGGACCGATTTCAACCAAACTTGGCACAAATATTTTACGCAACGGGAGAACCAACATAGGACAGGTGTTTTTTTCGATACGATCCTGTGGGGGGTCCTTTGCGGTCTTAAAAAACTATTAGATCTGGTTACTATGGCAACCCAATAGAATAGATTCTGTTCTAAATATATTATCGCATTAAATTGAAGACCACGCGAACGAAGTTGTGGGCAACAGCTATTTATTTTTAAGAAGCCTACTTTAATTAAACTTTATTAATTAAACTAACATTTTCATTACGTACAACGTGAAACTCCGTAGCGAAGCACGGGTATTCTGCTAGTCATGTATAACTATTTTACTGCCTGGCAACAAAATTATTTTATTTTTAACAATTACCATTGTTTGAAAAAGTTTAAATGAATTTTCAAGTACTTTACTCTTGTTAAAACGTAAAAGGTTGCAGGTAAACTACCCCTTCCCCTTAACCGATCTTCACCAAAATCAAAAGACCTTGAGTCCTCTACAATTCAGTGACGTATGCAAAAGATTATTTGATTCTGTTTGAATTTGCGGCAGTTATCTTTTGCCATAGAAAATACGCTTGATAAAAAACGTTGCAGGTAAACAACCCCTTCCCCTCAACCGATCTTCACCAAAAACAAAAGGTCTTGAGTACTCTACAAATCACGGCTGTATGCAAAACATTATTTGATACTGTTTGAATTTACGGCTGTTATCGTTTGCCATAGAAAATTCCCTTAATAAAAAAACGCTGCAGGTAAACTACCCCTTTCCCTTAACCGATCTTCACCAAAAACAATAGATCGTGAGAACTCTGCAATTTAGGACTGTATGCAAATAATCTTTTGATTCTGTTTGAATTTGCGGCTGTTATCATTTGCCATAAGAAATACCCTTGTTAAAACATAAAATGTTACAGGTAAACTACCCCTTTCCCTTAACCGATCTTCACCAAAAACGACAGGTCTTGAGACCTCAACAATTCAGGGCTGTATGCGAAATATTATTTGATTCTGTTTGAATTTGCGGCTGTTATCGTTTGCCAAATAAAACATTTTTCCTTGATAAAAAAAAACCGTTGCAGGTAAACGAAATCAAGAAATCAGGGCTGTATGCAAAAACGTATTTGATTATGTTTGAATTTGCGGCTGTTATCGTTTGCCATAGAAAATACCCTTGTTAAAACATAAAACGTTGCCGGTAAACTACCCCTTTCCCTTAACCGATCTTTACCAAAATCAACAGATCTTGAGAACCCTACAATTCAGGGCTGTATACGAAACATTATTTGATTCTGTTTGAATTTGCGGCTGTTATCGTTTGCCAAACAAACAAAATTACCCTTGATTAAAAAAACCTTTGCAGGTAAACTACCCCTTTCCCTCAACCGATCTTCACCAAAAACAATATATCACGAATACTCTACAAATCAGGGCTGTATGCAAAAAATTATTTGATTCTGTTTAAATTTGCGGCTGTTATCGTTTGCCATAGAAAAAAATCTACAGACACACAGACAGACAGACACACAGACACACACACAGACACTTTTCGAAAAATGACTTTTTTCATGTTTTGAGTGTAGTACAATCATATTCTGCAATAATCTCGAACACGATTTTTTTTGCCATCACCATACTTCCATTTCCTTAAGGAACATGGAAGTAAAACCACATACACTATAATACACTAACACTAAAGAACACTTGAAAATTACACAAATTGATTATTATACCTTTTGAATACCAAAAACCTGAACGGCAACTAATAAATATCTAAAACTGTTCATAACCTAGAACTGTGGATAACATACACACGACTACTAGTTTGCACTATAAACATAAAAACCTTTTTATATCCTTACCTTGTAAAGTTTGTATTTTGATTTTAAGGGTTGTATTAATTGTTTAACCATAATATTCGGACCGAATACGCCCTGAGATTATTTTATTTAATAGAATAGAACAACGAGCATCATTATCGTGGTTGATTCCAGTATAGTTATTAGTTACTACCAACTTATGAACAAAGACGACATAATTTTGTCACAATTTGTATTAAAATAAAGAAAAACGAGAAACGTAATTGATCAATTCTTTTGACTAAAGATTGATTAAATGAGTACATCTGTTTGATATTATTTTTGCATTATTATTACTGTTTTAATTAAAAGATACGATAACACAGCAAAGCGGACGGAGCGGCAGTTGGCAGCTCCGAATTACATCATTGGTACTGGACGCCGAGGCGGGAGCGAACGGCAGAAGTTGTGGAATACAACAGTAAACAAATATATACTAATAATATTTATTGTTATAATATTTTACATTACTTGGTGTGAGTTATCTATTTCATTTGGCTGCAACGTCCCGTGGTTCCCGGTGTCCAACGACGTGGTCGTAACTTCGCATGTTGTTCACAGATGATATTCGCTTTCACAAGAACACTACTAAACTTCCGTGTAGGCGTGCCGCTGGTTTTGACTGATGTGATTGTTCGTGTAAATGTATATATCAAGTATCGATTTCCTGTGTGAAGATCATGTGTGTCCGTTTATTTGTCTGGGTGAGATCATCTTCGCTATAATGAATATGTGCTTCGAGCCACAATGTGAATTGACTACAAGTGTTCGATGCAAGAGTTCGAAAACATTATAGTTACAGTTATACTTTGTATTGCGAATGAATGTTTATGTTAGTGAACTCGAATTATATTTATGAGTGATTCGAAATGTCTGTCGAGTGTTATATCACTATAATCGCTGATTGACGCGCACTGACCTTAACTGTCACTTGTATTATGGTTATTTATTATCGTTACTAACACTGATCAATGTTCTAAGATAAGTTGAAATAGTCTGAGTATCACATTTATGTAACCGTTCACTTTTGAAATCGACAAGCAAAGTTTTACAGTTACCGACTTACTCTTCGATAATAATAACACTGATTGATTGATACTGATCGATCAACTGGGCGCGTCCGCACGTCCAAAATAATTGAGTAAAATTTTAAATTTTACTGACTGACCTCGTCCGCGTGGCAAGTAGATAATTTTATTAACTCCACCCCTACCAGATTTCCTCGTCAGATTCCTTCCATGACTTCGTCCTGCTCATCATTTGTCAGACTCTTCAATTTCTTTGAAGAATCCACCCACTTCTAGATTTCTCCTTGTGAACCTCTTCTGATTTGCTTCCGTCTTACGTTGCCATGGGAACTCTCCTCAAGACTCGGTTCCTAGCTGAATTCTGTCTTCTGATAGGTCGTCTAACATCCCCGGTATATAAGCCGGTGTCATTACCCTGTGTTCTAAGAAAAGTTGTCATTCCTCGCCTGTCAATCATCTTCTTTGTTCGACTCTTGTCCTAGCTTCGTCTCGCTAATGGATGTCTTGTCACCCCAGGATTTCTATGTTGCTGGCGTAATGAACCGTCGCATTGTTTACTTAACCTTCCCCTTTCGTACCAATTAATAATTCTTTGACAGACGTCTTCTAGTAAAGTTTCTCTAGCTCTCTCCTCGTAAATCGTATATGTTTCCTAAATGAGCAGTCCTGCTGTGTTACATCGCCGTCTTCTATTGACCTTCGTATCTGCTTTGTTGTTCCTGTGAGTTAAACGGTCGTAAACCCTTTTGTGTCCGAGTATGTTTTGTCATTTCACGTAGGGTGTGATGTAACGGGTGTGTCATTCGCCTCGTTTCGTCGTAACTGTGAGAATGGAGTAGCGACTGCTTTGTTCTTATGTTATGAAGCAATAACTCCACGTAAACCCTCTTCTGTCGTTTCAACTTTCTGATCAATTGCCTCAACTGAACGAAGTCGTCGCCTTTCCGCCCTTTCGTACACCAGTATTATTTGGCTGTCAGTTGATGCTCACCCCTTATTTATTGCTTTACTCGCCAGAAATTAACTGCCTCGATGTGTCCCAGACGTTTGAGAAATTTTCAAAATTTTTCTCGCTATAATTAATTGCTCCTAAGAAATTAAGTGGAAAACATAAGGAAATGACAAAACGAAAACTTATAACAGTAGTCGTATGGGAATTCTGGGAAAATCTTTTGTTACGTTATGTCACTTTCTTCTTTCCTAAAACCACTTAGTATGGAGATTTATTAACCATAATCCTTTAAAGCGGTTTTCCGACATCGTTGATCTCAACCACGTTTTGTCAGAAAATAAAAGTTTTAAATGTATTTATAAGCACGACACGCTGCCAATCGAGCACATATGTTCATAATTTACACCCCACCAAACAAACGATGGAACAGTCAAAACACGTGAGTACCCTAACTGTAATAACAAAGTTAATTAATGACCTGCTAGATAATGAAATGATTAACATATCAACGAACGTATCAACGAAGGTAAACGACATCGCGGTATTTAATGTTGTGTTATCGTAAGTAAAGTTATTGAAATGGTTAACAGATCACAGTAACAAAAAATGCCACAATGAAAATCACTGTACTAATTGTACTACTGCATGGTTATAATCGGTGGCTGCACTGTGCGAGGCAGAGGGTCTAGGGCACTCATCAAAACCGAAAATTTATCGTTACTGCGTCTATTTGTTATCGTTACACGCGTACTTTATTGACGTCTGCTGTCAGAACGATAGGCAAAAATACCTGACGATTTCTTGGTATTTTATACAATATTTATAACGTTGTAAAAACTGTCACTTTCACATGTGATAACTTCTGAAAAGTGTTCAGCTGCAAACATGATTTCGTAGGAAATTTTAAGATAATTTATATTAAATTTATTATTTAATGTTTTTACTGTCTTACAACACTGTTTAGTTTCTATCAACACTGAGGCATGAAAATTCATCTTGTTTTGTGTACTTGAACACTGTTATTTCAGGACATATACAAAGTTGAACAGGGCAATCATTTAATAGTATTTTAATTGTTTCAGTTGTGGATTATTATCAACTGAAAAAGAAAATTTTCCATTGTTAGAAAATTTAAGTCTGCGTATAGGGAGAAGTGACCTTTAGAGCATTCTGTATACTACGAGAAGGTCGTTAGAAAGCAAACAACGTGTACACAATTTATTTACTTTCTGGATGATCCTCTGATACTTTTTTGTTGGTGATCAGAGATACTGAATCACGGGAGGAAAATTTTAAACTAAACGACGTCTCTGTTTTAGACGCCTGAAGCAGTGGCGGCCGGTGGGTCCTGAGGATGGGGAGGCTGCGAGGCAGTCACCTGAGCCGCGCTCAGACATTCTCGTGACCCCCCCCCCCACCGACACTCGACCACTCATTATTTCATTATTAATTAAGGTAGATTTATCTGATTTTTTACAGCATACACATAATTATTAAAAATATACGCGTATCTTTAATAAGATAAACAGACGATTAACTTAATTTTATTCTAGCAAAGAAGTAAACTGCTGAGTAGATATATATTTCGTAAGCTGCCATGAATTTGCTTGTAGGCCTACAGCAAATTCACTCAGCGGTCCTTCTTATTCTCAAAATTGTCGGTAACATCACCATGCCATGTCGGTCGACTTTTCCATTTGCAGAGTATTTCCTTTTCAATTGAAACTAAAGCAATGGCGCTGAGACGATCTTGAGTCGTGCTGTTTATTAAGTAGGTTTTGGTTCCCTTAAGACAAAACAAAAAAACTTTTCTCCACGTAAGAATTACAAGGAAGAATTATTGCAATATGGATAAATGCTTTATATTCTTTGGGAAGAATTTCGTTTGTACCAAAATCATTCATCTTTTTTATTAATCTGGTTAATTACGATAAAATGGTTTTAAGTCATCTTAAGTTTTCTTTGTTAAAATGCTGACCATACATTTCCATTAATGGAATAAAAGAATCAGTCAGGAATATTTTGTTATAGTGAGAAAAGTTTTAAGCGTCACCTAACTTCATAAATTTTAATTCCTCACATTTCAGCATTTCACTTCTCTCAAAATCACTCAACCAGGTTTTTCTAGTAGTTTCGATACTACAATATCACTTTCACTTTCTTCTGCTAAATCCATTTTATTCTCGTGGTAGAGATCACAAACACAGGCCAAGAAGAGATAAATAGTAATAATACACACGCACAAGGAGCACGAGAACGTAAAGGCTGCGTAAAGCTAACACAAATCACATTACTCGTACCGAGAGGCTAAAGCGCTCGTTGCCTCCCAAGATACACTAGTGTTCTCCCACTATTTGCCGGGCACAGTCTTACTAGTACGTAGTACGTAGTAAGTACATAGTACGTAGTTGTAACAGTACTATATTCATATAACAGTACGGCGGCTACTCAGATCCCTGCATCTGTCTCCCGCAGTTCTGTGCCATTATTGATAAAGCGCGATTTAAAAAATTGTGTAAAGTAATCAGATATTTTAAAATGTCAAATTGTAATTACATTGATTACAGATTCAGTTAAAATAAAAATCAAAGTCTATTACTAATTGCTTATTTTAACATTGAAAATGTTTATAAGGACGTTTCGCATATTTGCGGCCGATCGCTGGTGCATGATCGAAAATGGGAACCGGTGAGTTTCCATAGAAACTACTTCTTTGTTGTCAATAACGTAGAAAATTTTGAATTTTTTTTTGTGAGTTTCAGTGCAATATTCCCTTAAATTTATCTTAAGGTAGTACATCAGTCAAGAATTTATTACGGAGCGATGGATCAGGAGGAAGCGAGTGGAAGTACGGCTCAGACTTCCACCGATTCGAGTGTAGAAGGAACTAATTTGGCGGAAAAGCTACAATTGGAAGCAGAACGTCGAAAACGAAAGCTCGAATATTGCCGAGAGTGGAAAGAGAAGCAAAAAGTACAGAAAATTGAGCAAGGTTTGGTCAGAACTCCACTAACTGAATCTGAACGCCTGCAACGTAAACGCAAAAATGATAAACGGTATCGAGAACGTAAGAAAGAAGCAAAGATGATGAGCAATGAACGTGAATGAGAATTTGAAGAGAAGCAAGTGAGTAATTTAGCAAGATATATCGAAACGCACTTTTATAATGACAATTTGAACGACTACTGCTTTGTTTGTGAACGAATTTGGTGGACTAAAAGCTTAAAAGACGTTACTGGACACGCAGACGTTATAGAAATACTTAATAAACGTGGTTATAATATTCTTGACAAATCCAAAGTATGCCACAATTGCTACAGATGCCTAAAGAAGAACAGGTTGCCACCTTATGCGACAATCAACGGCTTTAAGTACCCACAAATACCAGAGAATTTACCTGAACTAACGCCAATAGAGGAACGTTTAATATCGCCGCGCCTTCCATTCATGCACATTCGTAACATACCATACTTTGCTGGCGCTTAACGTATAATTGGACAAGTCATAAACGTACCGATAAACCTTGATACCACTACTCTGCAATTGCCTCACATGTTGAATGACGATTTGGCGGTTGATCATTCTCTACTCCGGTATTCAATTGATGATCAAAAGTATATGTATCACGTCTTACATAAAATCACGACGTCTCATAATAAATGTGCTCAACGTGGCTAACAACTATGTGACAATGTTTGGGCAAACATTATGACGATGTCCTTACTATTTGGGTACCTAAACAACTATCTTAGTCGATATTATTCTACAAGCGTACTGACCAGTAAGATCCCGTGAGTTTACTCTGTACACAAATATTATCATTGTTTCAGCTTTCTCAGTTAAACGGCAGCTCAGAAAGAGCCCTCATTTCATCCGATTTTTGTACACTAACCTAACCTGGGATCACGCGCTAGTCCTTCGTTTTAATCAAGTCCTATGTTATAAACCTATTACCAACTTCCTTGATATCCTAATTTATAAACACAAATTCACACTCACAACAGTGTTTCAAATTTATGCTACGCTACATTGTTAGACATAGTGAAGTAGCGGTTTGGTCAACAAAAATGTTAGAACTGATTTCTGGGACGTTGCAATCGCGCCGAAGTGTAGTAGCAGTAGCCGCGTCGCCTTGCAAGCTGACGTTTACTTGTGCAAGTCCTTGAGGCAGTAATCCCTGGATCCATTTTGTGTGCTGCTAAAAACCTTGCTATATTTCATTTACACTATTTGCATACATCATCAAAATTAATTTTCTTCATAAGGACTGTAGACAAATTATTGCATTCATAAAATTATAGTAATTAATTTTCAAAATGTATTTGCGTGTTTCTAAATTCAAAATTATTATCCTTAACCTCCACAATTCTACGATTTTTTTTTTTATAATCAGTTTCAGTAAGGGATTGATTAAACGCATTTTGACGTTGACGCTGCCAATGCTCGTGACAAATCTTCAAAACCTATTCTATTTCTTTTCTTTTTTCGTATAATTTTTTTATTGTTTCTTATAAAAATTTATGTAAACGTGGATATCATGACCACATAGAGCGAACTGTTTCACAATTCTGCAGTATGAAACTGTTCAGTGTCTAAACAGCAAGCACTAAATAGAAACGTGTTGTGTGTTAACTGTATCTAAAACTGCCAATTTTTCAAACAAACCATTTTTAAATTCACTGAGGACAGAAAAATTGTATTTGTTACACACATTAAACAAAAAATCCTCCAGATAATCCCCCAAAATGATCGACGATTATTTGTTGTATATAGACGATTATTTGCATCAAAGTACACTAGATGCCATGCGATCGCTGTAGATCGACTGCTTCCAGTGCAGTCATTGCATCAGTCGCATGTGATCTCTATTAATGCGAGCACTTCTGAATAGTTCCATTTGACATGCGTTAAGCGGCTGCATCACGTTCTACCAACCGCATAGGGGTGGACTGCTTAGCAGATACTGCACTCTACCTATGCATTCTTCAACTTATTTAAAGCCTATGTGTAAAATTCCATTAAAATTTGGCGGATAGTTTGAAAATAGTTGAGTAACCAAAATTTGCACGAGGACGACTGCGCCGAACCCTTCGCCTTGTCCAAGGAGCTCCGCCGTAATCATTCTCCTAGGTCAACACTGATGTACACTAACACTGTATAGTCACTAACTCGATAAGTTCCAGTTTACTATAACTATAACAAAACTTCAATAACACTCGCTACATGTAAAACCACTTGCTAACTAACTAGAATTCATTGTCGCTATCTGACAACTAACGTCACCTATCATATAAATCAGTGGTTTCCAACTTCAAAGCGCCTGAGGACTACAGCTAAACTTAGGAAAATGTCGGCTTGCCGCACCATAAGCCTTAAACATTGTATATTCACATGAACAATTCAATGTGAAAACTGAGGTCGATCTGCTGCAGCCGCAATGCCCTAACCTAGCTTTTAAAATATTATGAAAATGATAAACAGTTACTATTACGAAAATTATTGAGATTTTTGAATAATAAAAACTAGCGCTAAAAATTTCTAACAATACCTCGTTTTAAGAGTCGTACTGGGTGGGCACTGTATCATTGTTTATGTTTTTTGTGTTAATTGAAGATGTCAGTGTAACTGCTCATTCTTTTACCTCCAGTGCGTGTTAATGAATTCCAAGATATATGTCGGGTTTCCGAAACTCAGTAAACGGTTTTTATTTGTGTCTCGATTTGTAGTTTGAAAACGCTTAAACGTAACTGGAAGTAAGAGATACTACTGATTGTGAACATCGGAGAAGCCCGTCTGTTTTGTCTAGCCGAGAGGTGGGAAGAAATGGACTGGGTACAGTAATATGATTAAATAAAAGGGAACTAGAGGAAATACACACTTTGTTAAACAAAAGGGAACTAGAGGAAATACACACTCTGTTAAACAAAAGGGAACTAGAGGAAATACACACTCTATTAAACAAAAGGGAACTAGAGGAAATACACACTCTGTTAAACAAAAGAGAACTAGAGGAAATACACACTCTGTTAAACAAAAGGGAACTAGAGGAAATACACACTCTGTTAAACAAAAGGGAACTAGAGGAATACGCACTCTGTTAAACAAAAGGGAACTAGAGGAAATACACACTCTGTTAAACAAAAGGGAACTAGAGGAAATACACACTCTGTTAAACAAAAGGGAACTAGAGGAAACACACACTCTGTTAAACAAAGAAAGTGAACTCTACTGTACGTTTATTAGTGAATAAGCGAAACATTTTTTATAGGTTTCTCCTGCAAGACCGTTCTCAGTTAAAGTAATATCATAGCGAATAGAAGACCGTATCTCTTCTACTCGCTATGGTAATATTTTACTATTTGGTTACTTATTAAAGTAAGCAGAGTTTTCCATTACATTGGTTTTCCAAAATAAGGTCGCAGGTCGCAGGAAAAGGTGTCGCGTGCCGCCAGTTGGATATAAGTAAACACTACATACAGACAATAAACACTACAACACAACAGACAATAAACACTACGTACAGAAATAATAGGCTTTTAACATTAATCAGGGGATTTTCTCAACGCACTGCTGTGTGTATCACACGATGCTCGAATAGTAGTTTGCGCGCACATAGTTAACTCATGTGTCATCATATTTTACAACGTCATCACAACACACTAACGGTAATTGATTGCGTATAGCCTACGATTCTGCTGTGGCACTTCCTCGTCCATAACTGGCAACTCCCAGCTGCAGTAATATTTCGCCTGATAGTATAGAATTTCCGTTGACTGTCACGTGTATTGCGTAAACTATATCGTTGCTCCATATGAAGACCCTGTCAGTCGGCTTAGAGCGATCCCAACGGCTACGCTATGAGTTATACAACGTACGCTATGCCGTGTTTTGTGTATCTTTAATTGTACCTTTATGAGTCTGTTTCTTTATTTTTGCGTTTGGATTTCCACTGGTGAAGAGTAGCATAGTTTTGGAAATTACTTTAATGTAATCTGAACATTAAGTCCTAGGAAGGCATTACCCAAATATTACTTTTGCGGAATCACGCCAGATGTAACGTGTAATGCTGACTAGTAAGCCGTTAAGAATAATGTATTTGCTGATACTACACTCTTTGGTGTCGTAGAAAACTTTTGACAAGTAATATTCCAATATCCCGTCCAATCTTCTTGAAAGACTTCCGGTTCATAATCAAGACTTCCTCGATTGATCTCTATGAATTACTTCACCGGGTATGAATTGATTGCAAAAACAAAAACGGAAACAGGAATTGTGAACAAACGGTTTTTATTAAGTACCAAAAACGGAAACAGGAATTGTGAACAAACGGTTATTATTAAGTAGTGACCTCCTGATTTGGACGCTAAACTTCTATTCATTTGGTAAAGTAGTCACCTACGACCAAGGTTATCGATTTTCGTCTTCTGTATCTGAGAAGTCTCTATTAATGTCTGTTGTAGTTTCCTCAAATGTAGTCCAGTATTATACTGCCTTCATTTTCTGTGTATTTAGTTTGAGACTTCTTACTTGCAGCAAACATTTCTTTCACGCGTACGAGACAATTCCTCCACCCATGTAAGTGTAGACGTTTTCAAATTTTTTCAATCCTTTTACTAGCGATAAGGTGACCTCTAGATGATTGATCATGCTATAGGGGTCTTTACTTCTGGGTACTGACATCTGCATGATGACATCTCGTCCATTTTCACTTAAACGGACTTAATTTCAGCAATTTGTTTCCTACAATTAGTGATTCTCATTGTGTCCAGTGTGTCCAGACGTTAACATTTCTTAATTTCAGCAAAGATGTTGACAACCAGATATATACCTTCCCCTTTACTTTAGTATAGCTTCTAATATTTTCATCCCAGTTATTCTTGTCGGAGAGCTTTCGTCGTCCAACCAACTTGCCAAGAAGTCTATAAGATCTTCGGTCTGTTTGCTCGAGCTCTGTTCTTTATATTTACAGAAAGTTATATACGACGATTGTTGGCAGCAATTTTAGCAGCATTATTAACTCTTCCTTCCCCTTTCCAGACACATCAGAATACACAGGAGAAGTGACTTTTTGTTCAACGAAGTTTTAGAAACACGTGTAGACTAGAATTCCATTTATTCATGGGCGAAGAATGAGGGAGGTTTGGGGGGGTATTCAAAACACCAAAAACGTTTCTCACTGCTAAAAATCAGTAATATTGTGTAGTTTTTTTAACCTTTAGAGAGTAGGATAAAGTAATATATCTGTAATAAACAATAATAATTTATTATGTATATCTGCAGAAATGTTATTAGGAGATGGGTGACCATAATGTTTGTCCCCTCCTCTTTTTGTTGAACCACCTGAAATAAAACTTTGCATACTCCCAAGCTGTTTATAATGTAGATTATTCATCTAAAGTCTTGAGCGTTTTATTAGGACAGTTTTGCGGTTAGAACAAACGTACATTTAGAACATTAAACTGGTGCAATACATACAAATTACGGACTACATTAAAATCGTATTTTTATTATTATTAAAATCGTATTGAAGTTTATTATTGTTTTGAATCCATATTACTGTATTATTTTTACGAAATACAATATTAATTTTATACTCCTCGTGTATTATGACGTCTTGGGTTTTACAGGTTTCAAGGTAAGTTACTATAAACGAAATATTTATAATAAGTGATGTATTCAGTAAGCAACCCAGGGAATAGAAATATGGAAAGTAATAAATAGAGAGCCTTGAAATAATCATTCAAGTGTAATATTTTGGAGTATTTGTCTTACACATCCCGATGCGCACAAGTATGCATAGCCATACAAAGTAGTGCTTGCTTCTATGTGTTGTGTGGGGCACATAATCCCTGCAAAGTAGTGCTTGCTTCTATGTGTTGTGTGGGGCACATAATCCCTGACAAAGTAGTGCTTGCTTCTATGTGTTGTGTGGGGCACATAATCCCTGCAAAGTAGTGCTTGCTTCTATGTGTTGTGTGGGGCACATCATCCCTGACAAAGTAGTGCTTGCTTCTATGTGTTGTGTGGGGCACATCATCCCTGACAAAGTAGTGCTTGCTTCTATGTGTTGTGTGGGGCACATCATCCCTGACAAAGTAGTACTTGCTTCTATGTGTTGTGTGGGGCACATCGTCCCTGACAAAGTAGTGCTTGCTTCTGTGTTGTGTGGGGCACATCATCCCTGACAATTTAACTAGTCATTGTTTCCTGGTTGTAACAGGCATATTCGACCTATGAGACGTCCTACTTGACTCCTTTAATGTACAATTTTTACATATATTCAAAACCTCAACTTTTTTTACAAAACACGGTTAATTATAAGTCACGTATTATTTTCTCTGGTCGTATTTCATAACCCGGTGTTAATAATTTAACAGTAACTAAAATATGAGTTGAAGAAGTGAAGAGGAACACGGTTTCTTACAGCAGTGACTACTGTGATAGCCGACACAGGACACATTTGAATTACAAATCTCGCAGCATTTACAAGCGTGAATCTTACTAAACTTGCAATAGATCTTATCTTGTTTACGATTTACTAATCGCAAACTAATTGAAATAAGTTTATCTTGCCATATTTTAAATTAAAATTGGCGTTTTAAAGTCTTTAAAAATCGATGTATGTAACATTTTCAGTGCGCGTACTAAGTTCGAAAAGAAAAATGTTTTTTTCTGAAATATGGAAAACTTCTCCAATGGCGCAGCGCTGTCACTTTGCTACCAAACGACTCCCACCACCGCCTTAATAATCACGAAATTTTTATTTTTGGAGATTGGAAAAATTTTAACACACATAAAAGAGAAGCAACAAATACACGCCACTGAAAAAATATAATGGTATATACAAAGATCACTCAGTTCATTACGAACCATTTGATTTGCGTTGTATTTAAAAGAAGAATTAAAAAATACCAAAAAGACGGAGACCTTATATACGAAACAACAACAATAGCTTCACTTGTATAATCTCATTTAAATGCAGAATTTAGTAAGTAAAGGCTGTCACCATCATTTCCAACTGACATTTTGCAAGATATATGAAATAATTTTATTTTTTTTACATAAATATTTACTAGTTTCCATAAATTATAAATTATTATAAAGTATAGTAACATACACAAATCAAACAGCCGACTGACCAGAGATTGATTCAACGTGCCTTTTAGGGAGGGGTGTTGCAGTATTTTTAATGAGAGGAACAAAAATATAAAGAAGAAAAGGATTCTTTAATCAAATTTCGTCTTTAAAAAAATCAACTTTCTTTGAAGTACGTATTTTTGACTATTTCTGTCGTCATTTTTTAATATTTTATAAATAAAACTAAGCTTATAAGACAAAAATAATTTCCTCTTAACTTGACTGTGGAAATGAATTTTTTTTAACATTTCGGGGATACCTACTGCCCCTCAGGAATTTGTCTCTTGATTGACGTCGAATTCAATATGACTAGCAGCGACTAATCAGAGGGATGAACATATCATTACAGATAAAAAATTATATTTTTATATGGCATTCACTATACATTTATAGGCGAAAATGTCTTTTTCTAAAAAAATTTTACAAAGAAATATTACAAATTTATTGTCTCTAAAAACAGATAACCGTTTTTGTATGTAATAATTTGTGTAAACTAACGAACTGAAAAATACAGTATTTTTCGTTTATTAATAATTAATCAGATTGTTAAGGTTTATTAATTAAATAATATGTATTCATAAGACGAAGTATATATTTGGGAAAAAAATGTTATATAAACAATTACAAAAATACAATTTTGAAAATTCGAGCATGTATCTTAAGTTTTGTATTGTTTATCTGAAATTGTTCCTACATCATTAAAACACATGTTAAATACTTCATTAAAACACATACACACACAAACGCATACACACACACATTTAAGTCTAAATAATTTCATTGTCTGCAAAATTATGTTTTCCGTCCTAAAATATGACACATTTTTTATTTCGTCGCATTTGTGGAGTAATTTACATAGGCCTACTACTGAAATTACTCCAACAATGCAAACCCTCTTACCGGGTTTAAAAAATATTTTTCTGGAAGAACAACTTTAAGTTCGGTAAAACTTTAGTTAAAATATTCCACAATTTTAATGAATTAGTGTGGTACATCGGTTTCCATGGTAACGTGAGAGAAGTATTGGGCGCATGACCAGCTGTGTCGGCGCTCGGTAAGACGCGGCTTCTCTCAGTTCACACGACACGCAACACCTAATTCACACGCTTGTTTTCTTTGACTGTTAGGTAAGTCTTAATTAATTTCATACTTACTAAAAAAAATCCTGATAATTTTTTTCCTTGCACACCTTGACAGATAAGACGATTCTCTGAAACTTGACAACAATAAATAGTTTAAAAATGATATATTTCAAAAACTATACAAAGATTCTTACAAAAAAAATATTATTGTAGGTTTATTTATACCTCAAGTTTCAGAAGCAATAAGAACCTTGCAATATTTTATTTCATTTGTTGAACAATGTCAAAAGTTGAAGCTTCTTCAAAAATTTATTGTTTAAAATTTTAAAAATTGAAATATATTATTTGTCGAAACCTATAATGAAAGCCATTGTACAGAGTGGTCGAGAGAGAATTTTTAAAGTAACAGTTTTTCAGCGGTACGTAACGACCAAAAAATCAACTAAACACTTATCGTTGCACGCATTTAATACACACTCGCGTTCGCTTCTTCATAACACATACGTAAAACTCTGTGGAAGGAAAATTTTTTGATAAGTTTTGATAAAACATTTGTTGATCTAAGAAATCATAGATTTTAATTCAATTTTGTTAAAAGTAAACAATAAAAGATGTTGGGGTTAGCGCAGCGGCGTTGGAACTATGACTACATTAACTTAAATGGCTGACATATTACTATATAATTAAGTCTTGTTCTTTTGTTACAACATTCTTTACTTAATATTATTTATTTATTCAGTCATTAGGTTTGAAAACATAAATTAAAACCGTGAAATGTATATTTGCAATATGTGAGTAATTACACACATGTACTTTACCTCCCCGGCCACAAATACGCGCGCGCGCGCGAACTCAAACACACACACACACACACATACATATATTGCGATGTACAGGTGTCGCATAGAATAAGTAGTCGGTAAAACGTGTATTGGAATGCTGGCGGATTTATTAATGATTTACTACAAATTGCACTATTTTGATTTTAATACAGTTTATGTAGAAAGAACAAACTAATTACTCTGTCTCTGTTGACCTGAATACAAATTAAAATAAATTATTTTATCTTATAAATCTAAATACATCAAACATTTCTTTAAAAGTTCTTTTGTCTCTTTTGTTTAATAAGATTATTAAAGTTTATAAAAAAAAAGATAAAGTCACTTCCCTTTTTTGACGAATGTAGGTCGCCGAGATTTTGATTATCCAGTCTGGATACAGATGTGCGTAGTTCAATCCGTATACAGGTGCGGGTTGTTTCTCTTTGGATACAGGCGCAAGATTCGCTATGGATACCGATGTGAGTTCTTTCTGGTGTCCGGCGTTCCGGGTTGTTCTCGGGTTAACATTTACATAAACTGTAGTTAACTAATTTTCACCCTATTGATTTTTGTCTATTGCAATTTTGTGTATTTGGCATACACATAAATCCAGCAGACGTGAGTCTTTAATCCCTATATGGAAATCTACCGCTTTCCCGGATTAGCACTTCTAAAATTTACAATTTTATCATTAACCTTTGTTTGTACGCTTAGTAGTCCGAACGTCTAAACTATTACATACGTCCACACGCTTCTGCGTCTACAGAGACTGACTGTTCAACAAGAAATTGGAATTCAAGTGTAAATTTGCCCTAATTTTCGTACACTGACTGGCTAATTCATAAATCTGTTCTGCTACTGAGGCGAAGATTAAACTATTCTTGCACAGGATTGTCCGAAAGCAATGTACAATGCACGGCCTGTAAGAAAAAACACTATAATTTTATGACTTATTTAATGGGCCATAAAACTTTGTTTGTTAAAAACTGATATATTTGGTTCCTTAAATTACTAACAATTACTGACATTTGATAGGTCTTTTCATTAGGCGTATTCTGTTACTCATCTCATAATTCCACTTAGAACAAAAGTTATTCGATTTAATATGTTTTTTATTATTATCCCGTATAATAATTAAATATTCTTGCACATTCGCACTCACCACACGCCTACCCATCTTTTCGTACCATTTCACAACACTAATAGTTTTTTTTTACTGTCTAAAAATACTTAAAACTAACAATTTGAACATGTCTCTTATCGACTAACATGCAATGTCAAAATCTGCAGTCTTTACTTATACAAATTTTTATTTAAACATGCTATCATATACTTTGAGTACCAGTAATATTTTATGTACGTATTCTACTCATTTCAATATATATATTACAACGTTACACGTATTATGAAAAAAATTACACAAATACAATACCATGTAAACGCAACTATGAAGTGTATCACACCGGCCAGGTCGCAGGATTTTTTTTATTCTCGTTGCGTCAAGTATATTAGTTGCACAATAATAAAATAATTTTCAAAGAGGAGTGAGATGTTGATGACATGAAATAATTAATTAAAACTGTTTCAAAATAATCATTCTATGATTTATTAATATTAATCGAAAATATGCAAATATTAAAATTTCGAGTTATAAAAATAAAAAATATTCTCTTTTATAAGTTTACAAAAAATACAATATAACTTTCTATGCTATTCATGACATATAAAAATAAACAACCATATAATCTTACTAGCTAAACAAATTAAACAGACATGCTAAACAAATTATCTAAACACTTTTTGCTTCAGTGTGTCCGACATTTACTCAAATTTTGAATAATAATAGCAACTCATTTACAAACAAAAATAATATTAAATCTCAAGAATAAAACTAATTGTTGCTATAAACAAAATAAAAAATAACATTTACTTCCAACCTATTATTTATTTCTACTGACACACCCAAATTTTAACATACAACAGAAGATTAGTTTTTTTAATTTTCTTGTTAAATTAAATTATTTTCTTTAACTACCATCTAAATTTATGAACAGTGATTATATTTAAAACTACAAGTCTTTACTGTTCATATATAAGTTTCTTTTTAAGAGTTATTGTCACAAACAAAAATATAATTGTTTATTCATCACCTGCGTACTGCCGACGTTACCGTTGCGCGCGCGCGCGTGTGTGTCCCCTGAATACTGAGAATTTGATGATGATGATTATGCTGATGCTGTGTTCTCTGTCTCTATGGTTTGTTGTTTGTGATGGTCCAGAGTTCCTCCATAAGTCTTGATGTGTGGTTCGATCAGTCGGCAGACCAGCAGCGTGACGTTGTGTGAAGATATCTTGAGTCTCTCTGAGATTATTAAATTGCCGGTGATATTTATACTGGACGGCGATCTGACAAGTCCAGAACTGTTTTCGACCTGTTAGATATTGTCACTTCGTGCAAAGCGTCCTTTTAATTAAAAATCACTTTTTGGTTCATTTTCGCGATTTCGTAAACATACTCGTAGCACGAGCGATATAATCGTTTGCGTAATTTTTTTTTGGTCACTCACATATAACACACTTATTAATTACTATTTAAATACACTAGTAATTAACACTAAATTACCTAGCGTCTTTATTATTGCAAATTTTCGCAATATTTTTACATCACTATATTCGTTAAAATTCCTTAATGTAATGGTGTTTTTATAATTGGGGTAAGTCTTTGTTCACAGGTTTAAAATGTATTAATTAGTTTATTTTTATCCGGTTAAAACCTGATTACAGAGAAACCAACAATTCTTACGCATCACCCCTTCGTAGACTTTGCCTGTCGTAATTAACATAAAATAATTAGTCGAGATATATGTTACTGGAATGAAGTGCATTTATTAATGATGCTATTCTTTTATGACAGTGTACTGAGCTTTATATACAGTTTATAAAAAATAATCTGTCTGTGTTGACCTGCGTAACATAACTAACTTTCTATAGAATGAAATAAATTAATATTTCAAAGTTCGTTTTGTTTTATTTACTACACAGTCTTTACTGATATGAGAGAGAGTCTTTCTTTTTAATATTTTTTTTTCAATTGTACATAAATAATGTAGGTTCACTTTCGTGTAATGTCGACTGTAGACTCTTTAGACGACGAGCTGGTATACGTCTGGATGAGTACGTGTGTTGCTATACTCTGTCCGGCCTCAGTGTCGCTTTCGGGCATGTACGGGCACGGGGGTTATATACTCTTTCACCGCGAACAGTTACTGCTAAAATAGTGTACGCGTATTATGCTTACACTTTTTTTCCAGTCAGCTTCAAGTGTCTATATACCCTAATCGGATATCTTGAATTTTCACGGAATAGCACAATTATAATAATTCTCGCAGTAACTTTAGGAATTTTCCAACCTGCGTTCGTCGAGACAGGCACACCGATCGTCTGTACCAGCACAGCGTTCACACGTTATCGATTCCGAAGAGAGACTGATCTATCCGTTTAAAGATATTACCATCGACTGAATTCTGGTAATCTGATTGGTTCTTTGGTAACCCCTACTCATGATTTTATTCAGATAAAAATCGTTCTTGTCCAAGAAGGCTTCCAAAAAGAACAATTCTTGTTCAAAAAACCTGATTATTTTTACGATTAAATTTTATGACCATAAAATCTTTTTATTTAAAACATGCGTACATTTAATTACTGGTTTTTAAAATAACTATTGTCATTAGTTACGTCTTTTTATTAGAACATTCTGATATAAGTCCCATCTAAAAATGTTGCATATAATGAAAGTTATTTAAATTAACGTGTTTTTTATGAATATCGCTTAAAATAATTTTGTACCCTCGCACACGCGCAATACACGAGCGGCTAAACTTCCTTACGCACCATTTCACAGCACTTAAAAATACAACTAACGTTTTTAACAATGTTACTTATCAACTAATTTATAATGTTTAAACCTGCAATCTCTACTTACTGACACAGTGACTCTATATGGTATCATATTCTTTTACTCTCTGCTACATTCCATGTACAATTAGAATGTCCATTGCAACACACACACACACACACACACACACACACACACACACACACACACACACACACACACACACAGAGCTACGTTACGTTCTTGTGCGTGCCTGTCTGTGTGTTGAACGTATCTCTAATACGTCTGTGTGTTGTGCCGTACCCACAACCAGGCCTGGGATTTGATCTTATTTGAATTACGTCCAAACACTACGACACATATAAAGATTAAATCTGTAGAGAGGAGAGAGTATCCTTAAATAAAGTAATTAAATTAAGTTGAATTTGAAAACATTAAAATTGTGTTTTATTTAAAACCAACACTGTAAGAATATACGCTCATCATATTATGTAATGATTAGGCTATCATTAATAACAAACTGAAATTAGGCTTACATTTATTATTACAAACGTCGAATTGATATATAATAAAATTAAAATTTGCTTTACTTTGGGTGATTGACAGACACTAAGAACTTACTGACAATTAACAATTTAATTGACGATTTATGACGATTTAACAATTTAGAATTCTGATAATAAATAATTTTAAAACAAAATCATCCTAATTGCAATAATGTGCAAACAAAGAATTATTTAAATGCTTCAAACTAATTAGGGTTTATATACTTTTTACAGATTCTTTATCTTGCCATTAATGTCTCTGTTAAAAAACAAACAAAGAATTATTTAAATGCTTCAAACTAATTAGAGTTTATATACTTTTTACAGATTCTTTATCTTGCCATTAATGTCTCTGTTTTATACAGTCTTTTTGTTTTAAACTGACCAGTTCTTCGTCATCTGATGCTGTGGGAGTCTATCCTGATGTGTGTGTGTCCGTGGTGGTCCCCCTAACGGCTGTGTGTGTCCAGCCTTGGCAAATCGCACTACTGACCCACGAAACCACGACTTTCACCAGTGACGATCTGACTCTAAAAAGAGAATGGTTTACCGGATTTGGGTACATATCCCCTGGAATTCCATTCCTGTCGAGGATTGATTAAGCAGTTCAAATCCTGTCGCTGACTATCACAACAGGCTTGGCGTCACTTTCAACAATATGTAAAGTCTGGTTGGCGATTTTCATCGTTCATAGAACACTCGAGTTAAATACTTGTCGATTCGCGACATTCTGGACTTCATCAGAACGTTTTTAGTAATTACGTAATGACTTATTTAACAGGATAATAAGCAAGTAATTACTTTGTCACCTTATACGACACACAAATACGCACTACCGCCAGTGCATACGCGCTTAACATTTTGCACACTCATCGTTGATACTCATAGTTTTAGAGTGTCGTTAAAAAGGTTTGCAAATTTCGCGAATAACGTATCATCTTGCGTACGTAAAATTCATGTCTTCCACCTAACGCACACAAAGAACTCACAGTTAACAGTGTACCCCTCATGACGTCATATTAGGTAAAGCACCTTTCAAAGATTGCTAACTTTAAAAGGGTACAGTGTTCATAACGTTTTTCTATTTTATGTTTGTTGTAATTTAAATATGCATCGTTTTTGTGATTTAAATATTCATGAAATTTTGTACCGTTGCAACATTTTATGTTTTTCCATCGTATATGTATACCGCCAAGAATATTATAATTCTACTAAACATTTTGAATGAATAATATCAGTTAAAATTTCCACAGAAATAAAACTTGGTGATTACTGTATGTAATGTCAACTGGATGTCTGTCAAATTTCAGTATTATGCTAAACGGAGCAGAGGGAATGTAGCGCCGAGTGTTTGAGAGGCCGGTCACAGAGGACTGGAATTTAATAATTCTCAATAAATTCAGTATGCATTTATTGTGTCTTTTTGGTAGTATTTTGTTCTGTTGGAGTAGTGATGGTATTAGGACGTCAAAAGTTCTATTAGCGAATAGAAATCTGTGGTGAAACAAACAAAATTTTATAAATCACAAATTTTATAATTTATAAATTACTAACATTATTTAACATTTTAATCATTCTCACTAAATTCAGTATGCATAGGCTATATTGCGTCTTTTTAGTACTATTTTGTTCTTTTGGAATAGTGATGGTATTTGGAAATAAATCCATCAAAAAATCCATTTAGGACATCAAAAAGTATTTTAGCGAATAAAACAAATACAATTTTATAGATTACAAATTGTCAAAGTGCTACAAGTAAATGATGTTATCACGTAAGAGCTAATGCATTGACAGCAGTTTGTTTGTACGTATATAGGCTACATCATGCAATGATCGATACTCCTACATCCAATACTCAACATTCTTTTCTTATCTTGACATCTTCCAGCTAGGTTTTTCTATGACTTCCTCGTCCTTTTCTTCTGAAGTACTTCCTTCCATAATTCTAATAAAATCTTGTATGTCCTATAAATTTAATCATGTTTCATGATAATCATATTCCTATATACATTCAGTTTCATGTAGTAACTTACTTTCCCCCTTTTCAAAAATCTTGTTACTTAATTTTCTACGTTTTTTAGCACTGTATATTACAAACAAGATATACTAATTCATTATATAGTTTTGTTGTATGTTTACACGTGTAATCGTTTCTTTTTAAAATAAATTAAAAAACCTGAAATACAAACGAAAATGATTTAAAAAATGTAAACTCGTATGAAACAAATAAAACTTTACTCATTAATAAAAACTTCTTATATTGACGTTATGTAACATTCGGAAATTAATTTAACGTATATTTTATAAAACGGAAAAGAAGTAGAAAGAACTAGCCACAGCCATCCAAAGACTCAATCGTTCATTTCGAATTTCTGTAGTCTTTTCATTTGGGGTAACTCTGTTGTTATTCCATCTTCAAAGTACGTTTTCCTAGACATCCTTATCTATCTCTTCTTAAGGTTTAGCTTTTCAGAAAGTTGTTCATTCATCTTACAGCCCATAAATTCCTGTATTTCTGTTTCTTGTATAACTTCCTTTTCCCCTTTTCTCCAAATGTTTATTACTTTACCTATTTAAGCCCAACGAATTTTTATTTTCCTCCGTATTGACATTTCGTCTGTTTTGAAACTGCCTTTTTGGTTAACACGTTTCTTTCTATCCAAAGTGCTTCTCTGGCGCTACTCTTCACTTAACTATCTATAGACTACACTGGTTGTCTTCAGTAATTACACTTCTAGCTGACACAACTAATTTATGTAGTTAATCCTAATATTTTCTTGTAGTTTTCCCTTTTCCCTCTCACAGCTACTACATAAAATGTTCGTTTTATTTAGGTTCACGATCAATTTTAGTTACTTAAGAGTTCTAGAAAACACTACCAGCATCCTCTTTTTATTTTATTTTTAGCAACAGTTAGAATATTAAAGGAATGAAAACTTTCCGGGCTATTGGGCCGTGGTCTATTGCTTTGTGATGATATTTTTAATTCACTATACGTTTCGGCCATCCACTGGAGGCCCTCTTCAGTAGTAAAAGTTAAAAATAGTTCGACAAGGCATGGTAGGCCGAATTTGGGACTGCTTTCACCTCAACTTGGAGTAGGTTCAATGGTCCGGAAATGTTGAATTCTTATAATAATGACTCCGGCCGTGCCCCCTACGCAGTTAGAATATTATCCGCAGCGGATCCTCTTGCCATTGACTTTGTGTTTCCCATTTGGAGCTATGCATATTACTGGAAGAGGAGTGTTTCCAAAACGCTACTCAAAGTATGCAAAAATGATAACTGATTGTTTCCTTTTGAACAGAAGTGGAGTTTTTTAATGAAAATTTGAAAATTAATTCTGTTTTTTTTTTAAGAATTTAAACAATGTTATTAAACTTAATAAAACTTATTAACTATTAACTATATTAATATATATATATTATATTAACTATTAAACTTAAACGGTTATTAAGCTTAATATATCAACGTATAGAGTATACAGATATGCTAACCTGCGAATTCTTTTTTTTTATTTTTTTAAAATTTCTTCTACAGCTTAAAGTGGTGAGAAAATAAAACTTGTCACAATAATGACTGCTACACTGTGTAGGGTGCATCGGTATACTGGAATGTTCTGGTATGTCCTGTCCTTATTTTAGTGTACTGAAAAAACTTATTTTGTCGTTTGCATGTTAAGTTATCAATTTAACAAAGTAGTATAATTTAAATTACATTAATGTTCTGAAAATGATAATATATTTTGTATTTTAATTTTATGCTGTTTGGTTTTATAGATTGTTTCTTAAAGAGAATTCGGTAAAAGGAATAAGGCGTAAATACGTAATTACATTTAATGCTATGTTAAAGTAGGCTACGTTTGTCATGGCAAGGTTACCACGTTTGGATTACTGTAGGTAAGGCCATTTTATTTAACTCACCAGTAATTATGCAATACACTATGCGCAGATCAATCCGTGGTATCGTGTGGCAGATAAGTCTATCTGGTTTGATTTACTAAACGACTTGCGACTCTGTCAAATTTATGTCCGGTGACAGTTAAAAATTTACACGGTTATTCAACATACGTAATTTTGAAATTCACAAAGGACGGAGATGGGTAATAATACTAAATGTTATAGGAGTGGAACAACTGTCAATTAGCATCGCTTGCTTAAGTGGTTCATTCCGTAATTGTATTAACCAGTCTGAAATATTAGAGTATTTATTTTATGTTTGTAAAGCTCTTGTACGTGAAAGTAATGCATTTCAAACATAATTTTCCTTTTAATTAAATTAGGCAAACATCTTATACAAACAAATCAATTGTGTAACAAATTAGTTTTAATAGTTTCCGTATTGATTTTGTAATCAGAAAATTTCTTTATCTGAAAACACACAACTTTAAAATGTAAACGAATACTTTCCCTGGTATGATTTTGAATAATGCAATGAAGAATAGATATGGACTTGTCTATAAGGGGATATTTTGTACAGAATGACGGTTACTTGTCATTTATATAGACGGGGTCGACTCAGAATACGGCTGGAGGTCGTCTAAGGTAAGAGATAAGATTTCTTGCTAACAGAATTATTTAGATAACTTTTTTACTCGCTTGTCAATTTCTAATATAAAACAAGTAGATTTTCTGTATACGCTGAGCTGTATGTATATACTTGCGTGGTCGGAAACTTAAGTAACGTGGTAATGAACTGTTAGGTATTAAAGTTGAGACGTGGCGAAACTCATGGGGAAAAGTATAATATCAACAAAACATGGCTATTAGCCGTAAAAATGTTGTCATTAAACTACCTGAACTACCGTGGGAGCAACATCTCTCCTCTTTACCGCATTGTGTATTCCAACACATTAAGATAATACAAATAAATTTTAGATAAAATCTATTTAATTTATTACTTTTACGAACCGTTGCGACTACAATCTCGTGGTGTGTTTAGGCTACAAGCATATTACAGACTACAAATTTGGCGCGCTTTTACAGACCAAAAAGAGAGAGAGAGAGAGAGAGAGAGAGACCGCACACACCACATATATATTTAGTCTACTTCTCTAAGCATTCGTTTGCACTCTCAAAGCTTATTTATATTGCAACTGAAACGTTTCTTAGGTGCTCTTGGATGTCAATCGACACTTCTTAAAAAAAACACACTTTTCAAATATTCCATCCATTTTCCAAGGCTCTCAATAATTGTTTGATATTATGTCTAACACTGGTTAAGGCTTTAATTAAATTTTATTACTTATTACCAGTAATACATTTTATTACTTATAATACTATTGGTTTATTACGAAACCACATTTTGGATCAGAATTGTTAATGGAGACATTTGTTTGCGAGTCGTCTGAAAAATTTCAACTGATTGGGAAAGTTATGAAGGTTTCACTGTAGATAACGTTCATGTAGATTGCACATTAATAACTCGACTGATTACGCAAAATTAAAATCAATAAACGGTGAATAGACTGGCCATAGTGGTGCAGTGCAGTGGTGATTCATATATCCTAATTAGTCAAAGTCCTTAGTGGATGAAGCAGAAGTAGTAACTTTACGCGTGGAAACATTATTTCCAGTTTACTTTTCTCTGGTAACGTGACGCAGAGCACCGCAGTGTTTTAGAATTTCTGCCGGTATCCCAATTTCCGCAAGATACCGATAGTAAATAATACTGTAAACGATAAGGTCTAAAAAGAGGTAAAACAAAGCGGTAAGAAGGACAAATAAACGTAGAGGACAATGAAAACAGCGTAAAAACAAAAACGTTTACTCGTTCAGTACAGATGTACTGTTTCTGATACTGTTACAATCGTAATTCCATTTAATTTACGATATTTAAACAATACACGTAGTAAACAAAAACATTTCCTTTTCATGTGGGAAAAATTTGGCAGGTTGTTTTGCCTATGTTTTTGTAACAAAAAGTTCTTATCGACCAAAGTGTGTATTCATGGAGATATGAAAGATGAACAGATATGATTTACAGGGAATAACACCAAACCAAAATATTTTAGACAGTATTGGTTAGTATAATAAGGCATTGACTTGGGTATCGTTTGGTACAAATATGCCTACATCATTGCGCATGGATGTGGTGCCTACTGGTTGCTCCTGGTCCCTCCAATGTCACTCCTTTTGGAGGGGAAACAGTTGTCCTTTGAGAAGATTTCAGGCGGATTCTTGTCAGTAGTTCCAGGTGCCTAATGGAAAACAATAATTGAAAACTAAATCAAATTTTCTCCTCTTTGAAAGAGTTTAAAGTAATAATTGTTTAAAAACATGCGAGGAACACCAGTGGAATTACACTGTTTTTTTTTTTTTTTTACTTTGTAATAGAGCTTCCTTTTCAGAAAGTTACGAATTTTTCAGGAGTATTTTATGTTCTTGCATAACCATATACTATATATCGGAAAAGACATTATTTCCGAAATTTCGTGGAAAGGATTTGCGTCGAAAATGATGTTTAAACTTTTAGACTTTTGTTATTATTCATATAAAAGTGTGCACTGAAATGGAATTAAGTCTATTTCCCCGAACACAAAAGATGATTCTCAGCAGTGGCGTACCTAGGCCACTGGAGGCCCGGGGCGGATTTGTTTCTGAGGCCCCCTCCCATAAGACGGGTGTTTATAATCTAATTTATCTTTAAGTAATACATAGGAAAAACACTTTACTGTTATACATTTATTGTCTAATTACTGTATTGATACATCTAGTTAGGAAACTTTATAAGAAGCTGTAGTAATGTTTGAAATAAAAATCCACCTTCATAATGTAAATACAAAATTCAAAGAAATAATAGAAGTAGTATTATTTATAGAATGCATTAAATTTATTACAATAGTTTATAATATCTGTACAGTTGTACGTGCTGTTGTCTTCGATGTCACTCACGGTTTTGTTCACTCACACAATATGTGATGGAATTTTTTATGAATTGATTCGTTCGAGTAACTGGCGCGATTTCCGCGCTCCGAATTAAAATTATGATGAGAGATTTTAAGTAAATTGTTGGTGTCCTGAAATGTTAAATGTTGTTCACTGGTGTGATCTCTTTTAACAGAGGCCTGCATGTTATTGCCCGGTATTTCACTCTGCCGTTTACATTTTCGTACCGAGCCACTGTACGTCCGCTGCCGTTGCATCCGTGCTGTTTGGGGTTCAATTTGCGACTTCCGACTGTGTGGTGAGGCATTGATGCCAGGTACAACTGACGCTACTTTTTTAATATGAGTATACTTCTAACAATAAACTTACCTTTGTAAGTTTTTTTAAATATCTGTAAACACTTTGTGAGGTAGGTTTGTAAGAAGATTTCAAAAATAATATGAAAAAATCTTTGGAACCGATCAATTAAATCCTGGACCTCCCCTAGTGTTCCGTTTCAGGACGTGACAATAGAACATTTGTAAATAAATTTTAAAAATTACAAAAAACTGAATTTTCCGAATCTGGAGGGCCTCTACTAAGTGGGGCCCGGGGCGGTCCGCACCCCACGCCATCCTTTAGACCGCTACTGTTTCTTAATTTAAATAATTAGTAACAGAAGAACAAAACGAGATACGTCAGTTTACAACACAATTTCTAATAGCTAAAATCAAGGGGTTTGCCTCTACATACTTAAACCTTAAAAAAGGGCGAGGTTGTCTGTTAGGAGGGATAATTCCCAAAACATGTAAAACAACTGTTTAAGTCTAGAAATTAGTACAGATGAAAGAGTAAGGCAAACAGTTCTAGGAATCAACAGTCCTAGAACTGACTAAACACCAACTACAGTACTCTTCAATTGTCGTTTAAGCATGGCTGTAAACAAAGGGTAAAGACAAACTTTAGATCGTGTTACCCCAGCATGCATTTAGCTATTTAGTCAACATGCAGCGAGTCTGTGTTAGCGATCGATGTAAAGTGAAAATTGCACTTAAAACGAATGTTGTGCCTAAAATTAACAGTACTCTCAACGCTGTATTTAAGGAGAGGCTTTACGATGGCAAGCGAATGTAAGCTTTCCCAGGTTCTATGTAATGTAGTCATTTAGAAACGTCTTTGAAAACAGAGTGTTATTAAGACGGCCATTGTACCGATTCCTGTCTGTTGGTTGAACCACTCACCTAAGACAGAAATGTTATAAAGACGAAACTTATGGACAGAATGGAACTTGTATGTTAAAAAATCTCTTTAAACATACTTACAGATTACTTTAAACACGTCATTGTTTAACAAAAATCAAATTCACGTTATATATACAGTTTGTCTTTATGTTTCCGAAATAAAAATCACATTCAGTTAAACAAAATATCCATACGTTTAATGAATAAATTTGTGTTAGTGGTTGAAATCACAATCAGAATGATCAATATTGCACACCACTATATAAAAATTATTCCGATTAGCGCTTTCAAGCTTCACAGCTCATCGTCAGATCAGGAATAGGATCTGACGATGATCCTTCACAGCTATTCCTGATCTGACGATGAGCTGTGAAGCTTGAAAGCGCTAATCGGAATAATTTTTATATAGTGGTGTGCAATATTGATCATTCTGAAAATATCCATAGACGTGAGAATTATTTGCACGGGACAATCTTGTTCACTGAATGTTCGTTAAGCCTCTAGCGTCTATATATTTCTATTGCAAATAGGTTGTTTAACCATTGTATAGAAAAATAAGCGTTTATTTAACAGTAACGGGTAAATATTATTTACAATAAATAGTATAGACTGCAGTAAATATAAAGCAATAATCGGACTTTATAATTATTATGTTGCCTTGAATTTGACCATGATATCAGATGTTTACAGTTATTGCGAATCTTAGAATAATATTTGAAGAAGATAAATATTTCATAGCCGAAAATGACACCGAATTGAAGCCGATCCCTGTTGGAATTACCTTAATTTGTAATAATTTAAATACAACTAACAATGAAATAGTGTAACCGAGTTTTTAGAGTTATTTACTTAGTCCTGAACTTCTGCTGTACTTTTTTTTAATGAGATGTACGTCAGGAAGAACGGATGTAACAGGCGTAGTGATAGTAGAAGACACTAAACGATTTTTGTCGTGGAGAAGTCAAACGAAAATCAAGGTATGCCTTCTATATTACAGAAAAGATTTTTGTCATGGAGAAAAGTCAAACGAAAGTCAAGGTATGCCCTCTATGTTACAGACAGGATTTTTGTCATGGTAAAAGTCAAACGAAACCAAGATATGCCCTCTACATTACAGAAAGAATTTTTGTCATGGTGAAAAGTCAAACGAAAATCAAGGTATGCCCTTTACATTACAGAAAAGATTTTTGTCATGGAGGAAAGTCAAACGAAAACCAAGGTATGCCCTCCACATGACAGAGAGGATTTTCAAGTTCGGTACTAACAGAATTAGAGCGACGTAGAAAAATAAAGCAGTGGAATGTAGGCTAATTGATTGAAAATATGTACTATAGTCAGAGAGTAACTTTGAGAATTATGCTGCACCAATACCACATTGCTGAATATTACGCTGCTGTGGCCAGTTGTGTACAGCTACTACCGGTACCGTTTGTGCTATAGTAGCGTATGACAGCGGAGGCGTTCCAATTGCCAGTCCTTAATAGTAGGACTGTGTGTTTCTCTGTGAACCAGTAATGACTGCAAAATTGTTTTGTTCATTGTGAACAGCAGGGAATTACATATTAATTTGATACAAGTGACTCATATATCTGTGATCACGTAACAATGCGCACACACGAACAAAGAAACGTTTCCGAGGCGTAATGTATTTGATTTTGCTGCGGAGCGCGTTATATACCTGACATGCAAATCCATGACGCAAAACAGACTGCAGGATTCGACGCAGGATATCTGACAGAATAACGGATGTTGCTATATCCATATGTATATTTTGCACTATAGTGCTACCCATGGAAAAAGAAGTATGGGTCAACAGTGACGTTTGGAGCAGGAAATAATTCCGAACCAAGAAAAGCGGACGTGTGTTTGTTGTGTGCTTCTTGGTATAATAAACGGTAAGTTATGTTCAATAATGTCATACGGCATGACTGCGAGGCTGACAATACGACAAAGTGTGCAGTTGTTCAGTAGTAACATAAGGTGACAAACTATGTGTATCTCGATGAACAGAAATAGACCTATTGCGGTTACTTTTTTCCGTGACGGTAACCTTGATAAACGCAAATTGTCTCTTCTGCCGTGTCGGATAGATACGAGGAATAGGCGATGTGACTTAACATTTAACTTATTCAACACTAAACATTAATACCAATATGATATTAATAGTAACATGATCTGGTCGAAGTGTAAGTATTCAGTACACTATAAAAGTATTGAAACTTGTGTGTAGAGCGGTGGTTGTCCGCAACGTTTCAGGGGGTCCGCAGACACTTTTAAGAAAAAAATAGAATATACCGTAATTTTCTCCGATTTTTTTATGCTGTAAAATCTAAATCTAAATTTTAGAATCCTAAAACAATTAGTAGAAGATTCCAGTATTTTTTTTTTTGTTCAAACTAATTGTAAATTCAACAGTAATTTCAAACTAATGGTTTTAATAATGTCTTTAAATCACGTGGTGTAAAGATCTGTTTATCAGCCGAACTGACTAGACCTCTCTCTTACAGTACAAGAAGAAGACTCATTGGCAGAATTTTGAACTAACAGTTCATTAAAATTACAGTTTTCGCAATTACAGCTAGCTGACTTCTGGTTATATGTAATGACCTACTATCCTGAACTCGGAAAAAGAGCTTTGAAGCGTTTAACTGTGTTTTCCTCTAATTATTTGTGTGAAACCGCATTCTCCCAGCTCACGTACTTGAAGTCAAAGTTAAGAAATAAACTTGATACCGAGAGTGACTTAATATTGAAATTATCAGACATTAAAACCAATATTGCAGAGCTAATTGTGCAAAAGCAGCTTCATTGTTCACATTTACCTATGTTTGATATTATTAATATTATAATTTTTTAAGTTAAGAGAATTTTGATTTTAATACATTTTAATTAATATAAAGAGTTTTTTATCATATTTACTGTTTGTTTTATTTCAGAACTTAGACGGGGTCCGTGAATTTTTTAAATTGGGGGGTCCGCGGACTGAAAAGTTTGGGAACCACTGGTGTAGAGTAAAAACGAAATACAAATAAATAACATACGATAAAACTCATGTTACATAGATAAGAAGTTTGTAGTAAATCCAAGTACGTTGCAGTTAACATTGGGGTTTTATAATGCAATGCAAGTAGATGGTTTGCGTCGATACAGACCGTCTGTCCAGCGTCTTAGCAAATCCGTTGGCATCATCCCTTTTAATGCTTTCAGTCTCTACTAAATTAGCTGGCCACTGTAGTACAAGATCTGTTATAGCACAAATCTCTGTCGATGTCCTACTTTAATAATTACTAGATCAATATCAACTTACTTCTTGTTATTTTATGTAATTACCTAATTACATACTGTAGTTTTACGTAAATTTATTTTACATATTTTACACTATAATTTTACATAATTTTACACTTATGTAATTTTATGTACTTTATGTTATTTAAAGAGTATAAATATTAACCGATTTCGTATTGGTATCATTTATGGTAATTTTTGATGTTTCGAAAGAATTGTTTTTGTTGGTAGTCTATTACCATATTTTTGTGTCCACAGTTGGTTTTATGTTTAATATTAGTCCACAACATTCTCGTGTACTCTGTATAGTCCACAATATTCTGTAGTAATCGGCTATACAAAAAAGTCACTTTCGAAAAAACAGTCACTTCCATTTTGACAGATACTGGTGTTTCAGTTTCCGATTTCGATATTTGATATTAGATATTTTACAGGATATGTATTTTTTATTATTTTATCTTCTACTTTTTCGTATATTAATTCTGCAATTCTTTTTTATCATGTACATGACAAGTGTTTTGTAGTTTCAGTTGGTTAGACTAGGGCAGACATAACGTATCACAGTGGACAGAAAAATATTGAAGACTGAATAGATGACATAATAGTTGGAGCTGAGAATTAATTAACAAGAATAATATATGAAGTATTAAGTGTGTATAAATTTTAGAAAAAGAGGGGGATACTATAGTTACATCTGAATAACAGGTACCGAAATAAAGTGGAAGAGCAGCACTGTTTATGATAAAACAAAAACTCGCCCAATTTATTAATTGTTTTAAAAAATATGTCGTATGTAGTGGTATTCAGATATACCTTTATATATTAACATAAACATAATGAAGAGAGTATTATTGAAAATACCTATAAGTATAATCCAACAATACACTTTATATATTGCGTATCTGAAGAGTGCTCCACGCAACTATCGAATAAACTACCAGCTAGGTCGTAGGATTTCTGTTTTCGTCACGTTAAGTCCCATTTTTGCACAATACGTTTTTATGTAAGAAGAGAGGAGGAAGATTTTGTGGCGTGGAATAAATACTAATAAAACCATTGATTTATTAAAAACAAATTCTCTAAAGATTGAAAAGAAATATGAATTTGAATGTCACTTTTCAAAAGAAGCTGTTTCACAAGCATTAGCCGTATTATACACATTATAAAAATACACATCATAATATTCAAACAACCATATAAACAAAAATATATAAACACACGTATGAGACAAGGTTCTAGATACTTGAGTCATAACATGAACATTCTTGGGTCAAGGTTCTAACATAAATATTTAATGCTCATAATTAGTTTAAACATTGTAAATCACACACACACACACACACACACACACACATATAGTATTTAAAATTTATATTTATATTACTTCAAGATGTTATTTTACCTTATTTGGAACATGTTTCGAGAGCTCCCGTGCTCTCATCTTCAGCCTTCGCGATCTTGCGCCTGGTGAAGTATTTGTGTGTTGGCTGGATGCTATTAAGGTTTCTTGTTCGTCTCTGGTATTTTAAAGTTGTATTATTGTGTGTGATTGTGGTATATGTATTTGTATTTTGTGTATTTTCGATGTTGAGTGCTTTGAATATTGTGTCATGTTTTGTATTGATTTGTATTTGTTCAGGTATTAGTTTGTTTTGTGTTTTATGTTTGTATATTTGTAAATTTTCCCAAATGTTCATTATGGTGCCTTTGTGTGGTATATGTTTTATTAATGTACATTGGTTATGTCTGGGAATTCATGTCCTGTGTTTATTGCATGTGTGGCTAAACTGGATTTATATATTTCTGTTTTTTTGTATGCGTTTAGGTGTTCAAAATAACGTTTTTTCAGCTGTTTTTTTGTTTGTCCTATGTAACATCTATTGCAATCTTGGCATTCAATTTTGTATATACCGTTAGTTGTTGTATAATCTTTGTTGTGTGGGCTATTTAGTTTTTGTAAATTATTTTTATTAGTTTTGTATGCTATTTTTATATTTGTGTTTTTAAATAGTTTTGTTAGCTTTGTCATTTTATTATTTATGTATATGAATGTGGCCCACTTTTTGTTGTTGTTATTATTTATGTGTTGTTCGTTTTGATTAATAATTCCATTTTCATAACCAATTTGGTATATTATGGTTATGAAAATGGATACTATAAAAATACTATAAACAAAATAGAAAATAAAGTCCAATATAAAATAAAGACTGAAGAATTAAGAATTAATCAAAACGAACAACACATAAATAATAACAACAACAAAAAATGGGCCACATTCACATACATAAATAATAAAATGACAAAGCTAACAAAACTATTTAAAAACAGTTTATTATATATATATATATATATATATATATATATATATATATATATATTACCCTGGGCGAATATGCAATTATGTATCGTTGCAATATGCAACAACTACCATGGATGAAGAAGACGAAATTGAACTGTCTACACCGATTTTCATGAAACGGTAAAACAACTTAAAACAACAACGAAAATATAAAAAAATAACGGGAGACTTTAATGCCAAAATAAGGAGCAAAAAAAGAGAGTGAAGAATGTTTAGGCAGTTTCTGAAATAGTAACAGGAACACCAACACCGAGCAACAATTTCCTGGAAAAGAAAATATTTTACATTATGAACAGCATTAGATATATGACATATGCAGATTATACAGTCTTGAAACATATCTAATATTGTAATTAATAAATATATTTTCAAGATGTTAAATGTATTTGAACTACGGAGAGATCACAGACAACTTCAGGAAAGATAGCCATAAATTAAAAAGTCGAAAGACAGCAATTACACAAAATGTAAGTGACTATAAACACAGAAAAACTGAAAACATAAAACACAACTATAGACAAAAGTAGAGAAAAAGTGGTAGAAACTTTGAACAAATTAAAAAACAAAAGACAGAAAGGAACCGTAAAAATGTAAATAAAAAATTAAAGAAATCAAAGGTTAAAACTTATGAAATAAGAAAACAGTAGTAAGATGAAAAAGAGCTTAAAAACGAACAAAGGAAACGTAAAATGGGCGGTAAAGTAGGCAGAGCTTAAAACATTACTGAGAAGAAACACAAGAAATCATAACATCAGAAAAAATATGTATCATCAGTGAAAGAATTTATGTAAGATACTAAAAGAAAACAAAAATATAAAATTTGTGTCGTTCTTCCTAGGAAAAAGCAAATACACTTTATAATTAATGAAAATGATCAAATAATACAGCTCTTTTAATGGTACAGCTCTTTATGAATCTAAAGTAAAAGTGTTATCGGAAACGTAACACAGGTTCGCTCTAAAGTACCAGTTATGATTACGCATAATATGTTTTTGAAAAACTCAGTAAAACTTCTAAAAACGAATTCGGAAAGTATCTGAAGGATACATTCCACTAACCACAATCTATTGTCTTCCTGAATACAGTAGTGGTGAGAACATAAATGTGTTTTTACTTTAACGAGACATTATTCTATAGTGTTCTTTTATAATGTCAAGAACTTCCAACTGACGACACTTTGAAAACGTGAAATTTGTAAGAAAAATTAATTTGTATATGAGCACATATACCAACACTTGTGGTGTTCACAGTAAAATAAAAATCAGGCAGGAGACTTTTTGATTCCATTTTTATTTTCCGTTTACAACATTGATGTCTTTATAACTTTGAACAAGTACATTCGTCAACAAACTCCTTGCATCTATGTTTCTTTCTTTGCTTAACAACATTAGGCAGATACGCTTTCCAACATCTTCCATTGTTTACGTTTTTCTCAACTTAAATCTTTTTATAACTGAAAAGCTTCTTTGTGGCGATTATCTCACGTACTAGTTTTTGACAAAATAGTTTCATTGTGTAAACTTGTTTTCCTTACAAGAAAAAGTCACTGTTACATTGTAACAACCAGTGTACAGTGACGCTGTGCTGAGCTCACAATGACGTTCGCACTGTAAGTTATTTAAAAACTTTCAAAATAATTCGCAGTATTTCTTTATTAATTTTGTTTCAAATGTTATTTAATTCAAATGTTATCTAATCTTCTTTAATAACAACACATATTGATTTAATATAAACATTGATTCTTATTTTGGTGTAATCATTAAAAATCATTTAAAAAAAGAAAAAGTGTTGTCTACTATAGTTTTCCAATTCACACTTCGACGGGTACATTATCCGCTTCTGCCGGAGTATACTTTCTTCCCAGTTACTACTTGCCTCTATATCTATATGATTATCAAATTCATTTACTGTCTAGAAGGAAAGCCAGACTATTTTACAATACTAGGATACCCAATTTGTAAAATACATTCATCGTCAGTTTTTACGAACAAAAATTAAAATATATTTTAACATTTATTCTCTTTTAGATAATACATTTTCTTTTTAAATGTTCTTTTTAACACTTGAACATTTTTAGATATACAAAATTTCAATACAGAACTTAAAAACACCTACATATTTCTAGATATTCAATATGTCCGCCTGAACATTACTGGCTATGGATTGTGCTTTGTGATGGTATGTGACTGAATTGTAGATTGCAATTAGTTACAGACAATGATGTGAAATAAAAAGTTGAAATACTATGAAAAACAACTGCAGTATGTGAATCTGTTATTCATTTACCAAGGTTGGTAAGAACCGATTAGTGCTTGGCTGAATAAGGCTGGAAACGAGATAATGAACAACATTAGGATGTATCAATGAGGGTCCCGTCATATTATGACAACCCCTCAACAAAATGTTCAGCTGGGAATACTATTGACGAAACATAAATCCCGTTAAGACGCCGTGTCAACCATCCCCTCTTCATCGCCAGCGTCACCACCCTTTAAAAAGTTTCACCACCAGATTCCACTATGTTCAGTTCATTGCGCTTCCTGATGTAGCCGTAACAATCTTTTGTGCATATTTGATGTTTCTATACTTGGAAGTGACAAACGAGAAAGGGACGTAAAAAACAATAGTCAAAGATGAATTGGAAAAAACATTCATAAAACTGTATAATTCTACGCCTAACAATTGAGTAGCTGAGCATTTCTACAACGTTTGGAGGAGACAAGGCTAGTAAAATGAATTTTTGAAACAAGAATAGAGGACAATAAGAAAATAATAATCTTGACAAACCTGGGATAAAAAATTTCAAGAATATTTAAAAAAGAAATAACATGGGGTGAGTCAAAGAACAAGCAACAAGTGGAGGAAATTCGAGCAAAAATTAAAAAATTAGTGAAAATATACCCTACGGTTGGTGTGCTACTAGGATTTGATTACCGGTTAAGGTGCATTTTCAGCTATCAGGTCGATGCAATTTGTGGGATTGAATACTTAGGCTACGTGTAGGATAATTACAGTATAACCCTGGTTACGTTGCCTTTTTTGAATTATATATGGCTCATCTAGGCAGTCGTATATTCTACTCCTAAACCACTTCGATGGTATAAAAAGAGTAGAGTATTTTTGTTGTTGTTTGGTAACAAGGTTTTGGCTAGTATATATTAGTTCCACATTCCAGTTTCGATGACCGAATTTGTCATTAATAATCTATCAACTTATAGAATTTGTATATACTTGGGAAGATTTGATAGAAAAAAGCAAACGCAGTCAGTTGAAAAGTTCGCGGAGCGACATCTGTAGCTTTGCGCTAGGACTATAATTTGTCGTATGTTGTTAAATTCATGTAAACATCTGTTAATTCCCAAATCCATGAGTCAGATTATTTATTGTTTACCAGTTGTACGAAATTTACGTGCAATGCGTGTTTTAAAAAAAATGGACAAAACCAAGAACTGACAGATACATTTGGAAATTACCAGGTGTTTATATGAAAATATATATATATATACATAAATCATAAACATACGAAAAATTGTAGTTCTATTGCAAAGCCATAGATGTCGCTCAGTGAACCTTTCAGCTGATCCTCGTATCCTAGTTATAAGGCTTTGTACGGACAAAACTGATAATTTTTAAGTGATAGTTAATTTCCCACGAACAAGGAAAATGAAAAACTGAAAAAATTTAAAGGAAAATGATAAGTAGAATCTGTGATAAAAGAATGAACAGAGACTTGATGACTACAGAAACAGATTAAGTATTTAAGATGAAGAATGTCGTAACGTTTGTTGAGAGATAAAGACTAAGGTGATATTTATTATGAAGTTGGAGTGATGAACATAAGGAGGACGCAAATAGGAAAACATCAGAATAGGAGTGAACAGAAAAACCCAGCAACCACATAAGGAGGACTCAAATAGGAAAACATCAGAACAGGAGTGTACAGAAAAACCCACCAACCTTTAGTAATAAACGAGAAATATCAGAGGCAGAATTGCAGAACTACTAGTCACATCGCAATAGCTGAATTTATATTTTATTCATACAATTCTTTGCATTAGAGAAAACTGTATTTTAACAATCATCACCACCGTTTAATCATCGCCATCGTAACAATCAGCTCCACGGATTAAACCAAGGCTGATCTATTTCTGTCCCAAGTAGAGAAAGTATAGAACTGATCACTCTAGCGCTTCTTGGAACATCCCACACTTCCTCGACATTCCGACTTGGGGATACGGCAGGTGTCTACTCGGTCGAGATGCTGCAACTCATTTAGCTGATGTTGGGTAACCCTATCTAATGTACTCATAAATAATGTGCAGTTCTTGCCTTATACTGGTATACCTTCTGTGATCGTGTACACATTATGCTATGCCATGGCCTTTTCTCCAGTCCTATTAAGTGTGCAAGTGCCCATCACCTGTAAGCGCTTAGACGAGGTTCTTTACTTACCGACTGCAGAGGTTCCCTGGTGACCTTATACTGCTTATTAGCCACACCATGGTTCGTATTTTAAGAATCATTAAATTTGATTTAGATTATATTACAATTTTATTAATTGTCAGCTCCCTGAAGAGCTGAACCTTGGACTTTACCGTGGTCCTTTGCAATTAAAAACTCTGCAGATTCTATTTAATTAGATCGATTCATTTGCTGAGTGGCCGATTATAAAATGCTCCGTAAGGTCAGCGGTCAGCTCCCAAATACGTATGTAGGCCTATTAGGCAGTTAAAACGAGAAGGTTAATAATGAGCTAGCTTCTCTTACTCCACAATCCATCAGCCTAACACAGGCTAATTTGTATTTTAGTCGCAGTAGACTAAATTTTTAACATCTGATTGAGAATTCTACGGTCTGCACGATTCAATATGTTAACTGCAAAGTCTGTACACTCTATAAACGAGCTTGCCTATTTTTACTATGCAGTCGTTTGATAACAGCAAGTTAGATTTCTCGTTCGCCCGTAAAGTCTATGGTCCAAACGCTGAAGTAAAACCGTAAAATGAATCTGATTATATAAGTTGTCAAATCAGTCGTTCGAGTTAAGAACACAGCTCAGTGTTCACTTCGTCCACTCGTCGTTAACGAACTAACAATGGTACTGTGCATGCAGTCTTGTGACTTGTCCCTCTGTACAAAGGAGAAAAACGTATTAAGCGATTGCAGTGGTCTAGTTGGAGCAGGGAGAGGTTTTTTAAAGAGGCATCAAATTTCAACGCGAGATTATTACGGTAATTGCGTATGCACCTGACGAGTAGAGCAACTACTTAAGGATGGGCGTCGACACGCACAGCCATTTGCTAGACTTAGTCACGCCCGCATTACAAGCAAAAATATTTGCATGAGAAACCTCGTCCACCTCATGAGGGGGTGGAGGCCAGGACCTTACGATTCCTGGAAAATAGAAGCAGTCATAGCAACCTTGCATTCACGCTATTATGTCAAAATAATCATTGACCGGAATTGTCTGAAACATATAAATTTCTCAAACGTGCCTATCTACGAACGTTTTAACAGGGCATCGTGACAAACTATGTAAGAATTCCTTTCTGAATTACGGTTAAATGTAACAGAGCAATATACAAAACAAAACATCGAAAGTGTATCGGAAACCAGCAAACAAGCAAATGGGCCACAATTGAAATAACTGTTTTTCTTTGCATGTATATTACATGATGTTGTTGAGAGGCTAGCTGAGGGTAGATGTGAGAGAAGTAATGGGTACATTAGAGAGAGAGAGAGTGCGTGAGGGGGGAGAGAGGGCGTGTATGTAATTAAGTTTATGCATTTCTAAACGGTAAAAGTGCATGTGCGTGTACGTAATCTGAACAACGACTATTCAGACATATCAGCTCAGTATAAAGGAACTAGTTCTTCAGTTTCCAAATGATGAGTGTAAGGAAATACTTGCAGGTAGGAGAAAAGGCTGTAAAACTTAACTGTTCCCCAAGACTTCTCGAAGGTCACGTTTATTGCGAGCCTATTGTTCGCGCAAGGAAACTTTGGAACCCCACACGTACCACCATTTAAACAGATCTCCATATGCCAAAAAATAAACCTTTGGGAAATTTTACAGAACTATAAAAACTCAAAATAAATAAAACGTTAATATTAAAGAATAAACGTAAATACTAAAAATGTATTCTAAATTTCATTAAATAAAGCAGTAAAATAATGAATAAAAATGAATCAGATGCCTTCTGAGGTGGTTAGGGGGTGGGGAGGTTTAGGTTTTGTCAATGAAAATGTAAAAACATACTTTTTTTTAACTTCGCTTTAGTGAGTACGTGTGTAGCAAATGGAAATGAAATGTAGTGAGTCCATATTCGCAGCAAATGGAATTATATCGGTCTACTCTTTTTACTAGGAATGAATAAAAGATTTTTCATAACATTAAAGAGTTTTGTTAATTGGACACTACAGGTCCTCAAACAAATATTTAAAATCAATAACGAGCTATTTTGTTTGTCGAAATATTTAAAAAATTTAAATACAAAAACAAACATTTAAAAATTGCGCTGTAAAACGTTGAGGTGTTCTGTTGGCCACGATCGGCCACAGTTTTACGTAGCCTATGCACAGAATAACGAACATGTTTTAAGATTTTAAGCGTCGGTATAGGAAAGCTAACTCTATAAATATTGTTAACAGTTGATGCAAAATTGACACTATTCAGTACGTCAGGCATTATTGTAAGTAAAAATATCTGTTTGGAGAACCACACATGACTTCCATGTTCTAAGATTTATATATAAAATCATTTTCGAAATGAAAGATTTCCATAGGAACTACTTCTTTCTACTTCTTGCTTCAGCCGTAACCACAGTACTGTGGTCACTAACGTATACCACCTCACGTTAGAGCACTCGATTTTCACTGATGATGGCACTGCCGAAACGTCTGGTTTTGCAGAAAATATTGGACCACGGCCAAACAGCCCGGAAACGAATTTTAACAACAAACTACTTCTTTGTTGCCGATAACGTAGTACACGTATCAAAAATTATCCCCTCCCCCTTCAACTATCATTTTCATTTATAGAAAATCACCACCTCCCTTTAACTACCGTTTTCATTTATAGATATTTCATTTACCTTTCTACAGTGGATTATTATGACCTTCTTTTCAGGATACTTTATTTATCAAAATTAAGTACTTTACTCTTGTTAAAACATAAAATGTTGCAGGTAAACTGCCGCTTCCCCTTAACCGACCTTCACCAAAATCAATAGACCTTGAGTCATCTACAACTCAGGCACACATGCAAAAATTTATTTGATTCTGTTTGGATTTACGGCAGTTATCGTTCGCCATAGAAAAAATTACTCTTGTTAAAACATAAAATGTTGCAGGTGAACTACCCCTTCCCTTAAGTGATCTTCACCAAAATCAATAAACCTTGAGTTCTCTACAATTCAGCCACGTATGCAAAAAATTATTTGATTCTGTTTGAATTTGCGGCAGTTATCGTTTGCCATAGAAAAAATTCTACACACAGACACTTTTCAAAAAATGACTTTTGTTCATGTTTTGAGGGTAGTACAATCAGAATCAGCCCTTATCTCGAACACGACTTATCTCGAGCTCTTTCGCCATCACCATACTTCCATTTCCTTGAGCTCTGAAAACTGCACAGTGTTACGGTGCACACGGTCCAACTTGCAACATTTTATTAACACCGTGAAATCGCAAGCAAGCAGTCACGTCGTCAAGCAAGTCTTAGAGCAGGTTAAACAAATCCACAGCGGGTTATTCCTTCTCCCAATAGAGTGATATGTTTTATTTTAGCTCTTTACAGTTGATGTATACATGGCATTGCACACATGGGAATTGAATTACATATATTTTGTTGTTATAATGTTGGCATACCGGACCCCTTGCACCACTTCCTTCTGTCTTTCGCCGTGTGTTTTCTTTGTTGTAACTTTGATTTCACATAAGCGAGAAGTTATATTATATTTCTGTGGATCGTACAGTGTTATACGTTTTGTAAAGCAAAACGTTAAGTTTTTAATTTGTGATTAGACGTGAATAAGAAGGTATGTTACATTTTCGTGCATCGTACAGTGTTCTAAGTTATTTATAAATTACTACAATATTGCGTTTAAAATTTTTACAGCAACTTTTATAGTGCAGTTAATTAACTTTATAGTGCAGTTACCTATTACGAATTTTTATGATGGAAGATTCTGTTATTAACTTGTGTGTGAGGAAAAGATGTAGGCTAAAAAGTTTAAAAGTGAACTAGGTTTTTAAAAGTGAACCCTTTTAAAAGTTTAACTAGGTTTAAAAGTGAAGAATACAAAGTACTGTGATACTGATCCCAATTTAAATCTTTTAAAACAGTTACCTAGACCTTGTAAACATGATAGCAAAACATTTTGTTTGAAATAAAGTATGTTATACAGGACTACAGGAGAATTGTCGGAGACTGTAAGTATACTTTCATGAGAAAAATCAAGCTCAAGATAAGCGTAAAATGAAATCGACCTAAAGATGGAACAAAACCGAAATCAGTATCATTACAATTTTTATGCAAACATCTTCAGGAATGATGCCTGTCAGAAAAACGTTTTTTTTTGTTTTTCCATGGACATACCGAAGTCAACGTGTAACCAGAATTGATAAGGTTTTGTTCCTAAGGAGAAGAGAAGTGGTTACAGAATTTCTGAAAAGTACTCATCTAAGAGTAAAACATTTTATAAAAAACTGTATTGATTATAAAAAATTGTATCTTTTATAAAAAAACTTGTCCAGAATCTCATTACGGGCATAGCAAAAGCAAACGTTTATTTACGTGGCAGTTTGAACGTGCCAAACTTGTGTAAAATGTACAATAATATGACCAATAATAATATGGAAGTGCTACTGAATTTAACATTAGTTTTCAGTCACCAACTGCTGATCTTGCACACGTTGTGTCAGATTATTAAATGAAATATCTAAAGAAAAATCACAAATTAAGAGCCAATGCTTTTCACGACATAATGAAAACAAGTAAAACTGATGAAACATGCATTTCATTTGCATCTGACTTAAAACACAATCCAAAAAACGCCGATTGAGGAAGCATTCTATAGTCGTCAGCTTACATTCTACACTTTCTGTTGCGTTGATTCGAAACACTCGGTATTCTACACATGGTCCGAGGATCAAGAAAACCGAGGATCAAGAAAACCGATGATCAACAGAAGTTGTGTCAGCTCTACTGCATCGTACACGTAATTTAAATTTAAGCCGAAACATGTGGAAAATCTTGTTTTTCAGTGGCTGTTCCGGCAAAAATCGAAATATTATTCATGTTTTATGCTACTGGCATATTTAGATTCAGGTTACATATCCTTCTTGCCTGCAGACTGAGCTTTTGGCCTCGCAGAAAAAGTTTTGCAGAAACATGCTGTTCTGACAACAAACAAAATGTATAATAATGTATAGAAAAATTGGGGTGGTCAGTCAACTTGAGAAGGATTGAACAATATATAATATTAAAGAACTGGGAAATGTCTACTCAAAAGTGGCAGGAATAAGGTTTCTTCCTAAGGAGAAGAGAGGTGGTGACAGACTTTCCAAAAAGTACTCACGTAAGTGACAGTCTGTAAAGAATTTTATAAAAAGCTGTATTGTATATAAAAAACTGTATCTTTTATAAAAAATTGTACAGAATCTCATTACGGGCACAACAAAAGCAAACGTATTTATTTACGTGCTATGAGTGCTGTAATATCAAATCACAAAATACGTTGTCCAAGTAATAAAGTAAAGTACGTAGTCCTAAAGTAAGGTTTTACTTCAACTAAAAGTTCTCTTCCTCTACAGAAATGCATGGGATCTATTGTAAATAAAAATAAAAATGAAGATATTTTAGTTTTGGCAAAATGTGAAATTAAACATTAGGGTTATATAGCGGCTGAAAAGGAAAAAGATCTCTCTAATCTCCTTACTACTCACTTTGGCGAGGACTGGAGAAATCTGCAAGATCTACACTGGAACACTAAAACTTTAAATCAAGAAGCCGATGATTGAACAATACTCATCAAGACGAACTAATTTGTGACTGTTTAACTAACGACTGTGGTAGACATATTATGTGACTATTTTGTTGTTCAATTTTTATTTTATGTTATGTTTGGTTGCAGATACTACTCAAATCTCTATTTAAATTTTTTCAATCATAATTTTTTATTTACCTATATTTTTAATTTTACTTTTTATTTGTTCTTATATAATAAAACAATATGTTATTTACCTTAATCTTAATATTTAGTAATTTGTATACTTTTGTTTGTAGAGATATTATAAAACAACAAAAACAACGTTTTAACACATTTTTAATGTTTATTATAACTTTATGCATTTTTTAAGTTCTGTGTAATTTTTATTTTAACTGAAAAATTGTACTTTCTTTTTTAGCAGATTCAACAGATCACAATTGTTTTTTCAAAACTTGTCATCTTCAAAACACTTGCACTGAATTTATGGCTATTTTTTATTATTAAATAATGAAAATGTTGCTTCCCAATGAAAATAATCCTCTTGCCAAAAGTATTCATGTTTGTGTGCTATTAATTTAAGAGAAAAACTAAATATGTGTCAAGATATACTTTTTATACAGTTCCTGAAAAATTCATGCGGATGGATATGTCAAGTTGTCTAAAAAATCTCCTCAAGTATGTTAAAAAAGCTATAGCCTTTTTTGTTAGTGTACATTTTTGGTTTGGGTTAAAACTAATTATTATCGGAACTGTTCAAGATTTGGTTAGTTAAGGAAGTTAGGATATGCAGGTATAGTGTACGTTGTCTTTAGACAAACGTATTCAGAATTACGCGGACTTTTAAAGAGATTATTATACATAATAAAAAGCTGACGCTGATCAGTATTTGGTTTCTGTGAATTTCTGTGAATCAAAACAATAAATATTACTATTCGTATCCTTGTTTACATAGTACCGAATGAAGTGCATTGTTAATATTATATTGATATTTAAATTTTTTTGTCTTGAATAACTTTATGAATTACAAAAAAACGGAAACACTTTAGACCTAACTACAGACACTTACAAACAAGTGTGCATTCCTATTAAAATTTAGTAAAAACATTAGAAATTAATTTTCTCTAACGTTGGAAGAAACAAATTGCTAAATAAGTAAATACTTATCAGACTTGGCCGGCGCCCTGGGTAAAGTGTAGGCCTATTCTGCACTCACTCTACACATTCGTGCGCCCACGCGTTTATTTTAGTACTCTTCTTTCGCATGCTATAAATCCGTCACTCCATTTTCTTTAAATAAGTTGAGTCGTTAGTTGCAGAGACTCGCTTTTCACCATAAAAGAGGTCTGGCTTCACTGACTCTGTGTACTAATTCGCGTAGTCGTAGAAAGACAGACGAAAGATGTAACTCTACCACTTACTGTCACAGCCAAACAAGAATTTAGAGATTGAGATTTAAGATAGACTGTGTTACTTTGTTGATAAATTAAACATTTGTTGGATAGAACAACTACGGTCTTGTTTGTTTACCACTATATGAGTCGAAGCAGAGCAGTTGTTCAAATCACGAAACGCCACACTGCGAAACGGTTCGGAAATCTAAGGAACAGAACATATGGCTTGACAAACTGCTCTTATCGTGTTTCACCTTTAAATAGTAAACAAACTTCTGTGATGAACATTCAGTTCTTTCAGCCAGTTCATGAAATTTAAATGTTTTTTTATTATTATCACGAGAGAAATAACAATCAGATAAAAGTGTAAAGGAATGAGAAACAATTTTCACATATCAGAATTGTAGGTTTGCAGTAGTTCAAAGAAATAATTAATCTGGAGAGGAGTATCCTTATTAGTTGTATCCTTATAATCTGGAAAAAGTATCCTTATCTACTTGCTATGCAAAATTTTTGCACTAATACTTAACTTTGTGAAGTTAATATTCAGTATCATTATATAAATTTAAACTGTCACACTGTAGGCCTATATATTTGTTTCAAAAGTAAATGCTCCCACTTCTTTACACTGTCTCATTACTGTTAATATGTTGTTACGACGGTGTAGTGATCGTCGTATAGTACAGTGGAAAACAAAGTACAAGGCGCCAATTACGAGGGTAAGTCAAAAAGTAAAGGCAAATTTATAAAAAGGAACTTTTTATTGTGAAAACAAGATGACAAGTAACATAATTTCTCTACATAATCTCCCTCAACTTCTATGCACTTGGTCCATCTCTTGACAAGCTTCGTAATTCCGTCCTGGAAGAAGATTTGTGGCATCGTGCACAGCCACTCGCGCACCGCCTCCACAACCTCGTCACCGACGAAAACTTGGATTCACGCAGGTGCTCCTTCATCGGACCAAAAAGGTGAAAATCACTTGGAGCTAGGTCAGGACTGTACGGCGGATGCTCCAGCAGCTCAAAACCAAGATCTTGAATGCACTGGATCGTTTTCCCCGCAGTTTGAGGACGGGTATTGTCCTAAAGCAAAAGCACACCTTTTGAAAGTTTTCCTCGCCTCTTTGTTTTGAGTTTGGGTTTCAGATCTCGCAGTAGCTCACAGTAGCTGTCACTATTCACTGTTTGACCTTTAGGAGTGTAATGAATTAGAAGTGGACCTTTCATATCCCAAAACACTGTCATCATCAACTTTCCTGCAGAAACTTGTCTTTTAACTTTTTTGCTGTAGGCGAGGATGGATGTTTCCACACCATACTCTGCCGCTTACTCTGTGGTTCGAAGTGATGGACCCACGTCTCATCAACGGTTACTATGCGACTGAGAAACTCTTCTCCTTCCTCTTCTAAACGCCTTAAATGTGATTTCGAAATTTCCAAACGTTTCTGTTTGTGCTGGTCTGTCAGTCGATGTGGTACCCAACGAGCATACACTTTGCGATAATTTAGTGATTCGTGGTGGATGGTTGCAACTGCTGAACCGTGGCTAATGTTCAACGCATGCGCAATATCATCAATTTTGACACGACGATCATCATGAATCATTCGCTCAACTGTCTCGATGTTCTTGTCCGTCTTCGAAGTGGATGGCCTACCTGAACGCTCTTCATCGCAGATAGATACACGACCATTTTTAAAGCGATTTATCCACTCATAAATTTTGCGTTCACTAAGACAGCTCTCACTGTACTGCTGCTGCATTCTGCGAATAATCTCCGCAGGTTTAGTCCCTTCAGAGTGCAGAAAACGTACCACTCCCCTCATTTCTTCCTTGGTGCACACGGACAACGGGGCACTCATAATAAAATGCCCTGAAATCACTACGAATGGAGCTGAGCACTGAAACAACACAGCTAAAGAACAAAAAATCTTTGAGGTTATGATATGTCATTTTTCAGTCAGTGCTGCCATCCATTGCAGCAGGGAAAATAAAATTTGCCTTTACTTTTTGGCTTACCCTGTAAGTCACTAATCACCAGCTTTAATTATCACAATTAAACAGTTTGTAATCAACAAGATAGTCTCTTACAACAAATCAAATAAAAATTGTTCACACGCAATAATAATGTCAACGAGTTTCGCGCAATTATAAAACACGTAACACTTCGCCACAATATTTCGAACCGCACTGGAATAAATCTCAACTCAAACCCTACTGAGTAATCGCCGACGTAAGACTGAACTAAGCGTCGCTGAATTCTTCTATTTATACCCCGCTGATATACCAGAATATTCCATAATACGCGTCTACTAGAAAACACTAGAGCGTAATCGATTGCGGCCTTGAACACAGCGCACGCGGACCGGTATGGTCTGGAAGAGTCTCGTTGCGGATGCATGACAAGTGTACGCACACACACATTATAGCCGGGCTCCGCTGGAATAGCCGAGAAACATGTACCATGTTCTGTAATGTTGTAACACTATATTTACTTTTCGTACTTTAATAAACCATTTTTAACATAATTTTTGCCTGCAAGCATGTGTTTTTGTAATCATGTTTTGTGACGGAGAAGTGTCGATTGCAACACATGGAAGTACAATATTACTGAGACGTACACAAAAAAAAACATTATTAAGAACCCTTAGTTCACTCATTTAGTTGCGTAGTAGGTATAGGTAAACATGGAGATTCATGTTAGGTAGTTGTAAATTCTGCTTAGACAGTTCTCGACGACAACTATAAATTCTTATCTGTGTAGCTTGTATGGTCAGTGATAAGGCCGACTATCGATTTGATTATTCCTATCATGATTCTAAAAACATGATTTTTTTTACTTTCATGTTCCGTAAGGAAATGGAACTATGGTGATCGCGAAAAAATCGTGTTCGAGATAAGGGCTGATTCTGATTGTACTACCCTCAAAACACGAAGAAAAGTCTTTTTCCGAAAAGTGTCTGTGTGTAGAATTTTTTCTATGGCGAACGATAGCTGCCACAAATTCAAACAGAATCAAATAATTTTTTGCATAAGTGCTTGAATTGTAGAGGACTTTTGGTTGGTGAAGGCATATTGATTTTAGTGAAGATCGGTTAAGGGGGAAGGTAGTTTACCTGCAACGTTTTACGTTTTAACAAGAGTAAAGTACTTAAAAATTCATTTAAACTTTTTTAAACAATGGTAATTATTAAAAATAAAATAATTTTGTTGCCAGGCATTCAGGTTGTTCGGTTAGGAGGAAGGGGTAGTTTACCTGTATTGTTTTGCGTTTTAACAAGAGTAAAGTACTTCATTTTAATAAATAAACGCACCGAAAATAAAATCATATTAATCCACTGTAAAATGGTAAATGAGATAATTATAAATGGAGTTGGTAGTTGAAGGGGGCGGGGGCGATTTTTTGAAAATTGCTGTGCTGAAATCAAGTAAAATACGAAAATTTAATTTTGAAGGATAAGTTTTCTTAGAAATTACACAATGATAAAACCTTAGATTATCTATGAAAGTGTAAATATCATTAATGGTGGGGATCGGTTTACGAGGAGGGATGATTGTCTGCGTAGTTCAGTTTCTTTGTAAGAATAAAGTACCTAATTTTTATGTATAAAGTGACTCGAAAATAAACGACTACACCATAATAACAAAAATATCTATAAATAGTGAAAATAGTTTGAGGGTGGGCGATATTTTTTTTAGAAACTATCGAACCGAATTCAAGTAAATTATTTTAAATATAAATCTTAGAACATGGAAGTCATGTATGGTTCTCTATACCGATATTCACTAACTTCAGTTGATATAATATGTTTATGAGTTATAATCGATGCAGCCGGGAGGAAATGAGATCAATGTGTAGTAGATATAACAGTTCACCGACAGATACAAACTAGTTTGCCCTTGACGTTTATAGCAACAGCTTGACGTTTTATTATAAACAAAATGCTCGCTGATTTCGATGCGAAATAACTAAGCGACCGCAAACATACTAAACAAATACATACATTAAAACATGATGTTCGACTCGCAGTGTAAGATACAAGTAAAGAATGGCATTTCAGTAGCTTGTAGAGTAAAAAAATGAAGTTTACTGGACAAAGGAGCTGTCAAGCGTACATTGCAGTTGTTTGCGATTGCCTGTAACCTCTGCAAGTCCGTATCAGCGTTTGTATGACCAACGTACTTCTATCGCTTCAAAACCAAGGCTGGAGTAGCTGTAAAGATAGTAAATGCTTTGCATACAGCGTGTCTTCTGTAAGATAAATGATAGCTGCTATTTTGTACTGTCTGCCGATTGTTACTGCGATAAGCTGAACAACGAACGTCAGTACATTTTTGCTGCAGACGACAGTTGTGATAATTACAACAACGATGATAATTATCATGTATTTGACAACTGTCTTTGAATACTATTTTAAATTATTAATAGTCAAGTTTTCGAACAAAGCTTAACTGTATTCTATAGTAGCTGTTAAAATTTCCATGTGAAATGATAAGTTAGAAACAGTATTCGTACATATAGGCCTACAGTAGTAATTTGGTCATTTATTCTAACTTCAGTCTTTTGACTGTTTCATGTATGTGCATATTTTAAATACAGTATTAATTTCCTTAACGACTGTGCTTAAAAAGAAAGTCATTTAATTACTGTTACTGTTACTCTTTCTATTAAGTTCGCCGTTGTTTATTCGTTTATTAGATAGCATATACGGATACGAAACGTAACTTAATTGTGTAGTGTAACAATTGTTGTTACCATTACATACATATATATTATGTCATTTATTGTTATTTATTTATTTAAATAACAATATCCCTAAAAAACAATTAAACAATAAAGCGCTAATGACATTCTCAATTATAACAGCACCTCAGAAGACGTTTTATGCAATGCTGACACAACGAACAAAAATAATATTATTCAGAAAAAATACTACCGAAACTTACCGTAAGTTATTGTAAGTAACGGCAAGTTGCAGTAAGTTATCGTAAAAACCGCCTGTAATATGGGGAAAGGAGAAATCCACTTGTATTTAATATTTACACGGTAAACACATTTTCTTTGCCTTCTTTTTTCTTATTCCCTATTTAAACCTTACGGTGACAGAGCATTTAATCCTCTTATCCGTTTTCTATAGGCGTAATAGTTACTCTCTCTTGCTATTCGATTCACTTCTATAATATTTTCTTCTGTTCTTTTTTGCCACATCTTTTTAGTTTTTCTAAACATATTTTCGATTTACATTTTTTCTGCCAGTCTTTGCTAACCGTTCTCCCTTACAACCATCTATAAGTTAAAGTTAACCATGCACTTATCATAAATAGGGTTTACAGAGTCTTTGTAATGCTTTGTACGTTACAAAGCCGTTTGCTTCATCCACGCTGTTTCGTCATGTTATTTCTATTAATACCCTTTATGTAGGCGCATACGTTACTAAGTATCAAACGTGGTTTAGTTTAACACGCTTATCAAAAGTGTTTTTCTTTTCTTTTTTATGAAATGTACCATTCAGTAAGAAATGTATTTTATAAAAAGGTAGTCGCTAAAATTCTGGACTTATGGTGTTTAGCTAAAACATTCTTTTTTAAGACTCTTTAATTTAAAGTGATCAAAGGTACTGGACGGGGCCGTCAGCTTCCGCTTATCTGTTTGTACCCTTCCCTTCAAGAAAGGTTATTTTTATGGCCAGTAAAAAGGTGCATCTATTGTTAAGAGGGTTTTACAACAGAGTTTCTGAGGCGGCCCCATCCAGCAGATTGAATGGCATTTTAGTCCGTTGCATATAGGCGTAACTTTAGTTGGTTAAAAAACATTATTTATTTTATTATAATATAATGATACCAGCGCAACAATTATATATAACAATATCTAAAATATTAATGATAATATTACCGGTATGTAATAATAATAATAAAAAATGATGATTATTATTCATTTATGGCCTAATTTAGGACTAAAATAATTATTTTATTTTGTGATAAGAGAAATTAAATTTTGTTCATATAACATGTTACACAGACTGCAACATCTTTCAAAGGAACTCACCGGCATCCTTTCTACCCGTCGCCTCACCTCTTTTTTCATTTTTGACCAGTGGCTCTTGACGTTCTGTGTATGGATGTTCACGTCACTGCAGCATATAGAGATCATCGAATGTAACTCGCAAATGAGTATAACCCTTAGTCCTTTACTTTGTAGAGAATTGTAGCCCCTCCACATATTCGTAATTATAGTAGTTCCAGGCTGGACGTTTTCCTCAGATACATCCAAGAAAGCGTTAGCATCTCGTTTATTTACAACTTTAAGGAATAATTGTTTACTCCTTCTGTCTATCCCTCCGATTAACTACCGAACGCCTGTAACACTTTACACTTTACCGAACACCCTCCATTTATCAGTCGATCTCTGTTACACTTTCTCACAAACACCACCAATTTTTGTGCTCTTCTCCAGCAACCACACAGTTAATATTTTTCGAAATCCGAAATTCGGAAATTATTTTTTTGGTTGTTTTCGATTTAATTCGGTTTCTTTTGTAATTACAGAAATCGGCTATTTAAAATCCACGCAAATAAAACGCACAACAAAATTTCTGTTGGAATCCGCGCTATGCCAAAAACGTATACTCTCGCAGATTCTTTTTTAATCTACATTTGTTTGTTCCGCACCTGTATATTACATTTTTATTAAACCCTTTGTTGAGATACATTTTATCACCACACTTCAAACATTCATTTCTGTTGCGTGTAATGTTCCAATCTGAGCCACATTTACTTATTCCGTTGTCCCTCATACACACAACATCAAGAGCCACTGGTCAAAAATGAAAAAAGACATGAGGCGATGGGTAGAAAGGATGCCGGTGAGTTCTTTTGAAAGATGTTGCAGTCTGTGTAACATGATACATGAACAAAATTTAATTTCTCTTATCACAAAATGAAATAATTATTTTAGTGCTAAATTAGGCCACAAATGAATAATAACCATCATTCATCATTTATTATTATTATATAGGTAACTGTAATATTGTTATTAATATTTTACATATTGTTATATAATCGTTACGCTATTATCATTATATAATAATAAAATTAATGTTTTTGAACCAAATAAAGTTACATGCAACAGACTAAAATGCCACTCAGTCCGTTGGATGGGGCCGCCTCAGAAACTCTGCTGTAAAACCCTCTTAACAATAGATGCACCTTTTTAGTGGCCATAAAAATGACCTTTCTTAAAGGGAAAGGTACAAACAACTAAGCGGAAGCTGACGGCCCCTTCCAGTATCGACAACCCGAGTATTCATTTTGAAATATTTAAATGTGAAAATATAGTACAGAATTCACTGCAGTGAATTTAAAAGTAAGTAACAGTGAAAATATATGATACTAGGACGAGTAATAATTTTTAAATATTTAAATGTAAAACTAAGGTATTGTGCACTTATTTGAAAGTAAGAAATAATTAAAATATACGGTATTAGAAAAACGTACAAAACCGTAGACAACGCAATAGTCGCATCATGTAATCCCCTGACTATGAAATACATTTCGAGAGTCGGGACAGATTAGTTTAGATATATTCAGGTCAGTTTGAAAACGCTGAGGACGCAACTTCGTGTGCGCATCGAATATAAATATTGTCACTACAAAACACTAGGCTATTGTCATTAAGTAACCATCGCTTTTACTTAAAATGCTACCGTTGACAAATTATCGATGAATGAAAGAATAAAAATCATTAATAAAACCTAATTGAACTTAATTTTTGTCGAAGAATTATAAGAATATGTGATATTTCAATAAGTATTTTTTTTCAGTATCATTTTTAAAATTTATCGTACTGGTCTAAAAAAAGCTATTCTTGTATAACATCAATGAAATTACTTATTACAGTTAATCTCGCATTGCAAAATTTAAAAATAATAGCATAAAAGTTGTAACACGTATAATTTTTTGCCACTTTTTATAACATTCTACATGTCATAAAAAGTGGCAAAAATAAGAATCGGTACATTCTTTTTATAACCGGAGAAAATCAGAGTATCTAAGACGCTGCCATGAGGTACGACAGCGGTACTTGCTCGTTCCGAAGAAAGCTAGCGATCAGATGAACGCAGCACTCCGGAATCAGAAGTTCCGTCATATACAGAAGTTCAGGATTCAACAAAAGTCGGATCTTTCTCGACGTCAAAAAGACAGCATCAATTTGTTTCCGTGAGCAGCCGGCTTCGGCAACTGTCTCCACGAAACGCAGCAACTGATGGGTCTATGAGTGCCCAGCACAAAATCCATATTACTCGGGGACCAAAATATCGAATGGTTTAGATGCTCCAGTTCTTGCTGCTGCACCAAGCGTTCGAAAACTTACGACATGACAGACAGCAAACTCATTGCCCAAAGGTTGGGGTCTTTACACGGTTTTAGGATCATCGTGACCGTCGTCACGTTGCACTATTTCAGAGGAAAGTAGGCAAGCTGATAATACGCATTGAACAGGTCGACCAAGAAGTAAACTCCTCTGTCTGGAAGTCTCCGTAACACCGTCCGATCCTGATCTTTTCCTGAGCCGAGAGAAAGGAGGGAGATAGACATTAAAGTTATACTTACTGCTTTTGGATTATGTGTATGAACGATTAAAAGAAAAACAGTACCTAAACTAGATGTAATATAGCTTTTAATTATGAAGTATAGTATTGTTTTATGAAAATGAATCGACACCGGAAAAAATGATTTTAAAATGTCCTAAGAATAAATATGGAAAACCAAGTTTTAAAAAAACTTCGACGTATTGGAACTGTTAAAAACTGATGGCAAAGGTCTGCAGTCTGTGAACGACATATTTGGTAATAACCTTAATAGACAACGGAGATGCAATATCAGACATTATCAGGAGAGTGTGTTCAGGACTAGAAGTAAGAACTATTATGAAGAATGACAGTCTTAAGTTTAAAAAGAAAGTTTTTAAGTGGTACGTGCGTTTTTCAATGACACACGGGTGTTATGAATAATGAAGACCAGATTAATAAAAAAAGCTACTGACTACACAGAAGGACTCTGCAGAATCTACGCTCTAGAACAGGGGTTCCCAACCGGTGGTACGCAGAGGGGTCTAAGCTGGTACGGAAGAAGAAAGTATTTACTTATACTAGGAAAAAAGTAATTACTTAAATAAGCAGCAACAAGTTTCACATTAAATATTTTCTTTTTAATATGTTGTTATTTTTCAGTACTAAAAAAGAAAATCATTAATAAAAGTAATCAGCTGTCTTTTGAAAAAAACTTTATACTTTATTTTAGCATAGAACCAACCTAAAATTAATTTTAAAAATCAGTTCCCGTTTTGTAAATTCTATGCATTAGATTTAAATAATTATACATAACTAGGAATACTAAGATCAACTATCATGTTGTATCAAGTTTTTTATTGACAAAACCCCAATAACCTTTCTTTAAGCTCCGGTGGTACTCGAAATGAACGTGGAAGACTAGAGTGGTACGCGGGCCCGGAAAGGCTGAGAACCACTGCTGTAGACAGATAGGTAGGAAAAAATTAAATGGACGGATAAGCAAAGTGAGAGTAGGTTACTTACAGAATAGAGCTAATAAACGGAGGTGGGCAGGACAATTGGTTAGGCAAGAAAACGGTAGATGGTCATAAAAGTTACTATAGCGAAAGGTACCTATTTGTGAGCACAGGGTACCGCGACAATCCTCCCCGGACTACTGATCCCCGACAAGTCTTGCCGGACAATTAATCTCCGATGCAACAGCTCATCAGGTAATTGCTCCATGGGAAGTTGTCGAGAATTCCGGCTTTTCCGAATACTGACACCGTTTTGCCTCAGTTTATCTCTAGAAAAAATACAACGTTTGCAGGGTTGTGACTGCCCCATGCTGCCTTGGCTTAATTGATTGAGTGTTTTAGACTATTTTTAATCAAAGTGTGGTGATTAAAAAAAAATCTTTTGATCGAGCCAACCTGCACTTATATCTTTTGCCTTAAATGTTAAGCCTTGTATCGCCAGTTTTATAAGTTCTCTAGTTTTTTTATTTTATTAATTTTATTATTTATTTATTTGAATTACTTCTTACTTATATTATGCTCAGTCTTAATACAGACGATTCACTTAAATCATACGCCGTCCTGGGACATACATAAAATGACAATTAAATATTATAATTGTAGTATTTGTAAATAAAAAAAAAACAAATAAACAAACATACACAAACACGCTATAGTAAAACTTGAGAAATACAATTTAACAACACACACAGCGGTCTCATCGTTAGCTATACACGTCTTGCCAAACTCATCGTTAAGCATACACGTCTAGCCAAACTCATCGTTAGGCATACACGTCTAGCCATACTCATCGTTAGGCATACACGCCTAGCCAAACTCATCGTTAGGTATACACGTGTAGCCATACTCATCGTTAGGCATACACGTGTAGCCAAACTCATCGTTAGGCATACACGTCTAGCCAAACTCATCGTTAGGCATACACGTCTAGCCAAACTCATCGTTAGCTATACACGCATAGCCAAACTCATCGTTAGGCATACACGTCTAGCCAAACTCATCGTTAGGCATATACGCCTAGCCAAACTCATCGTTAGGCATACACGCCTAGCCATACTCATCGTTAGGCATACACGTCTAGCCAAACTCATCGTTAGGCATACACGTCTAGCCAAACTCATCGTTAGCTATACACGCATAGCCAAACTCATCGTTAGGCATACACGTCTAGCCAAACTCATCGTTAGGCATATACGCCTAGCCAAACTCATCGTTAGGCATACACGCCTAGCCATACTCATCGTTAGGCATACACGTCTAGCCAAACTCATCGTTAGCTATACACGCATAGCCAAACTCATCGTTAGGCATACACGTCTAGCCAAACTCATCGTTAGGCATATACGCCTAGCCAAACTCATCGTTAGGCATACACGCCTAGCCATACTCATCGTTAGGCATACACGTCTAGCCAAACTCATCGTTAGCTATACACGCCTAGCGAAACTCATCGTTAGGCATACACGTCTAGCCAAATTCATCGTTAGGCATACACGTCTAGCCAAACTCATCGTTAGGCATACACGTCTAGCCAAACTCATCGTTAGGCATACACGCCTAGCTAAACTCATCGTTAGGCATACACGCCTAGCCATACTAATCGTTAGGCATACACGTATGTTATACCGACGGTTACCTCCGCGATCTCAGAATTGGGCTGCTTGAGAAAGATGATGAATATTTTAAATATCTGCGTGTACGACAACGGTTACACGAAAAAACGGTCGGACTTCATAGCACATTAAGAATCAACTGAGAGAGAATGAAGTGTAAATAGATTTCTGGTACTAAAAGGATCGTATCTGAATATTGATTTAAGTGTACTAAGAATTATTTATGAGAAAACAAAGACGCTGCGAAGCATGAGAAGAGACTAAAATAAAATAAAACAGTACACTAAAGTGTAATAAAATTAAAATTAAATAATTAATAATCATCAATATCATCCGGTAAGTTGTAACCCTTAAGAGGGAGCGTGCACAGGTGGTGACCTGTTATAAGTTATAAGCGAAAGATACAGGCTTTATGAATCAAGGTTTGCGCTCGACATGCAAAGTTCATTACATAACTTCAAACCAGACTATCCGATCCCTGAACGCCACATACGGACACTTTCTAGAAAGTTCTACAGCCGCTGTACCCGTTGACAGGTCAACCATCTTATCACCGCTAGGTGAATCACGGATACTTCATTGGCGAACGCTTACCCTGAACTAGACACTGTACAATTGAAACCTCACGACCGTTACCAGACCATACCTAAAAATCATCATTCATCATTGTGCAGCTCATCTGAAGTTCGGAACCTAGTTCTTGTGCGTTCGTTAAGTTATTGGCTACTTACTACAAACCAACCGAGAGTAGTGAGACGCTTTATGGTCATCTACTTGCATTCCACAGTTTCACACAGAACATTTACTTTGTTTTGCGGTTATAAACGCAAGGCTATTTACATAACATAAACGAATGCCAAATACGCCTATATTCTTTAGAAACATGTGACCTAGTTTTATAAGTCTTTTTGTAGGATTCATAGGTCTGTTGGTAACTCCCTAAGTTGTACTGCATATCACTTATTGCGTACTGAAATATTGACCTTTACTCGTGAATTTGAGGTCATATTAGAACTCTTACATTTACAAATTTACGTTTAGAATACGTGTAGCCTACACAAAGTTTAGAATAACTTGTTAGAGAACTTAACAGATATCTATGTTTGCGTTACAAAGAAAGATCTTTATCAAAAAATTCAACATTTAAAAAGAGTTATTGATATATTCTAGAAATGTGCTACACGTTAAATAATTCTTCTACTTTATTGCTTGTTTACAAAAACAGTCTTCTCGTAGATGCGGCTACACATTGGCTCTGTATGAATCAAAATGAAACTGAAACAAGAGTTATCGATGTTAATCAAAGTTTGATTAGCCGGAAGAACTCTTACCGGACCTAGGAACCGTTGTCATTCTTTCAATGTAAAGAACGAATTACTAGAACAGTCCTCGTGTGAATACATCTTTACACGTACATAATAATAATAATAATATTACTTGTATAATGAAGTTCACACGCACGCGCGCGCTCTCTCTCACACACACACACGCTACTGTAACTAGTATACTCCCTGAACTACAGAATTTGCTCACTATTTTAAAGTATTTTTTTGAAGTAAAAGTACAATTACATACATTTAGATATTAGATAATTTTTCAATTATGGGAAGAATCCCGATTGCTCTACTATTTCCTTAGTAGTCTAACATAACAATTGTGCAGCACACAATCATACAATAAACACAAAAAAATTGAAAACATTCGGATTCGGGTTACAGTTCCATTTAGTCTGACACCCTGCTGGATTTACAAAGTTTTTTCAAAATTTTAATCTCATGTTTGGGTCCGATAACCTAAATTTAAAAATGTTCAAAACTGAACACTACATTCAGCTGTCAGTTAAATTCTCTTTAATTTGATACTCTGCATGAATTCTTGGTATTTCATAAAAATTTTCATCGACTGCTTGGGACCTGACGTCCAAAAATTTTGAAATTTTAAAAATTGAACGGTATCATCAGATTGTGGTTAAAATTCCATTTAATTTACATACGGGCTTTTACGATTTTTTCATAATTTTTTGACCCCTCACATTTTTGCCTCCCGTCTCTATTTCTGGGGGCTTCAATCTCAAAAACAACAGGCTTCTGTAGGATAGAGTATGGACACGCATGCCAATTTTTGTGAAAATCGGTTAATGCGTCCAAAGCTTACCGTGAGACATACCCCAAACAGCCAAACGGTCGAGTTAAATGAAATCCCGAAACTCAACATAGACTAACTTAAGTCAATGAAGTGAACGTACAATAACACTGTTGTGAACTACTGAAAGAGAAAAAATAAACACATGTCATCTGTGACAGCAAAGTAAGTACAAAATAACTGGTAATTCATAAGTATTTATTCAATTATTTACTACCATAAGAAAAAAAGAACTCGTGTTTCAAGGAAGATATTTAAGGTGTGTGATCCATACTCATATTTGTCTGAGGGTGTTGATATTAACGGGCGCGAGAGTAAATGTATATTTTAGCGAAGATCGGTACAGTCTTGTGACTAAAGCTTCGTGGCTCCACCTGTAAAATTGAGCGTTACATACATGAATACAAATTAAGCAGAGACACCGTATTAAATGTAATTTTATATGCAGAAGGTGATGGGATGTGTGCATAGGAAAGACGGAAATCGAATTAAAAAGCGGAGTAAGCAAACTGTAAAAAATAAGTAATTAATATAATCTGGAATGAATGAAATACCTTTCATTCACAGTTTGGTCTAGAAACGAGAAATGAGATTTCCGGGGAAATTTAAAGGTTGATGAAGAGACAAAATGAAATAGTAAGAAAAGCCCTTCAGATATTCAATCTGATATGTTCGGAAAGGAAGAAACGTAGATCGTCCGAGACAAAGACGGAAACGTTAACAGGCGAGGTGTCGATACATGCCTAAATAAGTGTAAGTATAATAACACCTCATCTTATATAAAAACTGACGATTAGTGTACTGTACAGTTGTTTGTTCCATCTTTATGACAACTTTACAGAATTTATGTGCGATTCTTTTCCAGTAGACAATCTGTCGTCGGTGTTACCAAACACCACTTTACTCACAATATTATTGCACACAATACGAGATTTCTCTCCTGTACTGTTTATTGTAGTATGAAATACCGTAACTATTTGAACACAAATAGTTTGATTCGATGTTGCAGGAAACTGTATCACCGAAAAAGATAGTCGAGGAAAGATTTAAAGTTAAAATATGAAATCACTAATTAATATGAAACTAGAATACAGCTCCTATCGGGATGAATAGCTTCGCTTGCGCGCTACCGAAACAAGGATCAAACTATAAAACAATCTTATTATCATTTCTGAGTAATAATATACATTTCTTATAACATTTCTTTATCGAGAAAAAATTTTAATTTACCATAACGAAGTTACTCAGAGTACAGCTGTTAAACTTTGCTGAAAGCCCTTGTAACTGTATAAAGAATAAGTTAGCAGTTACTCGTAAAGCAGTAAATCCCTTGTGTTTATGACTTTTCTTTGAAACAATTTTACAAAATATTTGTTTTACAATGAACGGAGGAAATTAGCTAATCTAATAACATCACTTGATTTATGCGAATGTGTGTGTGTGTGTGTGTGTGTGTGTGTGTGTGTGTGTGTGTGTGTGTGTGTGTGTGTGTGTGTGTGTGTGTGTGTGTGTGTGTGTGTGTGTGTGTGTGTGTGTGTGTGTGTGTGTGTGTGTGTGTGTGTGTGTGTGTGTGTGTGTGTGTTGTGCAATTCCCACGAAAGACGGTAATTCAGTTTTCTACCAAAGAAATTTAATTTAACATACTCTAAGTTGAATTCACATTGAAGAAGCAAACGACAATTTCTGCTTTGTTAAACTCTCTCGCACTAACTACACCGCTTTTACGTATACTTCTACAGAATTCGTTCGTATCGTCAAATTGTGTCGTGTTCCATTAGCTGCTAGCGGCGAGAGGGCGATTTTTGCCAGAGTAAAGACCTTAGTTTCAGTGACAGGAGTTATATTATGTAATTTATATTTCACATGAGTTTAGTGACAATTATATAAAAACTATTATTAGCGTAAACGATCGTAGAATAACTATTTAATATGCAAATATTTTAAACGTATTGTCTTTATAATTGACCTACGCACCTGCTGACGTGTAGGTGAAGTCCGAGGTGACCAGGAGGTTTGCAGTACACCTGACCGCACTGGAAGTAAAGAAGTAGAATCCGAAAATTTTACTCGAAATACCACTGTATAGAGTTGTAAAATATAGTAATAATTATGTGGCAGATTTTTCTTCATTTTGTATAACGGTCAAAGACTATCGAAACGTCATGCCTGAGCAGAACACCTTCGATTCTAACGATTTATTGATAACGTTTGTTATTCTGTGTACTTTATCCACTGTTAAATGCTTTTATCGAAAACCAGACTGATGATCGGAGCTTAGGTTGTTTTCTAGAATTGTTGTCATAAGTCGTTTTATGAGTGATTTCTGAAAGATCTTAATAATTACCTATAGAAGGGTTATAGGTCGAAAGGAAGAATGTTCTTGAAGAGTTTTACCAGATTTTAAGACCACGATTACTTGAGCTGATTTTCAGAGAAGAGGAAAGTATACGTTGAAGATGTATATTATTTGTAAGAAGCTTTATGTGAGACAGCTCCTTTAGAATGTCCGTGTCGACGTGACAACGCTGTTCTTCCACTACTCCGATCATATTCTAATTTTATCAAGGGTATAGATTGGTATATCCTGAAATCTAAGATTCCCAGATGGGCTTTTACCTAAGATTCCTGTTTACCGTTTAGACTGTGAGCAACAGTAAGCCTTACGGATACCACCATACAATAATAATGATAATTGTCTTATTCTCTCGCTCTAGTTTGAAACTACCAAATCGACGTACAGGTATATCTGAATTTGTGTGACTATGACTAAGCTACTGTTCCTATAAAAATGGTTAAGAGCTCAACGAAGCTTCAGTAAACAGATCCTTAAGGAAAAGTTGGCAGAAATTCTAATGTGATATAATAGATAAATCGGTTGTTTAAAAAGATTTTGGAATATGACGAGGCGGAAACATGGAAGTACTATAAGGAAGAATTAAGTTTCCGTACAACGGATAGTTTCGACATGAGAGTGGGAATAGTGGGAACCTGATATAAATAGGTTTATGCAACACAGTTCTATCTCGACTGAAGCCGACGCAGCATTCATTATGAGTAGCCTTCAATCTATGTGTTCTACAAGTTGTAGCGGAAACTGCGAAGGACAGTGAAATAGTTCGTTGTGTTGTTTCGTAATTCTAGTTGTAAGATGTTCCTCAGCGTGTTGAACTAGGGGAAGTCTGTTTCGAGCGTTGACGACGGTTTCTATGCATTGAACAAAGTTGTGGCCAGAGTCAAAATAAAACCACAGGATGGGGCAAAACCCCTAAGGAGGCGTAATACCACGGCGACGCAGAAACTGCAGTAGATAAAGAAGAGACATTTTTATAATCGCGTAGAACATTTATAGGCTATCAGGTAAGCAGATGAGTGAATTATCGCGAATCTAATATTATACATCGTCCGCTTAAACAACGAATAACGTTCCTACAGTTGTCTTAAGGATGTGCAGAATCAAAGCCAGTATCCTCTCTCTCTCTGATTTAGTAGTATGTGCAGTATCTCTGCTCCAAATACATTTAGTTTAATTGTCTTGAGCGAATCACCTTTGTGTCAGGTTTAGTTAGAATACATTTTATTTTACAAGGGTGAGGAGTTTAAGAATCCGTGATAGATTTAATAATTTAATAAATATCGCATTAAAAACATTTATTTTAAATAAAAATGAATTCATAAAATTGGGAGGATACTACTTTATTGAAACAAGAGAATTAACCTGCTCTATTATTCAGTAAATTAATATGTCTTAAAAACACGTTAAAACATACTGGTACCAGCAACTAATGTTATCCAGATTTGATAGAAGTTTTTTTAAAAAACATCACATATTTTTTACTTTAAAAATATGGAAGTAATTTCAATAAACGATAAAATATTAATTTGCGATTTTAAAATAAAACAGGTTGATACGCGAACACAATTTGTCGACAATTATTTAATTTTTGTCTTTCGCACAATCAGTATTTTATCGAAACCATATACAAACTCATCCGTGTTGTCTTTAACGTTATAACTAATTACATATTATACTCACCTTCCATTTTCTTTAAATTGAATAGTTTGCCCACAGATGAAAATCCTCAAAAAAAAAAGAAAGCTTGACGTCAGGAAGAAGTGACAGCCCTCTCCCATGCTAGCTGAACCGTGTTTCCAAGGGGTATTTAAACACAAAACATTTTCTCATGCACGGAACGGAACACATAATAATTATTTTTAAATATTTTCGTTATTGGTTTCGTACCACAATGCAATGTTTTAATTCGCCGCAGACTAGTTTTGGCTATAACCTTCCTACGAATACTACGTAGTACTTTACCCAAAAAATTATAAATTATAATTTTGTAATGTTTTTCTAAAAATGATTTTATTTAATTAACTTTTAGTCCATTGTTTCCTTTTGATAAGCATATACAACAAATGTAATTAAATCGCTCTATACGTTTTGTTATAGAAATGAATCAAAGATTTTCGGTCCTAGCTCCACGTACGTCCGGAATAACGGACATGATCTAAGATTTTAATTATTGATTTTTTTTCGAAATAGTATTAAAATACTGTATTAAAAGAATATAAAAAAGTATTAAAGAGGGCTCGAGAAAACCGTGTACAACATTAAGCAAAACTGTATAAGATGCGATTAGCAGGGACAAACTGTTGAATACAGGAATATTTTAAGTTGCTGTGAAATGAATTAATACACTATAAGACCGTACACAGAGTTGGATACATTCGAAGGCTACCTTTTCTTAATCGCAAAGCGGACATAACCTCAATAGCTTGTAGAAAATTTTGAACCATCCTTCAGCCAACCAATGTTTATAACAGACCTCCAAGCAAATGTTTATAAGAAGCAATTCCGAAATTGCAAGACCGAAATAGCGCACCGCATTTAAAAATGTTCTTACATAACTAATTAGCCTAAATATTTAAGTTGACATATATGACCACATTTTTACCGGTACATTCCTTTTAACTTTCTGCATTTCCCTTTTTCCTTTATTCCTCTTGGGATGAGGTTCATCCCAAAATCTCCCTCGCGGCATCATTGCACGAAGGAAGTAAAAGGACCACTAATTCTGAAAGAAGCAATGAAAAGGAGGATGGAAGGGGTGTGTTATGGTAATGAGTGAACAGATACATCTATAAGAGTTAAAAAACGGAGACAGTGGAATATGCTGCGATCCAGGTAGAAACATTAAAGGTATAAAGGTACTGTACTGTGGGGGAGGGGAAGAATATGTTGATGATTCATTATAATTAGTTGAAGTACGTAGAATGGGAAAATAGCCAAAGAATGTTAAACAAATTAAACGCTGCCACTGCTAAGAAGAAAAATTCAAAACTACAATGAGTACAGAACATCAAGTTTGATATGCTGCTAAAATGGAAACAGGGCTAACTGCACCGAAACTAATCAAAGGAATCACAATAGAAAATAAAACTGTTATATACCATTGTATAGCCTACACAATGCCCGGAAAGTGCTAATGGGGAGTTTGTTGTGTGTATGGAGATGTGCAGCTGTGTTATTTTCTGGTTATGGATCTTATATCCACTAACAAAAGTCTATTATTTAAATAATCAAAGGAGTGTCTGAACAGGAAAATGAGAGGAAACTTGAATCCAAAGAAACAAAAACTGTGGTACCAATAGCGCAGGATGTGAAAAATTTGCTCTGCGAAACAGCGGAAATTGCTGATGCCAAAGAATCGGTGTCTCTTGGAGGGAATAAATAATAGGAAAATAGTACGGATAAAGGTTCTATCCTACGGATAAGGTAGGTTAAAGAAAGGGCGGAAGAAGGAATAAATGCCTACAAGAACGGAATAAATGATGAGGTATTCACAGGCAAAATAAGGCTCCAGACCTCCATCTTTGAAAGGAATGTTTTCTGAATAAAGAAGATGTAACAACTGAACATAAAGAGAAAGTGGCAGAAGTATAGAAAAGTATATGTACATGAAGGACCCAGAACACAGTAAGGCAACAGAATCCGTGCCAACGTATCGTAATGAAGGACATCGTAAACGAATTACACGGTTCAGAAAGAACAGGCTTAGGAAATCTCCGTGACCTCTGAATATATATTTTTGAGTAATGATTATATTTAAATAATGAGGTCACAGTGCTTTACACCTGTTTTTTAATACAGAATTCAATCCCGCGTTAAAGGCCATTATCTTTCCCAACCACTTTCGTCAATATAGAACCAGTAACAAAATACATGCTAATAATTCTAACTTATATGTTTCGTGAACTTAAAAGTAAGGAAGAAAAATACTCAGTAAAACTTTAAATCATACAATGTCTCTAATTTCATAAGAATTTGTGTTTATTGTGTAATCACAAATTCCATTATCTATATTTCTTTTCGACTGGAAAAACTCGTAGTCTTCTACAAATGTTCAATCTTCTAACTTAGCAGTTTGTTTATTTCGTTAATTAACTTTATTTGTTAATTGTAGTCATGTGGTTGAATTACTCATTATAATTTTTATTAATTGTCATTACAATTCTTTACAGATATTGAAAATGCTAGTCATTTAATTTAATAATTTTTTATAGAAATAAATAGTCTATTATAAAAATGTTGGGATTTTTTAATAAATATAAAATTACACGTAAATGAATCATGATAATGATGATGACAATAATGTTAATAATGATAATAATAATTATAATACTTATAATAATACATATGTATTATTATTATTACAACTGGTATACCGGCGCTGTAATTACATGAGGAAGTGACGCTACAAAATGTTATAATCCAGCGGTCGTACCGCAGCAACGGCGCTCAGTATGATATCTGTTGGTACGTGACAAGAATTCGTTTATTGTTATAAAAAATTAGATTTTCTATAGGTTTACGTTTTAGCTGATTAAGTGAAAAATGACTTCTCATCTTACAGCGTTGTCACAGCTAAGACCATTATTCACCGCTCGACAACGCCCATGTGTTTGTTTTACAAGAACGTGCATCAACTGACTTTTACAAACCTGCACGACTCTGTTTTTGTTTACAAGACTTTCACACCAGTTAGGTTTACAAATTGCCTTGCGTTAAATAAAATTCAAAAGCAATATTGCCTGATTAAGGTCAATTTTCTAAGACACGCGCGCGCATGTAAGTATGTTACATGTCTTACTGCATTTTATCTACTACTAGCGTTCGTTCATCTAATTATTTCGTTGGTTACATAAGAAATCATCTGTTTTGTCAGGTTCCCTTAATCTTTTTTCTGTACATTTCTCTGCAATTTTCTGTTAATTTACTTACATAAAAGATATATACTACTCCTTATAATATACATAAGAAAGATAACCCGGAAAACTAAAGAAGTATGAAATTTTTGAAACAATGGCGTTGTTTAGTAATATTTGTCAATTGAAATCGAAAATATATAATAACACAAATAAAATTATTATAACATAAATGAAAAATTATAAAAAGTATTTATTCATTGGCAGGCAAATGAGTGGTACATTGAAGTAGGTTAGTATTATTTTAATGGTTTGTAGAATACTTTTTAATTTCTATTGTAAAATAAAATTGTGAAACGCGGTTTATGATCTGGTTTTTAATTAAGCAAGGCAATTTCAACCCTCATAGCGAAAGTAGATTTTCAATATTCTTTAATAACGGTTTGAATTATTTTAATTGCGTACATTTTGTGAAGAGAATACTTTGCGCTGCGTGATTTAGCCTATATTGTTTGCCTGGATGGTCAAAAGGAGAACTCAATTATAACACTGAAATACCAGTTAAACGTGAGATAATCATCGTTAAACGTAATCGATTAGCTTATTAAATGTAGACTCCAAGTGTTGAGTCAAACTGAAAGTAAACTTTCCGGCTAAATGAAATTAGTTTTCAGACTGAACTTGTTGAAAACGTTTTGCGCATTCAATATTTTTAGCACATTATTTTTCTTTTCAAGACATAATGACATTTCAAGGTGACAGTTGAAGTAATTTTGTCTTTCTACGGCAATCATTTCGTAAGCACATAATTTTACACATTAAATATGCAAATAATAAATAAATTTAATAAAGTCTGCTGAATCTGTCAAAAGTGCTGATCGCTGTGAAATAATTTTGTTGTTATAAGAGGGAACAACAACAATGGCGGCGAAATTTCTCGAGCATTCTACTTCCGCGTTCCATTGTTTATGCCTCTGGAAAGCTGTGACATGTTGCCACACTAAATTTTCCGTATGTAATAATAATCTGAAACCGAAGCTTAATAACTGCGCTTGTCATTATACGTATTTCAACTCAAAGACTACAATGAAATTCTGCATTTCATAACAACTCTCATTAAGCGTTACTCAATACAAATATTCTCACTACGCGAGCATATAGGCCAACTTATACGCGAGCATATTCTTATACGTGAGCATATACTTATACGCAAGCATATACCTGTACGAGAGCATATACTTATACGGCAGCATATATTTATACGCGAGCATTTACTTATACGGTAGCACATACAGTACTTATACGGCAGCATATAATTATACGGTAGCATATACTTATACGGCAGCATATACTTATACGGTAGCATATACTTATACGGCAGCATATACTTATACGAGAGCATATACTTGTACTAGAGCATATACTTTACGGCAGCATATACTTATACGAGAGCATACTTGTACGCGAGCATTTACTTATACGAGAGCATATACTTATCGAGAGCATATATTATCGAGAGCATGTACTTATACGAGAGCATATACTTATACGAGAGCATATACTTATACGGCAGCATATAATTATACGCGAGCATATACTATCGAGAGCATATACTTATACGAGAGCATATACTTATACGCGAGTGTCTAAGTAAGAACACAATTTTTACGTTACATACAATTTACAAAAATTACGAAGGACTGAGGTGATTACCAAATATGTCTGCACCAATTTCATACACGTTTCGTTATCAAGCTGATTTTAATGAGAATTCAGAGTAAATAAAGTATTTCGTTAAAAATACGACCTAAACTGTACATATCACAAATCCTTGACCAATATTGATAATACAAATATAAAAGGAAACAGATGTTTAATAAAAACACGTACTTATGAATAAATATCTACATGAAGCTTGTGAAAATGAAGTGACGGACTTGTTTGGTAAATGTGTGCGTGTATGTATACGGTCTTATTAGTGGTGTGTGTATTACTTTTATACACAATACGTCAAACCCTGGAAAAATGTTTTGAATTTAATATAGTTGTACATACGGTCTTAATACAGATGGGCTTTTGATAAGTATAGTATCCACAGGCTGAAGCTGTTGGATGCAATGGAAAGTTTTCGTAAACCAAGGAAACCTCACAAAAATTTTTACCTTCAACAGTGAGGCTACAGTTATATGATTGATGGGAGAATGAGGAAATACTTTAAAACAGCTAGCGGTGTTAAGCAGGGGATGCTCTATTAGCCTTGCTCTTCGAACTAGCATTGCAAAAAGGAATGCAGAATCTTGATACTATTAGAAATGTCACCTACAGGTTAACACAGGTTCGTGCATATGCAGATGATATCGTTCTGAAGACCAGTAATGTTAAAGCCCTTGTAGAAATCTTTCAGCATCTGGAAAGATAGATGTAAAGTGGATGGGAGGATAAATAATAAAATAACTAAATACATGAAAATGAGTGGATCAGGGGCAAGAAGAGCTATTCAAAATTGTAAGATCAGGGATTAGACGTTTAAAAAGCTAGCAAGTTTTACATATCTGGGAACGAATCTCAGTAATACAAACCAGATACAAGAAGAGATCAACAAGAGAGCAACTGCTGGAAATTGAGTATACCAAGCAAATAAGAACCTCTTCAGATCCAAAATAATCTCCCGATCTGCTAAAATGAGGCCCTACATAGCTCTGATCAGGCCAGCGGTAACATACGGATCAGTTGTTACAATACCAAATATCTCCATTTTAAAGGTGTTCGAACAGAAAATGATAAGGGAAATTAATGGTTCTGTAAAATAAGGAGAAATACGGAGGATGAGAAACAACTATGAGAGAGATACTCGAAGGAGATAGAGTACGATTTATTAAGTTCAGAAGGATTGGCTGTTAGGGTATGGGGGGTTAGAATGGGGTCGATACAGATATCCACAGAGAATCCAGTATGGTGAAGTGGAAGGAATGAGGCGGGTACGAAGATCGAGAAGACGATGGCTGCAAGTTGTAGAAATAGATTTGGGAAGAATGGGAATCAGGATCTGGAGACGCCTGGCAGGAGAAAGGAGTGAATGGAGATGATAAGTGGAGGAAACCAAGGTCCACGCAGGGCTGTAGCGCTTTTCAAAAGAATATAATACTTTTATATTATATACTTTACCTTATTACTTTCATTATATATTTGTATGCCTCTTATTTTATAATACATATAGTGGAAAACAATAAAATCTGTTGTACAATGTAGCATAATGAAGTAAAATCTATAATGAGTAGCATAATGAAGGTGTGTCTGACATGCAGTCCGTATACAATCGACTTGACGAAGTCGACACACCTCGACACGGGTATCTCGCAAAACTGTCTTAAATAATCGTTCATACATTTCTTAGTTCAGAGTCAAAACAGAACTGTCATTAATTCCGTGCTTAGTGGATGCACTGGATTAAATACTCCAAGTTATTCTTGGTCAAATGAAGGAGGAACTATATTAGATTTTTTTTAAATATAAAACGTAAAAACGTTTTAACTTATGTAATATTAATAGTGATATTTACAGCAATAATAGCATACTGAATACTAATATAATGTATTGTGTACAAAACATAGAGTAGACGATAGGAAATATCCTGGAAGGTCGTGTACACAGTACATAAAAATGCTAACAAATCGTGAAGATTCAGGATGCAAGACGTGTACGAAAATATGAGAGAAATTTTAAAGAAAAATGAATGGAGAGTTCGTGTAAACCATTAACAATAATTTAAGAAGCCTTTAATCAATAAGGATTGTGTAAGTCTCGTAGACACCAAGATATACTTCAAAATTGCCCAATAAATTTCCTACTTGCTAATGAAGTTAGTAACAGCTTACTTTAATGAACAAACAGTATCTTTGCAAACAGTCTTCCTACCTCTGTTATGGTTTCAGTGGTCATCAATACCGAAAACGGGAGTTGCATGCAAATTGATATTCCAACCCGTTTTTTCAGAGGTAACTGTAATATATTTTGTATCATGTGTGTGCATGTGAATTGTAATTTATGTTTTTGTAATGATCGTGTGTGTGTGTGTGTGTGTGTGTGTGTGTGTGTGTGTGTGTGTGTGTGTGTGTGTGTGTGTGTGTGTGTGTGTGTGTGTGTGTGTGTGTGTGTGTGTGTGTGTGTGTGTGTGTGTGTGTGTGTGTGTGTGTGTGTGTGTGTGTGTGTGTGTGTGTGTGTGTGTGTGTGTGTGTGTGTGTGTGTGTGTGTGTGTGTGTAAAAATGACAACAGTTTATGCTAGGAAGCTAAAAAGGAGCTAAAATCATGCTAAAATAATTTATACTAAAATTAATTTATGCTAATTATTTATGTTAATAATTTATGCTAAAATTATTATAAATCACAATACACAATAATAAAAGACAATGTTGATACTACAAATCTGATTTTCAACATGCGTTTAAAATACCCATATGAACATGTAAGTTATATTATTATTGTGACACAGTCCGTGAATGTTGACCATTTTTACAGAGCTCGTATCACTATTTCGCGGTGAATCATCCAGTCGAAGTTTCATACACTCTTGTCACAAACACATGTTGCTTACACTACATCACTACAATTCTGTACATCGAATCTCCCCAATGAGTCTGCACCTGCTTTTGGCCTTCCTCTCAGTCTGTCCATCAATAAACCGTACGTTGCTTACCACCCCCTCAGGCGCTCTCTGCTACGCCACCTTTACCAAGTCACCTTAGTCTGTGATTATCTTCTCCGAATTATTTTACAACAGTTATAATGTGGATCAGTAGATAGTATTATAATTGTCTCTGTTGCGATACAGTAATCTACCAACTTACTGAATGTTACTGTCAGTTGTGTGTACTGCGTATTGGGTCTGTATACTCTAGTAGAATAAACATAATACGAAGAGATTATTTTTGTAAGCGTGTTAAAAATAAAATGTAACAGCCAATTTTTCTAGCGTTTAATGAATTATTTCACTTTTCTACTGTGCTATATCACTGTAAATCCGTGCTATCCTCGTAGTGATTTACATTCTGTTCTTCTCAATATTACTGTTTATAAAATCGGACCTTAAAAAATACTCTAAAACACTTTTAATGGCGAATATTTCAGCATTTTACTTTCGTATGGCGTAAAATCGATTTACGATACTGACATTCCAAACCTATTGTTTCAGGTATGTGAGTCTCGAGGCGAGCACCTGGAAAATGTACAGCTCTTCCTGTCTCAGTCTGCTTCTATTGGGTACATTACTGACTCCAAATCAACATATTTCAGTCTGCGCTGGTACGTAAGTTCGTAGTAATGTAGATATTAGTTTAATTGTTTAGCATTTATCTGCAATAATTTATTTTGTAAATATTTTTCATAGGAAACAATACACAAATGTTTCGTACGTATACGTTTAATTTCGATTTTGTTATTACTACATTTTTAGGTACTCAAAATTTATTCTTAAGAGCTAGAAGTTAGGACAAATAAGAGTTAGGTGTTAAGCATGTTCTTTATTTTCTCAAGTAAAGTAGTAAGAGTCAACAAAATAACGTTTAATTGTTGGCCAATTTTATTGTAAAATATTTACAGTACAATAATTACTTATGGAATTCCACCCTAAGGTTTTCTATTCCTGTACATAAACTAACGATACATAATTTGTTTAGAATAAACAGCTGACCAGTGTAATAGGCTGACCAACAGTTTGGCCAGGTTCTGCTTACGTCTGAAAACAGAAATTCGTAAATGAACGCTGCTTCATAACTCAATGTGGGAGTGTTAAAACAATAGCCGTTAGTTTATATTAAAGCTTAAATTTATACGCTCTTGTGGAGGTAGAAAACGTATGTTAGAGGGTTGCAAACAGGACAATGTTATGAGGATTACAAACCACTAGTCCGGCGTAAATAATCATGACCCGTATGTTTCAATTTTACAGACATACGTTCACACAGACCCTTGTCCTTTATCACACATTATTATTCAAATTTATGTTGTAGTTTGTTTTCATATATAAGTGGATGTGCGCGATAAGATTGTTTATATGATACTTAAAAAATCACGTAACCTTAATTTATACTTCTCCTTTGTCTTCATCATCATCCTTGGTGCTATAACTTATTGCTGAGTCTTGACCTCCTCCAGAAGCCTTCTCCATCAGTCCCGCTCCTTTGTCTTCACACTTCCATAAACATATTGCATATCCACCTTTCTATACTTCTCTGCGAGTTCAGATTAATAATATATTAAATATTCAACGTCTGACGAGTTTGATTATCGGCATTATGGGAACTGAAATTAATTCAGTTCCCGTAAGAAGTACATGTAAGCGATGCGAATATAAAAAAAGACTTCATTCTCCTGTGAATTAGGCAAGCCATACAACATCCTATGGTGGCGACTCTCCCATTTTTGACTTATTAGTCTAGAGTCTGCCCCAAGTCGGCTCAGACAGAACAGAAATAGCTCGAACCGCCTCAGCTGCGCTATCATCTTAGCACGGAAAACCGCGAGGTCTAGGCCTACATATCATTGGGCATGACAGCTCATTGTTCCAGCCGACGCCTCATGGCACCGTCCATCTTGGTAAAGCTCTGACCTCAAGCGCGGTGGCGAATTAAGGGGGGGGCTAAAGCCCCAGGCCCCGCTTGTCGGGGGCCCCATGCCCGACCATTTAAATATTTTCATTTTCGGACGAATAAATACAATTTTCCGAGCAAGCGAAATATTAAAAACCGCACTGACAAGGAGAGTACCTGAAGTGCGGATCACGGATTTAAATGAAACGTGGGGACACGTTTAGGTATATAAGTTTACGGTAAAAGCCAAAGCAGTAAAGTTTAACCCTCAAAATGTCCCCAGTTATAAGCTATCAGAATTGTTTTATGATGAATTTTGGAGAAGGCTCGAGAAAAATATACGTCGCTTTGGAACTCAATAATTCAGATTTTAATCAGTATAAAATTAAAAAAATATGTGAGTAAAAAATACGGTTTAAGAACAATATCTTGTTTATTATATTGTTACGACGGTCTACTCGATCGTCGCGTCGTAGGTACAGTGGAAACGAAATAAGTACAAGACACCAATTAAGTCACTAATTACCAGCTTTAATTTCCACAGTTAAGAGTTCGTAATTAACAACACAGTCTCTACAACAAATCAAATAAAAATTGTTCACACGCAATAAAATTTTCACTAAAATTAAACACAATTATATTACAATTACCGTCCGATTATAAAACACAACGCTTAACTAATAACCACTTGAACGCGCACAGTAATTTCGCCCGACAATAACTCGCGAACCGCGCTGTCACTATATCGCACTAATACTGAAACTTAAGGCCGCTGCCGCCATGTATTTATACCTGCGATCACATACCAGAATGTTCCTAATTGCGTCTTAGCGCTCGTGTGAACTACGTAATTAAATGCGGCCTTGACACAGTCCGCGCGGCTGGCGCCTTCGAGAAACCTCTCGAAAATGCGTCGACAAGCACGTACGCCACACGCGTTACATCGAGATTCTTCTGGCACACTCGACAAACACGTAAATTGTTCTGTGATGTCGTAACAATATTTATGAAATGATCGTCTGAATAAAGTAAAGTTTTGTGCAAAACGCGAAAATTTCTTATATGGGCCCCTGCTCTTAAATAGTCACGGGCCCCCATAGCCTTAATCCGGCCATACTTCAGCAGATGAAACCTTAAGTAAGCTACGCAGCTGTATCCAAGGCAAGATGTCAGGCCGGATCAATCAACGACTTCCTTATATACACGCCATATCGCATCTTAACCCTTGTCTGCGGTGGAAAGGCAACTTGGACCGTTATGACGTCCTGTCTTATTTCATTCTACATTTAATTTTCTCTAAAACCTTTTCGTTTAAAAATTATTTTCATATTAATTATATATTTTCACAATTTTAAAACGAATTATTCTAATTAATAAGACATTATAAGCATAGTCATATTGTGAGTATAAATAAAACTGAGATGCGTTATGGATACGTTAAATAAACCTCTATGTTACAGTAAGCAGATGCATAGAAGTTACATTAAAAATAGGATGCGTTCGTAGATACGTTTAACTTCGTGAATGCTCTTTATGTCTAGGAATGAATGTTCTGAAAATAATACTAGGCGAGTTTAGAAACAACGTGATTAATGCAATCAAACTTTTCTTGCAATTAGAAGCTTTTTACAGTGGCTCTCAAACAAGCCTTTGTATGCGAGAGAAATAAATAAGTTTTATGAAAAGAGCATTTCACTTAGCGAAAAGTTTCAATTTTATCAGTTTTCGTTTGTGGCTTACAAATGAATGGACAACAAAAAGCACGACAACTAAGATATACCTAAATTAAATTACTAACTGCTGTACTGTGTATAATATTAAAACAAATTGTTTGTTACTCTAACAATTGCCTACGAACCTTTTTTAGATATAACTCTTAAAAATTGTACATAAAACATTTTTCAGTAAACGTAAAAACGAAATGCGCCAGTGAATCGAGGAAAAGTTGATTCTCTCGTAAAGTATAATGTAAAAGCGTTGTTTTGAGACAGGAACAAAAAACAGATTAAAACATCGATTTAAATGTGATTTTGTGTTGTCGCAGAGAAAAGGACTGTCATTTCTATGGAGTGAGGAGTGTCTAAGACGCGAGTGTCGTATTGTTTTAAATTGAGTTGTCGCCATTTATTGGATGAAGAGAAAATTATGTTTCAGTTAAATGTTTTCTAGCATTAACGTAGAGTTATATTTTAAAATTTTAGATAGTTAGGATGGGAATCTCATCTTTATATGAAAAATATTGAAATATATACAGTTTAGTTTCAATTTTCACTACAATTACACAACTTTGATCAAATAACTTTATGTGGGCCATATAATAGTGGAACCTATAGCGTTGAAATAGGAATTCAGTTCGTACAGAAACCAATCAAGTTTGTAGACGAGCTGCTGTGTTTGTCAGCACATCACAGCTGATTTGTCACTGCAAATTAAGTGATTTGTATTCGGTCACTGTTTGCTAGTCACGCTAGTTTAGTAAACTTTCTGGCCATACGTATTTTTGTTTTGGTATACGCAAATTCAAAACAGTTTAGTTAACTGTGATTGGAAATGTAATATTCAAAACATTGAATTGACTAATGAAAATAATAGACCTATTCGTTTTGTTTACAATAGCAAAGGTATTGAAATTAAACACTATTGTGATTTATGAAATGTTTCGGTAAATGTTCAAAACGTAGTTATATGTGCTGGGTACTTAGCAGTGGCGGCTGGTGGTTCCAAATTTCGGTGGTTGCAGTAGTCGGTTGATTGGAGGGGGGGGGGGGGTAAAAGAACCCATTAAACACGAGGCAGAACTACTACGTATGTGCATCATATATAGTGGTGTCTACTGTCGCATGGAAAAAAATTGAAAGTTACTGTTTTGCAATTGTTTGAGCAGTTATTCCACTTCTTGTGGGAAATTCCAAGTAAGTTGTCTCGAGACAGTTCATCTAACAAGCATGATGCAATGCACTGATTAATGAAACCCCAGAATCTTTCAACCTGTTTACTCTTTTATTATATAGCGATACGCTATGACCATTTGGAAAACATTAGCAACATCAATGGTCTCATAAGCAGTTACAGCCAAATAATCAGCGTCTTGTATCTTACTCGTTATTTCTTCATGGCATATTTCTAACATTATATTTAAAAGTTCACCTTGAATGGTTTTTGAGGTGCCCTTAAATAAAGTTTCTTCCTCTAAATGATTTATCATTGCTGTGTCAAGAACAGAACTGAAACCAATTAAGCTTCAAAATACACCAGGATCTGATGAAGATTCAGTCTCATCATGACCCCGCAAGGCTAATTCAAGGCTAGCTCACAGAAGCGGATACAGTTTATCATTGTATTTAAGACCTACCGATTATTGCGTACTCCTTCGTTGTGTAAAAAAATATTTCGTCTTTGTTCACCGTCCAGATGCTGTGCTGTACGTGCCAAAAAGTGAAGACTGTAAAGCATTCTTTGTATGTACACTTGACGCCTGATGATTTCTTATTTTTTCGGCTAGATGATTAATATCTTTCATTCCGAATTTTATCCAGGGGTCCTACCCTGCAAACAATAAACATGGAAAACAAAATAAAGAATTTCTTTCGTCACAACCACATAAACAGTCAGGATTTTCAAAACATTCTAATTTAAATGATTGATTAAATTGTCCACCGCCTGATGTTGCAATTTCATTTATTGTTATGGGAGGCATTTGGCGTCCTGGTCTACTGGTTCTTAACGTTATTCATTTTAAACTAAAAAAAAAAACACTTTGTTTAAAAGCATGCAGAATCAATAACTCCAAAAAGTACAAAAACACAGCAGCACTAAACAAAGAAAAAATACTTAACACACAGTTTAATTAATAAAAAGTCGATTGACACTTTATTATCACGATCGCAGTTATACAAAATTATTACTATAATTTTATAAGTTCAAACAATGGGTAACTTTTACCTTGACCGCAATCTAAACACTAACCCTGACACAATTTACAAGTCAAGAAGGTTATGCTGACTTCATGACACAACTAAGGATGATCTACAACGCTACTAGTGGAGCGTTGCAGAAGCTTTGCAACCGCGTAGCTTACATTGGGAACATAGGGCAATTATGAAGAGTAACGCACGTTCTCCCCTACGTTTGTGTAGTAAGCTCTGCCATTTACTCTTCAAGTTGCAAGCGGCCTACAACCACCAGCCTGCGCGCCAAATTTGAATTGTACGTCAACATTTTCCCACAGAATATAATACGCTCTCCGTTGAAATTTATGACACTTTTAACTGCTTAATGCTTTCGTATATTATTTTAAAGTTTAGTTATTCTATTTTGGTGATTGTGCAACGCTGGAACCATAACACCAGCCACCACTGCTACTTACTAAAGTGAGCTTTTCTTTTTTGTAATTGACATGAAATGCAATTTTAGTTTATTCTAATCCACTGATACCACAACGGTAAACGTTTCATTTCTGCAAAATATGATATAAAAATAAATAAACAAATAGGCCTACGATATATCGATTAAAAAAATAAATAAGTATACCAATAAGAACGCGGTAGTATTACGTTTTGGTTACAGTTGTTCTATTTTGTTGTGACAAAATTAGTAAAAATGCTTCCTCTATTCTATAAGCGTCAAATCTCAAATCTTCAATGATGTAAATAAAGTACACTAAGAACGATTTGCCCAGCTTTGGCTACCCACCGTCTCTCTGTATGGCCTTTAATGGCTTCTTCCAAAGGATAGCGTTCATTTTATTTAGTTGCATTTTTTAAGTTTTTAACAAATTAAAAATTTCTCTACGTTTAGTTAAAGCAGAACAGCAAAAAAAGTACAGCAAAAAAGTACTGTAAAAAAATTTAATTTCACCTGACTTAGTGTAATTACAGAAATGTGTTATTGGATTAATTGTAAGACAGATTCTCCAAACCCACATTTTTTTTCGATTATCCATATCCATTCTCCACTATACCAAAAAAAGGAAGCAATTATTCTTACGTCATATGGTTGAACGTAAGAATAAAACATTTTTAGTGTCAAAAAGTGTGTCTACAGCCCTCGACTTTGATATTTTATTACTCCCCCCTCTCTCTCTCTCTCTCTCACACACACACACACACACAAGAACGAAACAACACATACATACAAACAACAAATATATGCTCGCGCAAGCGTTATTTCATTTATACTTTTTTTTTAGTTTCTGACAGCTGTATTAGTTACAAACTTGTTGAATTTTTAAAATTTAAAGAGTATATAATGGTTCTTATTGTAATAAGACACAATACGACACAGTAACAAATACCTACGAACAAATTCTAGACTTAACAGTGGCTGCAGAAAGTTTGTATTTTACTTTATTGTAAAATTTATGAAAGCTAATGATTCTGATAGAGTTGAAATCGTAGGAAACTTCTTGACTTGAGAATGGAAAGTTTCCAATATGAAGTAACTAAAAGGTCTGCAAATATGGTTGCGTCAGTTGTTAACGTCGTATCTCAGGCGGTGTGAGCAAACGGCGTTTAAACTTATGTACACCGTTTCATAGACTCAGTGAATATGTTAAGCCTACGTATGTCTACGTATATTTTAAGTCATCACTGTGCGGGTTGTGTCTGATGTACTATTCACAGACACTGTTTACTTACATTTTACCAGTTACTGTGTGCATCTGACATGTTAATTTTATTGTATGTCTTGTAATGTGATTATTATTTCGAGATTTTTTTTGAATTTTTGGGTTTTGCGAGAGAAGTACACCAGCAATTAGAGCCCGTCAAAAGTGACACATGTTAGCTTTGTTCGAGGGTGGGCGGCGAAAAGGAACAAACCTTTCCTTTCCATTAAGACGTCGTAAAAACCATTCACGAACAATGAGCTGTACGGCACATGTTGCAGCGAACTGGACCATGCGTGGGAATGCTTGACTCCACAATTAGGACAAAAGAAGACTACCCTTACATCTGTCCAGTAACGAGAAAAACACAGAACCAACGGTGAGAGTATTGTTCAAAACCATGTGTGCGACTTCTAGTAAGACAATGGTTGATGCACGGACAATGGGACAGGCGACTAAGTGACGCTTGTGGAGAGCACAGATGTTATGCCACCCGTAAGTCATCGAAGGAAGTCGTCAGCGTCTCAACAATAAGGGAATTCGACACGCTGCACCAAAAGTAGCAGATGTGATTCCGAAACAAGGCCTTAACACTGATTCCAGGAACAGGGCAACGGACGTAAGACAGCGACTCGTCAAGTCCACGTGGACTACGTCAAATTCAAGTTGAGAAAGCCAACCAGCCAATGAGGAACGAGAATTCCGAAGGGAACTACTGAAGGGGATGGTTCTGAGAGGAGCTAGAGACCAGAGAGCGAATCTCGTGTATGAACGTCCCTCTCCAAACGGCGCTAGGTGGAGAATTCGCCAGAAATACAGACTGGAGACGAGAGGACACAGGGAGGTCCATGGAATAAGCCTATCAGAAATGATTTGGTGGGAAAGTGAAACGATCATCAGAGTCACAAGAGTGGGAATATCGGAAGAAATAAAAACTGTATACACAAGGAGACGCGCTCTCAGTTTACTAAAATTTTCAGCTCAGTTTACTAAAATTCTTAACTCAGTTTATTCAAATTTTTGTCTCAGTGCATCAAATTCTTAACTCAGTTTACTAAAATTTTCAGCTCAGTTTACTCAAATCTTAGATCAGTTTATTCGAAATTTTATCTCAGTTTTATAATAGCCCAGTTTATAAAAACTTAATGCAGTATATAAGTTATAACGTATTTCTGTAGAGACGATAAAGACATTGTTCCGACTAAATGGAAGTGCGTGAATAAGACTTAGTACGCTAAAACGGGACGGTTGTGTTCGCGATGAAGCGCGAATAACAATCTTTATAAATTCTATGAAATACACCGTCATAAAGGTACTGACATTTTGCAGTGACATTCTTGAACCATTACATAAAAGTAGTGATACTACACTGTTTCGTAGTTAAGTCAAGTAATAGTAGTGTGAATAATTGCCTAATGAACTTGAAAACAATCTAGGCACAGAAAAAGAGTGATCGTGTAAGATGGAAAACTATTAGGAGCATACGGTATCAAACTGTGAACCGCGTAAATAGACTCACGCGAATAAACATAGCCGACCGATTACAAGTGCAATGCCACGACGTGTATTGTAATAATCTCGAAAGCTCAAAGTGACTGTCGCGGTGTGCGGAAGTGTGTTCTCGAACGATTTACATATAGAAATCGGTAGTGTCAATCACGAGTGCTATATGGATTAACGTCACCCATCAACGAAGGGACCCGCATGGATACATCATGGGAGCGATACATCATGGCAGAACGAGTAACGTACAAAACTAATCTCTTCTTATAATTATTAATTTATCAAATACCACTGACCTGACACTTAGAACCAAACCACCTGAGAAATTACGATACGAATCCATAGGTAGGGATTATTATGTTATAGAATCTTGTACATGTATTCTTGTTAATATATATTTATTGTAACTATGTATGTGTTTTGATGTGTCTGTTGCAGGAACAGGATTTTAGCTATGTATATGTTTAATATGTGTATTGTTAATAATGATTACTTCAAGCATATAAATGTTTAATGTGTTTTGACATAAAACTACTTAATACAAATTATGAGCACACCACATTATTAGCTAGTAACGTCATTACGGACGAGGAAGCGTCTATATTTGATTGTTCACTTAAATATTTAAATTTGTTCTTTTAATTACTTAAATATGGTATAAAAGTTTATTGTCCTTTAAATGATTTGTAAGTGCTCTTATTATATTATTATGTTATGAAATGAATAAGGATGAAATATGATTTTAATAAACGTAAGTTAGAATGGATTCGTTAGTATTCTATTGATTTGTGTAAAACCTGACTCACAACTTAACCTTTCACTAAACAGAATCTATAATTTATGATTCAATTTAACGATTATCAATTAAATTACTTACAAAGATACACAGACTAGAAGTTTGGTAGACAGTTAAAGTCAGAAGTAATTTCATATGTAACAAGTTTGATTGTGAATTATAAATTAGACCTAATTTAGTTCATGCAACTATTTAAAGGAATAAATTTGTAAACATTGTGTATGGCAGCTCAACACATGGCATTAATTATATTGTATATGACCATCCAAACTTGGAGTTAGATACACTTTGATCACGACCTTATAATTGAGATAACTCAATTAATTTATGCAATAAAATTACTACAACGAAATAACAATAGATATATGAAAGCAATAAAATCAACACATCATTAACTCTAAAGATTCATAGTTCGTACAGATATCACCTTCATAAACACAAAATAAGTTCATAATTGAATTAATTAATTACGCAATAAATTTGCATAATTATTATCATCGTATATGGCGCTCCAACAACGCGGGCAATATAAAGTAAAGATTTACATAATTATAAAATTAATCAATCATTATCTCCAAGATTAATAATTGATGAGTAATTAATCTATGCAATAAAATTAGCATAGATAATAACACCTAATATGACGCCCAATATGATGGCCGATTAATGGGGTTAATCCTTGTTAAACGAGCTGGTTAAGTGCAGGCAGTGGTAAAATAGAATAGCTAGTAGTTTGATAAAGTGTAATATAAGCATTAGAATAAAAACAAATACTTGTAAAACAACTCTGAATGATTACACGAAGTCAAACAAAAATGGCGACTAATAACTCCGAGAAAGTCAAGAATTCGATATTAATAACGAATTAAACGTAGAAGGACGGGAGGAGAATGCGACGCCCAGCGACGACGTCAGCGCGTGTGAATCTGAGATAAGGGCGGGGGGACAGGTGTCCCAACCCGGCGAAATGAATCTGCAAACGTTATTTGAATTCCTGAAACAGCGTGATGTAAAGATGACAGAAAAACTAGACCAGCAAAAGAATGATCTGGAAAAGATGCAGGAAGAACAAAACCAGCAAAACAAAAAACTAGAGCAGCAGAACGAAAAACAAAATAAATTAATGACAGAGAAATTAGAGAAATTAGAACAACAAAGCAAAGAACTGAGCGAGAAGCAAGACAAGACGCGTGAAGAGTTAAAACGGCACAATGAAGAACAGATCAGCAAAATAAAACTGGATCTACAGGATTACGCTAAGAAGTGGGATGAGAAAATCAGCGACCTACAAAAGAAGAGTGAAAGTGGAATAAAAGAGTTGAAAAATGAACTGAAGAAACAGGTAAGAGAGAATAAAGAAGTGAGAGAGAAAGACCGTCAAGAGTGGCAGGAAGCTATAAATAACACACAAAAGGTAATCGAGCAGGTCGATCAAAAATTAGATCACCGAATCCAAGAGACGAACAATAGAAACGAAGAATGGAGAATAGAGATGCAGAACAACATTACGCAACAACAACAAGAGCAGGGAGAAGCCGTCAAGGTATTAAAACAGAATATCATTGAAGTGGACGACCGCCAGCGCACGGCAGAACAGAAGACTACAACAACGGAGAAGGAAAAGGACGTAATGATTGAAGAGTTGAGAAGCCACATAAATCACATTAAAAGTGGGCAAGAAAGACTGCAGCGACGGATAGCGGAAACTGAGATGGGACCGTCCACGAGAGCGAACGGAAACAACAATTGTGAACTCAAGTACAACGGAACAGACCGTTTTCCTATAGAGTTTCTAAAGGAATTATCCGAACATCAGCTAATGTACTACCCAGCGGATAACGTGAAGTGGATAGGGAAACATCTGGAGGCCGATGCAGCAATATGGTGGCGTGTCGTACGTGACCAGATAAAGAACTTTGATGAGTTTAAAGAAATATTTACACAGAAGTATTGGGGCCCGGAGAAGCAAGATGATGTCCGAAACAATCTAGAGTACGGTCGTTTTGACTGGCGTGGGAGTATGAGCGCTGTCCAATACATGGAGCGACAACTCTTGGAAAGCAGACAACTTACACCGCCACTCACGGATTATCAACTGATTAGAAAGATAACGCGTCATTACGGGCGGGAATTAGAAATAGCGAGTGTAACTAGAGATGTAAGGACGATACAGAACCTAGAATCATTAATTTCCGAGTATGCCATGATACGGCAAAGAAACAACAGAGAGGATCGGTTTGTGCGTCAGACAGACAAGTTGAACGAACGGGACACGAGAGGGTTGCCTCAAGGTCAACAAAACGCCGCTGTAAACAAACTGACGGAGCAAAAAACAGCACACTGGCAACAGAGAAAGGGAGAAAGTGGGAACTATAGACAACCCCAACATTTCGGTAACAAGCCGGCAGTAAATACCATTGAATTCGTAAACAATAGCGCCTCCACGTCTGCCGCTAAGGGTGGTGGAGCGGTAGAAAAAAAAAATTAAGTGGGTCACATGAAGTGATAGCCGTTCGTAGACCCACGCTACAACAGTATGAGACCGATGTTTTGTTACCTGACTTACGACATGAGTTAATCTTGGATGAACAAACACAACTGGAAAGACGAATCTCTAAATGTCCAGAGATAGAGATAAAATTTAATGGTAATGTCACGGTTCAGGCTTTGCTTGACACAGGTAGTGCCATTAACGGATTATCAGAGGAATGGTTTAACAGGAATAAACAACACCTGCGTCCATACGAAGAACTCCGCATGAACAACACACTAATTGTTAGTGCAGTCGGCGGAAAGTCTAAATTAATCCGGAAACAAATTATGTGTGAAATTTTTATTGATGATGTTAGATTAGATTGTGTTTTCCTAGTGATACCAAATTTAATTAGGGACTGCATATTAGGCATTAGCTTTTTAAAAGAAGAGGGATGTGTGATCGATATGAAGAAGGGAACTGTCGAATTCGGAGGGAGGACTGGTGAACAGGAACTGCGATTACCGATCATACATATGGAACTACTAGAAGTGGACTGGGACGGAATCGTGAGGAGGATCAATGAGAAGGTCGACAGTGTGACATGTGAGGACGAAACGACGAGGGAGGAACTTAGAAGGATCTTGGTAAAGTGTAAGGACGTATTTCGGGAAAGTCCAGGACGGATGGATTGCTACGAACATGAATTCAGAGTGACTGATAAAACACCATATTTCCAACGCGGGTGGCCAATCCCAATCGCGTATAAGGAAAAGGTGGACGCCGAAATCAGCAAAATGCTAAGGTATGGCGTGATTGAAAGATGCAGTAGTCCATACGTCAACCAAATGGTCACCGTAATCAAGAAAGATGGGAATGTACGTTTGTGTTTAGACGCGAGGAGGATAAATAGCGTCACTGTTCCGGACTACGAAGGACCGACTCCGATTCAAGAAATCCTGGCGAGATGTAGTAACATGAAGTACTTATCAACAACAGACCTAACGAGTAGCTTCTGACAAGTTCCGTTGAAACAACAATGCCGAAATTACACCGCATTTCTGTATGAGGGAAAGTGTTACAGGTATACCGTAACTCCATTTGGGCTAAGTACCAATTCCGCAGCCCTGACGAGAGGTTTGGATATGGCATTGACAGAGGGAGTGAAAGAGAATACGATCATCTATGTCGACGATTGTCTTTGCTATTCGACTAACGTACGAACACATTTGGGAAACATTGAAGCATTACTTGAGAACTTATTAGCAGCCAACCTAACAATACATTTGGAGAAATCACAATTTTTTCGCAAGGAAATCGCATACCTAGGTTATCAGCTAACTACAAACGGTATACGAGCATCCGAGAAGAAGGTAGCAGCAATCAGGAAGTTCCCGACCCCGAAGAATCAGAAGCAGTTAAAGGGATTCCTGGGACTTACAAATTTTTATAACAAATTTACGAGCAAATATGCAGAAACCACACAACCTTTGTTAAGTCTACTTAAAAGGGGTCAAAAATTTAGATGGACGCCCGATCTTGACCAGTGTTTCCAGAAGGTCAAGGACCTGTTTATTGATACTATTATATTAAGTTTTCCACAGGTAAATAAGAGGTACTTCTTACAGTGTGATGCGAGTAATTTCGCATATGGAGGCCAATTATACCAGTTGGATGACGACAAAAACATCTGCGTCGTAGCGTATACTAGTAAAACGTTCAAAGGAGCAGAACGAAACTACTTTACTACGGAAAAGGAGCTACTAAGCATAGTTAGGTGCTTGGAGAAATTCCGAATCTACGTTTTAGGACAGCCGTTGACTATAATAACGGATAACAAAGCGTTGATCTTCATGAGTAAGTGTCACTTAAACAACTCAAGGATCACACGTTGGATACTTAGTATCCAAGAATATATCTTTGATATAATTCACTGTAAGGGAAAAGAGAATATCGTTGCCGACATCTTGAGTCGTTACCCAAAAGATATGACGAAGAAAGATCCAGTCGACGACAGTGATGAATACCAAATGAACCATACAATAATTAAAATGAGTAAAGAGATGAACATGATGTTAAAGAACTTCGAGACGCACCAGTTGGAAGATAAGAAGTTACAACAAATAATGAAGGATTTGACGACGGATAGTAAAAAGGAGTTATGTAAGTTTTATAAGTGTATTAATGATAAATTGTATAGAAAAGGTAAGGGACGATGGAAGCTCTACGTACCGGAAAGCATTACGGGTAGGCTCATCGGAGAAATACACACAATGTACGGTCATGTTGGCAGTTCGAAATGCATAAAGTTATTGCAGGAGCATTTCACTTTCGACAGAATGACGAAGCGCGTACAGGCGTATGTGAAAACATGTGATAAGTGCCAAAGATGTAAAGACTCGAATAATCGTAACCTATTTGGGGGCACGAAACCGATTATACCAACGAGTAAAGGCGAATTAGTTAGCGGCGACTTTTATGGACCTCTTCCAACAGCAGCAGCAGGAGTAAAGTATATCCTAGTCATTATAGATAACTTTACCAAGTATGTAAAACTATATACACTCAGGAGAGCCACAACAGTAGCTACGCTTCGTAGACTCCGGCAATACGTAAATGAGTTTGGAAAACCGAAGGCAATACTCACTGACAACGGTACGCAATTCACGTCCAAACAGTGGATTAAAGGGCTGGATGAACTTGGGATCATACCTAGATATACAGCGATAAGAAACCCACAGACAAACCTTCCCGAACGCGTAAATAGGCAACTGGGAAACCTATTTAGAATATTCGTAGGGGACCAACACACGAAATCGTCTAAATTCATAAATACTATAGAATGTTGCATTAACGAAGTCTACCATGAGACAATAGAAGTTACACCGTATGAAGCACATCACGGAAGAAAGCCGAATCGCGTATGGGAGAAATTCATAAAGGGATACTGCGAAACGAAAGAAGAGACAGTGGATAGCCACCAAATATTCGTAAGGATCAAACAAAAACGAGAGCGACACGCAAAACGCGTAAACGAAGCAAGCAAAGTGACGAAATTTCAGATAGGAGACTTGGTATTGGTACGGACACATTACCAATCCGATGCGATACAAAGGAGAATCGAAAAGTTTTGTGAATTGTACACAGGACCTTTTAGGATTAAAGATGTTGTAGGCGAATCCACGTATGTATTAGTTGATAGCTGCGACGAAAATAAAACACGCGGCACATTCAATGTGAGACTATTGAAACCGTATTATGTAAGGGAAGAGTAACTATGGCGAAACACGGCATTAGCATACATGCGAAGTGAAAGCGTTTGTTGAAAAGCGAATAAGTAAGGAGTAAGGTTGAAAACCATGTGAGGTAGTAAATAAACAGAGAGGGAGGTGTGAAGTGACAAAAGCTCAGCTGGCGAGGGTCGACAGTAACAACGGAGACTAACTCGAGGCTGATGTCAACAGGTAGATTTGTAGTCAGTAAGAATACTCTCCATGTGAGACATTGTTCTAGTAGGACTATATGAACTTCATTATTAGACAGCAAGAAAAAGAAATGAGCTAAGCGTCAAAATAGGAGGAGGAAGGGCCGACCTGGATGAAAAGAATAACGGTAGTAGGCGCGAATGCAATCTACTAATTAATTCATTCAGAATTGTCGAGGTGAAATTTTGAACTTGTAATAAATTTAAAATGTCAGATTTTAAGTATTGTATAAATTGTAAATTAGTTAACAGATATATTTGTTATACCATTGAAAAAAAAAAATTTAAAGGGTAAAATTTGAAGGACAAATATAAGCAACTGAGTTGCGTAACAAAATTAAAATAACAGCAATAAATTGTTAGGATTAAGTATTGTACTTAAGATTATATTCTAAGCATAGAAAGAGTGGATATAAAGTAAGTTAGTTTGACTTGTAGAATTATACAAATTCGATTTAATTTGTTGTAAATAATTATACGGGTGTTTAACAAAATTAAGATTCAAATTACCAGATGGTAGGAATCACGATGAATATTTGAAATCCAAGTATATGATGTCTTAAAATTTAATCGTGAATTATTTTGAAAGTAATAATATAAAATTTTAGAAGTATTCATAAGCAATAAATTACTACCAGTGTTTATATAGTTTATATTGTATACGCAAGTAAAAGATAACTTGTAAATAAATAATTACAATTTGTTTCTGTAATGTATGTGTATAGACAGATCTATGAACGCACTAGAGCGTATATTCATTCCACAATTATGGAAATATTCTTTGTAAATGGATTCGTATTTAGATTTGGCAAGCAATAAATTAAACACTCAGGTGAAAAAAAAGGGGGGAAACGGTTCAGGATGACAGTAGGTCAGGCGGAAGGAAGATGTAGGTCAACTATACTCGTTCCAATGGGAGATGGTCAATGCACTTGGTGATTGTACGCCAGTAAGGGCGAAATATGACTCTGTCGTTTCGTTAGATCTGCACGACATAATCATATTTGGGGACACTGTAATGTGATTATCATTTCGAGATTTTTTTTTTGAATTTTTGGGTATTGCGAGAGAAGTACACCAGCAATTAGAGCCCGTCAAAAGTGACACATGTTAGCTTTGTTCGAGGGTGGGCGGCGAAAAGGAACAAACCTTTCCTTTCCATTAAGACGTCGTAAAAACCATTCACGAACAATGAGCTGTACGGCACATGTTGCAGCGAACTGGACCATGCGTGGGAATGCTTGACTCCACAATTAGGACAAAAGAAGACTACCCTTACATCTGTCCAGTAACGAGAAAAACACAGAACCAACGGTGAGAGTATTGTTCAAAACCATGTGTGCGACTTCTAGTAAGACAATGGTTGATGCACGGACAATGGGACAGGCGACTAAGTGACGCTTGTGGAGAGCACAGATGTTATGCCACCCGTAAGTCATCGAAGGAAGTCGTCAGCGTCTCAACAATAAGGGAATTCGACACGCTGCACCAAAAGTAGCAGATGTGATTCCGAAACAAGGCCTTAACACTGATTCCAGGAACAGGGCAACGGACGTAAGACAGCGACTCGTCAAGTCCACGTGGACTACGTCAAATTCAAGTTGAGAAAACCAACCAGCCAATGAGGAACGAGAATTCCGAAGGGAACTACTGAAGGGGATGGTTCTGAGAGGAGCTAGAGACCAGAGAGCGAATCTCGTGTATGAACGTCCCTCTCCAAACGGCGCTGGGTGGAGAATTCGCCAGAAATACAGACTGGAGACGAGAGGACACAGGGAGGTCCATGGAATAAGCCTATCAGAAATGATTTGGTGGGAAAGTGAAACGATCATCAGAATCAGAAGAGTGGGAATATCGGAAAAATAAAAACTGTATACACAAGGAGACGCGCTCTCAGTTTACTAAAATTTTCAGCTCAGTTTACTAAAATTCTTAACTCAGTTTATTCAAATTTTTGTCTCAGTGCATCAAATTCTTAACTCAGTTTACTAAAATTTTCAGCTCAGTTTACTCAAATCTTAGATCAGTTTATTCGAAATTTTATCTCAGTTTTATAATAGCCCAGTTTATAAAAACTTAATGCAGTATATAAGTTATAACGTATTTCTGTAGAGACGATAAAGACGTTGTTCCGACTAAATGGAAGTGCGTGAATAAGACTTAGTACGCTAAAACGGGACGGTTGTGTTCGCGATGAAGCGCGAATAACAATCTTTATAAATTCTATGTAATACACCGTCATAAAGGTACTGACATTTTGCAGTGACATTCTTGAACCATTACATAAAAGTAGTGATACTACACTGTTTCGTAGTTAAGTCAAGTAATAGTAGTGTGAATAATTGCCTAATGAACTTGAAAACAATCTAGGCACAGAAAAAGAGTGATCGTGTAAGATGGAAAACTATTAGGAGCATACGGTATCAAACTGTGAACCGCGTAAATAGACTCACGCGAATAAACATAGCCGACCGATTACAAGTGCAATGCCACGACGTGTATTGTAATAATCTCGAAAGCTCAAAGTGACTGTCGCGGTGTGCGGAAGTGTGTTCTCGAACGATGTACATATAGAAATCGGTAGTGTCAATCACGAGTGCTATATGGATTAACGTCACCCATCAACGAAGGGACCTTTCTTTCCGAAGAAAAACTGATTGTATCACATATAAAATATACAGGAAACCCACTACCACGGATATAACTGTTCATGCTGATTCATTCCACCCATATACACAGAAAATGGCCTCTTTTAATGCTTTCGTAAATAGATTTTTAACTATACCTATGAACCAGGAAGATTTTCAAGATGAAGTAATTATTATTAAACATATAGCTGTCAATAATGGATATAAAAGTGATATAACAGATAACTTAATACGCAAACGTAGGAATAAAATGGAAAGAAAATTAAAATTAGATGGTAAAAAGAATCATTATATTTCAGTTGAATATACTAATGTGATTCCTAATATAATAAAAAATGAATTAAGAAAATTAGACATCATCGTGTCCTTCAAAACTACCAATAACATATTGAACATATTAAAACCTCGAACACAAAAAACAACCGAAAACAGTTCTGGCATATATAGAATCCAGTGTAGTGAATGTGATAAATTCTACATAGGACAAACGGGCAGGAAATTTAAAGACAGATATAAAGAACATTTGCCAAAAAAGAACATCAAGTCAATCAAATCCAACTTTGCTTTACATCTGGTAAACAACAATCACAGTTATAGTGGTTTCACAGATAACTTTACGCCCATACATATATGCAGTAAGAGCCGATACATGGATGCCATGGAAGAATATGAAATATATAAAGCGTTTTTATTTCAACCAAACCTACTGCTTAATGATCAATTAACATTTAATTCTCACTGTTTATATGATACTGTATTGAAGAGTGATAACGCTTGTGTACACCAGCCGAATATATAGTTTGATTACGCGGTCAGTTATAGTACGGCAGTGCGCACTGTTACGTGGACTGAGTTCTATCATACTCATTGTGTTATGTGTTTATGTGTTGATGTGTTTTAATTATTATATTCTTGACACGTTCGTTATGAACTAGAAGAAAAAACAATTTTACCTGATGATGGGAACGTGTTCCCGAAACATGTCGTAAGACATCAAAGATGTAGTCGCAGCACGGATAAAGAAAAAGGTATTTATTAATTTAAATTTAAATTTGTTCTTTTAATTACTTAAATATGGTATAAAAGTTTATTGTCCTTTAAAAGATTTGTAAGTGCTCTTATTATATGATTATGTTATGAAATGACTAAGGATGAAATATGATTTTAATAAACGTAAGTTAGAATGGATTCGTTAGTATTCTATTGATTTGTGTAAAACCTGACTCACAACTTAACCTTTCACTAAACAGAATCTATAATTTATGATTCAATTTAACGATTATCAATTAAATTACTTACAAAGATACACAGACTAGAAGTTTGGTAGACAGTTAAAGTCAGAAGTAATTTCATATGTAACAAGTTTGATTGTGAATTATAAATTAGACCTAATTTAGTTCATGCAACTATTTAAAGGAATAAATTTGTAAACATTGTGTATGGCAGCTCAACACATGGCATTAATTATATTGTATATGACATCCAAACTTGGAGTTAGATACACTTTGATCACGACCTTATAATTGAGATAACTCAATTAATTTATGCAATAAAATTACTACAACGAAATAACAATAGATATATGAAAGCAATAAAATCAACACATCATTAACTCTAAAGATTCGACATAGTTCGTACAGATATCACCTTCATAAACACAAAATAAGTTCATAATTGAATTAATTAATTACGCAATAAATTTGCATAATTATTATCATCGTATATGGCGCTCCAACAACGCGGGCAATATAAAGTAAAGATTTACATAATTATAAAATTAATCAATCATTATCTCCAAGATTAATAATTGATGAGTAATTAATCTATGCAATAAAATTAGCATAGATAATAACACCTAAGTCTTAATAAATGATAAAAGAAACATTTCTTATTCACCAGTAAAGTCAATTCACGTACAGATTTTAAAAATTGTGTAAGTGGAATCTACTAGAGAAGAGAGCGGCTGTGTGCGAGGAGTGTGTGTGTGTGCCTATCCTTAGTGTACATATTGTGTACGTGGAATCTACTAGAGGAGAGAGTGGCTGTGTGCGAGGAGTGTGTGTGTGCCTATCCTTAGTGTACATATTGTGTACGTGGAATCTACTAGAGGAGAGAGTGGCTGTGTGCGAGGAGTGTGTGTGTGCCTATCCTTAGTGTACATATTGTGTACGTGGAATCTACTAGAGGAGAGAGTGGCTGTGTGCGAGGAGTGTGTGTGTGCCTATCCTTAGTGTACATATTTTCGCTCATATACATGTCTTACATACTGTACATTTGTTAACTCATAAACTATTTCATCATACATAGCAAACATACATACATATACAATACCCATATAGTAAATATTCAGAACGAATATAGCAAAAAAAGAAGGAAAAGGTAGTTGGTAAAATGAAATTAGATAAAGCATTTATCTTCCTGCATTCTTGTAAACTGGGTTCAAGATGTAGTTTTTGCAAAACATGCAGTATTACGCTTTCGGTCCGGTCTCACTGTCAGGTGGGAGACAATTTACGCATTCTTTCACTATAAAATTCTCTCTCGCAAAATGTCCTTTTGCTCGCTCCTTTTTTCTGAAAATACATACACTTAATTCTTTAATACATACACTTACATACTACAACTACGGACACATAAAATACATTCGCTTATTTTAAAAAGTTAGGCAAACTTGATCACAGATTTTTTATTAGTAATAATAAAACCGGCACAAACTTGAAATCAAGCCTCCTCTTTCCTTCAAATATGAATAACATTTAGTTAATTTTTATAATATTTAACGTACTTGTGTAACCTGAAAGTAATCGTAATTGAAGAACTGATTAACAATTTATAATCTGTGCTTATGAACCAGTTTTGTACAATTATTTTGTGATTATATTTTTCTGAGTAGTTCTTTGACATTCATAATGGAACCAAAAAAAATTTTACCTATTAATTTAAAAAAAATTTTACTTATTAATTAAGTAAAAAATTTACTTATAATTAAGGTTTCCTGCTTTTACGTCTGTGATTATAGTCGTCGTATACAAGTAGGCCTATATAATTTCTCTATGTATAGTTTTTACAGTAAATATGTATGCTGTATGTATTTTGATTTGTATCACTGTTTTAGGATTTTAAACCATGAAAACGTCAAGAGCAAATAATAATAATAATAGTAATAAAAAAGTAATGTCATTCAGATCGTTAATACAGTAGGTTTAATCATTATTATTACTCTTTGCTATGCTATATTTATTGTATTTGGATATTCCTCAATCTTTTGTATACTTGAAGTTTATAACATTTTATTTTAATAAAGTTTAAATAATTCGACTATATCGCCTCACCATTCTGCACACTAAAATAACTTAGTGACAATGTGCCCATCATTGGGTAGGCCTATATTATGAAGACTCTCGAACACGCGCACATATGTTCACTCTTTCACTAATACAATACTACAGTTTGTGTCATTAACGTCTTAATACTATTCTAAATCTAAGCCATTAATTCAATGGATAAGTATGTTTCTGGCCATGGCACATCAGGTCTCTTTTATTATACATTTGATCGAGTGCTTGTCATGGCAACAGGCACTAACCTCCACTTTTGTACTCGAGTATTGTGCAATTTAGAGAGACGGCGCCCCCGAGTTCTTGCTTAGCGACTCCACAATTATGGTCATGTAATGGGTGCCTGCTTGCATATATGTGTGAAACCTTATCACGTCATCGTCGTAAGTGGATTGTACATGAAAAGTACGTTTACTTATCGTGTAATACAAATGGAGGGGGATATGCGGCGCTAAACAAATTAATTATTTTATGAATGTGAACAGGCAACAGCTTCATAAATTGGTTAACGTAATAAATGTACAATATGAATAAATAATCTCTATGTAAAATACAAAATTTATTTAACATAAACATTACTTTACCCATTTAAAGTCTTTTATTTTAACCTGATTTTGCCTTAAATATCAAAATATTTTTAATTCCTTCCCTTCTGGATATGTTTCTGATTATAACTAACACCTTTAGGCCTACGTTTTTATCGTTTAGGGGGTGAACAGATGAGAGAAATTGGCCTTATTTATAAATATACCATGATCTTAAGAAATTGTGTAACGGAGGAGAAGGTAAGATTTATAAAAGAAAAAATGATATCCTTAGATCTTACAGGATAAATTATACGGAGGATTGAAAACATTTTAAAGTTAATCCCAAAACTTTTAAGCTTAATCCTTGATAAACTCACTTAACGTTTGCGTAATTTAATCTTAATAATATGCACTTGACACTCATTTTCATGTTGCAAATTTTCTTCTTCTTCTTCTCCATATTATTATTTTTCTTAGTAACTGTGCAAGTATTATTCTTATTATTTTTGCAAGCAGTAACTGTTAGGGAATATGTTACTACTTGCCTTTTATTAAGGCATCTGAGACTGTAGACGGGCTTGCGCAATGCGGAAGATTTCGAAAAAAATAGCTTTGCACCAACGTTATATAACTGAATATGAATTTACAAAATGTACTGAATTTTGTCTATAACACAATTCGGAGTAATCAGGTGAGTATTGTGATCGATCAGGAACAGTGTTTCTAGGCGCTTTTCCTGTCTAATAATTCGTTTAATTCTTTAGCATTACAAACGCGCTCGCATGACAAACATAACTGATCAGATAATAAATCAGCTTCACTCACAGTTATAAACTTTTCTTGATCACATGTGCGATCCAGCTGTGAGTAAGAAAACAGCATATGACTTAGCACAGAGAGAAAGAAAGAACGTCAGTTATGACACCCATAGCCAGTACACTTGTGTGGCTTAACTAAGAGAAAGAACAGAGTTAGAGAAAAAAATAATGAATAAGGAAAAAACTAGTTCTAGTTAAAATTTTGTCTATATAAATAAGAAAGGAAAAAGAAAAGATATCTATCTTTTTTAAAAACACTTAAAAGCTATTTCAATGACAAGAAAGCACAACCTGGATTTTTTTCTTACTGTAAAGAGTGCTGCAGTGAAATATAAGCGAAGTCAGATTTTAGTCCATTACTCGCAAATTTGAGACAAAATATTATACTTTGTAGAGGATGATATTTAAAGTGTAGAGAAAATTTTTTATATGTTTGAAAAGATTATTACGGACACTTACCAAATAAAATGTGAGTGACAGAAGGAAATTACTGTCCCAGACACTTGAAAATTAATTTTCATAAAATGTGTGAGCTGAATAAAGGAACCATAAAAGGCACCATAATGAACATTTGGGAAAATTTACAGATTTACAAACATAAAACACAAAACAAATTGATACCAGAACAAATACAAATCAATACAAAACATGACACAATATTCAAAGCACTCAACATCGAAAATACACAAAATACAAAAACAGATACCACAACCACACACAATAATGCAACTTTGAAGGACCAAAGACCAACAAACTACCTTAATAACATCCAGAAGCCAACACACAAATACTTCACCAGAAACAAGATGGCGAAGGCTGAAGATGGGAGAACAAGATCTCCCGAAACATGTTCCTAAAGGAAAAAAGTATATCTTGAGGTAAATTAGTTATAAGTATTATAGTAATATATATATATATTTATATAGTATATGTAATATATATATTACATTTAATATTTATAAATAAATTTACCAAAAGACATACCTTTTTTTCCTTATTAGGAACATGTTTCGGGTACCATCTTGTACCCATCCTCAGCCTTCCGGTTTTTGTGTCTGGTGAAGTACATATGTGTTGGTTGACTATTATTATTGTGGCTTCCTGTTGGCTTCTGGTACTTCAAATTGGTTTTATTGTGTGTGATTGTGGTGTATGTGTTAGTTTTTTGTGTATTTTCGATGTTGAGTGCTTTGAATATTGTGTCATGTTTTGTATTGATTTGTATTTGTTCAGGTATTAGTTTGTTTTGTGTTTTATGTTTGTATATTTGTAAATTTTCCCAAATGTTCATTATGGTGCCTTTGTGTGGTATATGTTTTATTAGTGTCACATTGGTTATGTCTGGGAATTCACGTCCTGTGTTTATTGCATGTGTGGCTAAATTGGATTTATATATTTATTTATGAACGTTATTTTGAACACCTAAACGCATACAAAAAACCAGAAATATATATATATATAGGCCTATATATATACAGTGGAACTTGGTTATAACGTCATTGAAGGGACCAAAAAAATAATGACGTTATGTCCGAGTGACGTTATAAAAGAGTCGTTATAAAAGTCCCTTTTTAATCACTAGTAAGGAAGGAGAAATAAAAAAAAAGATCTTTGCATTATTAACATTATTCGTGATATTTATTCTAAAGTTTACAAACTGCATTTCATTTATACAAACAGCATGAAGAATATTTTAAAAGATCAAAAAGAAAGTACATGTAACTTACATTTAGGCTTACTGTCGAAAGTAATCCGTAATTTTCTTTTGAACGCTCCTTTCTGAAAAATAAATTCTTTCTGTTGTGCTGTGGAGATGCTGCGCTGCATTGAACGTGTCGTGAGACGTCTCTCTAAAGCAGTAAAATCGTGAAAGAGTTTCGGCGGCTCTCATTGCTTCCTGTACTGTCGGACAAACGATGTCGGCATCCTCCTCTGGCTCAGCATCTTCTTCAACACTATCTTCTGCTTCTATGTTTTTTACTTCCGCGATAATTTCTGCATCACTTAACACTTGGAATGTTTCTACTTGGTCATCCACTGATGCATAGGAATCAAGTTCATTTGGAAATTCATTTTCGTCGAATTTCTTAATCCACTCCGAGAGCGGCAAGTCGTCGTCTTCGTCATCATCGGGTAAATTTTCATGTACGAGTTGTGCTTTACTAAAGCATTTTGTTATCGTCTTCTGTGTTACACTCTTCCAAGAGTCGTCTAGGAATTGTATTGCATCTAAGAGTGAAATTGTGGCAGGTTGCGCCGTGTCCGTACAGAAAATAATTTTTTTTTAAAGTTGCTTGCGGTAGTGACACTTTAGGCTTCTAATGACTCCTTGGTCCATAGGTTGCAGGACACTCGTTTAGTTGGCCGGTAAGAAGACCAGATTAATGTTTGTCAAATTTAACTTTGGATGGGCTGCACAGTTGTCAACTAGAAGTAGAATTTTTCTGTTTTTCGATGACAGTTCTTTATCCCACTTTCTTAGTTCATCTTCAAAAATACTAGAAGTCATCCACGCTTTTTTGTTGGCAGTGTAACTTACAGGAAGTTTTTTGATGTTTTTAAAACATCTAGGATGCAAACTTTTCCCGATAACTAAAAATTTCCTTTTTTCGGTTCCCGTCATGTTCGCACAAACAAAAACTGTAACTCTTTGTTTAGAGAGCTTGCCACCAACGCACTTTTCATTTTTAAATTTGAAAGTCTTATCTGGAGTTAATTTATAAAAAATTCCGGCTTCATCTCCACTAAAGATGTCTACATCTTTATATGATCGTCTAACTTCTGGCCAAGTGTTACGCACCCAATCGCCTGTAACATTCAGATCTACGCATTTTGCCTCACCACAAATTTTTGCAAAGGAAATCGAGTGTTGGGCCTTAAATCGATCTAGCCATCCGTTGGAGCACGTAAAATGGCTAGCGCCGGCGGTCCTGTTACAGTGCTTATCGCTTGCATACAATGTATGTCTGTAACCATGAGCTAGCGCGCGCGCACATATATACGTTTATATGAAATTTAGAGTAAAATATCTAAGAAATTTTTGACGCTATAACAGAGTAGTACAATATTTAGTGACGTTAAAACCGGGAATTTTTATAATGTTAAAGATATCAGTTTGACCGGACTTATGACAAAATAACGTTACACCCGAGTTGACGTAACAGCCGAGGCCGTAATAACCAAGTTCCACTGTATTTGCAGATATAGACAGTAGACTTATACAGGTTTTGGTTAATTAAGCATAACGTATTGTAGTAGATGTAGAAGTTTGAAGTGAGACACCTCAAATTGTTCATAATATGTCCCTTTATCCGTACATGCGCATCCCTACTGCTTGAGTGCGCGTGTGCGGGATCCAATTAAAAAAGTGATTAACTGCGTTGTTTATTAACGTATCGAAATAAAATTTGGGCAGAGTATAAATCGTATTTGAAAGCTACAGTTTTCTAATGCCATATGAAACAATTTAACATATTTAAATATATTTTTATACAGTTTTATATACTGAATATTATAATAGTGTCATAAAATTTACAGATAACAATCGAACACGAATCTGCAACCCCGACCAGAGCTTGCAGTTATCACGTTTTTATAGATCGCGTGGAAAGCATTTTCAACCAATCGGAACTCTCGATATGTCACAGAGATCGTGAATTTGAAGGGCGCAGTTTATCAGTTCTTCAGAAAGCGCTGACCAAAGCAAACGTTCTCCTCCTGCCACATTTTCGTGCGAGGTACAGCGAGCCGAGTGTCACGGGGGAATTAAAATCTTTATTTTAATTTCAAATACCAGTTTCATATTATCAAACAAACGAATGGATGGCTGGAAAAACGTTGTATGTTGCTATTTGGGTAAAATTACTTTTTCAATGAAAAATGATGTGTGACCTCTTCTGTTGAGTCGAACTCTCGTTTTAGTTCCTGAAGTTACTAGTAGATGGCATACGAATGATCTGCAGCTGATTTTAAAGTGAGTTTGCAGTGGAAGAACGTTGTATGTGCATGCCGCGTCTTGTTACTTAAGTCGTCTTGTTGAGAGTGGATGCGTTCCCCTCACTGCCACGTTGTGCATGTGTAACAGCGTTCATTAAATTGCTTGTTTAGGCCTATTCGTACTTTTATAGTTGTGTTCATTCAAATGTTTTAAAAATATATCCATGATGAGTAAATTAAATTTCTCGTTAAGTGTTCAAGAAGGCGTGAATAACAGAAAACGCAAAATTCAAGTGAGTGAATGGAAAGACAAAAAACGTAAAGCTCTGAAAGACTCTGGTCAACCTTATGTCAATAACCGTGGAAAAGGAATACAAATTGAAGGAAAGAAAACGCCAACTGATGTAAGTAATTTCCTTTGTACTACGTTTAAAAATGATATTTCTTAAAATGATATTTATAGAATAGCAGTTCAAAACCTTGCCTTTACCATAGAATGTGTTTATAACCTATGATAATACCTTATTCATGTTTTACGTGCCGTGTACTAGTGTTGAACATTACCTGTCTTTCTGTTTTTGTTTTCATTACACCATGATATTTGTCAATAGAAATCCATTTGTGCATGAGAATTGAAAATCATTTTAAAATACGTTATTATGTAACCGCAGCTACATGACTACAAAAATACGTTAATAATTTTTCTATAATGGTTCCTGATATCTTTTCTTTTTTTCAGGCTCGAGGCTGTAAATTATCATGCCATAAATCTGGATGTGAAACACTAAATTTGAAAACAATTCATGCATTGCACAAAAGCTTTTATGAATTATCATACAATGAACAAACCTTGTTGCTTTTAAAATATATCAATATTCGAGAAGCAAAACGTAGACGCCCTGGAAAGTCAGAAAAAACATCACGAAAGCTTGCCTCTTTTGATTATAACCTAAATGGTCAACCAATATGCCTCAAAACATTATTAAATGCTTTTTCTATAACTGCAAATCGTATCCAAGTCCTTAAAAGTAAAATAAAAGATGGACAAGTTGCTCCTAAAGATCTAAGAGGTTTACATTTGAATCGACCTCATGCAGTTGATAATGATGTACGCCAATTAGTTAGGGAACATATCAAAACTTTTCCTGTAACACTGAGTCAGTATAGTAGAAACGTTTCATCTAAGCAATGTTTAAGTCCAGATTTGTCATTAAAAAAAATGTATAAACTATTCTGTAACCAACATCAATGTATTAGAGTAAGTTTGACGTTGTACAGGAAAATTTTCAAAACTGAATTTAATCTCAGATTTGGCAGCCCAAGATCTGATACATGTAATAAGTGTGTCAACTTTATGCAAAACTTCTTTTGGCTAGCAACGATGAAGAACGCAAACAGATAGAAACTGACAGTAAACTTTGTGACGATTTTAAAAAAATGTTTAAATCGCACAAATAAAAAATTTGCTTTCAATACAAGTAAGAGTATTATCCACCCCTTACCTATGCCTAGATTCATGCAACAACGTGCAAATTGTCCCGTACCAACACGTTAAGAACGGTGTTATTTAGCTAATAATAATAATTGCTTTAATTAAATAAAATATGTACAAAATAATTAAAGAAATTCATAATTCGTAACCAAAAAGTAAAATAATGTATTACGACTTAATTAGTAAATAATTAATATAACTTAAAAGAACGAACTATTTTCTCAGTGCGTAAAACCGCGCCAGCTACTGACCCCTTGCCGCTAAACATTGCATTCATTCGCCGGATAGACACCGAGATGTAAGGATGTAGCTGCTGTGTTGTGAACATACACATAGGTGTATACAGTTAAACAATATTTAATCAAGTTTATAATGAGTTCGATTTGACCTATGTAGTATAATAATAATAATAATAATAAAAACAAAATCATAATGTAGTGCGTGAAGAAATATGTAAAGAATAATAAAAAAAAGGAAACTTAGCCGACACATCTCTTAGCAAACTGTAAGTGGTGAGAAATGTTACTTACCAAATTTTAGTGGTTACAAAATAAGAACTGTAACTAAAAGTAAAATGCAATCAACCGACTCCAAAAGAAGAAAACACAAACAGCAACCGGATGAACTTCTAGTACCAAAATCTAATCGTCTAGGAAGAGACTACCAGAAACAATCAACCTCATGGAACATCAAGAGGAACCGTGGATCACACCCTAGCAGAGGACTGAAGATGACCATCATGGACCCCACAGCATACACATGTTACATTCAGGTGAAATCAAAACATAATATTTGTAACACAAATTCATTGTAAAACAACAAGACCAGTAACAAAAGAACAGTAAAGAACTTTTGATAATTTAAAGTTTAATATATATATTTTTGTAATCACTGTAATGAAGTAGTAATGACACTAAGATGTTTAGATTTAAGTTAATTTTAAAATTTACAACCAAAATTATTCTTCTAATAATTTGGTTGAAGTTGTAATAAAAACATAACTGAGTTGAGTCCCGGATCCGTGGTACTGAAAACAATATCTAGCTGAATGCTTTTGATATAAAAAGAATAAGAAGTAAATTTTCAAAATATTTAATGAGAAATTTTTAGAATCTGAGTTTTAAAAGTAAAGTAAAGTATGAGAGATAAATATGTTAATGAAGAGATGTTTTTGCTAACACCCAACGAGTGAATAAATTTATACAATCCTTGCTTAATTCCTGAACAGTAAAGTGTTATAATTTGTTAGTGATTAAGGTTTACTAACAACGGCAGCTAGTTCAATTAACAGGTAACAAATTGAACTGGTTCCCGACATTTGTGATTTCTCAACAAGGGAGACATCACAAAATTGCGCAACTCTGCTTAAGTTAAAATAGTTGCGAGCATCGTGACGCACAAAATTGCGCCACTCTGCTGCTTTGTAAAAATAATAATAATTGTGTATTGTGTTGTTGTTTTAATAATTATATTGTATATTGTTATAATTCTTTAACAATAACTTTGATAAACATAAATTTATTCACTCTAAAAGCGGGAACAAATAAATGAGTAAAATTTTAATTAAGATATAATAATATTAGTATCGTGACATTGCCGTAATAAACAAGTCATCGCTGGTAAATATTCCATTCTAAACCTGTCGGTACGAACAAGCTAGTTCATGTTAAGTACGTGTTGAGGAATGTAAACTCTCCCCTTTTGTATGCACGCATCTCATTCAAAACCTCCCCTCGCTAACCTAACAGACAATCCTAGACACGAGTCTTTCCTGTTCTGAATTGTCCTACCTGTGTTACCACCCTATGCAAACAATGCGACTCCCCAAAACAGCTGACCCTTTGTGCTATTGTTAAAGGAATGAACTTTTCGTATGTGAAATTTCTCTCTACTATACAATGATATTAGCGTTTTGTTTTGACTAATTATATGTGACAGTACAGAAAATTGAATTGTTGTGAGATAAGTTTATTTTGATTAATTAATATATGAATCTATGTGTAATAAGAGATATATGTATGTGTTTAAATGAAGTCGAGCTTTACAAGTGTTTAAGCTGATATAAGATTTGTCGTACGTAATACTTCGTTTATTTAAACGACGTTATTAACAAAAATGGCTCAATTTAACCCTGACTTGTTGTTGAAAGACGAATTAAGCTATGAAGCATTATTGCGTGGTCTTCCATACTCAGATGTAACTGTCGCGGAACTTCGCAAAACGTTACGTGTAAATAAACCGGACAAACCCTCATTATCAAATCGTTTAAGTGTTTTAGATTTTGAAAGCGAAAAGGAAACATGCTATCACAAGTATACAGAACTAAATTCGATCGCACAAACCCTGCGTGATGAAAAATCCCCCGCAGTAATTTTACGCACCACCCAAAGAATCGAACATCTGACCCGCCGTATCACCAATTTGTTGAATTGGCCCGGTGATAAAGTTACCCCACCGGATATACAAAAATTCGCGGAGGAAGCATTACAACAATTACCCGAGATAATGCGCGAATTACGTCGAAGATCCGAATCATTTAGACTAGAAGAGATTGAAGAAGCAATGACGAAACTAAATATTTCCCCTACCCAATCTCCTACTCAAGAACAGCAAACCGGTACTGTAAAGTTTCAGTTTCTGCAGGAATCCAATATAGATCCATTTAAAGAACGGTTAACTGATAGTCAAGTAAATATCCAACCAGCAAACGTTACGTTACTCCCTAATGAACTAGAGAATATGTCTCGTACCTACGATTTACCTTCTCACTTGCCGACGAATCAATCTCCGGAAAACCGAGAATGACGACTCCTTTTAATCTAACTACAGAGCTTTATGGAAAGATAACCCACCCTGTAGAATATATTTTGTTGGACATACCAATCACTTATGGGCTGAATATTACAAAGCTCCTAGATTTTCTCAAGCATCTTTTACAATTAAAGGATCTGCGACAACTAAGAGATGACCAGATTTTACAAGTAATTTTACCTAAATGTAGATCTGCTTTAAAAGATCGTGTGTTAGAATCCCTAAGGCATAATCACCCTGTAGAAGAACTTCATACCACCCTAATAAGACATTTCATTCCCACCGGTATCTACGAAGAATTGAAGCGGAATCTAGTACTTCGTGTACAAGGAGCATACGAGAGATTAGCTCATTATATATCTGAAATAAGAGAATCTGCCTTATTGCTGCAAGTCAAATGGAGTGAACTACAGTTAGTAGACAATATCTTAGTCGGACTATCCCCCGAGGAGCGATCTCGCCTAGCACTCATGAAGCGACCAACCACTTTCTCCGAACTAGAACTATGTTGTATACATTCGTCCAACGTCTGGTATTCTGACCAGAACAGACGCGTTTCTATGTCCCAGACTCAACGCAGAGATTCATTCCGAACTCTACCAATTGGAACAGATACCCGAACCTACCGCGATAAGCGATTCGTAAGTACATATAAAACCCAAAGCTACCCCCATATTTCATACTCTAGATCAAAACCCCGACAACCTACGAGCGAAGTAAATGAGGAAAGAAGATGTTATAACTGTGGAAAGGCCGGACACATTAGCAAGGTATGTAAACAAAAGCGCTACCAACTGAAAACCGACCAGTCAAAAAACATGTGAAGCTGGAAGAACAAAAATCCTACGTCTTACGCAGCACTCGAAGGAAAGGTAAAAACAACAATAATCATAGAGTAAAAATAAATTAAAATAAACGCATAGACCCTTACCTAACAAGATTTACTGAGAAGTGCAACTCTATTGGTGCATGTAAAACAAGTATCTGCCAACTACCCTATGTACAGATAGACCTTGGAGCAACGAATACCCTGGGTTTAATTGATTCCGGATCTACCCGTAGTATAATTAGTCAACAGTTAGCCACCGTATTAGATAGTCATAATCTGATTAAACGTAGCCAAAACGTGAACATAAAGTGTGCCACCGCAAATAAACAAAACCTAAAGATATCGCGCAGTATTACGGTGAAATTAAAAATAAAGAATTTTACTTGGTATATTCCCCTACTAGTAGCTGAGGTGTTAGGACAAAACTTAATACTAGGCGCTGATTTCATAAGTAAAACTGGCTTAATCCTTGATATGTATGCAAAACAATATTTCTTCAGATTTGATCGTACTCGAAAATATCAGTTCGACTCCGAGTTAAGTAACGACGTTAATTGTGAAGCCTCAACTATTCAATCAGAGCACCAAGAATCTAGTCTGAGTCATTTAAAAGGAAATGAGAGACTAAGAATTCAAAAGTTAATAAGGGAATTTTCTACAGTACTCACTCCCAAGTTAGGATTAACCCATTTAATCGAATATAAAATAAATCTTAGTGACAACAAGGTAATACGACTTCACCCATACAAATTATCACCGCCCAAGATGGAAATAATGAGAAACCACATTAACAAACTCCTTGATCAGCACGTCATTGAACCGTCAACTTCTCCATACTCATCACCTGGATTCCTAGTACCAAAAGGAACTGACAAACATAGACTAGTCGTGGATTATAGACAGCTAAATAAGAGTATAGAATTTGAATCGATACCTCTGCCCGATATTCACAGCGCGTTTCACTATTTTACAAAAGCGAAAATCTTCACTATAATGGATCTCAACCAAGCATTCCATCAAATCCCACTAGCTGAGGAATCAAAACATTTAACTGCTTTTGCTGTCCCATTTAATCTATACCAATTTACTAGAGTACCATTCGGTATATCACAAGGAAGTTCAGTATGTAGCAGACTGTTAGAAAAAATTTTTCATGATGTTAAATTTAAATTTGTATATCACTATCTTGATGATATAGTAGTATATAGTGAATCAATGGATCAACATATTGATCACTTGCGTGAAGTATTATCCAGGTTAAAGAAAGCTGGACTAACGGTAAACCCGAGTAAAGTTAATTTCGCAGTAAATCAATTCTCCTTCTTAGGTCACATAGTATCTGCCGAAGGTAAGGTTAGCATCGATCCCGAACGTACACGCGCAATCCGAGAATTCTTACCACCGAGAGACGCCAAAGGTATAGCTCGATTTTTAGGTATGATTAATTATTTTCATAAGTACATACCCCACTTAGCGGATATAGCAGCCCCATTGAATGCTTTAAGAAAGAAAGGAGTGAAATTCGAGTGGACTACTCAACACCGAGAAGCGTTTGAAACACTTAAAGAAAGCATTATATCCCCACCGGTATTGCAGTTAGCAGATTTCAGTAAACCATTTGTCGTACAGACTGACAGTTCGAGTGTAGCATTAGGAGCCGTAATATACCAGGAAATCAATAATACTAGACTCCCGATCAGCTATGCATCCCGTACATTGACCGACCAAGAAAGGAAGTTCTCAGCCTACGAACTTGAATGTTTAGCCGTAGTATTCGCCTTTGACAAATTCAAACCATTTTTGGAACATAAGGAATTTCTACTAGAAACCGACAATCAAGCTTTGTCATGGTTATTGAACCACCCAAAACAGTTAGGTCGTATCGGAAGATGGGTGTTAAGATTGAATTGCTACAAGTTCAAAGTACAACATATTCGTGGTACTCAAAATGTAGTAGCCGATACTCTATCCCGCATGTTCCACCTACCCAATACTAGATCTGGCGAAGAAAATGTTGAAACCACTACCGTTAATACGCTAATTACTAACTTTCCCCTTGCATTTAAGGATACGCATACCACCAACAACAAGATCCGAAATTGTGCAAAATAATAGAACAAATAGAAAAAGGAAATTATTCTGACAAATATACCTTGAGTAAACGAGTACTTTGTTTTAAAAAGGCAAACGGAAGATTACTGAGAATAATCGCCCCGGAAATAATCAAACCTATGTGTACAGTAGCGCGGTAATTTTTACATTATAGTTTGGCTAATCTGCGCTTTATTCTGCACTTTAATCTGCTCAATTCATGTCCGTGCTTCCGCACAGTTCGTCACATACGCTCGCAAGCGGCGGTCGGCTCGCGCCCGCAGCCTTACTGTCACATTTTTCTTCCTGTCGCGACAATTAATGTAGGCCTTAGGCCAACACTTCATATATGGCCCTTTAGGCCCTTTCATTAAATTAATTTCAATGTAATACGACTTGTATTTACGATGCGCTCATTAGCCAATCTCTCATTCAAAAGTGAAACCTAACAATTCCAATGGTGTAAATGTGAACAAGTTCAATAAATGTATTAATTACAGTCCACTCTCTCTTCATCATTTCTGCATCCTGGCGAATCAACAGTAAATCACGAACACTTCACACTTAACATTTTTGCGTCCACTCGGACCGCTTCTAAACATTTTTTGGTCCACACATGACGGATCATTCTTCTCATTAACATTTTTTGGTCGCTCCGGACTTGGATTTCCGGATACATCATTCACATTTATTATTTTTCTGCCCCTATTTCTGGCCATCACGGGCGACTCGGCATATCCGCTGATACGACCGTGGCGTGATTCGCTCAGCATTTCGCTCGTCGCCTTTGAGCCTCCTGACGACATCATTGCAAGAGCCTGCTAGCTTCAGTACGTCAGTCAAAGCAGTCATCTCTCCGAGCTGTGTGTTTGCCATCTTCTCCACGGCGTCGACGCTTCAGGACATCGCCCACAAGGTATCACCTCACTAACATCATTTCAAGGTGCGTACAATGGCTGAAGAAGGCCTCAAAGTGTTAGTCAGAAAGAGAGGCGGCTTAAAGTCCGCAATAGTGCGCAAACAATCAGCTGTCAGTAACTTTGATACAAACTCTAATACAAAACACTTTTTAACAGTAAGACTTGAAAGTTTGAAAAGCTTGGCATCGAAGTACGATGAGGTACAGTCCGAAATCGAACTTATTTGCAAAGACATAAACGCTGCTCAAGAAGACCGAGTTGAGGTCGAAGAAATGCTATATTCTACGGAAGCAAATATTTTACAATTAATTGATACCTTCAATGTTCAGACTGTACCTCCCGTATTATCGGCCCATATGCAATTAAAACCGATAAGTTTGCCCTGCTTCACAGGCAATATCTTGGAATGGCAGCATTTTTATTCAATTTTTTCGGACTTGGTGCATGCAAGATCCGATCTAACGCCAGTGCAGAAACTACATTATTTACATTCTTCTCTAAAAAATGAACCGTTAGTCTTAATTAAATCACTACCTATTTGTAATGAAAATTACTCAATAGCGTTGAGTTTGCTGTCCGCAAGGTATGACAACAAGTTCATACTAACAAAATACTACATTTAAAATTTACTTCAAGTCAAGTCGACAATTAAAGACTCTGTCCAAAGTTTGGCAGAATTCACAAATACGATAACGTCTTCCGTTAATTCACTGGCGGCAATGCAACTGTCAGTGAATTCTTTGAACTTATCACTATACAATTATTATCAACTAAACTCGACCCTACTACTTTTAAATTATGGAAGGAGTCTATAGACCCTGATAATCTTCCTAACTTTCAAGATTTCACTCATTTTTTAAACGCACGTAGACAGCTGTTAGAAAATACACTGCCTATCGAGGCCGGACAGCAACTCAACAAGCCGAGTTTAAGACTCAACAATAAATCTGATAAATATAAATCACGAAACGCTGCTGGCAGTACTACATTTAAGAGTTATCACTCAGCGTCAAGCAATTATTCATGTTTGTGTTGTAAATCTAATCATCCAATTTACATGTGTGATAAATTTCGTGCACTAAGCACCGCTGAGCGAGGACAATTTGTATTAAATCACAAATGTTGTACCAATTGTCTTAGATCAGATCATTTTGTATCTAATTGTAAGAATAAGCAGGCATGTAAGATCTGTTCAAAACGACACCATACATTGTTGCACATGAACAATGTGCCGAACTCAATCTCTGCCAGTAGCAGTAATTATTGTTCATTTAAATTACAATCCACGAATAATATTCTTTTATCAACAGCAATTGTATTTGTCATTGACCAGGCTGGCAACAGACAAAAGGCAAGAGTTCTTTTGGATGCAGGTTCACAAATAAATTTTTGTACCAAATCATTTGCAAAGAAATTACGGCTTAATTTGACTAAATCCAACATACCAATTACGGGTATAAATAATACAGCGTTTCATGCCACTAATCTCGCGTCTATACGCATTATTTCTCGTTATCAGAGATTTAGCTTCGAGGCAAAATGTGCTATCTTATCTGCATTAACCCACAATCTGCCAGCACAATCGTTTGACATAAATCAATTCAACATTCCAGACAACATTTTTCTTGCTGACCCAAATTTCAACATATCATCCGAAATCGACATACTCTTAGGGGCGCAATTTTACCTGGATTTAATTTTAGCCAACAAATACGTACGCGGCCCTCATTTTCCCATTATTCAGGAAACAAAGTTAGGCTACATTTTGGCTGGAAATCTGCCCAAACACTGCCGTTACAAGGGTCCTGCTGTTTCGTTCCTAGCTAGGAACAACGACAGTCAAATTTTGCAGTCTCTCGAAAAATTCTGGGAAGCAGAAACTATCCCTGATAACACACCTGATAACGAGTCAGCTTGTGAGGAGCATTTCGTGCGTTCTACTCATCGCAATCAAGAGGATAGGTTCGTTGTTTCACTGCCATTTAGGTCCGATCATCTCCAGTTGGGGGAATCCTACACCAATGCTGAAGCAAGATTTTTGAACTTAGAACGTCGATTCAGGCGTGATTCTAAGCTCGCGCGTGATTACTCAGACTTTATTAATGAATATAAGGATCTTGGCCACATGACGCTTATCGATAATTGCTCTATCAATTCAGGAGTGTCAAATACTTACTATCTGCCTCACCATGCCGTGTTTAAGCAGTCTAGCTTGACCACAAAACTGCGCGTCGTTTTTGATGGTTCGTCCAAAACTACCAATGGCCTTTCTCTCAATGACATATTGTTGGTAGGCCCGAATGTTCAACAAGACCTTTTTTCTATTCTTTTACGTTTCCGCATGCATAAATATGTTCTCATCGCCGACACCGAGAAGATGTATCGACAAATTCGCGTAGCTGAAAAGGATTGTCACTATCAACGTATTCTGGGGCGTGACTCTCCCCTCGAACAATTTAAACACTTTGCATTGCGAACGGTAACCTACGGCACGGCTAGTGCTTCGTTTTTGGCCACTCGCGGTCTTATTCAAATTGGTAGGGACCATGAAGCTTCTTTTCCTGATGCGGCGTTAGCTATAAGAAATGATTTCTATGTCGACGATTTGCTTACCGGTGCAGACACCATCTCTGATCTGACCAAGTTGAAATCTGACTTAGGTGCGTTATTGAGTCAATACGGTCTCACGCTGCATAAATGGGCATCTAATGAACCCAGAGTGGTCGCAAGTCATGACAATGTATCACTCCCCTTAAACAAACAGGACAATGTGCGTACCCTGGGCATTCTCTGGAATAACACTGCCGATTCATTCCTGTTTGACATTAAATCATTCCCCGTTGAATCAAGCATCTCCAAGAGGAGAATTCTTTCGATTATCGCAGGCATATACGATCCTCTTGGACTGATCGGTCCCGTTGTTTTCTTGTACAAACAGTCAAAGTTGGGATGAACAAATCTTGGTTGGGATGAACCGATCTCCGGGCAATCACGTTTGGATTGGCATTCATTGTGCGACAAATTGTGTCTGATTAGCAGAATTGTTGTCCCACGTTCTATTCGTTGCAAGTTTGAGGCAAGTACAGTTGAATTACATGGTTTTTCGGATGCCTCTGAAAAGGGGTTTGGGTTCTGTATTTATATTAGAGTCATTTATCAAGATTCATCGGCCTCTTGTCATCTCCTGTGTTCTAAATCTCGCCAGGCTCCCCTACGACAGGTGTCATTACCTCGCATCGAACTCTGTGCTTGCTTGTTGTTATCGCGACTCGTATCTAAGGTCGTTCCTGCGCTTTATTCGTTTATTAATAGTGTTCATTTAGATTCTGACTCTATGGTGTCTCTTTACTGGATTCATGCCCAGTCCACGAGGTGGAAAACCTACGTCGCTAATCGTGTTGCTGAAATTCAGCGTCTTACGCAAGCCTATACATGGCATCACATCAATTCTAGGCACAATCCTGCTGATATTATCTCTAGGGGGTGTCTCCCTGACGTTTTGCGCGATTGTTCGCTTTGGTGGCACGGTCCCGCTTGTTTGTCTCAATCTTCCGAGTCCAATCCTTTTTCACCCTTTTTACCTTCTAATCCGTCGTCTTCTGAAGTCACTGCGGAAGAGAAACAAACCCATAACCTTTCTCTAATGTCTACCCTGGCTATCGACCTTTCTAAGGACTTTTCTTCTTTGCATCGTCTGACACGCGTATACGCTTACTGTTTTCGGTTCATCAAAAATATTAGACTCTCCAGTGCTGACAAAATAACGGGCGATCTTACCCCTGTCGAAATTCATCATGCTCTTAATTTCTTCATAAAACAATCTCAGTCGATCCACTTTGCAGCCGAAATTAATTGTCTTCGTAATGGGTATTCTGTCTCTATTAGGAGTAAGTTGTCTTCTCTCGACCCGTTTCTTAATGATTCTGGAGTAATACGTGTAGGCGGGCGATTACAGCAGTCGCAATTACCTTACGACACTAAACATCCTATTGTCTTGCATCCATCGGCTCATATTACTCGCCTTATCATTGAACGCGAACACATTCGTCTACTTCACGCTGGTGCTCAACTCGTGCATCACTCACTTCGTCAACGTTGGTGGATTGTTAATGCGAGGTTAGTCATTCGCTCCATCATTCGTAAATGTGTCAAGTGTCTCAGGTTTAGTGCTAAACAGCAGGTTCAGAGGCTTGGTATTTTACCATCTCCTAGAGTCACTCCATCACGGCCGTTTCTATTCTGCGCGGTTGATTATGGTGGTCCCTTCATGATTCGTCATGGCGGGCAGAAATCCAGAACTCTCTCTAAGGCATACGTGTCTTTGTTCATTTGCTTAGCAACCAGGGCCATTCACTTGGAATTGGTTTCCGACCTTACAGCCAGTGCGTTTATAGCTGCCTTACGTCGTTTTATGTCCCGCAGGGGCATACCCAGTCAGTTATACTCTGATAATGGCACAAACTTTAGGAAGGCCCGCAATGTTTTACATGACCTCTACAATCTTTGGCATAATAAGGATGCCACCTCATCAATCCAATCATTCACGTCCTCTCAGGGTATTTCATGGTCATTTATTCCGCCCTCGTCACCTCATTTTGGTGGTCTTTGGGAGAGCGGCATAAAGAGTTTAAAGTTTCATTTGCGCCGCGTGGTAGGCAAGTCTATACTCACCTTCGAGGAGTTTACGACAGTTTTGTCTCAGATAGAGGCATGTCTAAACTCTCGCCCTTTATTTGCCATCTCTTCGGATGTAAATGTTCCGGTGCCACTTACACCTGGCCATTTTTTGATTTGCGCACCATTAACGGCGATACCGGACCCAGACTTATCTCATATTCCTATCTCTCGTCTTGGACGTTAGCAACTTCTCCAGAAGTTTGTCCAGGTCATTCGGAAGGCGTGGTCTCGCGACTATTTACACCAGTTACAACAGCGTCACAAATGGAAATTCGCTAAGGATAATGTTTCCATTGGGGACCTAGTTTTACTTATTGAGGATAACCTACCTCCATTAGCCTGGAAATTTGGTGTAATTACCGCCACATTTCTCGGCCCAGATAACTTAATTAGAGTCGTAGACATTCGCACGCCTACTGGTGTTTTGCGGAGACCAGTACATAAGTTATGTCTGTTGCCAGCGCGGGACGAGATTTGACACAAGATTATTATGATCATTTAGCACAATGCTATTTTACTCAGCCATTGGCTTTATTACTTTATTATATGACCATTTGGTCAACTTAATTGTGATATGTATTATCACAACATTTACATGACAATTTGCGCCATTGCGTGTTTCTATACTCATCATAGTTTCATGGTGGTATATTTGCTATTTTGTATTTATATGTTAATATTTTGTGTGGCATACTATGTCCTACACATTTACATTTTGATGTATTGGGTATGTGTCATGTTTTCGGTGGTATTGTTTTATAAAAATTTGTTACATAATATTCGCATGCTTTGCAGTTATACAACCATGTATGCATTTCTTGCACAGTTGTTAATATGTGTGATTTATTGTTCTATGAATGTATTTCTCAATTGTTCAACTCATGTATTACATTTGTAACCACAGTGTCGTATTTGTTACTTATGCTATTGCGCTTATTCATATTTGTAATTAACTAAAGTGGTGTTTATTATATTTATTATATAACTTGCATTTATGTAAAACATATTGTTTTTTGCGTCTACTGTATGTAACCATGCCACGCCTAGATTTATTTTATATTGTATTTTTATATGGTATTTTGTATTTTGTGATTATGCATTGCACAATTATTATTCCTGCTTAAATTATGACATACATGTCATCACATATGTGCTTGCAATCAGTCAGCTATCTATAGCTTGTTCTCACACAACAACATATTGTAAATTCCTGAAACTTCAGGTATAGCATGACTCGTTCAAATTTATGACGCCATGCTAAATTTACGTCTAAACATGTATAATTTGTGACAATTTATTTGTTCATTGTAAGCAATACTCTGTACAGGTCTACTGGCCTCAACTATTTTACGGTAACCATCTATGACTTGCATAGGGTTACAATTTATCGGGCCATCATGTGATGAGTTTCCGATCATGCATTATTAAACACTGTCAAATTATGTATTTTTCATGTTTTATAACGTTCAATATTGTATACATACAATATATGTGGGCAATACATTGCCAGCGCTTACATTTTCATTCATGCATAAAATCATTTGCTCGCCAACCTTGGCCTACCAACCGCTTATCTTTATTAAAGCTTATCTTTATTCATGCTTATCGCTAAACCATTAATGTACAGCTGTTATCTAAGATTATAACTCAAGGTTCAATGCAACCTATTGAGATTAACTTTCATTATTAAGAATTCTGTATGTTATATAATAAGTTACCAAAATGTATAATAAGTTACTAAAATGTAGTAAAAAATCTACTTATTTTTTGACGGGCAGTTTATGTAAAGTAGAGCGGTAATTTTTACATTATAGGTTGGCTAATCTGCGCTTTATTCTGCACTTTAATCTGCTCAATTCATGTCCGTGCTTCCGCACAGTTCGTCACATACGCTCGCAAGCGGCGGTTGGCTCGCGCCCGCAGCCTTACTGTCACATTTTTCTTCCTGTCGCGACAATTAATGTAGGCCTTAGGCCAACACTTCATATAACGTTGCCCTTTAGGCCCTTTCATTAAATTAATTTCAATGTAATACGACTTGTATTTACGATGCGCTCATTAGCCAATCTCTCATTCAAAAGTGAAACCTAACAATTTCAATGGTGTAAATGTGAACAAGTTCAATAAATGTATTAATTACAGTCCACTCTCTCTTCATCATTTCTGCATCCTGGCGAATCAACAGTAAATCACGAACACTTCACACTTAACATTTTTGCGTCCACTCGGACCGCTTCTAAACATTTTTTGGTCCACACATGACGGATCATTCATCTCATTAACACTATGCTAATGGAATACTACCATTCATCGATCATTGGAGCTCATATGGGAATTATGAAAACTATACATCGTATTCGCAAAGAATACTATTGGGAAAACATGAACAGTGAGATAAAGAAGTTCGTGAAAGAATGCGAAATCTGTGCCCTGAGCAAGCCAGCAAGAATCAGTCAAGTAGGAAAATTAATCTCAGAGATACCCACAACTCCCTTCTCGAAGATATACATAGACTATTCTGGACCTTATCCCCGTTCTAAATCCAGAAATACTATGCTATTAATTTGTGTAGACTCCTTCACTAAATTCGTGTGGATGTATCCTATGAGACGTGCATTAGCATCTACGACAATAAAAATTCTACAAGAAAGACTATTTAAAGATTACGGTACGCCCTTAAACCTAATATCTGACAATGGACCTCAGTTTAAGTCAAAAGCATTTAACGACATGTGTTTTAAATTAGGGATAAATCATATTACAGTGACCGAGTACAGACCGCAAGGAAACCTAGCAGAAAGATACTTGCGTAATTTAAAATCAGCTCTAATATCTTATCACGCTAAAGACCAGACAACCTGGGATCAAAATGTATCGTGGATACAATTTGCGTTCAACTCAGCGTATCATGAAGGCCATAAATCAACACCATTTGATTTACTCTACAAATATAAACCCAACCATCCGTTAACCACGAAATGAAAATCCATGAGTTATTGCCCCGTGACATGAATACGAATAACGTAAGAAAAATATGGAACGAAGCTCGTGCAAATTTGAGAGCGAATTTACAAAAATCACGGAAATACCATGAGCGGACTAACAGGCAAATAGAATATAAGGTAGGTGATTTAGTAATGTATAAAACGCATCCAATGAGTAAAGCCGTTGATAGGACCACTGCCAAACTATCATACCGATGGTGTGGCCCCTACAACATTCATAAGTTCATCACCCCCGTTACTGTAGCTCTGTATGAACCCAATACAGAAAATTACGTTCGCCGAAGCCATCTGTCTCAAATAAAAAAATGTTTTTCGTGTCAAAATACAGAAGCACGACTACGAGAAAGATAGCAAACAGAGAATACTATTTAAGTATTGAGAATAAAAAGAATGTTGTATATACTTATACAGGACTACGATAAGATTTTGCAACATCCTATATCGTAAATGAGTATAAACTCAAAACCCTCGTACGAATAATAGCGAGGCCTGATCAACCTTAGCTAAAGTCCTGCGAGAATGATATAAAGAATGAGAAGTCAGCTGACGAGAAAGTAAAGAAATAATCCCTAGCGAACTAAACTAAAAGTAATTCGATTGTGATTACAATACGGTATTATTATTAGTAAGATACTCATGAGTATAACTCCGTAAAACGAGTGAAGAAATCAAACAAACAAAAACCGGTAGTAGATGTAAGAATTAAATATAAGGTAGATTTATGTTTTTGTATATTTTATATGTAGTAGATGTATTAGAATTTAAATATTTTATATAAGTTGTAAGATAATCAATTGATAGATAGAAATAATCTGAGAGAGAGAAATTTCAGTATGAAATTCTGTGCCCAAATGTAATTGTGGTTGTTAGATTTTAATTATTACCCCACCACCCCAACTTCATCGTTAAGTGCAGGAGGATGTGACGATTTTAAAAAAATGTTTAAATCGCACAAATAAAAAATTTGCTTTCAATACAAGTAAGAGAATTATCCACCCCTTACCTATGCCTAGATTCATGCAACAACGTGCAAATTGTCCCGTACCAACACGTTAAGAACGGTGTTATTTAGCTAATAATAATAATTACTTTAATTAAATAAAATATGTACAAAATAATTAAAGAAATTCATAATTCGTAACCAAAAGGTAAAATAATGTATTACGACTTAATTAGTAAATAATTAATATAACTTAAAAGAACGAACTATTTTCTCAGTGCGTAAAACCGCGCCAGCTACTGACCCCTTGCCGCTAAACATTGCATTCATTCGCCGGATAGACACCGAGATGTAAGGATGTAGCTGCTGTGTTGTGAACATACACATAGGTGTATACAGTTAAACAATATTTAATCAAGTTTATAATGAGTTCGATTTGACCTATGTAGTATAATAATAATAATAATAATAAAAACAAAATCATAATGTAGTGCGTGAAGAAATATGTAAAGAATAATAAAAAAAAGGAAACTTAGCCGACACATCTCTTAGCAAACTGTAAGTGGTGAGAAATGTTACTTACCAAATTTTAGTGGTGACAAAATAAGAACTGTAACTAAAAGTAAAATGCAATCAACCGACTCCAAAAGAAGAAAACACAAACAGCAACCGGATGAACTTCTAGTACCAAAATCTAATCGTCTAGGAAGAGACTACCAGAAACAATCAACCTCATGGAACATCAAGAGGAACCGTGGATCACACCCTAGCAGAGGACTGAAGATGACCATCATGGACCCCACAGCATACACATGGTACATTCAGGTGAAATCAAAACATAATATTTGTAACACAAATTCATTGTAAAACAACAAGACCAGTAACAAAAGAACATTAAAGAACTTTTGATAATTTAAAGTTTAATATATATATTTTTGTAATCACTGTAATGAAGTAGTAATGACACTAAGATGTTTAGATTTAAGTTAATATTAAAATTTACAACCAAAATTATTCTTCTAATAATATGGTTGAAGTTGTAATAAAAACATAACTAAGTTGAGTCCCGGATCCGTGGTACTGAAAACAATATCTGGCTGAATGCTTTTGATATAAAAAGAATAAGAAGTAAATTTTCAAAATATTTAATGCAGAAATTTTTAGAATCTGAGTTTTAAAAGTAAAGTAAAGTATGAGAGATGAATATGTTAATAAAGAGATGTTTTTGCTAACACCCAACGAGTGAATAAATTTATACAATCCTTGCTTAATTCCTGAACAGTAAAGTGTTATAATTTGTTAGTGATTAAGGTTTACTAACAACGGCAGCTAGTTCAATTAACAGGTAACAAATTGAACTGGTTCCCGACATTTGTGATTTCTTAACAAGGGAGACGTCACAAAAACTTTATCATTATAAAGCTGAACGTGCATATAAAACCCTTGCAGCAGATGCATCAAATAAGAATTTTATTGTTATCTGTGTTGACCTCCAACAAGTGCTGTACACACCTAACTTTAACACATTCCAGTATGTACTATCAGCGACAATACAGCACATACAATTTTGCTGTACACGATGTGACAACACAGGAGGCGTCAATGTTCTTGTGGCATGAAGTTATTGCTAAGCGGTGTTCGAAAGAAATAGCTTCTTGTCTGCTAAATTTTGTTATTTCAAACTATAAAAAACTGGAAACTGGAGAGGAAAGAAAAATTATTATCTGGTCAGACAGATGTGTTGATCAAAATAATAACTGGACCATGCTGAGTTTGGGTAACTACCTTGTGCGATGCAGATACTTTACAGAAATGCACCAAAATTTATGATCTCTGGTCACAGCTTCCTTCCGTGTGACAGAGACTTTGCTCTCATTGAACGCAAGAAAAAGAAAACTAAACCAATTGTACCATCAGATTGGAAATACGTAATAGCATCTTCCAAATTAAATAAACCTTTCAATGTCATAGAAATGCATTAGACAGATTTTAAAGATCTGGATCTAATTTCAAGTAGATTAAAAAAACAATTTTTTAAAATCACTAAATTTGTTTGGTTCAAAATAACAGCAGATGACCCGTCAACATTGTATGCTAGGGACAGCCATAATATTTTGAAACCATGGATTTCTTGTAACGTGTTTCCAACTAATATGAACTATTGTGATTACAATGAGATACCAGCATTATACTCTGAACTTGTTCCAATAAGTAATGAAAAGAAAAAAGACTTGCTTGATATGATACACTATCTCACAAATGATGAACATGTTTCTTTTTATGACAGTTTACCTACTACCTAATTTGTTATGAATGCTTGTCTTCTGTAATTTAATTTAATTTTGCAAATTCTAATTATTTTTGTTATTTTACTTTTACATTGTAAATATAATTTAATTTGTAAATTTACTTAATAAAAAAGTTAACATTGTGATATTTCTGTATGTTTCTTTTCACAGCATTGGGAAAATGTTGTATGTTACATGAAGTGCGGTAACATGTTCAACAATATACCACATGGGATTTATGTGTTTTTCTCAAAATGCGCAAAATGTAACATACAACGTTTTTCCACCCATTTAAATTTTAATTTAACATAAATTATAGTACTGGGGCGAAATTAATAATTTAATTAATAGTTCGGATCAATATTATATAGTGCTGTCATATGAGTAGATGTCCGCTTAGGTAAGTTGTGCTCATCCGGAGTTATAACTAGGAAATATACGCGAGATTGCAAAAAGTTCAGCGCACTTGCATAACAGTGATAAACAGTTTAGTTATAATTTCTATGTGCCAATGTGCCAAATACAATAATTTAATTTGGTTTATGTATTTTGTTGCAGACAATATAAGAGCATTTAGTTTTGATAATGTCAATAAATATCAATTTCCATAATAACAGACTTTTTTATCACTTATATATGCAACTTTTTTATCACTGCATGGATGTTATGACTTAAGTTGCATTTAATTATATGTCACGTTGCAATATATATATATATATATGCATATATATATATATATATATATATAGAAACGACAAAAACGTAATACACTACTTGCAGAAAAACCTATATTGAATAATATCATAATTTTAATAATATTATTAGATATTATGATATTATTGTTAGATATCGTTATTATTGTTGTTGTTGTTGTTGTTGTTATTATTATTATTAGATATTAGATATTATTAGCGAGAGAGAGAGAGAGAGGACTGTTTAACACACACTTAAAAATAAGAGTTAAGAAAAAACTTGTATCCCGCAAATCTACTGACAAATGATTCTCCATCAGGTTTTGCACACGAACAAAGATTTAATCACTTAACAATAGACCTCTTAAACCCAGTTTGTTGGTTCCGTACATACTGAGAAAAAGATTGAAAATCAGACGATGTTTCGAAATGATTTATTTCACTTCTCATATTCTCACTATACTTTCTCCTCTCTACAAATTTAATTTTTATATGCGAACTAGCGCTTGAACGTAACTCGAATAAGCTCAGATCACACGGCCTGCTTGGGTATGTAAATGTAAGATACTGTTACGTAATGCGGGAAAAGTGTTACACCATTACAGAACATTCTCGGCTATTCCAGTGATATCCGGCTGTAATGTTGTGTGCGTACGTGATCTCAACATGCGTTAGCCAGACTGTTCCAGATTCGTCGGCTTCGCCCACTGTGTCAAGGTCGCAATCAATTTCGTTCTGGTGTTTTCTAGTAGCGTTCTTGATGAGTAGTATGGATTGTTCTAGATATCTCAGCGGAGTGTAAATACAAGACTTCAGCGGCGCTTAATTTCAGTTTGAGGTGCGATATATTTCAGTGCGGTTCGAAGTATTGTGGCAAAGTGTTACGTGTTTTATAATTGTGCGGGACAATTGTAATACAATTGTGTTTTACATTAGTTGACATTTTTATTTGATTTGTTGTAAGAGACTATCTTGTTGATTATAAACTGTTTAATTTGATAATTAAAGCTGGTGATTAGTGATTTAATTGGTGTCTTGTATTTTCTTTTCCACTGAACCATACGCCGATCAGTGATACCGTCGTAACAAAACGTTCAACACACGAACACGCACGCACGATTAACGTTCCATATAAAAAAATGTGGCGTCGTCAACGCGGGGCGCGATATATTAAAGTCATTGTATAATTATTCATGGTACCGTAGTAGTATACTTGAGAATATATATATTATAGTTGTATTTGTGTATTATCTTTATTGTTGTGTATTTCGCAACTGGCGCTTAACAAAGTAATAGGGAAAGGAGTAAATACGTTTCATGAAATAATAATAATAATAAATAGGTAAAGATTAACATTAAACAAATAACCAGTAGAGTCACAGTTTACCAAAAATCACTATACTTAAAACGACAAATTTTAATTTTAATAAATAACAATTATGCTGAAACAAAGAAGTCTTAACAGAAGGAATTCGACCTTGAGGCTATGTTTAAAGTTCTCCAGGAATTAAACAATAATAGTGAAGAATTCAAAGCTGAGTTACCAAAACTTAATGAAGAATTAGGGCTAGGAACGCGGAATTAAAAGAACAAATACGTGAAAACTGTGAGCTGATAGGAGAAAAGGTAACTGCAAAGCTGAACGAGACTACTAGCAGAATAGAAGCATTAGTGCCTAGGATACAACAGTCACTTAATGAACAAGCTATAAAGATTGAGAGTAAATTAACAGTAAGTTATAGTGGTCAAGAGAATTAAAAGATAGCTTTAAACAGTTGTTTGAAGATAGCTTTAAACAGTTGTTTAAACACTAGAATGAGTAATTCAGAATATCAAAGAAGAACAAGAAACGAAGGTAAAAGAATTGCACGAGCGAGTAGGAGAAAATGTGACTAAAGGACAGAAATCAGAAGTAGAAATACGTCACTGGGAACGGAAGTTGAAGAGTCTAAGATATAATAAAAAGGCTACTCAGGAGAAATAAATACGCTAAGAAAAGATTTGAGAGGAAAGTGGACAGATTAAGAACAGAAATTAAAAGAAGCCACATCACCAGTGGCAGTCTGTCCCACACAGATGGTAAAAGGGTGAAATTAGTATTCACAAGTCTCAAGTGGGACAATCCCATTGACTTTCTGCAGAACTGCGAACGAGATATTGAACTAATAGGAAATGCTATTACTGATCGTGAAAAGATAGACTTTGTCGGTAAAGATTTTCAGGATTCTGCAATAAGACGGTACACTATTGTTAGAGATAATCTAACTGACTATGAACAATTTAAGGTATAATTTGCGAACCGATACTAGAACATATGTACTCAACGACAGACTAGAGACCAGCTGGAGTATGACAGATTTCAAATCGGTGGAAGACCATCTATGAAAGATTACATTATACAACAGGTAGAAAGAAGTAAGCATTTCATACACAAAGTTAACGAACGTGAACAAGTTTTAAAACTGTATAGGGATTCATTAATAGAAAATACAACTAGCTGTTTATATACAAAGGTTTAAAACGATGATTGAAACCTTATTAATTTTATTAACTAAGTCTGATCGAAGGAGACTACAAAAATAAAATTGTAATCGCTGTAACCAGGCGAGTGAGAATCGCTTTGAGTACAGAAGAGAAACGGATGGTGTAAGAGAGTGGAGAGCGTAAGAGGAAGGAATCACCCAAATGTTATTTCCACGACAACTGTTTCAAACACCAACACAGACACACATAGGAGAACTTATTTGTAGACTGTGACGAAGAAAAAGTCATGTAAGCACTAAAGAAACAGCACCTTCCTGTTTATACGGGAAAGAGAGAGTCTGAAGATGTCAACAGACCACGAAACAAATTTGGCTAACGCAACACAAAACTTATAACAATATGACAACTTGGTAAAACAATTGTTACGTCCACCCTACACAGGAAGTCGCTATGTCACGAGGGAAGAAAAAAGGCCGCTCGCATACGCGTAAACTTACTTCTGCAATAACGAAAACAACATTGAACTGTTTACTACTAAACGTCAATTTATTAATGAATAACGTATAATATTTGCTACAGTAGAGGATAAGGATCCGAAGCTTCATCAATTGAAACAACATCAAAACTAACAGAAAACTGAAGGTAAACGGACAAATCACGTGGTAAAAATTATAATAATGGCGAGTGGCGGTATTATGAAAATGTTAAAATTCCCAGTCAGTGAGGTTCGGCCCTCGTCGGAACTATTCGTCGCTATCGTTAACACTCGGCTTTAGCGACTGTTGAATGTAATTTTGCGTATACTGATTTCCCCCTCCAAAGCTGTCGACACAGTCTATTAGGTGCTGAGAGCTGCTTTGCACCTCCAAGCAATAGTAGCGAGCAATTCGCATATTACGCGAATCCATTACTATTCAGTCAACAAGATTAATCCCCCAAATTTTGTTATTTAAATATGAAGCCATTATCTCAACAAATCCTTATTAAACTATTTAAATTATTTAGGAGGTTCACTGAACCATTGAATCTTATGGACGAGCCGCCACTGAACAAGGTAATTATGTAGAATTATTTATGTTCCGAGTAGACACATTAAGGATGGAAACATTAAATAAGCACGGGATAAGACCATACTGACATCCATCAGACATCCGCGGAGTAATCTGTCTAAAGGGTGAATAAAGAATTAGGTAAGTACTTACGTGCCATGATCAGCACAACAAATGGACAGATCACTTACTATTCTTTTAGAAAGTTATGAAAGAAAACGTGTGCGTAAGTGTAACTGGAACAGTGACTATATTCAGACTTACCGGCTGAGTGTATAAGGAACTAGATATGTAGTGTTCCCAAAAGTAGTGCGAAGTTGGGGGGGGGGGGGGGGAGCAATACATATTTTCTAAGACATTTTTTAAGAGTCAGTTTTATAGCAGCTTATTGTTCACTCAGGTAACAATTTTTGCCTCCACGCATATCACTTTTAACATTATTATTTATAACGACTGTTTTTCCTGTATAACGATGTGTCTTGGTTTTGATGTCAGGACGACATCACGTGAGGCGCGATTATCTAAGCAACGTTTGCTGAGTAAGGCGTCAGAAGTAATACAAGATTGTATTTTATAACACATAGACTTACTAAAACTGATCCTTTTTGTCTTTCGGTTAGTAACCCTCTTGTCATTATATATTTCTTGTATGTGTGTGTGTGTGTATATATATACTGATATTATATATATACATATATATTTTTTTTTTCAAACGCTTTTTGCTACAGTCTGTTTCTTGATGTATATAATATATTTAATATTCATAATGACTTTACCTCGAGAGTCTTCTCCTTATTTGGAACATGTTTCCGGAAAGCCTTGTGTTCCCATCTTCAGCCTTCCTGATTTTGAGTTTTGTGAAGTACTTGTGTGTTGGTTGGGTGTTGTTGTGGTTTTACCAGAGGCCAACAGAAAACCACAACAACGCCCAACCAACACACAAGTACTTCACAAAACTCAAAATCAGGAAGGCTGAAGATGGGAACACAAGGCTTCCCGAAACATGTTCCAAATAAGGAGAAAACATCTTAAGGGAAAGTCATTATAAATATTAAATATTATATATATATATAATATTAAATATTATATATATATATATTTCAACTATACAAATTTAAAACTGCATAGATAGGTATTATAGAAATTATTACAACAAAGTCTATATCTGGAGGCAGGAAAATTTATTAAATTAAAACATTCTATTCACTATTGTCTTATTAATTTATACTATAAAATTGTTTATTTAAAAATTTGTCTTTCAAAATTGAGTCTGTTGGCTTGCTTTACAATTATGTTACTTGTTCTTTTGAAATCCACTGTTTGCGTAGCTAATCGACGTTCTGCGCACGTAGTCGACTGGTGGCTGCTACAACACTGCCCGTAGACCGTTTGAAGATCACTAATGCTGATGACTTCACGTTGTTGCACCCACGCACACTGCGATACGAACTGTTATTGTTTATAAAATTATCTCAGGGTTAAAACTGGGTAAAATAGATCTGTGTGTATTGATCTTACACAAATCCGGCTTCTTGAAGTGTTCTCGCGTTAACTCAAAATATCTCGGTAGATGTTTTGTACCTAGCGGATATCTTCTACTATACGCGGGAAAGTACTAGAGTATGATGATCTATTTAAATTGAGTTCTGGAAGTGGTAATGGTTACGAAGAACTCGAACAGTGAACCAACTTCTAAGTCTACAGGAAAACGACCTGTCTGGTCACGAAAAACTCGTGGCAGCGTGTACGTCTTTCTATAACGAGTCTTCGGAAGGAACTAACCGAAGTGCTCTCGACAGATGACAAATCTGAATAAATTTTAGACCCTCTGATTGGTTAAAACATTAGCAACGTCACAGATGAGAACACAGATAGACTGAAATCAGGCTTAAACTCTGCCCGACTCTGCAAAGGCCTGTCTAGATCTAATCTATAAATTTTATTACTTTCTTGAAGATAACGAGAATAAAAGAAAATTGAATCCATAAAAAAAACATAAAAATTATAGGTGTGGAGAACTGAGTAGGCCTATATGGAAAATGTAGCTTATAACCATGAAAATACTCTGTCCTATACTTCTGAATACTCTAAGTTTCAGAACGAAATGTTAATTTTCTAAATATAATTATTTCACTACGTCTCGGAACACAAAACGTTTTATGGGTAAAAACGTAAAAGTTTTACCTTACAACCTGAACCGGTTTTCACTTTTAAAAAGCTTCTTCAGAGGTTAATTTTCTTCGAAGTTATTAAATAAAATGTAAATCACACGCGCACCCGCGCACTTACACACAAATATTTCACATGACATAAAAAAGAATAAAATTGTGAACATTTTGACATAACATACTTTTAAAAACATAGCTTGGTTCAAAACTTATGACTACTTTACAAAGAAGGAACAAAATCAATTTAAAACATGTCTATGGCCATCAAGAAAATGTTATATAGCAGTAGTATTCCACTTAAATGACTTTCATATCATGTGTACTGTTGCAATATATATATATATATATATATAATCATTTTCTATATAAGTAACTCGACGTTTCTTGCAGTAATTATATAAATTTGTGAAGTTATTCAACTTCTTTCTTCTGCAAGTAGTATAATTCGTATATTCTTTTTAACACCTGACGCACGTTTCACTGAAAAATATCAGTATCATCAGAGGTTTCTAAGTAAATTAATAACAATCGAAATAATTCTATTAATATAAAATTAACGAATAATCGAATTTGTATCGATTTTAATGTAAAATAACTGATAATCGATTTAGGTCGATTAGTTAACGATTGTTTTAATGTTTATTTTCTTCAGTAGCTGTTTTCTCGGTTATATTTGAAAATTTGTTGTTTATATTTTATTCATTTTTATTTTTTAGTAAGTTTACTAGCTAAAAGCATGGCTTTGTGGTGACTCGCGAAGCTTAAATACAAAAAATGTTACGAACAAATAAATAATCACAATATTTATATTTGAGCTTCAGGAATCACCATCAAACCATGCTTTTAGCTAATTAAAAAAAATGTAATTTTTTATTTTTCGAAATAATTTTATGGCTAAAAACAATATTTTGATTTTTATATTTACTTTTTTTAAATATAAAAATACAATAGAAAATTATTTAAAAAAAATTAATACTGTAATTAAATAATTAGAAAAACAAAGATTAACATAATTAATTAATAATTAAATCAGTAATTAGATACATTTTTAATGTGATACAAAATTTCTCATTCGAGTTTCTTCTTGTTTTCTACACTTTAACATACGTGAATATTTAATATTACAAAATCTATCGTAAGAAAAGGTTCTGTTTAATGCTAAACCTTCTAAAGTTTTTACTCTCGACAATGCAACATATGTTAAACCAATAGAAGTTTCCTTTTCTCCAATATCTACAACAGCTCTATCTAAGGTTAAACCTTGAGACTTATGAATTGTAATTGCAAAGGCTAATTGTAACGGAAATTGTTTCCTTGAACAATTAATATTTCCACTTTTCCAAAATTTCGTTATAGGCGGAATTGGAACACAACCACTATTTTCATAAGTTGAATGAAAATAATTTTCAAAACGAACCATTATCACTCGTGGCATTTGATCAGGTGGACCATGATTTTCTTCATAGATAATATCTTCAACGTTCACTAATCCTTTTTCAACCCACAAATTAGAACGTAAAATAACTTTAGATCCAATTGATAAAATTATAAATGGTTCAAGTCCACCTGATAATTCTGCACTTGCTGATTTTGCTTTAGAACTCGAATGAATAGCTGGAATATAAGCAACTGGTTGAAAAAATTCTTTTAACTTTTGATGATTGAATTCTTTTACATTTTTATTTGTTGCAAATAGCCTAATTGCATCGTTGAAAAAATGACGTTCATTTTGTGAAAAAGTTTGTATACTACATGTCATCAATATTTCATAGTCTTGAACTGTACATTCACCATTACTAACACGATCAAGTATATCTCGAAATATTTGTTGAGATTCATTTTGTCGAAATGATGACGATAAAAAAAATACTTTTGAATACTTGATGTAAATAATAATTTTCCTTCTAAAAGGAATACACTTCCTTCAATTTTATCACTGTAAAGTGGTCTGTCATTAACAGGAGGTAACTGATTAATATCCCCCAAACCATATACAAATAATCCACCAAACGGTTCATCTTGTCTTGATGGAATAGCTCTGCGTACACTTAAATCAATTTTCCTCAAAAGACTACATCCAATCATAATCATTTCATCTATAAGCAGAAATTTACAACCACGAATTTCCTGTTGAAATTGAGCAAGTGAGTGTGAACTGAGTACTTTATGTACTCCTAATAAATGTTTGGAGTGTATTGTTGATCCATTAATATTAACAGCAGCAGCACCAGTTGGTGCAAGCAATTGATAAGATGATCCCAACGTTTGATTCAATCGAGAAGTGAAATAATTAATTAAAGTACTCTTTCCAGAACCGGCTTTTCCTTGAATAACAATTCTTTTAATCGGAAGTTCTTCTTCGTTACCATGTAGATAACTAAGTTGTTTTTCAAATATATTTGTCAGTTCTTGTTGATCAGCAGGAAAACAATATTTGGCAGATTATACTGAATATTAACAATGTCATTTCTTTGAATTTCTATTACTGTTTCTTTTTCAATGAAATTTCCTAATGTATTCAACACTTGTTGATTCAAAATAGAATGCCAATTTTATCTGATATCAATTTCTCTTTTACCTAGATCTACTTCTTCCTGAATAGTATTTGGTCCAGCAGCTACGTCCATCCAATCATATGGTTGATCTACTTCTAATTGGTCTGTTTCTTCAAAATCTTCTTCGTCTTACAAATTTTGTAGCATATAATCCAAATCATAATTCAGAATATCGTCATTCCCAAAATGCTGCTCATATAATATAATCTTCCAAGTATTATTATGTGGATTTAGATCATTCAGTTGTCGCCAGGGAATATGTAATAAAACTTGTTGCGTGTAAAAAATTTAATTTTTCAATAATTTAACAACTACGTATAATTTAAATACTCGTAAAATTTATTTCAATAAACATCACATTTGTATTATTAAAATCTAAAACATTAAAAGTATTAGTAAGAAAAATTTAGTGTTTCTTTTTCAAATTATGTATGCTCATAGTCATAGTGTGGGGGAGCCAAAAAAAAAGTGGGTTGGAGGCAAAAAAAATGTGTACACTAATTTCAGTGACAGATAAACGTTGAGTGAAATATAAGTTGTTTATGCGCGCGTGCACACACACACACACACATGTATATTAGACTTGATTAAGTCAAAAATAATATTTGAAAATGCAAAGGTTTTTGGTTTGATATAACAAACAGTATTGCATAAAAAATTATTTACTATAATTCGTTAATGACATTTTATTCAGGGCGTTAATTAAATTCTACATTTTTAAAAGTGTTACGATTAAGTTGTAGAAAACAGGAACTTACAGAAATGAAATAAATGTGTTTAGAGCTTTGTTAAGTTCAAGGAAATCTGTAATATCGTTGTGTGTAATGTAGTTTAAGTGCTCTTATTTCATTACATGGAAACCAAGCCTGTAGACATATAGGAGCCGTATAATTTAAATAATTATGTACCGGTATATATTTTTTTGATTGAAAATATTGTTGAAAATATGTTGCCGGATGAATATTGTTGAAAATATGTAAATGCAATTTATAAAGTTGTGCATTAAGTGTAGATTTCTTACCACCACTGATGTGACAATACATGCTGACTCTTGTCATCCCTTTTCGCAAAAGTTGGCAGCTTATAATTACTTTGTCCGCAGATTGTTGGCAGTGCCTCTCAGTGATGATGATTACCGTGATGAGTTGAATACCATTAAACATATAGCCTTAGCTAATGGTTACAAAAACACGTTAATTGATAATCTCATCAAGAAACATAAAATTCGAAAATCCAAGCCCCCAGTAGATAAGGATACAAAAATAACATTTATTTCTACCACATACACAAATATAATGCCAAAGATTCTTACCTCCACATTTAATAAATTGAATATTACCGCTACCTTCAAAACAAACAATAGTCTATTAAAAATACAACGTCATAGAAAACCCATACCTTTAGAAAAGAAATCCGGCATATATAAATTATCATGTAACGACTGCAACAGTTTTTACATTGGTCAAACGGGGAGAGGTTTCCTCAAACGATTTAAAGAGCACACACCAAAACGTCACCTAAATAATCTCACTTTGTTAAATAATATCAAGTACAACTTTGCCCGCCACTTAATCTTACACAATCATAATTATACCGATTTCAAATCTAATTTGATACCCCTACATGTGTGCAACAAAGGCCGTTACATGGACGCAATAGAACAGTTCGAAATATACAAAGCATATAATAACATAAACAGCCGAGACTTCATATTGAATTACCACTTAAATTTTAAATCCAACCCGCTATACGATACAGCATTGAACCTGCTTAGGCGTAATCACTCAGATAATAATTCAGTGTCCGATCGGCTTCGCGGTGGTGCGCACCAGTTAGAAAGCGAGTGAGTTACATTGGTTGACAATTATGTGTAACATGTGATTTTAACTGTTAACGACCTCAATAGAGTGATTTAATCTGATGATGGAGCAGATGTTCCGAAACGCATCATTTTGATCGACGTAACGAAGTCACACGACGGATACAAGGTGATTTATTTATCTATAATCTATATTCCTACGTGACTTGGATACCAAGAACCAACATGCATTTTAAATTATGAAATATGTTTTATGATTTATGAAATTTATGAAATATATTTTATAAACAACACAGCACACCAGTATCTTTCATTCAAGAAAAACGGTAGAATATTCGGTATATACACTCTTTGTCTAAAACCACGGAACGCATTAGTAACAGACTATATAGTAATATTAAAGAAATCCCACAGATGGCGATACTTTACATACATACCACGGAACGTAATAGTAACAGACTATATAGTATTAGGACTCGCAGTCCCACAGATTGCGACACTTTACATACATATATATATATATATAGATTTATAAAAAAAAAATTATTACAATTATTTCTTGTCAAAATTAATTTTTTACAAAAATAATGATGATGACACATCTAGACATGAATATGAATAATTATGTTCAATTTCAAGTCTATAGGTTCAGTAGTTTTTCCGTAAAGTGTACCATAAAAATGTACCAATTGTTGCCTAGTAGTAGGACTCGCTTCGCTCGTCCTAATAATTTTAAATAGACCGTCTTGTTTTTATTTGGGTTTGTTCTTTAATTAATAAATTACTGTTATTGTGTGTGTAAACATTAAGATTTTCCCAAATATTCATTTTTTAACCTTTTTGTATGTTTTTAATTAATTTTATATTTTCAATGTTTGGAAATTGGTTGTTATTATTTAGACAATGTGTGGCTAAATTAGATTTATAAATATTTAGTTTTAAATATGCATTGCGGTGTTGAAGGAATCTATCTAGTAGTTTTTTCTTTGTCTGGCCCACGTAGAATTTATTGCAATCTGGACATTCTATTTTATATATTACATTTTTATTGCTAATCGCTAAAGTACTACACACACTTTATAATACAATTTATAATGAAATAAAGGACGGTTATTACTACTCAGTACTAGTTTATTAACGTGAAATAGTTAATAGTTAATTAGTTAAATACAAAAATATACTGTTATTAAATAATGTTGCTCCGGCAATAAATAGACTATTCTCAGGTTGGCTAAGTTGATTGAAACGTTTCTAAATCGACATGGCTGTCGTCAATGTTTATTTTCTACAGTTCGTTCAATCATTGAGTCCTTTTGATTACGAAAAAATATTAATAAGATGATAATAAAGTACACTACCTTACATCAATGGTACTTATATACTATTAAAGTTAAATACAATTCGTTTTTTAAGTGTTAAAAGGTGTGTGTTAATAATTCGTAATTTGTACATAGGTTATTTTATGTTTACATACAAGTTTAGTTTTTATTCTCAATTAATCCCTGAAAAAGTTTAGTTACCAAGTTCGGAGTGAGAGTTATTTGTGTTGTGAGAAAAGGTAATTAGAATTTAGTTCGTAAATTCGGGTAGTTCAGATATACTTAACAAATCTTGTTGAATTCTGGTGAAGAGTCACTTTGTTCTTAATTAGGTTGGGTCGATACGATCATCAATCTTCCATCATTTATACTTTGGATTGCATCTGGCTTTTTTTTCAGTTAATTTGGATAAAATAATTAATTTTGAATATTAAAATCTGGTCTATTATCTCTGTTGGGTTAACTAATTCTTCATTAGACTTCTTGCATCCTCATCTCGTTAAATTTTGAAGTATTTATTATTATTCTAATTGAAAATTGAGTCGAATATGGTTTGGCTTCTGTATCTCTTGATCGTCAATAATGGACTAATGTTTTATAACGGAATTATATTAAATAAAATAAATAAATAAAAAAAATAATTAAATAACGTTCCGTTGTTATGGCAACTGTCTATACTCTCATTGGCTGATTACATTTATGTCTATTGTTATAATATTTGAATTTTAATTCAAAATGAATAAATATTTTCTGATGGCTATTATTCTTCTGTCTTCTTATCTATGTATTAGATATTATCACAACTGTTTCTATTTTCTTTCAAAGATCATTTTGACATCCCACAAAGCTGGGTTTGTTCATGTATTAAAGTTTTGACAAAAATGTTAATATTATGTTATTACATTTCTTTCCTATTTTATGTTTTTAATCTAACTCTGACATCTTAATATGGTTCACTAATTGTACTTAATGAGTTACTTGCCCTGAATTTTCTAATACAATAGTTAATTTCTTACAATTTGTCTATTTTGGATTTATACAGATAGGCATTTCATAGGCCTAAGTAGTTATTGGCTATATCTTCTTATTTTACACAAATTAAAGATTATTTTTCATTTACATATGTTTTGCTTGGTGTCACTTATGACTTATTTACATTTTGAATTAATTTGGGCTGTTTTACAATAATTGAATGTTCTTATTAATTTACAAAATCATTGCTTGTCTGTTATTCTCTTATTTCTTTTTCTGTCTTTACTCTAATGATTATTATTATGTTTGTAAAATTGTATCTCCTTACTCATATCTATTGCCATTTCTTATAACTTGTTTATCACTTAATATTACTCATAAAACATAACATAAAAATTAGGTTTATGGTCTGTTTACTTTTCAGCCATATTCCTTCTTATAAACTTAACTCTTTTAATTGAACAAATAACTATCTTGGTGAATAACATTATAACACCATTTATTCTATCTTGCTAATCATCCCTTTGAACATTTTTATTAACATAGGATGTTTTATTTATTTTGCACTCATATTATTTAGTTTATTCTTATTTAACACTATTATATTAGTTGTCTATCCATCTTTTAACATTTACTATATATTTTTACTATTTAAACATTCATAACGATAACCTCCTTAATATCATCATGGGATTTTTATCCTGAATACAACTGTCCTATTAATCTACTATCAAATCTAACTCGTAGTCCTTCAGTCTTTCGACTGGTTAGTACCCTCCCCGCATATACCCGTGCTGCGTGTGTTATACTGAGTCAAATCTAACTATAATAACAATATTCTGGTTACTCTTAGTTTTTTGGTACCTTTCACCCTTAAACTATAGTGTTAATCACTGGTTTTGGTGTCTTTACCTATATGTTGTGTTTTATATTTACTTGTTCACTCTCACTTCTATATGAGTTCTGATTTATAATTCTGGTTGTTTATCTCTATTTTGGGTTACACTTGCACTTTGTACCTTTTTACTGTACTATAGTGTTAATAGTGGTTATTCCCTAATATTTATTTCTTTTACTCACTTCTAACACTTACACTGTTAATCACTTTCACTTCCTACCTATCTCTCACTTTTGGGATTTTTATTGTTTTATACACAATTGATAGTTAGTCTGTTAACAATTTTATGTTTTGATTTTCTTATCATCATAGAGTTATTCATAACATATAATATCTATTACTCTGGTTAGTGTACTTTAACTGAGATTATTTTATTTTATTTTAATACTTGTTATTAGACATTCATTATTTGTTTGTGCCTTTTTCATCATTATTTGAGTTTATACCTTCTCATTTTATTTCCTTTATTGGGTCAATCACTTGGGTGGGTCATAGTCATTTGTCTCGTCATAGTCATTGTCTTTTCCTTAGTTTAATATAGCTAATTCATTATTTTTTCTCTGGTATTGGGGCGGCTTTTTGTGTTGTAACTATATATATATATATACACACATTCTACAGCTGTATTCCATTATTAAGTTTCAAACTGATGGTCGATGCATGAAAATTAAAGTTACTTTCTACTTACGAATTTGTCCTAGAACGTGCCTCTTTTCTTCAAGAGAAAACACATTTTATTCCGCCTCTCCTCTTCTATCTAAGCACTTATCGGAGTCACCTAAATTCGATTAAGATTTATAACGTACTTTATTTTAATAGCTAAGGTTTCCAAACGTTTGACCTACTACGATTCTTTTCTTTTTTCCTGTAGTATTCTTGTTATTTTTTCAGAAAAATATCTGCTGTCGCGGTTACTATTTCTCGTGCTTTAAAACCTCATCATAAATTTACCTTCGTTTTGTCCCTTTACTCTTATTCTAACTATTCTCCTTTTTTCGATAAGTATTAATAGTTTGAAATCAGTTCCTTCCTTATCACGTATCACTACAAGAGGAATCCATATTCATAAATTTACTTTTCTACGTTATACAGATGTCATAGATCGAGCGTATTACACATCGGATAATAACAGTAACTAATTCAGTAAATTACAATATAGCAGAATAATAAAACAATATTTTAACATGTAAACATTGAACAGTTACGCTAATACTGCAAACAATTCTCAGAAACAACTGATCAGCTGCGTAGGTATATTATTACCTAAGCAGGCCTATGTTATGTTTTTACGATGCATTACAGTAACAGTACATACAGCATGGTAGACACATAGGGTAAAAGTTTATCAAGTGCATAATAAAGAATCTAAACCGTGCGAATAAATTAAAAAAAAAAAAGCTGAAATGGGCAAAAGGTGATACGTGTGGGGCCCGAAAGTGTTCCTTGCGCCTCGAGAAGTCTTGGAGAACAGTTTTACAGCCTCTTATCCTACCTGCAAGTATTGCCTTACAATAATCATTTTGGAAACGGAGGAACTACTAGTTCCTTATATACTGGACCAGATTTGTCTGAATATAGATCATTGTTCAGATCACGTACACGCACACGCACTTTGACGTTTATAATGCACAAACTTAAGTACCTACACCCCCCTCTCACGCTATCTGTCTTTCAATCACTCTCTCTCTCTCTCTCTCTCTCTCTCTCTCTCTCTGTAATGCACCCATTACTTCTCTCACGTCTACCTTCAACTACCCTCTCACCAACACCTTAATATACCTGTAGGCCTACAGAAAAACATTTATTTCAAGCACTTACTTCACGTTAGTTGTATACGACAACAGAACAATATTTTGTACTGTTGTCAATTAGTTTTGATAGGACGCAAATGCATGTGTGTGTTTGTATGTACGCGCGCCCCCAGTGTGATTCGTGTAAATGGGAGATTCCGTTCGTCTATACCGTTCATTTATATTTACAATGAAACGCGCACGTGTGTATACTGTTTATGTGTGCGTATATTGTGTAGGCCAATAAAACAATATTCGTGCTGCTATCATTTAATCTTTTGTTAAATGTTGTGTGTTTGTGCGTGTGATAACCACGCACGTGCTATTGAGCGTGAACTGTGAACTGTTAGTTTGTAACGGCTCAGCACTAGAACTGTTTCTTACAACAGTGACTGTGGTCAGTAGTGTCAGGTATAGAGGAGGTTGTACAATACTCTTCTTGGGTTTATTTTTATTGCTCACTGGAGAAATTCTTTCTGCTCCCCACACGTATCACTTTTACCCGCTGAAATGTTCAATCTGACATTAACAGTGTGGTAACAGTAATGACAAACTTACTGATGGGTAAGAGAAATCTCAAATGAATGTAATCTAACACAATATGCTTAACTACAGCGCTTTAAACGAATATAAAATGCAGTACCCTTGCCATGACGAAAGCTGAACTTGTGATGTCACTGTGAGAGGTATAGTGGAAAATCGTCCTGGTCCTTAACTGTCCTTCGAGTACTACCTTTCTCTAAACAGTTTGAACAATCTCTCTTAAGTTTTTGTTTTATGCGTACTTCATGGTTATCTTACTTAGGCTACTTGTTAATCTTATTCCAATTTTTCCGTGAAGGGTTTATGAGGATCGGTCAAAAATATAACACAAATTTTAACTTATTTCTGTTATATTTTTGACCGATCCTCACAAACCCTTCACTGAAAAATTCATTGATTGACGGTCACTACGAATTTAAGGACTTATTCCAATTATTTAGTTGTTGTATAATGTCTATAATATCTACTTACGTCGTATTTTTTTGCAGTATTTGTAGAACAATTATTAGTAACAATTTGGTCGTTCGAATTTATGTATATTACGTCAGTTAATAGTTGACAGGGACTGAGGTATACGTAAAATCTAAGTCACAACAGAAAAAACTAGTTATACTCGTAAAATAATTTGGCGATTAAGTTAATTTTTAAGAAAAAACAGCAACAAATATAAAAGTCAAATTCTCTTACAATAGAAGCTTACATAGGATTTGATTTTTCTTGCTGATTACCCAAAATCAAGCAATCGTTCTAAGTCAAAAAACAGAAAAACGGAAGGTGAAGTAGTACCTCCAAGAAGTACAAACGACGTAAATCTGTACCAGTACAGGCGGGTTTAACATGTGCCACCCGTAAAACAGAGTGCATACATAATACTGCTAAAATTTAAAAAAACTTCCTTCAGCAGAAATATTATGAAAAAAATTAGTAAAATAAATAACTTCTGAGGAAAGCAAATGGAGTATGCGACAAATTTTTATTAGTGCTCTACTTGGATAGAATTTAGACAACGAGAAACTGCTCCTTAGAACGAGAAGGTTACAGAATGTGACTTTCCTAGAGTAATATTTCTGTTGAATATGAAAAAACACATAGCTAATTTATATGTCTCCAGTCAATTTCTCTGAAATAGTGCAGCGTTGATTTTTTCTTAAGGCCATCAAAACATCTTTCTAAGACACAGAATGACTGTTTATGTTGATGAGGAAACGTGATTTTACTCCCAGCGGTCTCCAAATACATAACACTCATTGGCGATTTATACGACCAGACAAAGGTCAAATAAGCTTTATACAGATTTGTATAAAACACAAGTACACATTTGGTTATTTATGATACTAGTGTGTACTTATCGTAATACAATATCTTATTAGAGAAGTGAAAATTATATACTAATTCAGGAACCCGTCCTAATTAAATGCCCGGCTACTTACAGATATTTAAATATAGATGATAAATGTTAGTAATTAAATATAGATTGCTATTACTTTGTGTGAAGTTTAAGTTATTTGGTTGAAAATGTCTAAAAACTCGATTTCAGACGGTATTAAAGACTAAACAGATAAATAACTGAAAAATTTCCCCTCGCTACTGGTATATTTAATATGGACTTTATTATTTAATATGCGTCCGACCTTCAAAATTGCGACCATTCTAACGAGACATGAAGGATCTTAATAGGAAATTTGCCAATAAATTGGTATTAATAAGTACCGGTACTTATTTTGTAGTTAACTTCTTCCCTTAACAAACAATGATCAACTTACGTTAGGCTAACCACCTACGGCGCATTACAGCCATGAATTATGATTGATTGGGTGGATTCCGATATCATACTTTATGGCTGACTAGATAAGTCCTTAGCGAAATATGAAAATGAACGTTTGTAAATTACAGTTATGTTTAGTCATTGTAACGCTTTGTAAGTGACTTACGTGAAGCAGGGAACAGCTTGTTTTGTCCTGATTGACGGAACAGGTGACCTACTTTCACTGTTGCTATCCATCTACCTATCGAAGTCCCGTGCGCGAGTGATCGTATCTTCGTTATTTAAGATCGCGTAGCACGCTATCTCTGGATTGACTTTCACCCCTCCCTCTGGATCGACATTCCACCCCAGTACACATTTACGCTGTCCTCTTGAGTGTCGAATCTATCTTGCAACTTTACCGCCGACTTCGTAAGGCTATAATTTCAATACTATATGGCTTTCTCCACCCTAAGCAGAATATTACAAATACTAAGCTTAGATGTGCTGTTTATTAATTAAATGTTCAAGTTTTTATGCACAGAGAAAGTCGCAGTGCTTGCAGGGAAATATCCTTTTTCATTTATAGTCTTTCTTATTGTTGAAATTTACATTAACAACGTAGAAATGGTAAGACGTAAATCCGATGCATCTACTAAATGACAAGACTAGAGCCAATGCATCTTGTAACTGTCTCGAGATAAAACTCGCTAAATAGATACTTTTGGTAATGTTTGTGTTTCCTTTGTTTGCATGCAATACGACTTTCGTTTCACCTATCTACTCTTCGAAAGTTTATGGTATGATGTTTACCTATCCCCAATAATAACATCGTATTTATAAAGATGCGTTCGAATCACTGTTTGAGTAGATCCACCCTCATCTATAGCAGTATTGAAGTTCAATCCTTACCAAGAGAGCATCCAGGTGATCACCTGCCATACACGTAAAATTTTAACGTGTAATTGGTAAGACTGCCCTCTGCTACTCAACTCAATTTTTGCAGATCAAATAAACCTTACTAACTTATATGAGACATTCATTACCTTCATGTGTACGCCTACTCTTTTTCAATATTGTCTCATGTTCTTCCTCGAAATAAACAAAGAGCATCTAGATAGACTGGTTCTCTTGTGCCTACATTACTAATAGTCGTACAGTCTACTTTCACAGCGGAATCACAGCTGGTATTGTTGGTTTAGTTAAATTTTATATTTAGTGACATCATTTTTTCCCTTTTCACTAAAACGGCTACAGACAAGCAATGTTCGAAAGAACTGCATTAAAAGTAACTCACTTTGTCTCTCGAATAAAACGTGTAATAACATTTCCCGTTTTTTAAATTTTAAAATAAAACAAATTTTAATGGAAATAAATGTATATTTAAAACACATATATTTGGCTCAATTGTTTTGTAAATACTTATTACATAAATATATATTTAATTGAAATTAGCGAATTACAAATTATGAGAAAGCTTAATATATTTCTAACAGTGGCGAAGCGTTAGAAAATAATCTTGGTAGACATAAAAATACTAGCCAGAAGCAACCTCTTACTAAGATGTTGGCGTTCTTAATGAATCAGTAAAACGTACGTAAATAGAGTTAATACCGAGTCTATCAGATAACAGCTAAATGACTGTCCGAAACTTACACATTTCGTTATACAATTACGTCTAAATATCAAGAAAAAACTACCGTATTGTCATTGGTATCGTCTATGAATATTAAATAGAAAATATAAATTTTACACGCGTTTCAATACGTGACAAATTTTGATTACTGTAGATTTTACACAAACGTCCCATATTTTCTTTAACTGATCCACATGTCTTGACGTTTGTAAAATTATTTATCATCCGTTCCTGGAAAGTTGGATCCTTCTTGCACGTAAATATCAATAATTTTTCAACGGACAAAGTGGCCAACTGTGATAACCTTTCATTTTTCGTGGCGTTACGAATATATATTTTGATTCTTTTCAGTGTACTCATTGAGCGCTCAGTCGAAACCGACGTAACTAGAATACTTAGTACTGCTTTAGACTGAGCTCTGTGTATATGAGAGGAATGTGAAATAGAGAGAGAGAGAGAGAGAGAGAGAGAGAGAGAGAGAGAGAGAGAGAGAGAGAGAGAGAGAGAGTGAGTGAGAGAGAAGGATGGGTGGAGCGCGTAAATACACGCACGCGTAGTGGTGAAAACAAGCAAACGACTACTGAGAAATACTGATTCACATACATTATCAAAACTCGCTCAACTCTCACTTTCCTCTCATCCAAAAAAAGGTTTCTCCCATCTCGAAAACTTTTACTTTGCACGAGGTATTTGCATCATTGTTCAATTAGTACTTTTCTTTTACTTCTACATTTATTCTACTTGAATCCCACACTTTTAAACACTTGCGTTAATAATTTAGCGCTCCATGGAAAATGGATTCTTTCTTTCAAGATAGGTAAGATTTTTCTAGCAGTGGAGACATCGATTCAATTTTTATAAAAATCCTGAACAATATTTCTTACTACACACTTATCGAAATCGTCAAGAAATGTTTCCTTTTCTCAAATGTTTTACGTTTATTCCCTGGTGTGGAGAGCTTTCCTTCTGAACTGCATTTCCTTTGCTACCTCAGGTATTTAACGAAGCCTTCTATTTTATTACAGCAATACGCAGCTTGGTTTGTTGCTTGATTAAGTGGGTATGTCAGTGAGTTTCGTTGTTTTCCTTCATCACATTTTTCAATTATATTACTAATTATTTCGCGACCTTCACTGTGAACATCGAAACTTCTTCTTTTTTATTTCGATGACCGTTGAAGAGGCATTGTGAACAGATGAATAAACAAATAACAGGATAATTCACTCACTAACTAAAAGTTACTGAGCACACTAATCGTAAACGATAGTTTTCAAATTCGTACCTTTAATGTTACTATAATACAGCTACTTGAAAGGTACTAAGCTGTAAACACAAAACCAATAATACGTAGTCTTTGAACGCACTTAACACCGTAACGGTGAAAACCAGACTGCTCTAAAATTTACGAAGTGTGTAATGTCTGATTGCCTCTGTGAGTGGATGACAGTTGTCATGTGTCATTGGCCTTGACAAACTAACGCTACTAACACTAAAACACTCATTCATACTTTATCCCCTCCATCAGAGACACAGAGTTCAGTCTCATCCATGCTGTACTAATTTCAGTAACGTTAATGTTTGTTCATACACACTAACGAGATGATTCTCCACAATATATTCTAGCAGTTTAATACAGGGAAGCAATTTATCATCATGGCTGTAGATTTTTAATAATTCATTGCTATATCTAACGACCCAGTCAGACTGAACAAACAATTTTGGGAACAAACATTTCAGTTTTTCAAACTAGTGCTCTTGAAAATTCCTTCGAAAGTCTATACATTTTTCCTCATTTAATGTTTTGCAAAAAATATTTTTTGGAAATTCGCCAAATCGGGAGTCTGGTTTCCTGTCACAGAATCAATAATTTCATAAGCAGCAGTGCTTACATACTTCACTTACAGATTCATGTAATATACTGTTAGGATCAGAATTTATATGCCTTCATTCGTCCATGAAGTTTTGTGGCACTTCGTTCGAACGCATTGTTGCGATTTTTTTGTTTACCTTTCCTAATTTCGTTTATGCATAGACTTACGTCACTGTTATATTTTGTCTGTACAATGTTAAACATCTGTTGAGTAAATACAAAAATTCGATAATATACAGACAAGTAAAACATGAAAGATGCTTTTTTAAAATATTTAGAAGACAAATTGCAGCACTCACAGAATAAGGATCCCAGTTATCAGATTCGGTAATATGAGAAACCTATGGTAATTCCAACTGGTTGATGTTCGTTGAAGAAGTTTAAACCCTTGTTCCAGAGGCGGATTTATACTTTTGCCGCCTAGGGACTATCGGCAACTTGTCGCCCCCCCGCCCCACACCCACTTCGAACCATCAAGTTGACGGAGGAAGCTGGATGCTTCACTTCTTGTAGCTGCCTTTCCTCTTTAGTTCGAAATAATTGTAAGTGCTTCTATTACTTCATCCCAATCTTCTTTTAATGCCCAACAAGCATCGTCCCGTGCGGACCAACATGTTTTGGACAACGCTTTTAAGGTTAGGTTTTCTTTTTTTACTTAGACACCCGTGATTACCTCCCATCTTTTGGTAGAGGATGAGAAAAAGTTATGCTCACAGATTAAATTCAGTGAATGAGCACTGCATGGGGAATACATTGCCGTCGGTGTTATTTCTCGTATTCTGGCTTGTAGTTCAGTGTACTAACCAGACATGTTGGAGGCATTATCGTATGACTGCCCCCTGCAGTTTTTTATGTCAATGCCGTATTTATTGAGGACAGCTGTAACAGTGTTCAACAACCCTTCTGCTTTGTGGCTTACATTCGGTAGAAAGCAAAGGAATCTTTCTATGGGAATTCCCTTTTCGGTAACATATCTTAATATTACGGCCAGTTGGTCCACATGGGAAATGTTTGGCGTTGAGTCGACAACCAGAGAAAAATACTTTGCAGCTTTTATCACTGTTAAATTTTCTTCTGTGACTTTATGGCTCATTAATTTGAGGAATTCCTAGTAAGTAGAAGATGACAAGTATGAAGTATGGCCTTGACCTGGATTGCCGTACTTGGCAATGTGGTTTGCTAAGAAGGGATCAAACTCGGATATTAACTCTATACACATAATAAAATTTCCACAATTGTGAAATTATCCAAATCTCTCGAAGTGCCCTCTTAGAGGTAGACCAGCAGCAGCTAGGCACCTAACGCCAGCAACTACTCGTTTCAACACATTTCGCCAATATTTTTCTTCATCCTGAGCCTGGATCAAAAGCTGAGAATCAATTCTTTCTGCTATGGTCATTCTTTCCTTCATTACTAAGACGCATGACTCATGGTCTGATGAATTCTCATGGCTTTTTAAATACTCGTTGCCGTGTTTCCAATCATCAAAGCCTTCTTTTGCTAATATTGAAATTCCTCCAAAAAGTTGGCACGGTATACAAAAACGTTTACCAGAACTTTCTGAATACATTAGGTAAGATCGTTTTACTTCCTGTCCATTGATTAAGCTAGTTTTAAACAGGGTTTGAGTTATACAGCGATGTTGTCCCCACAGTGAATTTTTTGGAACGGCTAAAATCTACTTTGGAAATATCTTGAATTATTCCATTTTTTAGGACGTGTTCTCGAGTGTTGTCATTGATAGGCCACAAAGCAGGGTCATAAACCATAGTGTTGCTATTATGCTTAGCATCTTTATCGTCATATATTTCAGAGTGTTCCGAGGTAGTTGAGCTCGTCTGAGGAATTGGATTAGAAAAGTCTTCATTATTCACCAGTTCAGCAAGGTTAGGCCTACACTCAGTATTGGAATTATTGAAATCATCCTCCTGTTGTTCTTTGATTGGCATTTTAATTTCATTCCTATTTACAGTTTCAACCGCGTTAGGATATATTATAGTTGGGTCTAATTCGATTGTAAGAAAGTCTTTTGTTTGATCAGATTTCTGGATTTCCACGTTGTTTTCGCTCTCAGATGATTCATGCCCAGTGTTAGGTTTCCGAAAAAAGTTGAAAATTTTTCTAGTCTTCTTTACTGTTTCCTGTTCTTTTTCTATCTTTGTTAATGGTGCTTTTCTATAAGCAGCGCCACTAAGGCGCTTCCTCCCGTCACTCATGGTTATTTCATTAAAATGTCTGAAAAACGTTTTGATTATCTAATAGAAAAAAGATCGCCTTTTTTACATGGGGAAGTTTATATTTTATAATATTACGACTATTAGCGTCAGACAAAATAACACACATTAACTCTCTAACACTAGAACATAAATACACGAATATCGGTATATCCATGCATATTTTGAACATTCGTAACAACAAACAGTTTGTGAGAACACACAGGATTGAGTAAATCATATCGTGTCATTATGTCAACACGCACGCAGACCACAGACTGACATCTCGTATTCATGACTCAAGTGTCGGTGTCGCGGACGAGTCTATTTTTCGGATATGGGGGAAGTAAGATACTTTGCGCCCATGACTACTAACAGTTTCACAACAAAAACAAACTGCTACTGAATTAGACATTAAACACTATTATTACACTATCATTTATACAAAACAACAACAAAAACAACTATTTTATTAAAAACAATAACAAATAATACACAAAACAAAATGTGTAAACAATGCGCGCCGCGAAACCAGACAAGACAGCAGGCCAGACGCGTAGCTAGGGTGGGGGAGGGGGAAAGGAGGCAGCCGCCCCGGGCAGCATAGCCAGGAGGGCGGCAAAGTGAGCGTAGACTTGAAAAAATTGTTTTCAGTTTATAAAAGTACGAACAACTTGTTTCTTTGATATGACTATTCCTTTCATAAAAGAGACATAACCAGCCGGCTTGGTGTTGTCATACCTTTTGTAATAAACAGTATTAGTCTAATACAAATTACGCTGTATTAGAGGCTCTTTGTCCCTCTCTGTACAATACAGTATTTCATTCTCCGTGTTCATTATACTTTAGTTGGCGACGGATGTTTAGTCCATGCGGTCTCTTATCTTGGTGTTTCTAAACAGCACATGCTGTTTTAATTGACTTTATTATCTTGCGTGCGAGTGATGAGTAGACATTAAGTCAGTACGGTTTTTTATCAGTGTTCATGCTCTTTGTATTCACTTGCTGTCTTCAATATTTTTGCGACTTTGTAGTGAGTTGTTGTGCCGCAAAGGAAAACTGATAATCATACAGTATTAGCTTTGTGTAAATATTTCATTGTTATTCGTTTACAGACGAATGTATTATTTGTAAACTTTTTAGAAACGTTACATGGGATACGTATGTGCAGTTCTCCCGGTTCGACGCAGCGAACGTGTTGATTATCAGTTGTTTATGAGTATCTTGAGTATGCGGTTTGTTTTTGGTTTTTCGTCTTGTGGCTATACCTATAATACTTCACGTGTATGTCATCATACTAATACAATTATTTAAAATCAATTTATTTGAATTTTATTCGAAGCTGATATTAAACGAAGTAAACTCAGTGGCGCCCAGTTTCGGAAGAGGAGGGAAGAAAGATTAAGAGTTACAACAAGTTCTAAAGAGTGTATGAAGTCTTTTAGTCAAGGTTAGTCAAGGAAAATCGAACCATGGGTGTCAAAATATTACAATTAACAAGGAATCAATTCTAAGAGGAGGGAAGAAAGATTAAGAGTTACAACAAGTTCTAAAGAGTGTATGAAGTCTTTTAATCAAGGTTAGTCAAGGAAAATCGAACCATGGGTGTCAAAATATTACAATTAACAAGGAATCAACTTGCGATCATAAAATGTGTTTAATGTGTTGGATGTGTTTTTCTCCAACTAAAAAACTATTGTGCTTTTTTGCACTTCATTTTTACAAAAATCTATCAAAACAGCAATTTAAATACTGAAAATGGGTTTTTGTTCTGGCGAAAGTTAAATCCCCGTATTCAGGATCATGAAATTAGTCCTCCTCATCGCTTTGCTCTTTGGAATGGAAAGAATTGGAACGTTCTTTAAACAATGTGGGACTTATTGATCATCTACTTCAGGAATAAATGAGTAAAGCAGCTAAGACATGGCAAAAAATCCTTGAACGGGTCATTGTCATGGTGCAAACTCTTGCACAACATAATGTGGCACTGAAAGGACATCGAGAGTCAATCACTAACGATCCAAATCCTGGAAACGTTCTGGCTTTGTTAAAATACTTGGCTAAATTTGACCATATCATAAGATCTCATTTGGATTCAGTCTCTCGTAAATCTGGGTGTATATCGTATCTTTCGCCAACTATTCAAAATGGAATAATAAGCCTGTTAGGAAAAGAGTGCGCAAATATATTATTACTGCATGTAAGAAGGCGAAGTACTTTAGAATTATATTTGACACATCACCACATGCTGCACATGTAGAACAAATATCTCATATAATAAGGTTTATTGAATTTAAACGCAATTCTGTTGATTTCAGGGAAGCCTTCATAGATTTTAATCCTTTAGAAGTGAGAACAGCGGAGGGGATCACAGAAGTTATCACAAGTAAACTTGAGAGAGATAGACTGAATGTTTCAATTGCATTGCAGACGTCAGCTGTATGAACAATCAAGCAATAATGGCCAATATCCATTCAGAAGTTCAGAAGAGAATATTAGATTTGAATCCGCTAGCTGTGTTTTTTCTCTGTGACAACTATTCGCTTAGATTTGTTGGAGTTCATGCAGCTTATGTAAATGTTCAGGCAGTGACATTTTTTGGGACAGTAGAGCGTCTATTCACCTTCTTTTCCTGTTCCACTCATAGATGGAGTATTCTTAAAGACTTTGTAAATATTACTCTAAAAGAACATTGTGATACCAGGTGGAGCTCAAAAGCAGATGCGGTGAAAGCAATATCTACTCAGCTGGATGAAGTGATCGCTGCACTGGAGAAACTGAGGGATACACCAACTGAAACAATCGATACGAGGGAAGATGCAGTATTAATAATTAATGCCATACTTTAATTTTGTGACCTTTCTCTTATTCTGGGCAGATATTCTTTCTTCTATGGACAAAATCCAGAAAATATTGCAGACCAAAGGAATAAGCTTTATTCAGGCATTGACACTTTTGGAGACGCCAACGGACAGATTAAAAGTTTGGAGGAATAAGCTGTGTGACAATGTTTTTTCTAAGGCAGAGCAGGTATGTAACTTATGTAATGAATGGGGCGTCAGTATCACAAAAAGGATAAGAAAGAAGCGCACGATGCCCGTAGAGTATGCAAACGATTCTACTTTAACCGTTCAGCAAGAAATGCGACGTTCTCTAATAGAAATTTTGGACAAACTGTCAGTTGAATTTTCAAGCCGTTTCTCTAACATAAAAGAGTTAGAAAAACGCTTTGGGTTCCTCTGTAAATTTGAGGCGTACGTAAATGATGAGGAAATACATTTTAAGGAACAGCTTTCCCAAATTAATATTAAGTGCACAGTGCTTGCAAATCCCAGCTATCCACATGACCTAAACAGTGAAGAATTGTTCAGTGACTTGAAAGACGCCGTACTTTTATTAAAAAGAGCAAACGTTAACGGAGAACAAATGGACTTTACACCTTAGGGACTGCTACAATACATTTCTTCAATGGAATTAGAAGCCTACAAAACACTAGCAACAGCTTTAAAAATTTTTCTTATTTTACCAGTGTCTGTGTCTTCTTATGAAAGATCGTTTAGTAAACTTAATTGATTAAATCGTACCTACGATCAACAATATCTCAGGACAGGGTATCAACTCTAGCGATACTTTCAATTGAAAACGACATTGCTCCGTCTTTAGATTATAGTGACTTAATAATCGACTTTGCAGCAATTAAGACCAGGAAAGTTACATTTTAGAACGTCTCGTTTTAAATATTTATTAAATATTAAAAATAATTATTAAGTGTTTATTAATAGAAGACGGAACCATTATCCTGTAATGGTAAGTGATTTATTTTATTACTTTTAATATAGTTCTTTGTTTAACTTTATGTTGCTTTAGGATATTGTTTTGACGATGGGCTTTAGACCTATAAGGAATTTGCGTATTTATTAGAACATTTTTATGTTATAAATTTGTTATATTCCTACATTTTTATAGTCTACATTTGTTACTAATAACTGTATACAAACTGAATACCGGTAATATTAAACTTATGCCTTCATTTTTGCTCTTTTGCCCCCTTTTAATTGTGAAGGCGAGGCGGCAGACGATCTTCTTGCCCCGGGCGCCAAAAAGCCTAGCTACGCCACTGCAGCAGGCTACATAGAGTAAACGATAGGCTGTAGTGTTTTTCTATCAGTCACGGGTCGGTCGTATGCGTACACTGAAAAATGTTTCAGTAAAAATTAGTATGATGAGAGTTTAAAAATTACTAGCTACTTTAGTAAACATGATCTGAGTGACGAGCGTCAAAATTTTTACTGCACACCTAGTAAAATGTACCGCTTTCGGCACATTTCTACCTTACCTACTGTCAAGTGAGCATTTTGGAATAGGACAGTTTGTAGGTTAGGTTTTGTAATATACAAGTATTTAGCAAGATTTTCTCCATTTTTATCATTATTCTAATTCATTATTTAAATTGGTTTATATGATATAAATTTTCTCATTTAAACATAAATAAAATATATCCATTTATACAAAATAATGCTCAGTTGAAGATAGGAAAGGTAGAAATGTCCTGAAAAGTGGTACATTTTACTAGGTGTGCAGTAAACATTTTCATGCTCGTCACTAAGATCGTGATTACTGAAATACCTAGGAATTTTCAAACGTTCGCCATACTAATTTTTACTGAAAAACATTTCATTGTATATTTCCAACAAAACGGGTCGGTAGCTGGAGTACATTTCTCCATTAATGCTTCTGGTTGGTTGCCAGCCAATATAGCGAAACCATTATTGTGTACTGTACAAAATGTCGAGAGTCTCGCTCTCGCTATGCGGCGGTGGCAATTCTCGCATAACCATAGTGAGTCGCGCTCCGAGACTCGCGGTATTCGCGGCATATATATGGAAAGTCGTGGACCGCGACTCCCGGCACTTAAAGGGTTGTTTGGCTAAGGTTTTTGTTTATTTGTTTATTTATTTTGTGTATGTATTTGTGCTTTTATGTAATTTTTAAAAATTTGCCGCCCCTGGATTTTTTCGCCCTGGGCTATAGCCCCCCCCCCTAAATCCACCACTGCCTTGTTCTCGGAATAAATCAAATTTAGCAGCAGATCTATTGAAGTAACTATGAAATGCAGTTGAAGAACAAAAAACCATTTAAATTCTTTAATATTTTCTGCACTGCCTAACAAGACCAAATTAAGGTGATGAGCATAGCAGTGGACAATGTGGACTCTGTTGACGAATAAGGGATGATTGTTCTCCACCGTGCGGCCAGCCATTACAGAGGCACCGTCATAAGTTTGGCTTATTAGTTTATTTTTCACAAAATTGGAATAATATTATTAGCCAACCCTTCTGCGCTTTTGTTGGAAGAAACATCAAAAAATTTAAGAAATGTTCCTCAATTTTGAAACCATGAACATATTGCACAATTATACTGAGTTGTGCTTTAACAGATATGTAAGTTTTTTCGTCAGATTGAACAGAAACATCAGCTTAGTTTATTTCATCACGAACTTTTTCAATAATAGAAATGGAAACGTGCCTGATTAAATCATTCTGAATTCGGAAGATGTGCCTTAAAATACAGTGCTGGTTTCTGTGTTCCTTCATGAAAGACTGTTTCATTGCCAGTATGTTTGAAGTTTCTAAATAATTGCTCTTATTGACTGTTCATTTTCCTTATGACCCCTAAAAGCTAACTCTTGCCTTCCTACATAATAAACAACATCTAAACGGCCTACTATACATCTATTTAGTGCAATATTTTCATTGTGCTGTACTGCTTGAATTCCGAATTATTCGTACATGTTCAAGTCCGTTACGCCCTAGCATGTGAAACATATCAGAATGTCTTACATAAGTTTTGCTGTGCAGCATGTTTTGCGTGTTTAGCTTCAAATTTTCTGTAGTAAGCCTACTACTTCAACTTGGCTCCATGGTTTCTCTACATTAACCATCAAAGAATAATAGCAATATAATGTTTTTTCGTTTACAACCAGTAAGACATCTATAGGCCTATTTACTATCCCACATTTTCAGACAACTTTTTATCTTTCTAGGCAAATTTAAAAACAGCCAGTTTCAAACAGAATAAATTTGTTTAGGCTACTTAAAACTTCTTTTATAAATTAATTTTTAGTTTATTAAAGGTAATGTAAAAACAAATAATTATTTAATTTAAATTTTAATAACTGTATGACTTAAAAATTGCATCAGATAGCTCATGTACTTTATGAGAGCTTTGAATTAATTAACTTATTTATAATTTAACTATAATTACGTACCATTTTTTATGAACTAATTTATTAAAGCACCTTTAAAAGTTCTATTCACGTAATATTTCACAAATGCTCCATTTAAGATGAAACTTGATTTACGTGAAAGCTATGAAGTCTTGTTTTTATTTGTCACACAAATATGAGTTCGATCGTCTGGTGCTCAGTACCAGTGGAGTATCTAGAATTTAGCCTTTGGAGTGGTACGGGATCCGGTCGAGTTGGCTTCATACAAAAGAAAAAGATTAGTTACTACCTTCAAAGTGGCTGAAAAACATGTGATAACATCCTGAAATCAATCCCATTAAAGTAAAAGGTAATAGGCCTAAACACGATAAATATACGCGTTACTGAAACACTGTTGAGAAGATACTTCTTGACTGAATTGATTTTCCAGTATTTCATGTTACAAACGGATACGCAAATGCTGTGTGATAAACCTGTTTGTATATTACAAATAGTTACTAGCTAAAAAACGCAGCTGGAAAAATAATAAAAGAGCCTACAAATTAAGAGATTAACAAGGTTCATAAACTTTTTTCGACCCTCTGGGGCGTCCCCCCCCCCCGTAAATACTACCTGATCAGTTCATAATGTTAACGTTGCTATATAAGCTGAAATGTGCTGTATAAGAACTACATATAAAAGACACCTTATGTAACTAACAAACGTCCACAATAACATTGTATTACGTAAAAAAAAATAGTGAATCATGACATTCATAAGATAGAAGTTATTGAAGTTTTGAAATTCTGACTCCCTAGTCATGACTGACCATCGACTAATTAGTATGTGAAACAATAACAGCTCTGAACGCAAACAATACCAGTCGCAGATTCTCAAAACTCTCATATTATTTTCATTTTCTTAATATATGCTTCAGTTCGATTCTCAATCAATGGGATGGCAGGTTGCGACATATTGCGACATATGTTGTATCATTCTCAAATTTTTTCATTTTTTAATATTAAAGTTATATATTACATTAACTGGTGGTTATCACCATAACTGGTCATCATATTACTGGTGGTTCTTCTATAAAACCATCTAGTTACATGTTTTTATTTTTAATTTGATTTATTTATTGTTAAAGTATATTTAATTATGCTCTTCGTTAATGCATTTCAAAGCACATTTCAGTAATTCAATGTTCTAATGGTACACACAATTGATAATGTGGTTGTAAAGTGAATGTCAGCAGTAAACGAAGTGAGTTTTTAAAATACTGTTACGTAATGCGGAACGTTCTCGTGCGTTCGATGGTATCGTTCTACTAGCTTCTCGACTAACCCGCCGGTGTGTGTTTCTGCCAAGGCCGCGCTAAAGTACCCTCTAGAATTTTCGAGTGTTTGTTAAGGACTCATATTATGGAACCCTGCAGACTACAAATAACCCACACCTGCCGCTTAGTACAGTCGGAGAAATCCGAGCCGATCTGCATCACACGCAGACGAACCGCATGCCAGCCCCTAACCCCAGATGGGGGAAACCTATCACTTTGAAAAAGTCTGAAATACTTGGGACTGACTATTGATAGTCGCCTAAGCTTCATAGTCCACGTCCAAACCAAACTCTGAGAAGCCCGTGGCGTCAGAGCCAAAATCTTTCCCATCCCTATGCACTAAACTAACTCTATACCTCAGTATTCACATAAGCAGACCCCAGCGTGGTGGCCACTCCTCTGACAGTACGAAACGTAAGCTGGAACAGTGCCATCCGCATCCTTTCCAACTCGCCCTGGTTTGTTTGCAACCAAGCCATCAGGACGGGTCTCCGACTGCCAACGGTGGAAGAGGTCGTTTTCAGACTTTCTGTGATCCCATCACCTGGCCAGGGACGAAGGTCCCTCATGCTACATCGTTAAGCGACCCCGTACTCTGCTGGACTCCTATGTACGCCCCTTCTCATGAGGGGAATAACTTGTTGATTACAAACTGTTAATTGTGATCATTAAACCTGGTTTTTGTGTCTTCATTGGTGTGTTGTATTTTGCTTTCCACTGTACCACACGACGATCAGTTAGACCGTCGTAACAATATATTTATCTACGTAAAAACGCATTGTTTTAGTTATTATTATAATTATTTTTATTTTTTATTCAAGAAACTGTAATAATTTTATGTAAAATAAACATGAACAATACGAGCAGCTAAAAAACTATAACGACTGAGCAAACTTGAATATCGCTCAGATATTGAAAAATACCCATTTTTCAATCTTAATGAATAGTAGGTTGTGTTATACCTTTACGCCTCACGTTGATCGCCAATTATGAAAAGTAACGTTTTCTTCATTAATTATCATTTGCTTGATGAGCAAAAATAATTCTTATCCTCCTAATATTTCGCAAAATACAAGCCTCATGTTGTGGACACCAATTATGGTAACTCACAATTAATTTTTTTTTATGTTTTTTATTTAAAGCCCCTCTTTGTTGGTGCCAATGGGTAATAGTTAAAAATATATATTGGGTTGTAATCGTCTTTACTTACTAGTAATGGTTTGGTTAATTAATGGTTTAATTATTAAATGATTTTCTGGTTACTTCTTATCAGGTTGGGTAATACGATTCACTAAGATTAATTATAAATTAAATAGGTTGGTCAGTTTATTAAAATAATGAGAATTATACCCTTGTGCTCGCTGGTATGTAACTAGATGGTTCTGTTCAACAATTCTTCTAGTCTCTCCAGGAATTCTAGAGGGTTTCTGCGATATTCTTTAAAATTGATTATATCTCTATTCTCTCCCAGTGGTATATGTGTGTAATTGATTGGTCTATTTCACAGCATTTCTAATTCTTCTGGTATGTTGATGAGTTCTCTTCTCTGGATGTCTTCTATTTTTTCTTTGTTGTTGTTCACTTGACATTGTACATGTCCGAAATTGTTTTCTAGCTGGTCGTGTTGTTCCTCGAACTTATCCTGTAATTTTTCAAATTTTTCTTGGGTTCTTGTTGAAGTATTTCTACCCTAATTTTACTGTTAGCTTCAACATTAATTATTTGATTTATAATTTCTTCACGGAATTGTATTAATGTTTCATTCGTTTTTTCAATCTTCTCTTTTGTTTCAGTGATTCTGTCTCTTATTTCTTCTCTTTATGCTTCTAACTGTAATTTTAACATTTCATGGTTCTGTTTTAGTGTTTCATTGTTATTATAAATTTTCTTGTTTAATTCTTCGTTATTTCCTGCAATTTTCTTATTCAGTTTTTCATTGTCTTCCTTTATCTGTTGTTTGAGTGTTTCGTTATTATGTTCCATTCGTTTTTCTAATGATTCTGTGTTTCGGTGAATATCCGCTTTCATTAGTTTAAACGCCTCCTGCATGAATTCCATTAGGCTGTTCGCGTCAACACTCTCTGTGGTTGGTTTTGTCCGTCTCTTCTGTTGGTAATAGTATTTCAATTTCTTCGACAGGTGTCGACTCCTTTTCTTGCATGTCTAGTTCCATTTCTGCCTCTGCTTTCCGTTTTGCTGAAGTTGCTCTTCGTGGCATTTTTGTTGTTTATTGTAGCCGCCGCTAGAGTACAAATTATTAAAAAAATACACTGAAATACTATAATATATAATACTTCTAGCCTCACTAGTTGGTGCGCCAATTATGAAAATTACCCATTTTTCAATCTTAATGAATAGTGGGTTGTGTTATACCTTTACGCCCCATGTTGGGCACCAATTATGAAAATTCCCAATTTCTTTTATTTTATTTTTTAATTACTTGTGATATTAAAAGTTTGTATTAATGATTATTCGTAAGTTTTATCTAATCTATTCTCTTTATCTTATTAGAGTTCACTGACCTAGTTAAATCATTTAAAAATCACGGGTTGTTCCAAAATAAGTACTGCCACCTTATTCTCTGGAGTTGAAGTAAACACTAATGTTCAAAGTTGATTATAAACTGTTAATTATTAAAAAATAATACATCATACACCATTAATTCCTTTCACTTTTTCTTTTATTTTCTTTTAAAATTTTATTATTTTACTATTAAAATGAAGAACATTTCTAATAATATGAATGGACTAGGCTTGTTGTATTGATAGCTCAACAGTTGGTAGCATGAGTTCCAAAATCTCAGAGATGTAGGCTATTGTTTACGTTTTGAAAATATAAACTTATGAGTTCTTTTGACCACAATAATTAACAAAAAATGTCTTTTTTAAGAACAAAAAATTTACAATACAAAATTAAATATGATATCATAAAACAATAACTTAAAATCTAAAGTGTCGAACAGTTCGTATTTCGGTCAGTGTCCTGTGTTGGTGTTAACCTAGTTTGGCTAAGTTATTTAGTTAAACATTGAATACAAAAACAAAATACAATAGTTAAACATGAAATAATATTAATAGTGTTAGTGTTTATATACAGTGATAATATAAACATAAGTTCATAAGTGTCTATTACCAGTTACTATGGGATCGTGATCATTAATTATTAATTATTGTTATAAATTCTCAAAATAAACACTATACTTTCCTTTTCTTTATACTCTCTTTATAATTCACTGTTATTAATTATTCACTGTAAAGTCCTTTAATGATTAAAACCACTTCACAACGCTTGACGTTCACTGTTAGGTTACGTTCCCGTTTGTAGGTTAGACCGTTGTTTGTTTACTCTACACATAACCTCACTTGGTTTCAAGATTTTGAGGACGAGAATATTTACACTTTGGGTTGGAGATTAATTACGTTTTCCGTGTTACAGAGGAGGTGTTCTTTACTGCATGATGACCCGTGAACAACTGACTTCTTTGCGGTACGTTATGGGTAAATTCACCTGGCAGGTGAACGATTCTGATTGGTGGACATATTAACTATTCCGTTTTTAATTACAAAACTTTCGTTTTAAGCGTCAGTCTTTGGGTTGGAGGATATCAACCCACGCCAAGCTAAGCATCACTTTTTCTGAACCAATTTATAAAAATATTTTAGAACTGACATAATGTCCTTATGCTACTTACAATTAAAAATATATTACTACCATTAATCAGCATTTTTTATGCTGATCATTTTGAGACCTCATAAGGCATGGTTCGGTTCAGTAAAAATAAAAATAACAATTTTCACAGATTGACTTAGTCTATACTTCTCTATAAAATATTAATTTTTCTGTTCCATCACTTAATTCTTAGATGTACAATTGGTTTTACCTTAACATTATATGGTTTAATAATAGTAATAATAATTATAACATCAATTTATTATAAAAAACTAGTATTGCCATCTAGGCCTAATCATGTCCATGCTCATTGGGACCTTAGTTCCTTTCTCAAACTAAAATTACTTAATTCACCATAAAGTAACAACTCTTAATTATCACTTATGATCTACTTGAACTTTTACAATATATTTTATACTTTAATACAAGCTTTTTTCCTTGTACTGTCCATTATAAACTTCCACATTAGATGTATGAAGTGTTTTTCAAAGTTGACAACTTATTATTTACCTTATGCCTGGTCTATTATTGACAGTTCTTATTATTACCTTCTTACTCTACTAACATACATTATTTTATAATCTATACTATATGATATAATAGGTTTTATTTATATAAATTGTTATCATTTTTCCTACCCAGTACACGTAGGCTTTTGTCTCATTAGTTTCTTACTATTTACATTATTATTTAGTTCCTAAACTTCAATAGTTAATTATAATTGTCTTATTTATTATTCTGTTTGTTGTTCATACTTTTTATCATGAAATTATTTATCTTATAATCTTCTTTATTTCTTTGTCTTGCTTTAACGTATAATTATGGTGCATAACCTAACTTACATCGTAACACTTTTATACACAATTAAAACTGTTATTATTCACTTATTTTATACTAATCATTATCTGAATTGTTTTTGTGACTTGATTCACACTCAGATATGATTATTATCTGGCTTTATCGTTATTTTACATCAAATTTTATCTAGTTTATAAATTTTCCTGATTGGTAAACCATTTAAGTTCTGCTGTATAGGCTTTCACCTATTCTGTACAACCTTACTTATGCAGTTTACTAGAGTTATTTATTATTAAGTTCCAGATAATCATATTTGGTATTTTGATCTTATCATTTTATTTTACATTTATCTTAAATTTACTATTTAACATATATTTTACATTATACCGGTTCCTTACTTAATTATTATTCTGTTCTTCATTATTATGATAAGATAATTATTTATGTTAGGGTATATTCTTTATGTAGAGGGAAACATCACGTTACAATATTTAAAGATAAGAACAGTAATAAAAATATATACTGTAACAAGTTTCTATACGCAAAATCAACTGGATTTGTGGCTACCAGAATACAAGTGCTTTCCGTTGCTTTGTCAATATTTGTACTTCTTTTTTAATTGTATGTTTGCACTGTTTACACTGTAGAGGTTATACTTACTCCATCGTTTATACTTATTGTTTAATATGTTTTTACTATAAAACATATAGAATTGTATTTTTTAGGATTATTTTATTAAGTATGGAATGTGTGTATAACCTCCGTACACTCAGTAGCCGCTACTGCATATTACTTTTGGCTGCTAATTATTCCAGTCATCAGACATATTTAGAAGTCCAAATTGAAATTTGTTTCAGTCACCACCGTCTCTTATTGTAGTTTCTTCTTGCAATGCTTTAAACAATCCTTATTCAAACACTATCATGTAGGACTAACACTTCTATAATAGTTTTTGTTTTTAATTTCAACCACCTCCTCCGTTTGTTTTCATCTGATGTATTGTCTACTGTTTATCGTTACCTATAATAACTAGTATCTTACTTTGTTGCCCAAATACTGTACGCTAAAAAACTCACACTGAAGAAAAACTTCTGAGATGCTGTCATAGAGGACTCTATTTATAGTACTGAAGCCAAAAAAATAGAAATTTCAAATTAAGTGGCTTCTACGAGATTTTTTGCATAGGGCTAGATAAAAAGTAAGAAAGAATTTTAAAAAAAGTTTACAAAAATTCAGTCGCGGGTTTCAAAAAAAGGGAGGGGGAAGGTACAAAAAATTAATTTTTCATGATTATCTTATGAGAAAATACAAAAGACCGAAAAGAAAGAGCATAAAATTCTGCATAAAAAAGGTTATTAACATTTGTTTGTCAGGGCGATAATTTTAATAGAAAAATTAATTCAAAGTTGGCCAAATTTTTCACAAGGTGGATTTTCACATAAAATACATGTTTATTTAACAGACATGCAATTTTTTCAGGAATATAAGTTTAAAAACTCATTATTATTCATTTATGTATATATTATTATGTATAATTTTTACTTATTTATTATGCATTATAATAAAAATGTTATTAAAAAATGCGCTTTATAAATATATTCAAAAATAGTTTTTCTTCCAATCATTGAAGATTTTTACAATAAAATAACTTTTAAAACACATTTCTTATTTATACAAATTATAAATTATTTACTTATAACTTATTATGATTTACAAAATTATTAAAATATTTTTTTTCAATTTTTGGAATTTTTCACAATTATCAAGGTGGAAAATAACCTTTCAGTACATTTATTATTTATTTATAAAATTTAATTATAATAATTAATTTTATAATGATATAAAATACCGTATATTTAAAAATCGATTTCTTCTCCAATTTCTTGAAAATGTCAAGTCAAGTCTTCTATTTCTATTTCTCCCTCACACTAACACTTACAACGTACAAGCTTGTGTGTTGGCTCACCGTGCATCTGTACGGCGCATGTAATGTGCCAGCTGTCCTCGCTCTCCCTAAAATTCTTCAACTTTCAGGGTCTGTTCTTTTTATGCCCATGCACGGATATATATTCTCACTATGTAGAAGAGAACCCTCAAATATTGTAGTTTTACGTACAATAGTTACATTTTAATATTTTTTTTTAGTTTTTAACTATTAATATTAATACGCGCAATGGACATATTTTTACATTTATTAATCAAAGTTACATTTATTTAAATTTAACTAAATTTTAACAATTGTTTACACTGCAGTCTTATAGAAGACACTTTGACCAATACTTGTTCATAATTTTGTTAAAAAATATTTATTTTGAAAATTTCTGTAGAAATTTTAAGTTAAGAAAATGATGTATACTTGCGAACTCAAAAAAATGATAAACTTTAAAACTCGCTCATTTTATGCCAATAAATCAATACTAATTTTTTTTTTCGAAGACCTATATATGTAAAGTTCATAATGTGAAGTTTTTTTTTAATGTAAATACATTTGTAATAAATTGTTAATATGTTTATGGATTAGTTGAAAAAAATAAAAAACAAAAAAGTTATTACTTTATTTTAAGTATTTATTAATAATTTAATTATTTTCTTTTCATTTTACATAAAAGTACAAACATTTAGCTTGAAAATGCTTTTTGATTTTTGAGTCTACGACTATTATAACGGATTTTATTAAAATTTGTATGTTGCAATGTCAGAAAAAATTAAGCTTCCCGCTCATCGGGGCGGACTCCAACAATCAATTTTTTTCTAATATTTCAATTCCATTTTTCTCACAAGTATTGGCCTGACAAAAAATGATAAATAGCTTTTTTATAGAGAATTTAATGCTCTTTATTTTTTGTAAATTTGTTATTTTTCAAGATAATTGAAAAAAACTATTTTTTTGTACCTTCCCCCTCCTCTTTTCGAAAAACCGCGACGGAATTTATGTAAACTTTTTTTTTAAATTGTATCTCACCCTTTTATCTATCCTTATGCAAACAATCTCGTAGAAGCCACTTAATTTGAATTTTTTCCTTCGTGACTGTACTATTATAGAATCGACTATTATTTAACGATAGCCAGCCTCCATGAGTCACTTGGACAGTAGTTAGCTAGTCCATTAATCAATAAATTGGAGGCGATACCACGCAGTACGTACTAGAAGATTCTCAGTAACCGCTTCAAGGTTGACGTCGATAGGTGAATTCGTCTATTCAAAGGGAAAGAGAATCAGCAGAGAAAATCTGACTTACCTTAATGTTCCTAATCAAACAATCAGAGTTTGTACGGTACGACTAGGTAACCTCCCACGACCCTAAGTATTTCTTATTAAGGACATCTTATTAAGGACAGGCTGTACTATTTTGGCTCAATTGATCCATAAAAAAACTGGAGATCAATTTACAATACATTGCGGGTAGGGAGGAAATATTTTTGAGGTTCAGCGGAGGACGCCTTCATCCCAGAACGAGCAAATTGTTCTTGACATCGTGAAAAAATGCAACCGGCTCTTTGCCTTGGTAGGTGGCTTCCCAATGGATTCGACAATATCATCGGCTTTTTAGTGACTCTCCAAAGGCAAACTGATTTGGGTCAGTACATTCAGACTCTGAAAATGTTCTCGTACGTGATGCTGTGTAAGATGCTAAAAGGATAATCAAGATAATGTTGATCGCCTTTCATTTTAGAATATATTAACCTGTGGCCGCCGTTGAACAGGTCACGAAGAAATAGCTTCTCTAATGATGTGAGTATCAACTTCCACTTTATTAAATACTTGGATAGCTATGGCTTTCTAAACATATAGCCAGCAGTTCTACTTTTATTTCCCACTTACTATACTCAGTTATACTTTCCCACAAGCATTCGGCATATAAAGTAAAGTATTAATCTTTATTGTTAATACAAAACACGGGTCGCGATGTGTGTCCGACTTCAGCACGTATTCAGTTGCAAGTTCTGAGTTAATTTAGTAAATTACGTCCATCGTCGAGTCGACAGTCGTGACGAGCAAAGCAATTAGCCTCGGTAGCATTCCCACTGGATTATTAGCCACTCTCTCGAGTGCTTGAGTAGTGGGTAGCTATACCCTGTTCAAAGAAAGAAGGGTCCTGTTTTTAGAACCTCACAATTTTCAGAATAGAGATAAAAAGTAAATAATGCGCCACAGAAATTCTCGTTCATTTCTGTATTTAATAAAGTTGTTATTTAATCTACTTATGTTCGATAAAATGTGGTTATGTCATATACTTGGGGAGTCTATTATTTTATACGCAATGAAATGAGTAACAAAATGTTTTCCCTTCTAACACGGGAGAAAACTTGCTCTTCTAGTGTGAGAACAACCGGGCATAAGAAAATATTCCCGTTTCAGTGTGATTTATACATACGTTCTGTCTACCGCTGACACTTTTATTTTACTTCCATGTTCCATAAGGAAATGGAAGTATGGTCACGGCGAAAAAATCGTGTTCGAGATAATGGCAGATTCTGATTGTGCTACCCTCAAAACACGAAAAAAGTCATTTTTCGAAAACGTCTGTGTGTGTGTGTCTGTCTGTCTATCTCTGTAGAATTTTTCTGTGGCAAACGATAACTGCCGCAGAATCAAATACTTTTTTGCATACAGTTCTGAATTGTAGAGGACTCGAGGCCCATTGATTTTGGTGAAGATCGGTTGTGGGGAAGGGGTAGTTTACCTGCAACCTTTTACGTTTTAACAAGAGTAAAGTGCTTAATTTCGATAAATAAAGTATCCTTAAAAGAAGGTCATAATAATCCACTGTAGAAACGTAGATGAAATATCTATAAATGAAATGGTAGTTGAAGGGGAAGGGGGTAATTTTCTATAATTTAAAATGGTAGTTGATGAGGGAGGAAGTAAATTTTATAAGTTTTATATGCATAATACATTAATGACAACAAAGAAGTAGTTTCTATGGAAACATTTCATTTCACTTTAACAAAATTATATTTTTTTCATTTTAATTTAAATCTTATATGAGTGAAAACATATCGTTCCTGGCAGGCAAGCATATCTCAATTATGTAATGTTTACGTTCCCAAAGTTTTATTATTGTGATTACTGCAATAAAAAGGCAGGCAGGACACACACACACACACAATTCGCGTTATTTCTGGCCTCACTCATTTTTATTTTCTTACGTTTGCACGCTTCTTAAATGGAAAGTGCCGAAACCCACATTAACACAACGTGTGCAAGCCGAAAAGGAGTCTAGCGTGGACAGCGATTTGCTTCCTGTGGATCGCTCACCAGTGTAACTGCACGTGTTTACAGAGGAACGGTTCATAGACAGACTTTTCGTCTTTAGGGAGTGAACCCTCTGCAAGATGCTCTGGGTCCATGAGAGACTTCGGAGCGATCCTTCTTTTCCGCGTGTTTGTTCTGTGAAACATACACTGTAGATTCGCAGTTTTACTCTGAGCAACGCTCTATAGGGAATGTTGAATTTTTTTCCACGGTGTACCCTCATACACACTAAAACCTGCTCTGATGTTTTGATTACGGACATAATAATATTAACACTTTGGAAACTTGAGCACTACCGGTACTTAATGGAGATCAAACATTAACTTCTACAAGCCATTAATTTTATCCATATTTTGAAGCAATAAATGTTTTAATAAATTAACATAATCTGTGTACTTATCTATGTTATAATATAAGAATTACAAACTAATATGTGCATGTGTGTATGTATGAAAAATATATAAATATTTTTCTCCTCTGGAAAATTGTTTGCCCCTCCTGGAAAATATTTTGACCTCACTGATCTAGTTATTTACTAGCCTGTATGGAATACCGTTATGACGTGGATCAGAATGGTGGGTATTAAACAGAAGACACAAACGTATTAAGGAAGAAATGTTTTGCTGAGAAATTTATAATTATACGGGTAAAAAGAATCATCGTTCTGGAATTCAGAAGACGAATGGAAAGAAAGAAAGAAAGACTCGATTTTAAAAATAAATATCGATATGGAGAACCATACATGACTTCCATATTCTAAGATTTATATTTAAAATCATTTACGAAATGAAATGTTTCCATAGAAACTATTTCTTTCCACTTATTGCTTCAGCCTTAACCACAGTACTGTGGTCACTAACGTATACCACCACACGTTATCGAACTCGATTTTCACTGATGATGGCAGTCGACGGCACTGCCGAAATGCCTGGTTTTGCAGAAAACATTAGACTACGGCCAAACAGCCCGGGAAGGAATTTTAACAACAAACTACTACTTTCTTGCCGATAACGTAGTACACATATAAAAATTATCCCTTATCCCCTTCAACTAATAAAATATAACAATAATAATAAAAATTATCCCCTTCAACTATAATTTTCATTTATAGAAAATTACCCCCACCCCGTTCAACTAGCCTCTTCATTTATAGATATTTCATCTACGTTTCTACAGTGGATTATTAAGATCTTTTTATCAGGAAGCTTTATTTATCAAAATTAAGTACTTTACTATTGTTACAACAAAAAATGTTTCAGGTAAACTGCCCTTTCCCCGTAACCGATCTTCACCAAAATCAATAGGCCTTGAGTCTTCTACAACTGAGGCACACATGTAAAAAATTATTTGATTCAGGTAAACTACCCCTTTCCCTTAACCGATCTTCACCAAAATCAACAGACCTTGAGTGCTCTACAATTCAGAGCTGTATGCAAAAAATTATTTGATTCTGTTTGAATTTGCATAGAAAATTGCCATAGAAAAAATCTACAGACAGATAGACACACAGACACATAGATAGACACACACACACACACACACACACACACACACATTTCGAAAAATGACTTTTTTTCATGTTTTGAGGGTAGTACAATCAGAATCTGCAATTATCTCGAACACGATTTTTTTTGCCATCACCATACTTCCATTTCCTTATGGAACATGGAAGTAAAAATTACCCTTGATAAAAAAAACGTTGCAGGTAAACTACCCCTTTCCCTTAACCGATCTTCACCAAAAACAACAGCTCTTGAGTACTCTACAATTCAGGGCTGTATGCAAAGAATTATTTGATTCAGTTTGAATTTCCGGCAGTTATCGTTCGTCATGAAAAAATTTCTCTTGTTACAACATAAAATGTTGCAGGTAAACCACCCCTTTCCCTTAACCAATCTTCACCAAAATCAACAGGCCGTGAGTACTCTACAATTAGGGACGTATGCAAAGAATTATTTGATTATGTTTGAATTTACGGCAGTTATCGTTCGTCATAGAAAAAATTACCCTTGTTAAAACATAAAACGTTGCAGGTAAACTACCCCTTTCCCTTAACCGATCTTCACCAAAATCAACAGACCTTGAGTACTTAAACCTTCAGGAATGTATGCAACAAATTATTTGATTCTCTTTTCATATGCGGCAGTTATCATTCGTCATAAAAATAAAATTACCATTTTAAAACATAAAATGTTGCCGGTAAACTACCCTTTTCTCTTAACCGATCTTCACCAAAATCAACCGACCTTGAGCACTCTATAATTCAGGAAGGCATGCAAAAAAGTATTTGATTCTGTTTGAATTTACGGCAGTTATCGTTCGTCATAGAAAAAATTACCCTTGTTAAAACATAAAACGTTGCAGGTAAACTACCCCTTTACCTTAACCGATCTTCACCAAAAACTATAGATCTTGGGAACTCTACAATTCAGGGCTGCATGCGAAACATTATTTGATTCTGTTTGAAGTTGCGGCTGTTATCGTTTGCCATAGAAAATACCCTTGTAAAAACAAAAAACAATAGGTCTTGATAACTCTACAATTCACGGCTGTATACAAAATATTATTTGATTGTGTTTGAATTTGCGGCTGTTATTGTTTGCCATAGAAACAAATTACCCTTGATTAAAAAAAAAACGTTGCAGGTAAACTACCCCTTTCCCTTAACCGATCTTCACAAAAAACAACAGATCTTGAGTACTCTACAAATCAGAGCTGTATGCAAAAAATTATTTGATTATGTTTGAATTTGCGGCTGTTATCGTTTGCCATAAAACAAAATCTATAGACAGACAGACACACAGATAGCCAGACAGACACAGGACAGACAGACAGACAGACACATAGACACTTTCCGAAAAATGACTTTTTTCATGTTTTGAGGGTAGTACAATCAGAATCTGCAATAATCTCGACCACGATTTTGTTTGCCATCACCATACTTCCATTTCCTTATGGAACATGGAAGTAAAAAGTAAAATGACTAGTTTGTATTAACAGGAAAGACTTTGATAACACTATAGACATCATTCGCCCTCGGCCGATAACTCGCAGCGAGAGCCTAAGTTCATTACAGGAATCAGATCGCAGCTCCCTTTGGACAGCTCTTCGTTCGACCTACAAACATTTTACTCAAAAGTACAATCCTTCCTCACGAAGGTTGAGGATAGTCTTCACCCACCTGACATGGGGGTACCAATTTAGCTGATACGTCATTTCTTCAGAACTCAAGCATCCACTTAGTTAATTTTTAAATAATTTTAAATATAAATTTTAGGACATGGAAGTCATGTATGGTTCTCCACACCGATTTTACTTCCATGTTCCTAAGGAAATGGATGTATGGTGATTGCAAAAAAAATCGTGTTCGAGATTATTGCAGATTCTGATTGTACGACACTCAAAACATGAAAAAAAGTCATTTTTTGAAAAGTGTCTGTGTGTGTGTCTGTGTGTGTATCTGTCTATTGATTTTTTTTTTTGGCAAACGATAACAGCCGCAAATTCAAACAGAATCAAATACTTTTTTGCATACAGCTCTGATTTGTAGAGTACTCAAGATCTGTTGTTTTTGGTGAAGATCAGTTAAGGGAAAGGGGTAGTTTACCTGCAACGTTTTTTTTTTAATCAAGGGTAATTTGTTTCTATGGCAAACAATAACAGCCGCAAATTCAAACACAATCAAATAATATTTTGTATACAGCCGTGAATTGTAGAGTTATCAAGACCTATTGTTTTTGTTGAAGATCAGGTTAGGGAAAGGGATAGTTTACCTGCAACGTTTTATGTTTTAACATGGGTAATCTTTACTATGACGAATGATAACTGCCGTAAATCCAATCAGAATCAAATAATGTTTTGCACAGCTTCCTGAGCTATAGAGACCTCAATGTCTATTGATTTTGGTGAAGATCGGTTAAGGGAAAGGGGTAGTTTACCAGCAACATTGTATGTTTTAACAATGGTAAATTTTTCTATGACGAACGATAACTGCCGCACATTCAAACAGAATCAAAGATTGATTTGCATACGTTCCTCAATTGTAAAAGACTGAAGGCTTGTTGATTGTGGTGAAGATCGGTTAAGGGAAAGGGTTAGTTTACCGGCCACATTTTGTTTTAACAAGAGTAATTGTTTCTATGATGAACGATAACTGCCGCACATTTAAACAGAATAAAATAATTTTGTGCATACCTTCCTCAATTGTAGATAACTCAAGGTCTGTTGATTTTGTTGAAGATTGGTTAAGGGAAAGGGGTAGTTTACCTGCAACATTTTATGTTGTAACAAGTGAACGTTTTCCATGAAGAACGATAACTGCCGTAAATTCAAACATAATCAAATAATTTTTTACGTATGTCCCTGAGTTGCAGAGGACTCAAGGCCTATTTATTTTGATGAAGATCAGTTAAGGGAAAGGGGTAGTTTACCAGCCACCTTTAATTTTTTAACAAGAGTAGTTGTTTCTATAACGAACAATAACTGCCGCACATTCAAACAGAATCAAATAATGTTTTCCATGCATCCCTGAATTGTAGAGGACTCAAGACCTATTGATTTTGGTGAAGATCAGTTAAGAGAAGGGGTAGTTTACCTGCAACGTTTTACGTGATACCAAGGTTAATTTTTTCTATGACAAACGATAACTGCCGCACATTCAAACACAATCAAATAACTTTTGCATACATCCCTATATTGTAGAGAACTCAAGGCCTGTTGATTTTGGTGAAGATCGGTTAAGGGAAAGGGGTAGTTTACCTGCAACATTTTATGTTGTAACAAGAGAAATGTTTTCATGACGAACGATAACTGCCGTAAATTCAAACAGAATCAAATAATTTTTTACATATGTGCCTGTGTTGTAGAAGACTGAAGACCTATTGATTTTGGTGAAGATCGGTTACGGGGAAAGGGCGTTTACCTGAAACATTTTTTGTTGTAACAAGAGTAAAGTACTTAATTTTGATAAATAAAGTATCCTGATAAGAAGATGTTAATAATCCAGTGTAGAAACGTTGATGAAATATCTATAAATGAAGAGGCTAGTTGAACGGGGTGGGGGTAATTTTCTATAAATGAAAATTATAGTTGAAGGGGGAGGGTATAATTTTTATATGTACTACGTTATCGGCAACAAAGTAGTAGTTTGTTGTTAAAATTCCTTCCCGGGCTGTTTGGCCGTAGTTTAATGTTTTCTGCAAAACCAGACATTTCGGCCGTATCGTCGACTGCCATCATCAGTGAAAATCGAGTGCGATAAGGTGTGGTGGTATACGTTAGTGACCACAATACTGTGGTTAAGGCTGAAGCAATAAGTGGAAAGAACTAGTTTCTATGAAACATTTCATTTCGTAAATGATTTTAAATATAAATCTTAGAACATGGAAGTCATGTATGGTTCTCCATACCGATATTTTATACATGTAATGTATTAAAACTTCTTAACCTTTTTATTGTATCACGCTATTGATTATTACCCAAAATTGCTACATGCTTAAATTTTACTTCGTTTTACACAAAAAAATATTTATGACAGACAATTACTAATATTGTCATAAGTATTTAAATACTCATAATTTTTTAATCGCTAGACATTAGAATCACAAAAATTAATACTCCGCGGAAGGAAAAGTAGCCTACACTCATATCGCTGCGAAATCGGTCTCCTTTATTTTTATCACCAGCAGCGTTTTAAACAACATCGGTTAACACATGCTAAGACTAAATTCATGATTCTAGCATAAAATAATTACGGTTAAAAATGTATGAACTCTTGTTTTACAATGGAGTACTGTATACAAAATATTTGGTATTTTGGTGAACGTTAAGTCTATGTCGAGTCTTGAAGGGAATGCAATTTTGAAGTCATTCTGCAGTTTATGATAACAACTTAAACACAGTTACAAATGTAACGCAAGAATGTCGTAAGGAAGTTTGCTTGACGTTTCGCAGTTTCTTGGTAAGGCTGCGTTTTTCGACCGCCGTTGCTGCGGTGCGGTAACGGAGCAGAAGAGTCAACGGAGTAGAGTGTCGGTTTCCACATACACCGGCCGTTGGAAATTTCCAGCGGAGGTTGTTGCGGCATCAACGTCAACGGCACCGTTGAACGGAAGGGCAGAACACAAAGATTCTGACGGAGCCTGTCCCACAGTACCGGCCGTCGCGTCGGTGACACATTTCCTACGCACTTTAAACGTTGGTTCGCCATGGATTGTGACAAATTAATAGCATTAGTGCAAGACCAACCTCCGCTTTGGGACAAAAGTCACAACCTTTTTAAAGACCTAACTGTAAAAGAAAAGTGCTGGTTGGAAGTAGCTGGAGGACTTGTGGAAAAATGGGAAGAATTGCCTGCATTCTTCTTACTGGCCGTGGTTCATCTAGGAAACCTGATGTCTCTGCTATGCACACTACTAATAAGCATTTTCTATACGCGTTCATAACTGCATTCAAGCGAAAGTACAGGAATGTACAGACTGACTGATTGTAAGAAGAGACTAGGTAGGGAGAGGTTTCTCCCACCGGACTGGGGTACCGCAGTATGTGGGAACAAGGAGAAAAATCAACGGCCGTTGGCCCTACCGCAGCAACCGCCGTCGAAAAACGCAATGTGTAAACCCAGCCTAAGTGGCTGGTTTCCCCAGCTACGTTGCTACTGTCTTTTAACTTTTAATTTAACGGCTGTTTAGAAGTCAGTCATCGGAACGGGGGAAGATTAGGGACTGGAAGTAATAACGCGGCTTCTTTGACAGTTTGATCGGCTACTGTATTGCTACGAGTGCCTGAGTGGCCAGGTATCCACGCACGATAGAAACTGATAAAAGTTCATTAAGGAGGCCTATTCTTATGCATGGACAAGTTTTTTGACTAAATTTAGTGCGCTGGGTGGAGCGTACCTTGTCTAATACTGGTATGGCAATGCCGTTTATGTGAATGTTGAATTTATGCTGCCACTGGTTTCTATGACAGAAACGTACTCCTGCTGCTTTGGTGGTTGAAAAATGGAGTCTATTGGATACTTCTCATTGTTGCAATTCGCCTGTTGCTTCCTGCAAAACCTCCTTTCCGAGGCTGGCGTCAGTCCAGGGTAGAAATATAGCTAGATCAGCAGCAAAAAATGCTGATTTTATCGAAGAAGATACGATATATGCTACGTCATAGTAGAAAAGTTGTTGTACAGTTTGGGGTTTAAGACGAATCCTTGTGGTACTCCATGTTTAAGAGTTTGGATGGTGGAACAGGTAGACCCCAAATTCACATTAAAGGTGCGACTCATTAAACAGTGTAGTATAAAAGTCAGAAGGCGTCCTTTAAAATTGCATCTGTATAAGGTATTCAGGATTTTGAGCTTCCATATTGACTTAAAGGCTTTATGGAAGTCAAAAAAGGACCAATAAATGCTGCTCTTTAGCAAAGGACTCAATTATGGTCAAGGATTGATCTGGAGCGTCGAGAGCCACACTGAATTGGAGACATGAGGGACATGAGGTGTCTCCTCTCCAGCTCCCACAGCAGCCTGCTACTAATAATTCGCTTAAGTACTTTAAAGAGAACAGTGATCAGTAAGATATGACGGTAGCTGTCCAACAATGACGAATTCTTGTTTGCTTTTAAAATAGGAACAATCGTTGTTCTCGAAGCTGCATGGAAAACGTCCAGAAACCCATATATCATTATAAATTTGCAGTAGTATGTCAAGGATAAAAGGGTGGGGCATGTTGTAGCATAAATATGTGATGTCTTAAAAATGCTCTGAAGAATTAGAAATGTATTTTTCCTCTTATAGTGAGAGGTTTTATTTTGTTTGTAAGCGTATAGTAGGATTAACAAACTGAGTAGCAAATAAGCTTAAATCGAATAATTGTTTGACATGTTTTTTCTTTTTTTAATATAACTCAAAATCTAATTCTAAGCTAAAGTTAATGTTGATTATAAAATTTGGCCTTATAATGAGTTGTGACTAAAGAAATATCGTTTGGGCGTATCGTCTCTTCGTGCATGCTTGACATTAGGTTTGCCCGTGTGTGTGGATTTATTTGTCTATTCATTTACTATGCCTATGGCTTTCTTTATCGTGTCAGTCAGTCGAGTCGAACATTACAAAATGTTGTTGCTACAAGATGTTAATAAAATAAACGTAATGTTTCCAGGCTGACATTATAACATATACGGAAAAGGAAACATTTTTAAGTGTCAAAGATGCAAGTTCGAACATTTCTTCCAAAGGGTAGATTCTTACTAAATAAATTAGAAGAAATCCATACCGTATTTCTATGATGTGAATTGCCTATATCCCTTTTCCATTATCAAACCACGTGTGTTAGAAAGTCAGTGATAATAATTTAATGTTTATCGGACATAGACATATAACTCTATCACTAATGATAAAATATAAAGAACAATTGGATCTTTTTTCACATAATTAACACATTATGCCTATTTTGACAAAAAGTTGAATTTTCGTCACAAGCAAACACCGTGCTTCATGTCTCTTTGATCAATCTAATTCTGATAATTTACATAGAGTTTTATCCATTACGACAGGCAATGTGATGTTAATCGATAATCTTGTTTGAATAACCAAAATGCTCCTGTAGCTTTAGATTATTACTGTTGAAAAAATAATTCAGATGTATCGAGAGGCCGGATAAAATTCAAATGCACATAGACTAATACATTCCTCTAATGTACAAATGAAGCTGCGATTATGCAATATACAAATCAATTTTTCCTATACATCATATGTGTGGACACCTAAACTTCAGACTAACCAGGAAGGACCTTACACTGTGAAAAGTGAAACAACGATGTTGTCTATCGGATTGAACAGGAAGGACAGCGAAAGTTCAAGGTCGTCCACCTAGATCGCCTAGAACAGTGGTTCCCAAAGTGGGGTCCGTGACAATGATTCAGGGGGTCCGCAGACACTTTTAAGAAAAATTAGAATATACCGTAATTTTCTAAGATTTCTTATGCTCTAAAATCTAAATTTTAGAATCTTAAAACAATTAGTAGAAGATTCCAGTATTTGGGGGGGGGGGTTCAAACTAATTGTAATTGTAAAAGTAATTTCAAACTAATGGCTTTAATAATGTCTTTAAATCATGTCGTGTAGCAGATCTGCGTGCCATCCGAACTGACTAGAATTCTCTCTTACACTACAAAAAGAAGATTCATTGGCAGGACTTTCAACTGACAGTTAATTAAAATTAGAGTTTTTGCAATTACAGCTAGCTGACTTCTGGTTATATGTAATGACTGACTATCCTGAACTCATAAAAAAAGCTTTGAAGCGTTTAACTGTGTTTCCCTCTACTTATTTGTTGTGAAACCGCATTCTCCCTGCTCACATACTTGAAGTCAAAGTTAAGAAATAAACTTGATGTCGAGAGCGATTTAATATTGAAATTATCAGACATTAAACCCAATATTGCAGAGCTAATTGTTCACATTAACCTATGTTTGATATCATTAATATTATAATTTTGAAAGTTAAGAGAATTTTGATTTTAATACATTTTAATTAAAATATAAGAGTTTCTATCATATTTACTGTTTGTTTTATTTCAGAACTCAGACGGAGTCCGTGAATTTTTAAATTATTTGGGGAAGAGGTCTCGGACTGAAAAGTTTGGCAACCACTGGCCTAGAACGTTTCTGTGCTGACCATATTCGCATAAGTTTGAAAGGGGGTGGGAAATTTATATTTAAAGCGAGTCATGTATTAATTTTGTTGTTTAGTTACAGCCTAAATGATTTCAGTTGACATTTATCAAAGTAGACATTTTTAAAACAGAATATTCTTTACGCGTTCCAATTACGTTATATGCTTTACGGAATATTCACTGTGGCTATAGAAAATAGTTCCATCTTATATAGGATACAGTTACGCGACATAATGTATTGCAGCAGCTGTAATATCCAACAAACATGGAAATCGTGATTAGTCAATCATGATCGTGAAATTCATCATTATCAACAACAATTATGAGTTATCAGTGAATACACACTGTAGGCCTATAGTTATTGTACAATTAAGGTATATATACTAAAGTTTGTAAGCATACAAGTGATATAGCAGTTTTATATTTGGTTGTTAAGGAACTAGAAAAATATAAACCGTTCCCACGGGGAATATGTATTATTCTCTAAACAAAAGTAAATCATTGGTGAAACAGTCTTTTGTTAAGAGGAGTTAAGTTAGGCTGTAGCTAAAATCTGAGTTAAAAGTTTACTGTTTTTAATCAATCTGGTACAGTTGGAAATGTAAAAGAACAGTTTTTATTAAGCGTCTACAATAAAATTCCATTTATCTGTACTAAACTAATTTAAATTCTGCATTAAAAAAAAACCTATTAGGAGTGAGACAGACCACAGCATTCATGAATTCAGTTCATTTTATTAATTCAGAATTGTAAGAACCTTGTCAAATTACCATCTTAATTTACACTTAACTTTACTGTAATTCGGATTCGAAGAATGCTAAAAACAGTTTATTAAACTTTACGCTGCATTCACTTGGAAGTGAAAGCACTTTCTTGGAGTCTGCGAATTGTAAACCTATGTACCTTTCGTACATTCTCGATACAATGCTACATTAAGAAGGAGTAGCGCCTACTTTTAAATACTAACTGTGTCATCGTAAAGGAAAGTTGAGATTATTTCGTATGGAAGACAATTTATTTTGTAACATTTTACTGTTTGCGCGATATGTTAAATCAGTACGTAAACGACATGTATTATTATTTATATAGTAATTTTCTTTTGTGTGTGCGTAAAGAAAATAATTATAAATGGCTTTGCTGTCCTCATGTGTACGTGGACGACACATCAACATGGCTGGCGTGGAGCATGCAACATAATGATCGAAACGTGTCTCATGTAAGATAATTGATCATATCTTGACCGTGTGTGTACTTAATTTCAATGTATATATAATTTATTTGAGTAGAATTATATTTCATTAAGAAATACACACGCCCGCGCTCACGCGCATATATATTTTTTATACGAGTATACTTTGTACTTATTTACATCTTATAACGGTGTAGCGACACTTTTCTTTTTTATAACGTACTGTCGTCTTCAGATTTACAAAATATAATACCCTAAATTAATAACTAAATAATAGCTTATTTAAAATTATTTATTCACATAATTAATAATATTACAGAATTTAAGTACTATATTAAGTAATTTATTTATTACAATCTGTAAATGATAAGATGTACAAAATAGAGAACTGTCGGAGCACTGTTTAAGATATAAATAAATATAAAGTATATTCTTGTAAAAAAATATTATTTATTATTAAACATTCATAATAAACATGAATAATGTGAGTAATTTTTGGGAAAAATATAATATCAGATATTACAGTTCTCGGATTTACCCGAGACAATCTCAGATTTATCTATTAATAATCTTAATTTTATGTTAATTATGTCATAACTATATGACATAATAAATCATATTTATATGCTAATGAATATTATTTAAGAATACACACATTATTTAAAAAGAATACAGAATATTTTCTGTTCGTACATTGGGTGCAATTGATCGGAAAGCTAATCGGTGTGTTATAAGAAACTCTCATAAGTCTATGATCATCATTTAGTAAACCAAGCAATGAAACTGCTGTTGTATAAAAGAAATTCTAAAATCACATTAATTATGAAAGTATTTTTGATTTCAGATTCTGTTAACTGTAACAGCACAGAAAACGTGTTTAAATGCGAAAGCATCAAGAAATCTACGACGTGTATATCAATGAACGGATTGTGTAACGGCATACCAGAGTGCCCTGAAGGACAGGACGAAGCTGTCGCTCAATGTGGTACGTTCCATCAACTCACTAAGAAATGTCTGTCTGCATAGGTACACATCATTAGCCGATTATGAATAAGAACACCGATCGTGAGTGCAAAGCAAGTATATACAGGAATAATTGTAAGGTGTTACTCATTTAAGTGGTAAGTATATCTGGGTATACAACTACTCCTTCTACAACTACTTCAAGTCTAATCCCATTATGGACACTCGCATCTGGTTGGGAGTACTCCTGTTTTTTTCAATTGCTTTACGTTCTCAATGTGAATGTTAAAACTAAACACAAACTGCAAACAATTTTTTACGTGTGTTAGTTATAAAGAGCAAATATATTCTTTTTCAATTTTAGTAGTTTATGCATTTGAATGATTTTTAATTGTTTTCTTACACAGTTCCTCTTCTTCTAGGCAGGCAATATTTAGTAAAAACGTGGGAAAAAAACTTGGCAACATAGTTCTGCTCCAGATTGGTATTCGTCTTCTTCTGTAATTTGTACTAAGCAGATCTTCATAGTATCAGTTACGTTCATCCAAGACATAAATTTTTATCACAAAATTAAATGACTCACATACTATGAATCTAATTAAGACAACAGAAGATTTATGGAAACGAGCAAAACCATACTAAATAGTAGAAAGCCGATCTCATTAAAGCCATCGCACGACTTAACGACATAAAAATTGCAATTTCAATTTGTCACTATAAACACCTTAACTCTATCCCAGTCAGAAAACTATTCTCTCTACAACTTTTAGACCGTCGTAAGTAAGATATATTTTACTTATCCGCAAAAGAAGAAAACCATAGCAAATTTTTATTCTCTCCATAAGCACGCTTAGTCTTAATCAGCTTATTAAGGCTTATACCAAATATGAACTTGTACAAAATGTACAAGTTTCAAACAGTCAAAATATGATACACAGAAACATTAATTGTTTAATTACCTTAAAACTATTTTTCATGCTGCAAAATAATTCACATGTTTCTGAGGAAATGACAAGTACAAATTTGTGTCTGGGGAGAAAACATTTTTAGGTTCTTGGACGGGAAATAGTTTGTTGTAAATTGTGGACTTATTTGTAACATTGTGGACAGGACTTACTGTGTAAATAGGGGTAGGTCAAGACTGAGCTCTGTCTCAGTAGAGCTACTGAGGATACCTCATCAAGTATGCGCGTAACGTTTGGTTTTAAGAGAAATAAAATCAAGTGTGTTAAACAAAAACAACAGTGTTGTTATTAACGAAACCCACGAAAGCTTAGAACTAGACAGGATGCCCTCCTTTAGCTTGTAATTTCTTCAAAACTATTTTTTTTTTTTTTGTATCAGAAAATATTTAGAAATGTAGACAGTAGCCGTTTTCAATATTTTTAGATGAAGTTTTGGTATCTTCACCCCCCCCCCAATACACACAGAGAAGTGGTGTGTGGTGTGAGATGGGGCCTATTCGATGTTACGCGGAGGTGCCCGTATGTCCTTTGTGATGCAACTGCATCCATACCACCTCCAAACGATGACACACAAATACAATTAAATAAAAATATTAACAAAAGTAAAAATAGAAATAGAAATGTGTACAAATAATATTCTTGAAAGTTTTATGTCATAGACTTTCTATTAACAGTGATATAAATTATAAATTCATATTATATTATAAATTAATTTACCATTATATTTCACAGGTATTATAAAGACGTAGAGGTATTATAAAGACATTCGCACAATGAAAAACAAACAATCATTTCTAAATGATTTTGATTTTTACCAATACAATGCAAATAAAGGTGTCGTCAACGTACTCGTATTTAGGTTGTATTGGCTTTTAAACAGATGTTAGCATCGCATGGTTGCTTACTGATGCATACAAGTGGCATTATTTATATGTTGTGCAGGTTGCCTGGCTAATGAGTTCAGGTGCAGTAACAGTTGCGTGGCCTTGGTTAAGAGGTGTGACCGACATTTGGACTGTAATTCTGGTGAAGACGAAGAGGACTGCAGTAAGTACAACAGAATACGGGTCTAATGTCTAATGTCTAATGTCTAATGTAACTTTCTTTAGTACATTTATCGCTGGCTGTATGAAGTTCAGCCGCCGTTCATCTCGCTTCCTGTACACAGAGAATACTTTTTAATCAGCCGGTCATATCACATACCGTACATTTAGTGTATACGTTGACTTCGGCTCACATTAGATTTAAGATAAAGTTGGAAGTGTTGTTCCCTAGATTGCACCATGTAACGACCTCTATTCTAATATAATTATTTATAGTACAAACAAAAGGTACACGAGGTAGACGTATTTCTGTAGAAACAATTTTTTCTTGATAATGTACGACGTATATGATTAAAATATGGGGGCGCTATTAATAATTTGTTAGCCTGTGTTTCTTAGCGATTAAACTAATTTGCATGACAATTTATATATGGAAACGTAATAAATTATTTTAGTTGTAGGCTAGTAAACCTCGAAAATAACACGTATTTAAACGGCTGCGACTAAGGTTGTAAAAATACAAATGTGAGTCTGTGAGTTGAGTGTGTAGGTAATCATAAACAAAGACACAGGAATTACAAAGAAATAGTAGGTTACATTGCTACCATTTTTGAAATTAAAAAAATAGGCTGTGGAAGAGAACGTTTAAAAAGGACGAATTATTTTATGATTTGGTTTAAAAAAGGGAGGAAAAGAAAAGAGGAATTTCTGGATTAAGAATTCTTTATGGAAATATATTGATACGACGGTCGCACGGATCGTCATGTTCTACAGTGGAGACAGAATAACTGACGACAGATGAAGTCACTACAACTTTAATTACAGTTCGAAACGAACAGCCTATTGTATACAATTCTTCAAGCTAAACATCCAACACACAGTGATGTAACTAGTCAATAAAATAGGTGTAGCAATAAAAGTCACCTTATTACTGTGTCTAACTAAGTGATAACGCAATAATCTTTACACTAAGCCGCAAGTCACAGTAACAATCACTCCGAAACACCTAATTTCGCGGATCCCCGACTGAACTTGGCCGACCGCTGGAGCTTATATTTGTATCCCGCTGAAATTCTAGGATAACTGACTGCCGATCTTGCCCACCTCAGACCCTACCTAATCACCGAACGGCGAGCTCTACGACTTCTATACCGCAGACCTCCCATTACCAAACCTACAAAAGCGCTCTGTATGCACTAAACACACTTTTCCCTAATCTCGATTCCTTCCTGTACAAGTTCAACTGGAAATACTCAAAAACCGCTACACAACGTACTTCCCTACAATCCATAGCCACCTCCATCAACAGAACAACCCGCAATACCCGCAGACCTTCTTTCCTCATAAACCGTCTCCTTACCATAGCCGATGGAGCTCCTCCCAGAACTCCTCGCCGCCAGCATCAAAGAAATAGAAACACATAGAAACACCTAATTCACAATTACAAACATACTCAACCTGCCATCCTTCCTGATCACACAATAATGTAAGTTTGCCTAACTTCTTACCAAGTCTTTAGCCCTCTTCTTTGTGTCTCCCGCCTACCTTGATGCCTCTCTGTCGCCTCCTTCCAGCTTTGGCGACCTGCGCTACTCGACCTTGTCTTGGCCGCCCTGAAAAATAAAATTAATGGCACTTCCATCAGCCACTTCCTTCACCTATATGGCTACAAACTACATCTACACACACGCGCGCATATTATTCTACCTTTAATGTGGCTCCACCTTCTTCGCTTCCTGTCCGCGCTGGCGTGCGTCTACCCACATCCTACCATCTGACTGAAGGGGGCTTGCCCCATATCAGCCCGAGGCTTCTCCTTCTGGGCAAGTCTCAAACAACACAAAAATAATTCTGTAATAATCTACCATTTTATTGCGTAGAGAATAAATTGCGTAATTACAGGCACTGGAACGCTCTGGAACTATGTCGATGTCCGACCTTACATAGCGTACATCGTGCAGACCAAATTCTGATAGACTAATGAATAAACGTTTGGAATGCGTCTCTGGAAAATTCTTGAGCGTTGCGTAATCTCAACGCGTATGAAGTGTCACATAGACACTTCTGTTACCTATCATTTCAACATAACAATATTCAGGCTTATGTCCGACGAATAATGATAACGACGATTCCCCGGTGGCAATTTATACACCAAATGACGGCGCTGTCAGGGAACAGTTCGAGAATAACCTCCAAATTACTGTGGAAAATACTCCTACCTCGCATGAAATAATAATGGCAGGCGATATCGTCGGTTGTGTAGAAACAGTACGGACTGATAAGGTAATAAGGACTAATAGGCTTAAATCTGACATCGACCAGGCAATAGAACGAAACCACAATTATTAATATATTTGTTTGCCACCAAATGTAGGTTGAAATGTACACACGATAAGGATTTCAGTTTTATATTGCATTATTCAACAAATTCTATATTATTCAACAAATTATCAAATATGGAAAATTGTCGTCTTCTAGGTCAGCAATTGAAATACAACGCTCATATCACTGTCGACACCGGTATCACAAATAAAAATATAACACAGAAAATACAATTTCGATCCATAACTGTAATATCGATTATTAACACATCCGAAATGTATACAAGCAAAAACATAACAGACAAATATAATATTGATCCACAAATGTGGTATTGAACACACGCACTAAGTCTGTAACTTAACTCACTGAACTCAGAATCGAGACTGATTTTTTTCTCCGTCTACTACTGTTTATATTATATAGTTGGTAACGACGTCGTTCACCAGCATACCTTACGTACTAGAATAGTCGCCGACATTCCAGACGCATATTCTAACTCTCATAGAACAAACTATGTTTACCTATCAATGTATAGTACATTGATACAGAGCATTCTAGTGTATTCTATAAATAGTGTCCATCAATACACATAAGTTATATATAAATTGTGGATAATGTAAATACACATGAGTAACATAACTTACATACATAATCTACGTATCCTAATGACAAATAGTTTTAATAAATACCAATTACAATATTACTTGATATATTATGCTATATTCATAATATTATTTTGAATGTGGATTGGGGGTTCTAATATACAACAAAATAATGTACTTAACTAAAATAAATTAGATCCCAAATCTCTTTAGGAGAAGAGGTGCAGCAGATGATTAGACGCACGTTAAGTATTGTAAATGAAGCTGGACTGGGCTGGTTAAAGAGCTTTAAGAGAAAACCATTGTGGTGGAATACGATTACAAGTTAAGAATGCATACTGATGTAGATGATTGATTTGTTTCAAGAAATTAAGGCTCATTATGAAGTAGCTGGGTTAAATATAAAAATATTACGAAGTCGGTAATAATGAGGGAATTTGATAAGTAATGGAAGGAATACCCACACTATTCTACCGCATAACAACTTTATACAATACATAAGAGATAGAACAAGCCGGGTAGTTGGTACGACTAACCGGTGTTTCACAGCGATTGGCAGTACGTGACGTGATTTTATGTGATTGGTTGTTATTGGCCGTCAGTTGCAGACTTAAGTGATTAGTTAATTATTACAGAAGGCTGAGAACGTGAATACTGAAGGGTATGTTAGACTGTTGTGTTTGTGGGGAATACTAGTTAAAGTAAATGCAAGTTCGATCAAAGTAATTAATAAAACCTCTCTTTTTGTTGTCTATGATTTGGAACCTATCCTAAGAGTGTACGTTCACACATATTTGCTTACGTAATAATATCTAAAGCTGGGACAAGACTAGGAAGTCATTAAATCTTACGTTACGACCAATTGTATTCATAAACACTACAACTATTCATACTACTAGGGCTATATTTACAAATAGTGCGAAATGAAAAGCTAAAATATGTACGTTTTTCAAATTCTAAGCACTTTATAGCGTTTAAGTGAAGCGCATTAAAGTTATTTTAACCATCCATTAAAACACTCATTACAATAAAAAAATTCCATTGTTTCCTGTAATAAATGTTAAGCCTCCTCTCTGGAGTCTCACGCATACATATGTTCATAAAATTCCTTTATCATTTCATTTATTTTTTCGTTATTTTGCCATCCACAGATGTAAATGATAGAAATCACTACATAATTATGTTTAATTTTCTTTATAAATTACGATCGAATTATTGTTTTCTAGCAAGGATTGAGTTCAGAAAGTAATCTGCGATTTATACGAACAGTGTCTGTAATTTTAGGCCACTGTGAATACGCAGGAAATTTGAATTAATTGCTCTAGCGTGATACTTAGTTCTGTCCAACTTTATATTAGTACGGCACCAAACATCTACGCTTTTTAAATACCGTATTTTATCCAACTAAAAATAATTATAAATCATAATGACGCACAACAGACTTGAACGTTATCATCTAATATCGTAACATAAAGTATAGGCTAATGAAAGTAAATGAAGATTGAATGTATTATTACTTTTGATAATATTAAAAAAAAAAACGAAACCTGGGTGCTTTATGGAATATTATTTTCGTCGAGTTCATTGACGAAGAAACTTAATACGATCGTAAAATAAATCATCTTTACAAATATTCGGACTGAAACTAAGTGTCTGTAAACAAACTTAGTACTGTATTTTCCTATATACACTGTCATGTGTACAGTATGTGTGAATAGGCCTATAGCTATGATTGGCGGCGGTAGAGTGCAGTGCAGTTTACGGCGAGTGTACACTACGTGATCTGATGTTCGTTGAGCTTTGTTGATGTAAGTGTTTCTCAAGTCTGTTATATTTATTCTGGCGTTCGCTCACGTGTATATTGCGCACTGTATTGAATGTGGACTGTTAGTGTATCACACACGCGCGCGTACGCACATTTTCTATATTTTCTCTTTTCACACAACCCCTCTCTTACTTCTTCCGCTCACGGTATCTAGTATATATCCCAAAGTTTCGTTGCCATCTTTAAACTAGACCTGTACATAATGTAGACCTATATTAGCGAGTTGTTGTCGTGCATGCGATTGTAATGAAGTTGAGATTATCTGAAGAGATTGTAATTATCTATCAACGAGGAAAATTTCTGGCTGCATCTTAGACAGTGTTCTAGATGACTTGCTCTTTTATAAACATTTTTCATAAAATAATTTTTTTCAGGTCCATGGTAAATTATGTTGAAAAACTCCTCAATTTACCAGTAATAAAAAATTAGATAAAACGCTTACGTTTCCAATATAAATTTATTTTTTTATGCTTCAACAGGGGGAGTTATAAAAAAGTACCTTTTTTTAGTTAGTTTATAAGATTTAGTCCAGTTTACCAACGTGTTTTCAGAAAGTTTACAGTAGAAACTACTTCACAGCATTTCTGCCTTAATATTTAGTATGCACGACTGAGTTAAGCAGGGAACATCAAAATATTTTAAACAAAAAGTAATTACAGCTTTTCGGCTTAATATGCCAAATTGTCTGGTTGGTTAGAAAAACAGCTTGCTCCGCTGAAAATCATGCAACTCATTAAAGTAAGAGAAATAAAATATTAAACTGTCTGCGTATTTCGTTTGGCGCAGACTTAAGTTTCGCCTGAAAGTGTACAGTATCACAATATTACGTTACAGAATTTATTTGACGCACTTATTTGTAAAAAATACCTAGTAATACAGATTATACAATTTGCGATTGTGCGCTGATCCACAATCAACACCCAAATAACTGAAGAAAACTACATGTAATCAGGAGTGCCCCCCCCCCAAACCCTATGACGCTTCCCCCAATTTAAAAAAAAAAATCCCCTTCCTTTTTCTGACAAGACCTTTTCTATCTTTTACAGTAAAATTTCTTACCTAATCGGGCCGGGGCTTTCTAAATCAAAACTATTACGAAATATTACCTTTTACCGAAACGATATATTGAGTATAGGTAGTTATAAACTAAAAAAATAAGGATTTCTAATAATAAATCACAAATTAATATATTCAGTAAAACGTAATTTGTTTTACAATACCAGGACTCTATGACTTTATTGAAAAGATACTTAGTTTTGCAACTTAAACGTCTCACTTAAATCTGTTTTTATCGATAAAATGCTATAAAAATTTCAGTCTGTTTTTGGGCCTTTTCGTAGTGTACTAAAATGTAGCAGAAAGCAAGATAAATAAAAAATATGAACACAAAGTTCTATTGCACACTGTACTTTATTAATACAATAAATAAAAAATAAAATTTATTTCAAAATTACATTATCATAATATGAACAATGTAATATTTTAAACTTACAATCACAATATTTGTAGTACCTGAAGTTGAAACATAACATATAAGTAAGCAAAAAAAAATAATAATAATAATAATAATAATAATAAGTGTTTTTAGCTGTTCAATAATATTTTTGTCTTTGTTTGGTGGAAAAGGCAAACTTGTCAATGATTTCTTCATGCGCAATCTTGCTTAAAACTTCAGACTCACTGCATAAAATTAACAAACTTTTAACCAAGTATCACTCATGCTCGTTCTAAGACGGTTTTTGACAATTTTGAGACGGCTCATGGTCCTCTCTGCCGAACAGCTTGTTACAGAAAGAGACAAAAGAATTTTATAGAGTGTATTTAAATTGGGAAACCCAGAACGTTGCTGGAGGCAACTGTACGGTTTTATAAATCCTCGTCTTAGCCAAAGCTCCAGAGTTGTCTTGTCAGTACTAGTATCTTCTTTTTCTGCTCATCCCTCATCTTCATTGTCATCTGTTTCTTCTGCCCAAGATTCATATTGGTTTTGTTTTACTGATGGCGTATTCTTAGGTTTAGGTAAGAGATCAATAATGTCAATACTGCTGTGTGATGATTTATATACAAAGCTGAAGGTTTCTAGTTCGGCTGCGACTTCTTGGTTGTCTAAATTGTAAACACTGCAAAGGTCCCATATTTTTTTGCGGTTGAAGGGTTTCTGTCATTCTTTCAAGACCTTCATGAGAAAAAAAGCCATCTCTGTATTGATGGCCAAAGACTGGTCGGGAATCCTATCTTTTAGCTGTGTAGTAAGGGAATCTAGAGTCCTGAAGAATACATCAACTTTTATTTTCTTCAGGGGATCACTAGGAGCTTCATCTATTGATAGTTCATCCATAAACCTTATTTTTAGTCTCGGTCTTTTTGCTTTTGCGGGAGGAAGCTCAAGGCTTGTGGCAAAGTCTTCTATCTTCAAATGAAGTTTCTCCCACGATTCATCACTCCTTAGTATGTTTACTTTCTCTTTGGTTTTAGAAATCACTGAATTGACAATAGCATAATGCACAGATTTTCCTTGAAGCCATACCGTAACAGGATTAAGTACTTTGAATAGGTCAGAGGCTATAATCATTGCAGCCACAACTGCATAGTCAGACAACTGCTTCAGCAGACTTTTGGATGCAACAATAGTATCACTATTTATTGTGCGTCTGATACGTGTCCGTTATAAGTTTTTTTACAGTTTTGTAAAATTGGGGAAGATTTTTCATGCAATAGTAAAAAAATCCCCCAAAAATTATCTAAATGTCGCCAATGACGACACGATCCCCCCCTGTATGTAATAACAATTCAAAAACACATTTTACTTTTACATTATTAATAAAAGACTGCTGCCAATATGCCGTTTTATATTACAAATCACTACTGGAAACTGCATCTTATTACCGAGACTTTGATAAGACAGTGGTATAGATTTGGCGCTAACGTTTTACACAGAGCAGTAGAGGTACAGCCGGTTGTGTGTTTCAGATACATATCTGTGTCCGGTAACCCACTTCAAGTGCAACAACCATTACTGCATCCCACTGGACGCGGTGTGCGACTTCAAAGACGACTGCGGTGATAACTCGGATGAACAGCAATGTCGTAAGTAATATATCTTGATAATAATATCTTGATATTGCTTGCTTGAAGGCTATAAAGTTTCAATGTTCATTAATTATTCCTTTGTAAGTAACTCGTTGAGTTTCATACAGGTCTCTCATGTAATATCTTCAAATAAAAATACTGCAAGTAGGTATATTTTCACCTCACCTATATAATATAACCTACTTGCAGTGTAGTTATTTCAAGATATAAAATATTCATTAAGTATAAATAAAAAGTCAAAATGAAAATAGATGCCAAATATAAATGTGTATAAATTATTGTAAATGTAAGAAGTGTAGACAACTCAGAGTATTGCAATTACAGTGGAACCTTACTAATTCGTCACCCACTAATTCGTCACCCACTCAAAGATTTTTTTTCTTTTTCTTTATTAACAAGCGAGTAACATATACGCTTTAATTATTGCCAGGGCGGTACAGAAAGTGCTTTTTACAAAATTTGGTACTTTCTGAAAACAATGTGGACGTTGAACAATTTTGGAAGGCATACACTATAAAGGATGCAATATATAATGCAGTTGATACCTGGCAACGTATTCCGGAAAACAGTCTAAAATCTGCCTGGAATAAGTTACGGCCATTTGAATTACAACCAGGGTCTACAGAACCAGAATGTCTTGACCCCGCATAGGAATTGTTAGTTATCTGCCAATCCCTAGCAGCATTTAACAGTTTGAATGAAGACGACGTCAAAAATTGGTGTGAAATAGATTTACCGGATGTAGGCTACAAAATGTTTAGTGATGATAAAATTGTTACGTGCGTATCCACAGAACCTACAGAAGCTAACGATGATGAAGATGATCAGGCACTAAAACCTGCAATCGCCCATAAGGAGGCAATTCAGCAACTGACTACAGCAATCAAGTGGTACGAAGGCCAATATGAAGCAAATAATTTCACCAAATATATAACTTGGCTCTTGAAAAGTACGGTCGACAGAAAAAAACAGAAGAAAATTACAGATTTGTTTCACATTCATTAAACAATTTTTTTTGCAGTTACAATTTTTTTTTTCAAACTGGTTTGAGTTTGAAAATTTCCATCAATAAATACGTTCGAGCATAACGTTAGTACTGTACATTGTACATTGCTAGTGTTGTAATAAAACATTCTATATTGTCTTTAATGGGTTTGTTTCTTACTCCCTCGGCTAATTCGTCTATTTCCTAATTCTTCACCCCTTCGGTTCCGTAGGTGACGTATTAGTGAGGTTCTACTGTATTTAATTTATTATAGATGTAATTGACTTATTATAAGTTATAAAAAATATTTTGGGTGATGATAATTTATCAAACACAACTCGGTAAATTATTAAAACTGGGATACCTTCAATCAATAAGAACCAAGCAACCAATCATATCATTCATATTAACTGACCCATACATTACCTAAAAAAATAAAATATAGCATGGCCTCATCGCCTAAGATTTACACAGAAGAACGGACTAAGACCGTCAAGTTATAAATTCAAAATAACAGATAGCATTGTTTATTTATTTTGTGAACACATTTTTTCATGTATTTTATGACGTATCTGTATATTATTACATTATTGGGATTGTATTAATGTGACGTAGGTTATTATTAAATTAATGTGATAAACTCAACATTCTATAATGACAGACTGGAATCTTGTGTACTCTAGTTTCAGGACTAAAATAAAGTGGTATGGGTTGTAAGCTGTAGAAAATGAAGTTTTTGTCGAATCAGTCTAGCATGGAAAAGCAATAGCTTACCGAACCTTGTCTATTTAGCTGCCGATACACTGGCCGTGTTGAAAGTTCCGCCCTGTGACAGGCGACGGTCAAAGCAGAAACCAACGGGTCTTGTACTAAACAATTCAGTTAATAAAAGCGTGCTACGTCCCTGTGTAACAAACTGAGTTACACACATACTTTCACTTACCTTGCGCTATCTTAGTGACACGAAATATCAATTAAATTAAATATAATTATACAAAAAGTATATGAAACATTTCAACAGATTATGCATCATTAAACTTCTAAAAATATATGAACTACTTTAGCTTACTGAGGGTTAAGAGCCCCGTCTTTCAGGTAATCTGTTACGACAGCTATAAAAAAGTGGCGATAGTTACTGTTAATTGTCGGTTTTTTTTATTGCACTTCCGAATCTTACGACCACATGTCAGTCCTGAATCTGAGACAACTAAAATATAACCATATATACCTCGGTATACATTTTTATAATAATCTCAGGTTATGCTTTCATAACTTGTCATACAATAAATTCTAACTAAATTGCTATGTTTAAATTGTATGCGACTGGTCTTGTTACATTTCAGATATTAATTCTCCAAAACTTATGCAATGTGTAATAACATTTTTTCATTGTATTCATTGAATAAAGTATTTTCTTGAATTCTTCCATAAATTCTACATTTTACAGTTTTCGTATTAAGAATACCAGTGCACACACACACGTCGTACTGATTGCAGATAATGGTGATTGCCTTAAACAATGGCGAGTACAGGGATGTTACAGTAATATTACAGAGCTTACCATAAGTCTCTAACTTTGTTAGTCTTCGTTATTTAATAGTATAAGTAATCACTTTGTTACAGTCAAAATGTGATATAAGATTTTGTTATTATTAAATGAGTATAAATATTATAATTAATTATAGCAGTCATTATAAATTTCAAATTACACTTTAATTTATTAAAAAAAAACACTTTATAACTTATAAAACAGATTTATATACCGTGATACAAAACAGATACACAATTTATTGGCCAATTTAATGGTCGCTGACTAACATTGTAGGCTGCATCAAGTTTCTCAACGGTAGAAAGTGTATTCAACATTTTTCAACCCGATGTAGTTAGTCTATAAGGAAATGACAGATTTTATCGAAATAACTGTGTGTAACATTATAGCGCACAGACCATGCTGGAATCTCGAGTTCCGCTGTACCAACGGGGAGTGCATCAGACCGTATTCTCTGTGTGATGGTCGTGTGGACTGCGTGGACGGTACTGACGAGACCAACTGCACTTCTGGTAAGCGACAACAATGCTTATGTTTACATACCCCCACTTATATAAGTAAGGAAAACGTTCAAAACATCATCATTTCTTTTGATATGTGATCTTTTATTGGCACATGATTCCAGAAAAGTTTTGTAATAATTGAACCACATCTGTTAAATATTTTTCTCAAAGCGTAGCTGTTAATTTTTGAAAGTACGTTTCTGTAAAGATACAAGTCTTCACGAGGGACTAGCGATCCGTTGTTGTTCCGCAAATACTTACCAAATAATTAAGTAATTGCACACACACATCAGAATTTTTATACTCATTGTTATTTTGTAAAGTTTCTGCTTCCAGCTGTAATTAAAAGTAAAATGATATTGTTGTATTTAGCTAAAATTAAACGTGAAATTACTTCACAATTACAGAACAGCTCTTCAAAAATGAAGGAGATGAAATGGATAATGTATTTCTCTAATTAAAGTTATGTAAGCTTTATTAAATTGCATTATTACATTGTAAAAACTAGTTGTTTCCTCATAATCTCGTAGTCAATAATCACGCATGTTGTAATCATTTCCAAGTCTCCTCAAAATCTTCAAACGAAGAAAATTTCAAACCCTACGTTTATTTGCGATGGTAGTCATGTAAATATGACGAAAGTTCCGAATAACTGGAAGTTTTTAATCGTAAACGTTTAAGACAAATATTTGCGCCATTATCTACTTGTAAATAGCAACTCATATGGTGATAAAAATGGCACACTTCAACTTTGTCAAGATTTATCAGAATAATAATGTTTGTTTACTTGTAAACAAAATTGAACTTCTTGCTGACAACCATCTTATATTACTGTACGTATATGCGCCAAAAGTTAATTTTATCACATCTAAAGTCTTTCAACTGTTATGCCGCATAGCAAGGAAATGGTAACAGATAGTTTCAAGTCTTCACCTCAATGTAAATAGTTTATTTCTCCCCGTACACATTACTTACAAGAATGTGGCGTTACATTCCGTTTGTCCACCGCAACGTTCAGCAGTGTCCTGCTTATTTCCATTTTATAACAACAGCGCTCGTATAGACGTAGAATTAATGTCTATATCTGTGTGTTAGACATAGAACTAGCAATGTATTACTTTACACATTTAATTTATTAATTTTTCTTTTTATGAATTTAAAACATATGAACCTTTAAGATCTATAATTTTGAATTTACAAAAATATAGCTGCCAGTGTGTGCTATAGGTCCATACCTTGTATTGTCACACACATGCTGTCAAATAATAATTAGGCCTACAGCAGGAGGTGTACGGGAGTGAGCCTGGCACCATAGTCCCGTACATTAAGTTCTCATTCCAAGAGCTCTTCGAATGCATGTAAAATATAAAGTTCCAAGTTCTTTAATATAATTAATTTGATTAAAAATTTAACTGAAAGACATTCTTTACAAATATACTGTTAAAACAATTTTATAAAATAATAAACACAGCCTTTTATTGAATTTGAATGCGTAAAATAAATTATGTTAAAATTATAGTCTTTTAATATTGTTCATAAACATAGTCTTTACAATTAATTAAAAATGCCTTTGAAAGTTTTTAAATGTATTTTAAATGTTTATATATATGTGGTACTAATAAAAATAAATGGGTGTGTCGTGGAACACACCCCAGAACTGAGAAATTCCGTGTTGAGTGGCGAGTGAACTGATTCAAACCTGTAAATGGTTGCTCATTGTATTTGGAGTAAGAGAGATTTTGCTATAACGAATTAAGGTTCAAATAAGAGTGAACGGATAATTAAATGAGACGAGGGCATAGTAGTGTTTATATGTATTTTATTATAAGAGATCGGTATTTACAGTGAACTTAAATAGAATCATATTACATACATCCAGTATACATATGCACACAACATTATGTAACATAATCCGATTTCGAGCACATTCGAAACCACGTGGTTTGAATTATGAGTTAGTTTGTATTCATTTTAATTCATAATTAGGGTTAATAATATTTTATTTGGTTAAAGCTGAAATTACTTTACCATACTGCTTTTACCATTCTGCACATGTACGTGAATACATACTATCACACGTAAAACGGAATAGTGTGTCCATGTGGATGACTAAGTGGATAGTGTGTCTCGAATACTTGCTTTCAGCAAAGCCTGCATTTATTTATTTTCATTTTCACTAACAGGCCTACTACATTTTTGTTAATTGCATTCATTGCCGTAAATGCCTTAAATTTACATTACATCTGAGTCCTTGAGCTATTAAGAATACATTCTTATTGCTTTCGCATCTTCGCCCTGGGCAACTTTAATTTTGTCCATAATAAATGTCTTTTTGTACCAATATATTGGAATGCGCTTGTCACATTCCAAGACACGCACACGCACACGCACACACACACACACACACACACACACGCACACAAAAGGCACAAGGATAAAAAAGTATTTGATTCACTAAGATCTATTTAATATAACTTCCGAACTGACACCTGGGAACATAAAGGAGTGGGGATTTGGCGTTCTTTGAAGTAGCCATTGGGGGATGACGTTTAAGATGCTTCTCCGATAGCAGTGTTAAATATTGCCACACGTTTGTCTCCAATGCGTATTAACGAGTACCAGGCAATTTGTGCTGATTGTCAGAGTTATTTGCTTCTTGTTTTTATCCAAACCCGTTGTATTCTTTTTAATCAGAATGTTTGTTGTTATTTGTTAATAACAAAGACACTTCTAATCCGCACTTATTTGTAATTACCGTGCTGTTAGACCAATAATAAGTTTAAAAATTATGATCAGCAAACATTTATTAAGTATTAATATTTGTGTAGACTATTTAAACATTTTTTGTGTAAAACGTCTTCCTGTACCGGGGTCGGTCATTCAGAGAAGTGGGATTCTTTGCAAACTGCGATAGTGATGTAAGTAGTGTGACGTCTTTGTTCTCAAAATTACAAAGTGAAAGTTGTGCGTTATCAGTAAGTCAAGTGATCTTACGTGAACTTGAATGCAACGTAAGAAAAATAATTTCTACGCTTGACTTTAGTGTTATTTTTTTAAACCAGTTTATTTATCAGTTTTATTATTTATCATCAGAGTATATCAAATAACCTCTGAACGCTATCAATAAGACGAATGACTTAAAATCTTGCAGTGCCCACTACTTTTTACTACTCAAAGGAGAACAATTTTCAACTCTGCCGTGTAAAACTTCTGTTGTAAACAACGATCTGCCGTTAGACTGTTGCAAACTGTCAGTTGTAGACCACGTGGTTAAACATCACAATGTGGCAGCACTGTATTTCCGCCAGTTGAACTGTCAATTAGGAAGTTACATTAAACAAAATATAGTACTTATATTCTATCGAACGTTTCTGAAAGGTAGCTAACTAAACCCAGTCTTTAGTAAGCCTACTTTTCGTCCATTCACCCTACCAATGTGACTAGTGACGTTCTTCAATCTGCTTATAAACGTTTCAGATGCCTTTGTAAAATGTGGAGACGGAAGGCTAGTTCACAGGTATTACTGGTGCGACGACTGGCCGGACTGCCCGGACAACCACGCCGATGAATTACAGTGTAAGTCACTAGCTAGTATACTATTGTGGTAAAACCACTTTCAGTTTTACTTATTTTTTGTTATCAGTGCTATTAATTTCCTCAACACTAATGTAACTTCCAGGCGATCGGTTAGCGTTGTAAAAACGTGAAAAGGAAACTTATGTTTCACTTGTTAAGTTATTAGCGTTATGTTTTGTTAGCCATTATGAAATTATTCAATTTTGTAAGATGAAATAATATGTTTGATGTGTTACTCCAGGGGTCTCCAAACTTTTTCACTTGAGGGCCGAATTGAAAAATCTTGGAAGTTCTGCGGGCCAACAACATATTTATATATATATATACACACACACACACACACACACACACACACACACACACACACACACATAATAAACTTATGTTTTTAAGTTTACGAAATAATCAAGGCAATAAAATAAGAATTTAAATAAAAATTAAGCAGTTTTATCGAAAGAAACAAATTCATTTATTCAAAATAAAAGTAAATGTAAATAAAAGTAAGGAAAAAATAACATTCAAAGATATTTCGTATGTATTAATTTTTGACTTTCTTATGTACGTTTGGGATATGTGGAGTTGCTTCTGACATATAATGTCTGTCCATTTTGGGTCTAATTTTGATGCTCCTATCACTAGAATGGGTTTCAAGTGATCGTCTAACAAGTTAGCCCTGTACTTTGATTTTACAAAGTTCATTTTTGAAATCGTTTGTTCGCAAATATAGGTAGATAAAAACATTGAAAGCATTGCTCTTTTTATTTCCTTGAAATCATCATTCAATAAGATGCGAGTGAAAAGCGTGGTTCATTGAAGGCAGCCAGACGAACAAGCACATTAACCACGTACAATGTTTTAAATGTTTTAAACTTGTACAAAATATTATAACATTTTACTGAACTTATTTCTTGTTTAGTTATTTAGTAAAATGTTGAAATATTTTAAGTATTTTGACGATATATTGAAAAACTGCACGTAGCATCGGCCGGGTCGCCGCGGGCCAGACAATGACCCTTCGCGGGCCGTAGTTTGGAGACCCCTGTTACTCGAAAACACAATAAACTATATCTCATTGCCACGATGTATGACTAGTGTTAGACAAAGGGGGAGGGGTGAAAGTGCGGTCCCAGGTCAATTCAAAAGGGAGTTCTCCGTAAAGGTTCCAATAAAGTTTTGCTAACATCCTTTATCTGCATATTTTAAAAGAAGTTGATGTCACTCGAAAATAACTGTAAGCCCCAAAAATCACACTGGATATGAGTCTGACAAAAGTAAAAACACTACAAGCATTTCTTGTTGAAGCACACTCGTCGATGTTACTTTGGTACTCATAATTAATGAGTGAATTTATTGGAATAAAATTAAGTATGTGGATGTTTTATAATTATTTTATACATTTTATAATAACATACATAATATACATAATATTTCAATTGAGAGACGCAACTGACGAAAATTGAAAAAAAAATGCTACTGCGTAAGTTATCACACGATGAGGAATACCTACGAGATGAAGTTTATAGATCGATAATTCAATGTCTAGATCGATTTATTCAAGAATTGACGCCAAAAAGCCTCTACCGTGGAGGAGACATCGAATACATTTAATATCATACAATCAAAATTATTGATGTATGCCTCTGATAATGATTTAGATTCGGCAGTAGAAAAATTACAGTTATTTTAATAGTTTGCTTCTCTGTGGCTTTTTGTGAAAGATTTTTCTCGAAACTTAAGTTAATAAAAAAAAATCTTATGAACGATGAGTAAGGAAAGACTAAAAAAATGTGACATTTGGTCAGTAAAAAGAAAAACTCATCTCCTTTGGATTTTGATGACGTAATAGATAAATTCATTAAAATAAAACCTGGAAAACATAATTTAATTTCTATGTAACTAATTTATAATTGAATAAAGCTTTGACTTTTCTCGTTCTATACGTCTTCTTTTCTGTTTCGTCAAAATCTATAAATAATTAAAAACACATTTAGGGCGTATTACTAAAAATACTATAAAATATATACCTATATGTTTAAAAAAACAGCAGCTGGGGCCTCAAAATAAAAGGTCGCACCGGAACTTGTTTAGCATTTATCCTCTGTTAGTTACTTGTGTGTAGGTATAGAAATTAAAGGTAGATATTTTACAGGTCGGGCTTGCAGACAAGGGGAATTCCGCTGCCCCAACGGGCGATGTATACGTCAAGCCAACGTGTGTGATGCTCAATGCGACTGCGTACCAGATTACGGCTCATCTCACTGTGCAGACGAACACGACTGCCAACCGTTTTATACGGTTGAAAACGGTATTTGTTACATATTATCTTTTATGACTATGTTGTATTTGTTGTTCAAGTGCATGCACTTCAACACGAAATGTAATAGCTTGTACAAACGAAAAACAGCTGTCCAGTCATGCTGTTTGTGTTTCGGTGACTCTGTACCTACGACTTTGTGTTGACAACTACTGTTTAACAAACCTTGCCTTTCTCTTCCTCTGTAACAGATATTTGCACACGACTGTAATAGATATTACAGACGATATTTGCACACGACTTCACTTTTCCTGTATTCTTTCAATTAATTCCTCTGTTTGTGACGATTTAATTGAATATAGAATTTTAAATAAATAAAAAATTAATTTACTAGCAATTAAGTATTTTTAAATCGCACTATTAAACCTAAAGCCCCTGTCCTAACTCAGAATAAGTATGAGAAGTAAATGGAAAATCTAACTAAAGCATTAATAAAAAATTCGAATTGTAAAAGGTTATTAATACCACAATTAACCCTTTGCTAGTCATCATGCGGTGACCTGTTAATTCCGGACACAACGTGCATAGCGAGTCGTCTGTAACTTAGGAAGATATAAAAGTCATAATCTTTGTAATTAGTAATTTGAAGGCACAAGAGTAGTTAAAATAATTCACTTAAATTATATATGTAGAATTAATGTATTGTTTTTTTGTAATAAGAAGGTCAATTTAAATAAAAATAGGAACTATATTATCGCGGAGTACTTGCCCCTCTCCGTTGTAATGTGCCAGTCGAATCGAGTAGAGAGTCACAATGCTGCCGTCAGAGCGTATAGAACTACGAGCGAGAGCTCCACCAAAACGCACTGTTTAAATTTAATTTTAAATGTTAGCTACCACTGCTAAACGTGGCGAGCGAGTGTAATGTGTGAATTGTAGAAAGTTGTGTTAAAAAGAAAAATGTAATAAGTTAAAACAAAAAAACTAACAAGTAGTAAGCAAGATGACGTCTCCCCTCAAGAGGTAAATTCAAGTACAACTTTACACATGAAGATGTGACCTGCATAAACTTCACATGTGGTCGTACACGAGGCATAAGACGCTGACGAGGACTTACGTGGATCTACACCAACTTAAACTAGAGACTCTTCAATCTCCGCAGTGAACCACCTATCTAGTACTTGCCGAATACACGACTCAGATGACGACGCCGACTTCAAGAATTCCCAAGAGAAACACCCCAGTACGAGGTTACCACGACCTATTGTAAAGGTGACTCGATAGCTTGCCTATCGAGAGTTAATTATATTTGAGACATAACTTACAGAGAAAAGAGACTTTTCAAAGACTATAATTTTATTTAAAATTTAAATGAGACCAACTAAGAGTTTACTGTAATATTCAATATCATACGTTGTAACGCATTATATGTAAATGTAAATTATAATCACCTTAGTTAATAATACCATTCTTCAAATGGTAAAAGAAGTCTTGCAAGCATCTAGATGAACACAAAATACTCAGAAGTCTTTGCTATAGATATACTTAAAGTAAACTCGGATCCGAGGTAAAAGAATACATAATCAGTTTGATCCCCAGTTTTTCTGAAAACCATTCAAATATTTTACTCTAATTAATTATGTCATGGGATCTTTTCATATCAGTTGTTAATAAAGAGAAGTCATCTTATTACACATGAAAATGAGTGCATAAATCAGTGAAATACCTTCCCTTGTTTCCTAATAATTAGCTTAAGTAATTTGTTCAATTATTTTGAGTTTAATAACAGTTCGTTACAACGTAGGCAGCCCATGTAATTGGCAGGTGTCAATTAAGATGGGTTCCCTGGATTTGTAACGTGGTAAAAACGTTACATGTTTTTACCCCATTAATTACTAAATCAGTCACATTTCTGACCAGAGTTTGTACTTTCCTGTACAGACGTTTGTTGCCTTCTAACTATCCGAATATTTATTCTGAGCTCTACGCGGTAGTATTTTTAAATATAGTTTTGTAAATGCCTTTCTCTAGTTTTAAAATCTAACGAAATTTTCTAAAAACTTGACTTATTTTTTGTATGTAATTTTCTGTACCTCCTGAAGTGAATCCAATCTGCAGGACCGGCAAATTTATTTCATCAAAATGTTTATCCAGAGATGGTACTTTGTATAATCGTTCTGTACCGTGGTTGATATTCATTTCAAGCTTTCAGTACGCAGCGTGGGTGTTTTAGACTGACTAACGATAACAATCAACGCTCCAGGTAACATGTAATCCTACCGTCTTCATTAATTTATAATCTACATTTTGTAGCATACAAGTTATACAAGTTATTCTCCCTTAGCTGCAGAATTTGCTCACTGTTTTAAACGAAATACATTTATTATTACATAAATTTCAATAGTAGATAAATTTTCAGTTATAGGAAAAATTATACAAATCCCGATTTCTATATATTTCTTAAGTAATAAACAGCTTACAATCATACAAAAAAAACACTAAAAATTCTAAACATTCGGATTTCGATTGTAATTCCTCGTAGTCTGACGCCCTGCTGTAATTTCAGGATTTAAAAAAATTTCATCTCTTTTTTGGGCCTTGGGGTTCCAAAATTTTGAAATTTTTAAAACTTAACACTCCATTCAGATTGTGGCTTAAATGTGGCTTAAATTCATTTTAATTTAATACCCCAAATGAATTTTTTTGCGATTTTTTAAAAATTTCCATTCACTTTTAGAGCCCTGACGTCCAAAAATTTTTTAATTACAAAAATTTTTTAAATTCATATTATGTGTCTATTAAAAAAAACAATTCGCTTAAATTTGATACCCACACTTGGCTTTTGCAACTTTTTCACAATTTCGACCCTCACATTTTCGCCTTCCCCCCTTTTTTTGGAGGGATCAATCTAAAAAAAAAGGGTATTTACTTCTATAGTATAAAAGTATGAAATCGCATGCTAAGTTTTGCGAAAACCGGGTCAGAACACTTCACTGGTTCAGTAAGATAGTTTTTGCTAAGGTCACCAATCCTATAAAGTAGGTTAAACAACAAAGGAAAACAATAGAATATTCCTCAGGCTTTCACGGCCGGTGTCAGATGTATTGTTCATGTTATCCGGGCTGTTTGGCCGTGGTCCATGGTTTATTACAAAACCAAACGTTTTGGCAGCTCCAATGGCTGCCATCATCAGTGGTATAAAATTCCTGAACGTCGGATGTTCACGTACAGGCCCACAGTACTGTGGTATAGGCTGAAGCTGTCGACGCTGTGGGCTGTGTGGTTGTGCGTCGCAGAGACGAACCGCTCGGTATCTGAGTTCCGAGCTACCTTCTGCAGCTCCTGCCTCGTGGCCCTGCCCAAGTAGGGCGTGTGCTCTATAGCAGGCCGATTCTCGGCTGTTGTGCTATCCTACACTAGCGCAGTATACACCGAGGGCGTACCCACGAATCACCTGGATGTATGCGGTACCTGCCCAGCCCAGCCACTAGAGGATTGTCTGGGAGCCTCGCCGCACGTGCAAAAAATTTGGTGCAAGCCAAGCCGCCTGAATGTTTCGTCTAAGGAGCGGACGCCAAGCCCTCTCCTTAGAAGGCGTGATGAGAAGCGACGGGGGACTTTGGCCGCTAGCCGAAGACCCCTGTCGAGGACGCTCTGCAACTTCTTTTTATGCATTGCGGCGAGGTAACCCCAAACCGGGCAAGCGTAGGTAATGACCGGCAGCAGATACGCGCCGACGATCATCCTGCCCAATTTCCTGGTCATGGCTGAGCTGATCCTGATTACTCCTGAGTGGAAACAGTAAGCTCAGACGAGCGGATGCTCGCTTATGAACTGTCTGAACATGGGTACGCCAGGTGAGCCGACGGTCGAGATGTAATCCAAGGTACATACCTCTTTGGACCAGCGCAAGTACGTTCTGGCGATACGTAACTGCCTAACAGGGTTCTTCCGTCGCTTCGAGAATTCGACGGCTACACTCTTGGCAGCGTTGAGTTCCACTCTCCAATTTTCAGTCGAGTCCCTGAGCGTGTCGAGCTGGCGCTGCAGTCGTAAGACGGCTCTTTCTACATGACGATCGGCCGTAAATACGGCCGTGTCGTCCGCAAAGAGGGTTACCTGGACTCCAGGCTGTCTCGGCACGTCGTTGACGTAGAGCGAGAACAGAAGGGGGCCAAGAACACTACCTTGAGGGACGCCGGCTGTGATTCGTCTCTCGGAAAAGACTGAATCTCCAACTCTCACGCAGAAGGTCCTCTCCGTCAGAAAGCTAGCAACCAGATGGAGGTAGCAGTCCAGGAGCTGGACTTCCCTAAGCTTGAATAATAGGCCATCATGCCATACGCTGTCTAAGGCTTTTTCAACATCTAAGAAACAGCCAACGGATGTTCTCTCCGACACCCGGCGTCCGTGACGTATTCCACCATTCTCATCATTTGATGAGTGGTCGAATACCCCACACGGAAGCCGAACTGTTCGGGGACCAGCACGTCAAAGTTGGTTAGATGTTCTCGTACACGACGCTGCACGAGGCGCTTAAAAACCTTGGACGTAGCGGAGAGTAGGCTGATAGGGCGGACGTTGTCGGGGCGGGAAGCATCCTTTCCGTGCTTCAGGATCACGATGACCGTCGCCTTTCGTCATTTCTTGGGAAAATAGGACAGTCTGAGACACGCGTTGAACAAATCAGTCGAGAATTGAACTTCAGGCTCGGGAAGAAGTCGTAGAGCGGTGTTCGTAACACCGTCCGGGCCTGGAGATTTTCTTGGCTGAAGTTCAGCGGGCCGATCTGAGACCTCTTCCAAAGAGATGGGTTCGGGCTCCGCCGTGATCGGAAGAGATAGAAAGTCTTCCACAGCCATCTCGACTTGTTCGTCGAAGTCCCAGTCCGTGGGCGGGTTGGGAGCGAACTGTCGCTCGAAACACAAGCCCAAGTACTCGGCCTTCTCCTCCGGGTGACCCAGGAGTCGTCCGAACGGTCCAACAATGGCGGGGAGTGGAGGTCGTCGCCTCCGACCCGTCAATGCGGAAGGTATTCTGTACGGGTGACTTTGCGGATCCGCATCCCCCGTTCGGGCCACAGCGAGTTCCCAACAGCTACGTCGGAACGCCTTCAGACTGCCACGCAGTCGTCCGGTGAGCCGATTGTATGCTGCCTTATCGGCCGGATCACGGGTCCTCTGCCAACGTTTCCGGAAGTAATTCCTCTCGCGAGCGAGAAGAGTGACTTCCTCAGGGATGCGTTGGTAGTCAGGCGTGAAACCAGCTCGCGTACGTGTAGACACGCCTATAGCCGTGATGATTGCCTCTTCGATTCCCGCTACTGCTTCGTCTAGGAGTCGAACGGAATCGAGTGGGGCCGCTGGCGGCAATCTACGGCACAAGGCCGGGCCGTAGCGGTCCCAATCGATAACCTTCTTCTTGTCAGAACGTGCATAGGCGTGCTGGGTAGCGACGTGGACCAAGATGGGGTTGTGGTCGGATGTCAGCTCGGTAAGCGAGAATGCCTCGACCGGACAGACAATTCCTTGGGTCACCGCAATATCCAGAACATCGGGAGCCGCGTTAGGTAGTGTCGGAAAGAACGTAGGTTGCGCTGGACTAAATACCATCGCCCGGCGCGATTCAACATAACTGAGCAAGCGCCTCCCGTTCGGAGTAGTCAAGCGACTATTCCAAACGCGATGCTTGCAATTCAGATCGCCGGCCAAAATTACCCTTCGGTGGGGATCGAAGATGACATCCAGATCGCCGACAAGGAGTTCAGCTTGCGAGGGCTTGTATGCTGAAACCACGAGGACGCCGCCAAGAGCTCCGTGGACCTCAATGGCGGTGGCCTCTAGGTTAGTGCGCTGCGGCAAAACGACACGGTGGTGACCTATAAAGTGACCTATACCGTGCCGCCTCCTTGTCGGCCAACTCGGTCATCCCGATAGACCACGTAATTTGGTAATCGAAACCGTTCGCCGGTGTCAGGTGGGTTTCTGTGAGGAGAAGTACGTCGGATTTGAACCGAGCCAGGAATTCTAGAAGGTCGGAATGCTTGGAACCGATGGAGTTAGCATTCCAGGCTATGAGTGAGAGATCTCGTCTAAGGGCTCGGTTCAAAGAAGGCCTATGACATTACAAGCTTCCACCAAGAGCATAAAACTCTCAGTTGGGTCAGCAGTTTCCAGGCGGTCTCGGATGGACCTGATGGTGGATGCGACTTTCTTGAGGTCATAGCCGGACAGAAAGTCGCGGACGAACTGTGCGTCATCGGATGTGACGGACTGGGCGGTTTGCCTGGAAACTGAGGCCGCGTAAGAGCGACCAGGTTTAACGGCAGATCGGGTCTTGTTGGTGGAAGCTACAGGACCAGGGGCAGTCGAGTTGGATTTAGCGACAGGAAAAACACGCTGTTGCGCTTCGTCGGACTTGTACCGGGAAGCAGGACTTTTCTTGGGCTGTGGGCAGGCAGGAGCTCGGGGCCGAGCATCCGGTGTGGTTATCCCTTTTGCATAGTGTTTAGTTTTGCCTGCTCGCGGATATCGCGGAGATGGCAGTGGTGGTGAGGCTACCTCTGGTTCAGAGGCGGGAGTTGGTGGTTCCGCGAAGGTGGAAGGTTGATTCTCCGGCTCCAATACCGAGATATTGGCTACAGGGCTTCTGCTACGGAAGGCTACGTGGTACGTTTTTGTGCCTTTGTAGGGGCTGGAGGTGGAGCCGGAGAGGGCGCGCGCCGTGCCGGTGGTGCCTTTGGTTGCGGCTTAGTCTGTACTTTAGGCTGCCTCTGTGATCGGGGCTGCAATACTGGCTGCCTTGGCTTCGGGAGGGGCCCCTGCGGCTTTTGCTTCCGCAGGAGTTCCGCCCTGTATACCGGGCAGTTACTATTATTGGCTGCGTGGCCTTCGCCACAATTGATGCAGCTAAAATAGGACTTGTCTGCCACAGTGCAGGCCTGCGTGGAATGTCCCAAGGAACAATGTAAACAGGCCGGGGCACTGCGACAGGCGTCTGTATGATGGCCGAACCTCTGGCACCGATGGCACTGCGCGAGCTTGCCCGGGGGGCGACTGGATTCCACCCTGACGCGGAAGCCAAACAGCCGCGTCAGGTGGAATATCTTGTCAGCAGCCTCGCCCTTCTCGAGGTGGAGACGGACGAGTGGGAGAGGTACTCGGGTTTCTGAGTTGGTGAACAGGCGAAAAACTGCCTGCACCGGGTACCCAAGTTCACGGAGTTCCAAAAGGATCTCCTGGGGATCGGTATGCGCGTCAAGCCCTTGTAGAATTACAGACAAGGGCTTGACTCGCTTGGGGGAAAAGGTGTGGTAGGCTATTGCAGGTTATTAGCCTGCAGAAAGGCCTCGACCAAGCGGTGGTCCTTGATCCGACGGACGACAACTTTGACCGTGTCACCGCCAAGCAGCTTGAGGTCAAGTTTGTCTGCCGACAGGCCGTGGGCCGCGATCAGCCGCCTGTATAAGACGGCGAAATTGGACACCCCGTGGACGAACAGGGGCGGCGCGCGACCAACAGCGGAAGCAGCCGGAGCTGTTCCCGAAGCAGTCGGAACCGCAGACTGTTGCCCCTGAGAAGGACCGATGTCCATGGCCGAGGTCCGAGAGGAAGCGGATCCGGTGGAATGGTTCCTCTTCGGCTTCTTAGCCGGGCGTCTACGCCGACCAACGGTCGCGATGTCGTCCAACTCGTCCACCGGGAGAGGGGGTAGCGGGTTAGGAAGAGGATCAACCGTCTCCATCGCCCGAGGCGATTCAGGCGAGTCGCCCGCGTGGGGCAAGGCACAGCGTGTTTTTCCTGTCGCTAAATCCAACTCGACTGCCCCTGGTCCTGTAGCTTCCACCAACAAGACCCGATCTGCCGTTAAACCTGGTCGCTCTTACGCGGCCTCAGTTTCCAGGCAAACCGCCCAGTCCGTCACATCCGATGACGCACAGTTCGTCCGCGACTTTCTGTCCGGCTATGACCTCAAGAAAGTCGCATCCACCATCAGGTCCATCCGAGACCGCCTGGAAACTGCTGACCCAACTGAGCGGTTTATGCTCTTGGTGGAAGCTTGTAATGTCATAGGCCTTCTTTGAACCGAGCCCTTAGACGAGATCTCTCACTCATAGCCTGGAATGCTAACTCCATCGGTTCCAAGCATTCCGACCTTCTAGAATTCCTGGCTCGGTTCAAATCCGACGTACTTCTCCTCACAGAAACCCACCTGACACCGGCGAACGGTTTCGATTACCAAATTACGTGGTCTATCGGGATGACCGAGTTGGCCGACAAGGAGGCGGCACGGTATAGGTCACTTTATAGGTCACCACCGTGTCGTTTTGCCGCAGCGCACTAACCTAGAGGCCACCGCCATTGAGGTCCACGGAGCTCTTGGCGGCGTCCTCGTGGTTTCAGCATACAAGCCCTCGCAAGCTGAACTCCTTGTCGGCGATCTGGATGTCATCTTCGATCCCCACCGAAGGGTAATTTTGGCCGGCGATCTGAATTGCAAGCATCGCGTTTGGAATAGTCGCTTGACTACTCCGAACGGGAGGCGCTTGCTCAGTTATGTTGAATCGCGCCGGGCGATGGTATTTAGTCCAGCGCAACCTACGTTCTTTCCGACACTATCTAACGCGGCTCCCGATGTTCTGGATATTGCGGTGACCCAAGGAATTGTCTGTCCGGTCGAGGCATTCTCGCTTACCGAGCTGACATCCGACCACAACCCCATCTTGGTCCACGTCGCTACCCAGCACGCCTATGCACGTTCTGACAAGAAGAAGGTTATCGATTGGGACCGCTACGGCCCGGCCTTGTGCCGTAGATTGCCGCCAGCGGCCCCACTCGATTCCGTTCGACTCCTAGACGAAGCAGTAGCGGGAATCGAAGAGGCAATCATCACGGCTATAGGCGTGTCTACACGTACGCGAGCTGGTTTCACGCCTGACTACCAACGCATCCCTGAGGAAGTCACTCTTCTCGCTCGCGAGAGGAATTACTTCCGGAAACGTTGGCAGAGGACCCGTGATCCGGCCGATAAGGCAGCATACAATCGGCTCACCGGACGACTGCGTGGCAGTCTGAAGGCGTTCCGACGTAGCTGTTGGGAACTCGCTGTGGCCCGAACGGGGGATGCGGATCCGCAAAGTCACCCGTACAGAATACCTTCCGCATTGACGGGTCGGAGGCGACGACCTCCACTCCCCGCCATTGTTGGACCGTTCGAACGACTCCTGGGTCACCCGGAGGAGAAAGCCGAGTACTTGGGCTTGTGTTTCGAGCGACAGTTCGCTCCCAACCCGCCCACGGACTGGGACTTCGACGAACAAGTCGAGATGGCTGTGGAAGACTTTCTGTCTCTTCCGATCACGGCGGAGCTCGAACCCATCTCTTTGGAAGAGGTCTCAGATCGGCTCGCTGAACTTCAGCCAAGAAAATCTCCAGGCCCGGACGGTGTTACGAACACCGCTCTACGACTTCCTCCCGAGCCTGGAGTTCAATTCTTGACTGATTTGTCCAACGCGTGTCTCAGAATGGCCTACTTTCCCAAGAAATGACAAAAGGCGACGATCATCGTGATCCCGAAGCAGGGAAAGGATGCTTCCCGCCCCTACAACCTCCGGCCTATCACCCTACTCTCCGCTACGTCCAAGGTTTTTAAGCGCCTCGTGCACGAGAATATCTAATCAACTTTGACGTGCTGGTCCCCGAACAGTTCGGCTTCCGTGTGGGGCATTCGACCACTCATCAACTGATGAGAATGGTGGAATACGTCACGGAAGCCGGGTGTTAGAGAGGATGGACCGTTGGCTGTTTCTTAGATGTTGAAAAAGCCTTCGACAGCGTATGGCATGATGGCCTATTATTCAAGCTTAGGGACGTCCAGCTCCTGGACTGCTACCTCCATCTGGTTGCTAGCTTTCTGACGGAGAGGACCTTCTGCGTGAGAGTTGGAGATTCAGTCTCTTCTGAGAGACGAATCACAGCCGGCGTCCCTCAAGGTAGTGTTCTTGGCCCCCTTCTGTTCTCACTCTACGTCAACGACGTGCCGAGACAGCCTGGAGTCCAGGTGGTCCTCTTTGCGGATGACACGGCCGTATTTATGGCCGATCGTCATGTAGAAAGAGCCGTCTTACGATTGCAGCCCCAGATCGACACGCTCAGGGACTGGACTGAAAATTGGAGAGTGCAACTCAACGCTACCAAGAGTGTAGCCGTCGAATTCTCGAAGCGACGGAAGAACCCTGTTAGGCAGTTACGTATCGGCAGAACGTACTTGCGCTGGTCCAAAGAGGTCAAGTACCTCGGATTACACCTCGACCGTCGGCTCACCTGGCGTACCCGTGTTCAGACAGTTCATAAGCGACCATCCGCTCGTCTGAGCTTACTGTTTCCACTCAGGAGTAATCAGGATCAGCTCAGCCATGACCAGGAAATTGGGCAGGATGATTGTCGGCGCGTATCTGCTGCCGGTCATTATCTACGCTTGCCCGGTTTGGGGTTACCTCGCCGCAATGCATAAAAAGAAGTTGCAGAGCGTCCTCGACAGGGGTCTTCGGCTGGCGGCCCCCGTCACTTCTCATCACGCCTTCTAAGGAGAGGGCTTGGAGTCCGCTCCTTAGACGAAACATTCAGGCGGCTTGCACGCAAATTTTATGCACGTGCGGCGAGGTTCCCAGACAATCCTCTAGTGGCTGGGCTGGGCAGGTACCGTATACATCCAGATGATTCGTGGGTACGCTTTCGGTGTATACTGCGCTAGTGTAGGCTAGCACAACAGCCGAGAATCGGCCTGCTATAGAGCACACGCCCTACTTGGGCAGGGCCACGAGGCAGGAGCTCCAGAAGGTAGCTCGGAACTATATCGAGCGGTTCGTCTCTGCGACGCACAACCGCACAGCCCAGAGCGTCGTCGTCGCCACCGCCGCCGACGACACACATTCTGCCTCTGGTTCTCGATCTGGAAGGACCTCCTCTCTTGAACCAGCTCTCTCTGGACGTTAACGGAAGCGATTTCACTGTGGTACAGCTGCTGCCCTGCTGCCTTCGGTTGAAGAGGACAGTAACACTACATCTGCTTCCCTGCTTGCCGTGTATTCTACACTACAGGCCTCAAGAAGGAAGACAACAACTCAGCTGGCTGGTGAATTGAGTAGCCAGCACAAGAACAGCTGAGTCGTCGGCCTTCTAAGGGCCACCAGCCAAGCCGACCCTTCTCAGGACCACCACCTCGCCTGCTGAAGAGAAGGAAGCATAGCCTGCCAGAGCTAATTTGCTCAGCGCATCTGTTTCGCTGACGCCCAGGCTCATAGGTAGCGCTGCCCCGGACGATCCTTGCGAGCCCCCACCAGTAGTAAGCGAGCTTGGATATCGCCGGGGTAAAGAGGCCGGTGCACACCTCTCTTGGTAAGGAGAGGTATTCAACGAAGCCGGTCATTAGCCCAGCTCGTTAGACATCCTGAGCGTTCCACTTGCCCTGCTCGCGGTCTGGCTCCGGCCGGACCCTAGGTCCCCGGTTACCGCCGGAGGCAGCCTGGCTGCCTCTGGTCGGCGAACCTCCCGCTCGTTGACGGAAATGCCCGGTACGGGCGAGTCAACGAACACGCAGTCGCTCGCCACTGCCCTGCCCAACTCGAGCGACTAGCCGAGTTCTCCGCTCATGCCTGCGGATCAAGTCGATCCCCGGACGGTTCCACTGCCCGGTGACGAGACCGACGCTTTCGTGGCAGTTGGGCCACGGGGGCGCCGGTTAAGAAACCGAGGCGGAACCGGTCTCCTCCTCTACCTCTTCCTCGGCGTTCGCCATGTAAGTTGTCCCCGTCGATGGCGAATCCGGCACGGGGCCGACTGTGTTCGGCGATGCCCAAGCACCGCCGGCCAATGGTCGCATCCCGCCCGTGTTCTTTCACGGCGTGAACAACGTCACCGGTTTTTACCGGCGACTGATAGCGGCTCCCCGGCCAACGTTGACTTGAAGCTCCTTGGGGGCGATACAGTCAAGATCGTTGTCCGAGGTCTGGACGTGTACTGCAGTGTCATGGGGTTCGTTGAATCCGCCAACCTGCAGTTTCACACCTTCTCCCCCAAACACGTGAACCCTCTGTCTTTTGTGCTCAGAGGCTTGGACGTGGACTCTCCTCTCGAGGAAATCCTCGATGAGCTGCGCGAGCTGGGCTATCCGGTTCGCTCGGTGCTTCGGGTATTTGCTCCAGCCGGACCAAAGCGTCCAATTCCCCTGGTCCGTATCATGGCGGAGAACAGCGAGGCAGGCGCAAGCCTACTCTCTCTTACGCGGCTTTTTGGATTCCGCGTTAAAGTGGAAAGAAGCCGCGCTTCCGGAGCTCAGCCTCAGTGTTACAGGTGCCAACGCTTCGGGCATCATTCAGAGACTTTGCTCAAACGCTCCTGCGTGCGTGAGGTGTTCTTTGCCTCACGCCAGTAAACTTTGCGATGCACCTGCTTTCAAAAGGTGCATCAACTGTGGCGGAAGTCACCCCGCCAACTACCGGGTATGTCAGGTGTTTCAGCGGGAGCTCGAGCGGCGAAAGCCGAAAGGGCGCCTGCCACCACCGAGGCATCCGGAAGCTGGTTCCAGACCTGCAACCTAGCAGCCAGGCCCTTCGCCTCCTGTTACGGCTGCCGTGTCTTCCGCCACAGTTGCAAATAAGCAACAAAAACATAGCAAAGGCCCGAAGCAAACACCTGCAGTACAGGCAACCCCAACTCAGCCTCCTTCGCAGGCCCCTCTGCCCCACCTCAGGCGAAAAAGCGCCGAAACGTCGCGGCATCTCAAAAAAGTGAGACAGACCAACCTTTACCAAACATCTCGGTTGTGGCGCCTGAGACAACTCAACCCTCCCCAACACCGGAGAATCCTGACCCTGCTTTAGAAGCAGCCTCGCCAGACCTCCCGCCCCCGCGGTTTCCTAATGCAGGCAAAAAGAAGCGGCATCGTAAACCCCGTGGCGCTCGCTCCCGGGCTCCTGCCAACCCAGCTGCACAGTCCAGACAGCCTGCGCATCGCGTGAAGACCAACGTAATCGCATCATCTGTCCCTCTTCCTAGCACCTCCGCTAGAGGCGCTACACCTGGCCCTAAAACACCCCCGACTGACAAGTCTCGGCGCTCTTACGCGCAAACAGTCTACGGGCACTCTGCCTCAAAAGCCGTACCTGATGACTACCAGGTCGTCAAGGACTTCCTTGCGGAATTCGACCTCCGCAAAGTTGCCCAGACCTTCAGGTCCATCCGCTCCCGCTTGGAGACTGCTGACATAACCCAGAGGTTCATGCTCTTGGTGGAAGCCGCCACATGTGTCCTCAAACGTGACCTCTCCATTCTTTCCTGGAACGCCAACGGGTTGGCTAACAAGATCCAGGAACTCCAAGAATTACTGGCCCGACTCAAACACGATGTAGTACTTCTCAGTGAGACCCACTTGACCCCTGCGAATCGGTTGTGATTGGGCAGCTATGTGTGCTATCGAAACGACAGACCGGGCACTGCTGGTGGCGGTAATGCCGTCGCGGTGAGGCTCAGTCTTGAGCATCACCGAGTAGTCTTGCCTGCCCCAAACGGAAAGCGCTTACGCAGGTTTGCTGATTCACGCAGGGTAACAGTGATTGTGCCCGCCCAACCTACGTTCTACCCCTCACAACTCCGCGCGGCTCCCGATGTCTTGGACATAGCGGTGATCCAAGGAATTGACTGCCCGGTCCATGTGTCCGCGTTAACGGAACTATCGTCCGATCATCTTGTTACACGTCGCTACCCAGCACATCGTACGCAGAGATGTCAGGAAGGTGGTAGAATGGGACCGCTATGGGCCGGCGTTAAGTCGCCGATTGCCAGAGGCGGGACCACTCGAAACCGTCCGCCAAGTCGACGAGGCAGTTGCCGCGTTTGACGAGGCTGTCGTATCTGCGATCGACGCGTCTTCCAGGATGAATCCTGGCGTCACGCCCCAGGATCCCAGAGGAGACGAGTGCTCTCACTTGCGAGAGAAATCGCCTCCGGAGACGCTGGCAGCGGCCCCGTGATCCGGCCGACAAGCCAGCGTACAACCGAGCGACCGGCATTTTACGTCGTGAAATGCAGGCCTACCGGAGATGCTGTTGGGAACTCGCCGTGGCCCAACCAGGGGACGGATCGGACGAAAGTAGCCCTTACCGGATACCTTCGGCGTTGGTAGGGAAGAGGCGCCGACCTCGTATCCCAGCCATTGCTGGACCTTTCGGTCAAATCCTGGCTTGCCCGGAGGCGAAGGCCGAGTACTTGGGCGCGTGTTTCGAGCGACAGTTCGCTCCTAACCCGCCCATGGACTGGGACTTCGATAAAGAAGTCGAGAACGAAGTGGAAGACTTTCTGTCTCTTTCCGATCACTGCGGAGCCCGAACCCATTACTAGGGAAGAGGTCACAGATCGGCTCGTTGAACTCATACCGAGAAAAGCTCCTGGCCCGGACGGCGTCTCGAACGCCGCTCTAACTCGACTTCCGGAGCAAGGAGTAATTTTATTGGTTGCGCTGTTCAACGCGTGTCTAAGACTGGCCTATTTTCCCCAGAAATGGCGTAAGGCGACGGTCATAGTGATCCCGAAGCAGGGAAAGGATGCTTCCCGTCCCGGCAACCTCCGGTCCATTAGTCTACTGTCAGCCACGTCAAAGGTTCTCGAACGTCTTGTACAACGGAGAGTCCTAGACCAACTACGAAACTTCGATGTACTGGTCCCCGAACAGTTCGGTTTCCGTGTGGGTCATTCCACCACTCATCAGCTGATGAGACTGGTGGAATACATCACGGCCGCCGGCTGTCGGAAAGAGCAGACTGTCGCCTGTTTCCTAGATGTAGAGAAGGCCTTTGATAGTGTCTGGCACGATGGCTCTTGTTCAAAGTCCGGGAAATTCAGCTCCCAGAGTGCTACCTTCGCTTGATTGCTAGCTTTCTGACGGAGAGGACTTTCTACGTGAAAATAGATGACCATGTACCTTCCGAGAGAAGCATTACAGCCGGGGTACCTCAAGGTAGCGTGCTAGGGCCTCTTCTGTTCTCCGTGTACGTCAACGATGCACCCAGAGAGCCTGGAGTCCAGATGGCCCTGTTTGCCGACGACACGACGGTCTATATCGCCGATCGGAACGCTGACAGGGCTATCCCACGACTCCAGCGCGCACTCGATGCGTATTCGACGTGGACGGAAAGCTGGAAAGTTGCCGTTAACGAAGCCAAGAGCTCCGCGGTGCTATTCTCAAAGCGCCGGAAAGAACCACGAGGACGAGTGAGACTCGGTAGAACGTATTTGCCCTGGTCGAGAGAGGTTAAATACCTCGGTGTCCACCTTGATCGTCGGCTCACCTGGCGTGCCCACGCTGAGACGATGCGAAAGAGAGCGTCCGCTCGTCTCGCGCAACTGTTTCCGATACTTGTCAACAAGGCTATGACCCGCAAGCTGGGTAAGTTGATCGTCAACGCGTATCTGTTGCCGATCATTACCTACGCTATTCCCGTCTGGGGCTACCTCGCAACCGTTCATAGAAGAAAGTTGCAAAGCGTTCTCGATAGGGGCCTTCGGCTAGCGGCCAAAGCCCCCTATCGGTTTTCTTCTCGTCTCTTAAGAAGAGGACTCGGTGTCCGCTCCTTGGAAGACACTGCAAGGTGACTTGCACGTAAATTTTACGTCCGAGCTGCGAGGACCCAGACAAACCCTCTCATAGCTGGCCTTGGCAAGTACCGAACACGTCCAGGTGATTCTTTGAAACGGCCTCGACAAATACTGTACTAGTCGACCTAGTACGAGCATGTCGTTGTAGCGGCTATTAAATAATTAAATAATATTCTGTCTGGACAGGATCACTAGGCAGGAGCCCCTACCGGAGGCTCGGTACTAGGAAACCATTGGGTCGTCTCACGACGCGCAACCCAACAGCTCTTCTTCTTCTCGCCACCGCCAACTTGAGTCATAAATAAAGGGAATTTGTTTCTTGTGTGTCTCTTAAACATTACAACCTTATTTCCCCAACTAATTACCATTTACTGCTAACCTTTTTCTAAATACGCAACCTACTTTTTGTTGCACCCATGAGGAAGATTTGTGGTTTGCTCCCGACCTATTTGTGCACAGCAACTTCAACATTGGCATCGGATGGAAAGTGTTGTCCTTTCATCTCCTCTTTGGATTTTGTGAACAACTAAATCTGACCTGTAAAGAGAGTTTGAATCAATAGTACATTTCACGTTTGTCAATGTTTCAATCGTTTTTCGTTCATTTGACTGTTTGTCATTCAATGAAATTAAATGTACTAAAACTAAATCGTTTTGCGGTACATATTATCGGATACAGAAGGTGTGTTCAAACGTTTATCTCCCCTTAACTACTAGCGACGCAGTGAAAGGGCACGTGCAAACAGAGAAAAAACCTATTCATACATATGACTCGCAAGAAACAGAGAGAACATCGTTCTGACTTCTGAGTCAAGAACATTTAACACAACCATGCGGTTACAGTCTGACAGAAATCAGTAGACTTTATACGCTTTTAATTATTCTTTACTACACGTGTTCAACAACCCACTGTTGAAAATTGTGGCAAATAATTATTCGTAATGAAAAAATACAACTCTAATGGCAGTTACTTTAATAGTACTACATTTTATTTTAGGAAAAGACTAAACAAGCCTGTTTCAGCTTTCTACAATCGGACATCGTTTTCTAATTCAGACACAGCTTACCTCAGACTGATTTTCAGGTACGAAAATCCCTGGAATAAGCTTCAAAATTAGGGTAGGCAATGGAAACATTGATAACTCTCTGCATGCCGATACTAGGTACTGTAGGTAGGTAGGTAGTGTGACTACGCCTACTGCTGATAAAATAAAATTGATGACAAATCTAACTGAAATAATACTATATATATATTTATACACACATGAAATTGTTCCGCTTTGTCACGTTTTGAATGTCGCCTAATTCAATAATTTAAAAAATTATTATTTTCAAGACTTCTAATTTCCATAAAACGTGACCTGTCCTGATCGATAGAGCTTCCCCACGAATTAGCATAATTTCACGTTACAATAAGTAATTATATTAAACTGACGTTGAGCAGGAACGACGAAGTATTTCCTGTCGCAGACAACCGTAACGTTAAATGAACTACCAAGTAACCACACCCCCTACAACACGGTTCGTTTGACTTTAATTCATGTCTGAAACGAAAAAATACCCACTGCTTGGGTTTTTCAGACTCAGCTAAGAAACATATCGGCTAGCTTTACGTTCGAATCCTGCTGTTGGAAATTACCAATGTATTTGCATTACGTTGTATAATGAACGTTTTCATACATAAAGTAAAATTAATAATCAACTTGTCACAAAACATAAATATAATAATAATTTGTTTATGTTCTTTAACGAGACTTCAATTACATCATTCGACTACTCGTGTCGTGGCTTATTTCCCTTTCGACAACCACCGCATTCCTTAGAATATTAACTATTATCTACTTACTCACGTACATGCATTTGGATTATTTAAATCTAAATTAATTAGATATTTGTCGCCTGCTTTTACAATTTTGTCTTTTATAAGAAATTATATTTCAGGCTTTTTAAATAATTAGCAAGCAAATCATAAATTGTAATTAATTAACAAATCGTACATAAATTACAAAAAATGCACAAATGTATTTTAACAATTCTTTCGTTATTAAATTCTATTGTTCAAAATTTCTAATACTACTGCTACTACTACATGGCAGTGAGCACTACGTACCCAAATGTATTAAAACTAAATGTTTAATAAAAAAAAAAAAGATTTTTAGAATTTTTATATCATTTCGCAACAGCATGTAACGTAATAGACGTTAAAGCATTTTGGCCTCACTATATGATTGTAGGTAAATAGTACTAGCACCTATAACATACTATAGAAAATGAGATAATTAGTTTCAAACTTCAAATCTGTATTGAACGTGTAGACCATAAAATTACGATTTTAATAGATTTCAAACAGCACTTTTTAAACATTGAAACCGCCACTCTGTACTTATGAAAGCCGTTAATAATTTGTTTGATACCATAATTATTACACATACATTGCGTGGCTCCAAGTTCCCCATTATCTTATAAGAAAGTATAGTTTTTATCATTCCAGTAGTCCTGCAGTTAAAAGTTTATTTTTCTACTAAGTTCCCCTTTCAAACTTCAAAAATTTAAAATACGTTTACTTAAACATTCGTTATTAAATAAAGGGATTTATACATAAATTTGTAATGTACTTTAAGAATCTAAAATGTGTTCTTAATCCGATTAAAATTAATGATAATTATTACTATAATATAATTAATATTTTACAAGTTCTTAAAAAGTCGTATACCCTTACGCTCTAAACACAGTACTAGAGCTCAGAATGATTTGTATTGTTACGACGGTCTACTTGAGTGGAAAACAAAATAAGTTCAAGACACCAATTAAGTCACTAATTACCAGCTTTAATTTTCACAGTTAAACAGTTCGTAATTAACAACACAGTCTCTTACAACAAATCAAATAAAAATTGTTCACACGCAATAAAATGTCCACTAATATTAAACACAATTGTATTACAATTATCCCGCCCGATTATTAAACTCTTCACTAATAACCACTTGAACGCACACAGTAATTTCGCCCCATAATAACTCTCGAACCGCACTCTAATTTATCGCGATTAATACTGAACTGAACGTTGTTGAGTACAGGTATTTATTGTCCGCCGAAAATCTAGACAACTCCACATACTACGTATTACCTCCAAACTATGACGTAATTGCTTGCGCCCTTGACACAGTGAGAGCGGCCGCGCCAATTCTCGTACCGTCTAGCAAATGCGTCGATAAGTACGTATGCCACTCACATTAGACCGAGATTCTTCTGGCACATTCGACAAACACGTAGATCACGTAGATTGTTCTGTAATGTCGTAACACTACGTTTTCCTGATTCTGTCAGGGAATTGTTTTCTCTCATACACAAGAAAAAGTTACAGAAGATTACAGCAAAGTGTTTAATATGACGCAATGGATTTTGCATTTTTCTTCAGTAGTTTATTCAGGTGTACATGAATTTGTCCTTACACTGCAAACCATTTTCTCAGATTCAGTATCTACTAAATTATTCATCATATTGCTAGACTTTGAAAAAGCTATTAACAATTATTGTAGTTTTTTCGTGTATAATGTATACTAATCTTGACCAATGTAGAATGATGACTATTATCATGGCTGCAACTGACACCAGACAATACTGTTAAAATTTACACTGTCATTATTCGGCTGACAAAGAAAAATCTAGTAATGTTTTAGTCTTTTTAAGGTAAAGTCGAATTTAAGTAATTTCTTTTGTAAACGATATTTTAAAATGACTTCTGCCTAAGTTTAAGTTTATTTACAATTGGAAGAAACTAAACGTTATTCGCGAAAAGAATTCGGTCGTGTAGCGACCCCAAAATATTACATTATGGAATCATATATTAGAGATTGCGAAAGAAAAAGAAAAACTATTGACTGCAATGAAAAATAGAGGATTATACTGATCGAATGACCATAGGGGCACTTGGTAGAATATTTTAATAATATTTAAATTTAATTTAAATTCATTACGTATAACGTAATATGTACTGAAAATTGTTTCACCAGCTACGGCGTATTCAGAGGTTAGATTTGAACTCAAAACTGAAGTTCAAAGTTTTATATTCTCTGGCGTCAGTTTCAGTTAAGACGAATAAAAAATATCTGTAGAACTAACCCAAGTATCTGTTTACTAAATTTTAATAGAAGAGTGTTTCGCAGGGGAATATAATATTTTCTACAAAAGATTATCTTTTTTCTTATGTTGTATAATTATGGAACAAGGTACCGTAAATGAAAAGCCAAATCAAGAAAGTACATACTGTATGTACTTTACATACATACATACATACACACATACATACATATACATACATATTACATACATATTATTGATGGTAATGATAGAAGATACATCTATCTTATAATGTAAAGTGCGTACTTTATAACGGTCGGCTTTCATAGTGTGGACACCTTCCTTATAGAACCACACTAGCAAAGCCGACCATCATTCCGTCCGATATTACTTTCTTGATAACTTATAAAATAAAAGTAATAAAAGAATATGAAAAACTAAAAATACTTATTTACCCTAATTTACAAATGTCTAAAATAGTTGTCATTATAAATTATGTGAATGCGTTTTCTGTAGGTTACTTTTCATTGTTCTTATGTTTACAGTGTATTTTTCAGGTGTAATTATTTGCAAACTTGGTGTTTCTTTGGGATGTTCGGTCCCTTCGGCTTCCAGTGGCAATGCTAAAGAACGATGCATTAGGCAAGAGTTTCTGTGCGATGGCCACAATGATTGTCATAATGGAAACTTTCTGTCTGACGAGTTCGGCTGCAAAATAGGTATAAAACAAGTTGACAATTTATGATTTAACTTGTATTTGCCATTGATTTTTAATTACTATATTCCTCTACATTCGCATAGTAGTTTGCACATGTTATTCTTACTAACAGTAATTTACTCAATACATGACACCGATTAATTATAGTAAGTAATTAATTTTGCAGTTATTATGTACTATCAGCACACTTTAGAAAAACCTAATGTAAATCATTATTATCGTGTTATTTCTTTGAAAAGAAGTGTAATGCTTTTTATAATTTCTCAATTCATTACGAACAGATTTATTTATTAACACTTGGTCAGAATACAGTTCAATAATTTTATTCGTGTGTCATTCATTACATGGTGTAAGTGTTACTAGACACACAAATTATAAGAGCAACACGCAATAGGTACTTATCAGTCTTTACAGATTGACAACTTGAATTAATTTTTAAAATTTCATGTGACAAATACATAGAACAGAAATTGTAACGTAACATACAATTATAGATCTTTTTTAAAGAAACAGTATAACAAACATAGTATAAGAAGCAATACTTATAAGTGAGGTAGCTGTTATGTAAGTTGCAAAGAATTGTTGAGAAGGCACGGACGTGAGGGAGGACGAGTTCCACTGCTTGGACGGCCGGACGTTGCCTCTGTCGCTGCACTGTGACTTCAAACCCGACTGTCTGCATGGAGACGACGAAGCGAACTGTACAGGTAACTAACTATGATTGTACGTAATGCAGTTGATGTCATTTATGCCTATTTCTCATCCATTTATACATCTTCTCAATGACGAATAGTTGAAATAATTTTTAGAAGACAAATTAACAATTGATAAATTATGATGCCATCATATGACGACTACCGAGTGCCCATAAGATGCATACAAAATGACGAAAATTATTAAAATCGTACTCCACTACATCTAGAAAGTCTGAGTCAAGCCTGCTGGTTCATGAACGCAAAATCCTCCGTAGTATATTTGGTCCAATATGTGTAGGAGGTGAATGGAGGAAAAGAACCAACCAAGAACTGAACACTCTTCTGAATGAACCAGATATTGTGAAAATTATAAAACTTGGTAGACTCAGGTGGGCTGGACACGTGATCAGAATGGGGGAGAACGAAATACCAAGAAAGGCACTCACAGAACAGATCTATGGCACCAGGAGAGTTGGTAGACCCAAACTACGTTGTGAAGACGGTGTGAGCTATGATGCGCCACATCCTTGGGACCCGGAACTGGAGAGCAGCTGCACTTGACCGGGACAACTGGCGGAGGCTGTTAAAGGAGGCCTTGACTCAGTAATGGGTTGTTGCGCCGCTGATGATGATGATGTACATCCACTACATATTACACATGCCTACAACTAAATAAATTATATAACCAGTAATATACAACTGCATTTAATTGATCAACAAACTTATTAACACTCAATTTCTCTTATTGGTCTAATAGTTTCTCTGAAACACCAAAGCCACAAATATAACGTATAGGTTAAACACAATACTGTTACATAGCTGACGATGATCTCTCGCGTCGAATATTGTAATGAAAGCTGAGACTGTAAAACAATCCCAAGATTTATTAGTCACCTCACCCAATTTCTTTTAATCGAACATTGTTCTTCACAAAGAGAATAATTCTATACGCAAAGCTCATAGTTTAAAATATTTTGCAATAATTAACTAATCACAACAGATACAAAATCATAGTTATTAACAAATAATCGTTAAATATCACGTAGCACAGCGCCCAAAAACCACCATACCGCTGTAACACGCACACTACAAATCGAACTTGAGTTACCGCTGTATTCATCTGCATATAGAAGAAATCACTGAGCTACATCATACACATCGAGAATGATCTTCTACATGATTCGATAATTTCCTAATTTTATAATTATGTCCTTTTTTCACTTATGTCCTACTGGCTTATTTAGATTTCTAAATTTTTAGTTGTGAAAGTATTAAAATACCTAGGAGAGCCGTTATACAAATACGAAACTGCTCTTATCATCTCAGTCTCAGAACGTAGCTGCATTTCACAAATTGTTCATGTTAAACTATTCATTCCTTGATGATTCTTAAACGCTCCGAAAGGTTACTTTCCTTTTCGTACGGTTCTGTTGTCTCTTGGCTATACGATTTTCCTACCATATGAAAATAATAGTTAAGTTTAATAGCATGCTGTCCAAAACGTTTCTAATTGTAAATCGATTTGGTAATTGTTGTTAACGAACGAACTATATTATTGTTGTTGACGAACTTGTTAATGCATTTTGCTATTGATAATATAATTAATTTCAATTCAATTCCTATATTTTTTCCAGTCCATAAATATACTGTGAGTTTAATCATAAAATGTAAAATAATACTCTAAAATATATTTATATGCACGTATGGCAAGGGTACAAATTGTATGTACAATGTACTACGATGCATATGTAGGTAAATTATAACAAACATAAAATTGAAAAAAGTTTATTGAACACTGTACGCTTATAAAACTAACAATCTCAGACAAGTATTCACCTGATGTGAAATCAAAAGGAATAAGATCTCTGTGTGTGTGCATTGTTAAACACTGCAAGTTATTAGTGTGTGTGATGCCGGTGCGGACATGAAAACTAGACGCACGCAAAACTATTGTTTTCCCGAAGTTGTGGGAAATCGAATTACTGCTTGCGAAAATAGGGTATATCATCGGGTTGTGAAAAATGTGGACTAGCGGTAGTGTGAATTCGTGTACGCATAAATGGCAGTGTAATTATTTGTTTATTACTGCGATACACAAATAATTACGGAGTGAAACACCCTCCCATGGAGTGAAAAATGTCGCTAATCAAGAACAATTATTGTATTTGCCAAGAATGTTTTATAGACGATAAACATCGCCAGTATAGGAAAACAATTTTTCATCTTGTAAAATTGACGCCAAGCCTGTTGTAACAATCGTTGACAAGCAAGAACTTTTTATTAACATTAATATTAATCAATCTTCGACAGATAGTAATGCCAGGATTATTTATACCTAAGTCTGGTAAACTACTCTCTCTTTGTAAAGATCGTCACGAGTGAACGTTTTGTGCTTGCGAGTAGCGCTTGCTATCGAGACGTTCGACAAGGCTGAACACACACCAGGGTGACGTGATCTACAGAGTCAGCTGACAATGAACTAAATTATTTCAATAAAAAAAGACAGCGACAGTCATAAAACAGAGACAATAATAAATGATCTGTAAAAAAATATAAATGTGTGCATTTTATTAAAAAATGTAATCTGTGAAATTTGATTAAAAAATTTAATTGACACGCTAAACATTTAAATTCTTTGGATGGGCATTGGTTCTATTAAATATGGTCTTTGGAAAATATTTATTATCACAAAGTTATAGTGTTAAATTGTTAGTCAAATTGTAAGTTGTTAATGTCAATAATTATTTAATGATCTGTCAGCACCCAAAGTAAAATAAATTTTATTTTTATGTTAATTTTTATGGTACACTATATTAATAAGACGTTTAAAAGTGTAAGTTATTTAAACGATAATTATTGCGTACTGTGATTTAATACATTCATACTTATCAGAAGCGGCATACATTTTTAAAATTTTCACATTTGTTTTTAAAGTAAAACACAATTTTAATGGTTTTAAATCCGTCTTAATTATTTCTCTCATAAATTAAATATTTGTATGTGACGTAGTGTTTGAACGTAACTTTAAGCTCAAACCCCATGGTCTGGTTAGGCATGTAATGTATTAGAGACACGTTCAGCACATGAACACGCACGCACCAGAACGTAGCGTGATATATATATATATATATATATATATATATATATATATATATATCTCTGATAAGTAACAGGTAGCTGAAAGTACATAGTTTGTGGTTTGGTCATTCGAAATACATTGACCCTAACTGTGGTCACACAGGTGTGCTATGCGGAGACGATGAATTCACATGTACAAGCGGACAGTGCATCAGCCTACAGTCATGGTGTGACGTCAGACTGGACTGCCTGGATAAGTCTGACGAACTGAACTGCCGTAAGCACTTCACATTAATATTAAATGTAACTTTAGGAAACGATAGAATTTATCTGATTTAACGACATAACTGAGATAAAGTGTTTGTTGCTGAGTTATTAAATGTAATTTGTTTAATTTTGTAAACACATACAAAGTTATACGAAAATTAAACCTAGAAAACAGCAATTAAATGCACTGCATGTTCCTCTGGCGGTGTAATAATTTTAATATCGTACAAGAATGTTCTTAGTACCCTTACTTCAATAGTTATTAACGACTACTTCAATACCTTCAAAAATAAATCTTATGACTTAACTGTGCAGAATCTAGAAATAAGATACTTTTGAGAAAATCAACTTCTAACATGGTTTGTTTTTCTGAAAACAAGAACACTTTCATAATTATTAAAAAACGTATTGTAAATATTTTTTCACATTTTTTTATTTTTATTTTAGATTAAACTCTAATTAACTGAATTTTGAATAGTAGGAGATTTTCAGTATTGAAGTTATCTTCTTTTTTGTTTTCAAAAGACTTTTAAGTATTCGTTACTTATTCTGACAGACAATTGTGCTATAAAGAATACATGAAATCTAGACTCATTGGAAATTTTCTGTGTCAGTACTTTTTCTGTCGGTACAGTAATTTTATTATTGTTATATACTGTATCTTTTTTGTCTAGAAATATTTTAGTTGCAAAACATCTGCAAAGCATAAAGCGTTTTATTGCGATAACAACGTGTTTTAGGGATGGAGAAATGTAGGGTCGGCTATATACGATGCGAGTCCAGCGGCCAGTGCGTGCCGCGACATCAGTGGTGCGACCACTTCGTTGACTGTCCCGACGGATCCGATGAACCACTATACTGTGGTACGCTCATTTTATAATGCAATTCTTTTTTAACAAATTATTTAATTTGTTTAATTAAATAAATTTTATGGTACTTTAATTACTGCTTAATTTTATGAATTATTTAAAAGGGTAGAGTATGAATTTAAAAAAGACAAACTTTATGCAGGTTATGCAAAATGCAAGGCTGGTGAGTTTCAGTGTGCCAACGGTCAGTGTATCGACTCTGCATTACGGTGCTTCAACTCTGGGAACTCTCGGACCGGCTGTGCAGATAAATCTCATCTAGCTGACTGTAGTAAGCTCTCGAACCACAGTTAATCTAAAAGCATGTATCAAATTAATCAGATTTAGTATAAAATAGTTATTTGAAAACGAGTCCAAATTTCGGAACTCTTCAGATCCATCCATATGACACCTTTTGCATTATCTTTTACTAGTTGTTATTAACAACAAAGGTACATACCAGAAGTGTGTAAATTAACATTTTCAAGAATATTTTGGGAAAGGTATCCAAAATGTACATTATTTTAAAAAATCGCAATCCAGAGTTTCTAAAAAATTGTAGGCCTATACAGGTTTTTTTTTTGGAGTCGTTGAATTGTGATATGAAGAGAAAATCTTCAAATTTCAGGAAGCGGATCTAGCATGGCCAACCATAAGTCTATTAATTTCTATAGCCAATATTTTGTCATTAATTTCTACAAAAATGAAAAACGTTTAGGCCTAATGTTTTTACGTTACGGAATAGAAATCAGATAAAAGAATCAAGATGGTGAATCTAAAGCTAAAATGGTTGGCTATAAAGTTAAAGTTACTCTTTTTAAATCATTTGTTTAAAAATAAGATAATACGTGACATAATATTATGTTACTGAGCGGCTGATACAATATTTGTAAAAATTTGTAATTATGAATAATGTGTGTAAATAATATTTGATATAATATTATTCAGCGATTTGAAGTCGCTGGATAAGGGTTTGCAAGCATTAAAAAAAAATCATTATGAAACCTGTAAAGCAGTCCTGAGACAGGCAGGATTTTCCTGAGTTTGTGTAGTAGAGCACGATGCTAAACACGATCGAAGTCCTGCTCAACATCCACAAAAACGGCAACAACTCCTTTCGATAACTGTCTCCGCAAAGCGCATCAACTGATACGTTCACGATTGCCCCGCTAAAAACCGATTTCGTCGATAACCACAACGTCGAACCCCTTAAGTGATCGAGTATACGCTATGTACCACCAGGCATTCAAAAATGTATGACATCAGACGGGTTGGCCGGGCTTGGGGTCTTTATACAGCTTCGGGATCATCACCTAGTCCCACTTTAGAGGAATGTAGGCGAACCAAAAACAGGCATTATACAGGTCGACCAGGAAACAAACTTACTTACTTACTTACTAGCCAACGCCCACCCTTGGCTGTTGGGCCATTAGACGGCGCGCTGATCAGTAGAGACATGAGAGCCTTGCCGTATCATCTTCGTCTTGGACTTGCGTGTCTGAGAGCAAGGCTGGACCTTGTCGGAAATCTCTGTAGGACGTCGTTTGTAACGCCGATCAATCCAAGGCTCTTCCAGAGACGAAGTGACGAAAGCCGTTCCAAAACCTCCTCCACTTAAGAGAGTTCAGTTCGGCGTGATCGGGCTACCGAAGTACTCTTCACTCTCGTCTTTCGTCTTCGGAGACTCTTCTAGACCGTCTCCGAATTGAGACGGACCTCCCCGTGATCCGGTGATAGAGGTCGTGAGCCTGCTCACCCGTGAGCACCGTTAGACGAAGGAATCTACTGCCTTATCGAGCGCAGCAATTGTCTAGTCGATATGGCGGTCAGAGTCTAACGGAACAAGTCGGGAAACCTTTGACTCTAAATATATTGTATCGATTCCATCGGCTACCCCAATCCTCTCCTCGTAGTGTATTGGGTGACCACGTTCCCCCGTATATGGGACAGTAGTCGGACGACAGTTCCATCAACATGATCGCCTCAACCAGGGAGACAATACCATTGATAATAGCTATGTCCAGTATGTCAGGGTGGCCAACTCGGGTTGCATCAATTTTCCTGGTCCATAAGCACGTAGGTGTTGTGCATGAATGTACAGCGCCCTTCCGACTGTGGTAGTCTCAGTTGGGGCGTTTGCAGTTAGACCACCTGGAAGGATTACGTACCTTTCCGTGTGCCCTGAAAATATATCCAGATCAATGTCTAGAACATCGACCCGGCAGTTTGTATGGCGAGACCAAGAGGACGCGCCCGAAAAATTCAGGGGGCTCTACGGTGCGGAAACAATACCGGGTGATGACCAACACAGATCTTCACGAAGATAGCAGTACCACGCTCCCGCTCGACAGCCAGGGGTAATTGGGAAAGCTTTATAGAAGATGCAGAGTCAGCTAGCAGTCGTGGAAGCTAACGTTAATAAGGAACGTTTCAGTCAGGGGGTGAGGACCGTACGTCGGCGATAACGAATGAAGCTGAAAGTACGTAAACATCCTCAAGGACATACTCCTTAAAAAAGGAGATAACCTCGGGAAGATTTAGGGGAAAATGCAAACGCAGAAGAAGCAGATGCAGGAAAGGGATCACTTCGGGCACCGCAACAAAGCTGCGGTTTGGGGTGTGTCTTGGGAGATGGCTTCTTGGGTTGGCTAGTCGCTCCAGCGTGAGAACGCTGAGGGGGCTTTTCCTTCTAGGGAGGTCTGCTGGAACCAAGCGTATTTCTTGGTTACAACTGGTTGAGGTAAAGAAGAGGCAGAGGTAACCTACCGACCTCAATTCTTGGTCGCGACTATGGGACGGGCTCGGGGTCCGAAGTAGTAGCACGCTCGGGAGTCAGAGCAGAAAGGGTCGCTGCAACAGGGAGCAGTCTGGGCAATGGTTGGGATGAAGCACATCTCCAAAAAAATGAAAACAAAACCAAGAACTTTTGTTCTGTTGTGTGCCTTTTTCCGTTAGTGTCAAATGTAATGGAGGACAAATATTTGCCTACATTACGTCAGTAGAAATATATAATAGTATTTAAACTAGTACATGTAAACAATAGAAAGTACCTTAATGTTCAAATTGTTTTTAACTTCTAGTTAGTAAACGTAAATAGATATTAAAAAATAAACATTTACGGAAGAAATTTTTGAAAATAATCTACAAAGATTCATTATATACAAAATTAATTGACGAAGGCTTAGAAATCATTTTTAAAAATATCATGACAAATTTATAGCGTGGGTAGATGCCGAGTAAGGTTTAGTTTAGAGTGAACTCTAAGGGATAGAATGAACATAAAAGCTATTTAATTTTTGCTAGTAACAAAACACACAGAAAGAAAGAAAGTAAAATATCGTATCTACCTTCATTTGTAGAAGATTATGATGATATTAAGAATCAATCAAAACCTGTAAGAAGCTAAAGTCAACTGTTTCACGAGTTGAAAACGCACATCAAGGCCACGATCCGGTAACCGCAGAACACAACACGCGCAGCCAGGACCTGACTGCCTGACTCGATGGTTGCGGGCTTGCCTGAGGTGAAGTTAGTAAATTTAACATCCTCTGTAGTTGGCCCAATGAGACCCTCCCCAGTAGCACTCCACACCCAGAACCTACGGTAACTGTTGCATAGGGCGAGCCTTGCCGCACCTAACGCAAGCCACTAGTTGTGACAAGACAGCGTGGCGGTGGTCTAAGCGTTGCCAGCGATGGCACTGAGCAACCTGATCAGCCTCACGGCTCTTCTCAACTTTGATTTTTGACCGCACAGACTGGTCAGATCGAGCAGTGTGTAGAAAATAGTTCAGATCGGGAAGAGATCCATACAGCTCGAGGTCCAAACAAAGAATAAAATACCAACTTTTCAGAAGATTATAAGAATTTAAAATTAAGTGCATACGTAGGCTCATGTGAGTAAACACCTCAATTCAATCATATTTTTACTAATTAAAAAAAAAAAAACAGTTCATATGTCATGCCATAAACCTTCACCGCATCATCACAATAGAAACTATCAATATCTCATGCCTGCGGTACCATTGGTGTGCATTTAAGGGTAGATTACGGATGTCATTTCATTAGGCAATGAGCCGTCGTAACTGACAGCCAATTTGAACACTGCTATTTACAGATCGCCGCATGTTACTGACAAAATCCGACAACGTCTTGTAATTTTTGAATATCATTACAAAAAATTAACGATTTAGTACAATTTAACGATTTGTAGTGGCAATATTAGAGGTATAATAGGTGCTGTATTACAACTGATGGCGAAGCCTAACTAATGGGAAACCGCTTCACTGATGGGAAACTGACAGGAAATGAAAACGATATTGCCACGGCAGGCAAGGTGACTGTGATCCATTTGTTTGCCGTGAACATAGTAATCCCATGCTTTTTGACAGCAACCTGTAAAAAATGAATCGAAGCAATGAACGAAACAAGAGTGTTTTGTTCGTTGACGAGGTAAATCTACACAATAGTGGATCAGACGAGAATACCGGTTGTGAAGAGAATAGAAAGTTACAGACGTTCGGAAATGATTTAAAATTTTAAATATAATATTCAGACATCGTTTACTCATCGTATTAAAATATATCTGGTGAATAATTCTACTATCTTTTACATTGCCTAGAATAAATGGTTGATTTGAATTTTGTTTACAACCTTTGTTAAGATTTCCATTTCAGTCGTTTTTATTGTTTTGTTTTACCAGTTTTTGCTCTTATTTCAGCATTACAATAATCTGAATTTTAATTTTTAGTAATTAAGTTACTTCATACTGTCTTATTTCATTTTCTTTTAATACTCGCTCTTTTACTTCCTCTGTGACGCTTTCTGAAGTCGTTTTAAAATAACTACGCTTTGATTATATCATTTATTTTCATCCAAAGATGATGCTTCGCCTGACATGCCCTCCTCCTTTCTCAGCTGGTCTCGTGTCCAGTGACAGAATAAACTGATTTTCGTAAATACAGAAAATAAGTAGTTAAATAAATCTTGTTGTCGTTTTAAGTAACTCTTATAATTAGGCGTTCGTTAATTGGTCAATGTATTTGATGATCACACAAGTCGCAACATTGTTTTCCAAGCAAGAATCAATATAAGAAAAGTAGTGTAACGTGTTTAATTTAACGTTATGAGAACAATGAAGTCGATAAGCTAGTCCAATGGGTCACCATTATATGAAAGATATTATGAGCGTGTACTTCACCGTACATTGACACAAACTCATTGGTACGCGTGCTTATGTGGTCGTACCATGTACGTTTTAAATTTCTATCAGAATATAATATAACTAATGTATGTTTCCTCTGTAGGTAATTGGGAATGCAATGCTGAACAGTTTAAATGTTACCGTGGACCGTGCATTAACATGTCACTCCAATGCGATGGTAACATTGACTGCCACGGCTTCTGGAATGACGAAGATGGATGTCGTGAGTAATTTAGAGTTATTAAAACCGTTTTTATGGTGTTAATTAAGTTATTAGTGAAGTTTATTGTAGCGTCAATTACAATTCGTATCGTTATAAACATACATGACATGAAACCTGACATTACGTCTTCCCAAGCAAGTCAGTCTTGGTTCTGGGTTGTGTAGGTGGCACCTTGTTACTAACATAGCTTTACTGATTGTCGCTGGTAGTAAGGAGTGAATTTGGATTAATCACCCACACACACACTCTCTCTCTCTCACTCTCACTCTCTCTCTCTCTCTCTCTCTCTCTCTCTCTCTCTCTCTCTCTCTCTCTCTCTCTCTCTCTCTCTCTCTCTCTCTCTCTTTTATTTAGAGATGTTTTATTCAGATTCTACTAAAGCTAAATTTAAACGTGAACTTTTAAATATTTAAGCATTTTGGAATAGCTTTATTCGTAATATTTACCAATATTTTTTCTATCCCATCTCTATCATGGTTTTCCAAAACTCGGGTCGATATTATAATTGTGTTACGTACAAGCGATGCAATGACAGTTTTGTATTCAGACTTAGGTTTAGTGGGCCTTAATCTATTAAATATCATACTGAATTTTAAATAAAAATATTTCATCTATTAAAAACACAACTTATTAAAGTTATTTTGTTAAAAACTTGTTAAAGAGAGATAACAATAGTAGCAGATATACCTTTTTAAACTGTTACTTTGTACAAAGTTTTTCTATTTTTGATACGTGCCTGATTTTAAAATTATCAAAGTAAAATTATCAAGTAAGGGTTCAAAATGTATTATAAATCTGGCTAAAATTTTACAAGAAACAAGATTCAAGTAAAAGAATCTTGTTTTTATGTAACCGTGTGCCACTCAGCAAACCTCCGCATATCACTGTAAATTACAGTCCACCGCTGTAAACTAAGCCTGCTAGACAAATAAAGTCGTGTGCTTTTAAAATTAATATTCTACTGTGATCTAACAAATTCTGGAAGTAATAATAATAATAATAATAATTACTTACAGTTATGAAGACGTGTTTCTTAAATATTATATTTTGAATATTTCTCAACAAATAGGCCTACCTTTATCTAGATACAGTATACTTCACAAGAATTGTAACGTTAAAAATAAGATGTTACTGGCTGATATTCAAGGTAGCAAATTGAAATTTATAGTTTTAACGAAATTTGTAAAGGTTATGGTGTATGCCACAAAATACATCGAGCATTACCGTGAAACATATAATGTTGTAAAATATTTTACGTCAACTAGAGTTTTAATACTAACTTAGTATGTTCAATAATCACATAACTCACAAAATTGTTTATTTTATTTTTAACAAGTATTAGTTCAAATTTAGTATTTTTATATTTAGGCCTAAGAAGTACTGTGATATACTTAATGACAAAACGTTTTATATAAACGTTTTCTGTCTTACTCATAATTAGAATATATAAAATAAAATATGTTAATGAAACATATTTATCAAAACAATGTTTAATATAAAAAATATATTGTAACTTCTGGTTAAAATATCTCGAATAAAAATATAGTTTCATCTAGTTTTCGTTTAACTATCGCATTTTTAATTACAGAAACATTATTCGAGAGAGCGGAGAGAGTAATCTCGACACGTTTGAACAGGATCAGTACAACCGAACTATCTTTGTGTTTTGAAAATGTCGGTAGTTTAATGTTTACTTGTCGAAATTGTTTTGTCTTTACTACTAAAGCTTCAGGTATCATGTTTGCAAAATACGCTTTCTTTGAACTAAGCGTAGGTATTTTAGTATTCACGACATTGTTACTGACGAAATGTTTGGACACTAATAGCAGCAGCGGCAGTAGCAGTAGCAGGAATAGTAGAAATGTGTCAGACTTTCTTGGTTGCTGAGCTGCGTCGATTTATTCACTGTCTCACTTTATTCACTAATACTCTCTCTGTCACACACATGCTTCCAGTGTTCTCGCCAGCCTTGTTGCAGCCTATGTTCACATCATGAAACACTGCACAAGACTGTTCTGCGCGTGTGCGAAATAACTGGAAATTTTGTTAGCCTCGAAACGAAGTGTTTGTCCACTGCGCATCTCGAAGCCAGTGTTCAATTTCTATCGTCAGGTTTCTAGTAGTAGTAGTAGTAGTAGTAGTAGTAGTAGTAGTAGTTGTTGTTGTTGTTGTTGATGTCGTCGTAGGATTGTCGTTGTTATTTAAATGTGTATTATCATCGTCATCGTCATCGTCATTGTTGTTGTTACTTGTTACATCAGATGTATCAATACTGTATTATCATTTTCATGTGTGTGCTTAGCATTCACATGCTCGGCGGCAGCTCCACAGTGTGAGTGCAGGGACATACACATTAACTGTACCGGCAGGAGCATCACTAGTGTTCCCTCTGATACCGAGATGGAAATCACTTGGTTGTAAGTACAATATACTAAACTTATTCTGAATACTTCTGTTGTTTGTATAGGCTAAGGGCCTCCGCACACGGCGCGACTACTCTACAACACAAGTTGAGCAACTGGTTAGAGACGCGATCGTTTTGAAACTTTAATTGTTAATGTTGTTGTCCGCAGACGGAGCAACTGAATTTCGACCAAAATGAAATCAGCATCGGCAACCTGTCTAGTGAAAATTATGTGAACGGAACTGTAGTGAGACGTTTTGTTAACATTCTTCTTCAAATTATTATTATTATTGTGTGTTGCAGTAGCGATGAGGAAGACGTTGCTGTTTATAAACAATATCGAAGACGGCGAAGAGGTAGCAGGATTTTCCCAGAACTCGTCCTTACATCGAAAGAAATATTAAGTGCAGGCTTTTTGTAGTTGTTTCTCAGTTGAAAGAATCAGATTCAAAATTCATTGCGGTTTACAGAATGTCAAAAGCTTCTTATCAGCACTTATTACAGATGGCTGTCCCTGCCTTCACAAAGCATAACACTGGGTGCTTTCCACCTCTTGGAGGAATTTCATATTCGCCGCCTGATCATTCATTTTTTAGATGAAAGTATACAGTTATTAAAAATTACAAAAACTATAAAATGAAAGTATAAGAACCTTAAAAAATTATAAAACGAATTTACAGTAAAAAAGTTGCAAAACTACGCGACACAAGTTGGTTTTCGACCAACAAGCTGGGTTGCGTGAGACTAAAATGTGAGTGATTGCGAACAAACCTGTCTCTTTGCGACCGCGTTGTTCCATTCCACTACGGTGACGGATCGCAAAACAGTCACGCCGTGTGCGGAGGGCCTAACGTTGCGTCGGTTAGACATTGGTTTCAAAAATGTTATCCAAATTCTCAGTAGCATTAATCACATACAGTACACCTTAGTCGGCAGCTAGTCGTATAAACACACTTGTAGTACGTAGTTACAAATACTACGACTGTCTTCAACTATGCTTTCATAGCTGTAATTACTTACTAGTACAGTTTTTTCGTAAAGCAAATACCCAACTGTGTTGGTTGATTTCTGACTACATAATAGTGTTCTGTTTGACATCTAGATATGTATTAAGGTTTAACTGCATATCACTTATTAACAGTTGAATACAAGTTAATATAAACTGTATATTATAGATAAAATTCGTATTTACCAAACGTAAAAAGACAGAAAGAAATTGTGTTAACTTTTATTTTGTTTAACCCGTTACCCGTGACTCGAGTTATCAGTATTGTCTAAAAAAACTCGTCCAGCTCCACCAGAAACATATAGTGTACCAACTTCTTGTTTTGTTTGCAGCCACCTCGGCAGTAACCAGTTGAATGGCTCGTTGACAAATCAGACATTCCTGTATTTAGATCGCCTGCTGTATCTGTAAGTTTCCTTTTATTCATGACTATATTTACACAGTAGGCTACACGTAACTTACAAAATGTTAAAACTTTCACGATGTTCATTAATAATCTCTTCTGGCTGTGGTCCTCTGTTAAACAACTCCAGACGTTTCATCTATAACCGGTCACTGAACCTGGGCCAGCCTATTTGATTATTGTAACAGTAGACGAAACGGTCTGGAATTATAACAGAGAACCACGGCCCAGCCCAATATCTGGAAAAAGAATATTAATAGAGAAAATATCAGTAGGCCTAACTCGTTTGTTTGAAGTGCATTCAAACAAGAGTAGAGATTATATTTAATATATCACATGTAGTTTTAATATATACATTACAAATGTAGTTTAATTAATGCTACTAGTAAATCCTGTAGGGGTAATAGTATTTTTCACATCTTTTAAGACAACAACAAAAATTTCTTTTTGTGTACTTGGGTTTTACGAAATTTGTATTATGAATACAAATACAGTGGCGTAACTCAATCTTCTGGGCCCCAGCGCAGGAATTATTTGCGCCCCCCCCCTACTACCCTTACTTAATTCATGTCATTCTTCCTCTTGAATACTAACTCCTCCTTATAGGGGTGGTAACTACTAAAATTATATAACGTAAACAGAATAACTGTTCTTTCTTGTATGGTGTTGTGTACTCAGTTAATAAAATATAGTTTCAATTATTAATAGATTGATTTGTAATTAGTATCTTTTATGTCTTTGATTAATGTAAAAAATACTCATAATCAGATATGTCACTAGCAATCAATTACAATTTTTTCATTTATTGAACTTAAATAAGTTCTTTCTTCCATCTTGAAAGAAGTACGTGAACGTTTATATTAAATTTTATATTGTACACTTTATTAACTAATCTCATCTAAAAAGATGACACATAAACCAAAAATCTATAATACCTTTAAAACTTTCTGTGATCTGCTTAAAGCTTTATAGGCCTCATTTGCAGTAATTTTAATGTATGACTAATATTGGCAATCGAATTTTTAAAAAGTACAGATTTTTATTTGACATTGTGATAAAAAGACATTGCAGTGTACAGTGTAATACAAACACGTAATTTGACGATTTCTAGCATTTACAAGACATAATAACAATATCTTAACGTCACTTTTCTTTCATTTGAGGTTTTCGTGACCTTACTGCACTGTGACATGCAAAAGTGCTAATTATTTCATTAATATCAATTTATCTAGTAATTGAAACAATAAATTAAAGAAAAGTTTATCTAGCAATTAAAGTATATAGTAGTTTATCTATCTTGAATGAAAGACTAAAAGATTACAAACAACGGTGAAAGAACACTTGGAAAGAATGTCAGATTCGTGACTGGCCAAACAAATCTGGAAATGTAAACCTATAGGACATAGGTGTGTGGTAGTCCCAGAAAGAGATGGCTGGAGAATCTTTGAAGACGAAACAGGCAGAACCTTGCCTATGTACGGTGATGTGAAGCTGATGATTATGATGATGAATTTTATTTTGCACACTTAGTACACCGAGCCCACTCAGCCTTTCTTGAGACATCGTGCTGCGCAGATAATTCATAATCAATTTCAGCTTGGAGAATGTTGGCTCAGCCGAAGCTAAAGTCACCGCCAATGTTAGGAACAACATCTGGAATGCTGCACATGCTGGAGTGCTGCAACAAGTTAGTAGTATAGACATTCCAGATGTCTATACTACAAGCCACTGAGAAGTTTTCAATAAACAAAATATCAGCCATATCTTTTAAAGAGTTCTTTTACTTGATGTCTCCTCTTAGAGTTCTTCTAAAACTTAACATTTCAGTGGCAAAATCTGGAGTTAGATCTTCACTATATTCTAGACACAGTTTAGTTGCCTTCTGGTTTATTTGTTCGTCTCAAGCTGACGAAAGAAACTCAGGAGTGAGGGCTGTAAAATACTGACTACATTTGTCACATCCTCAGATCTAACATCTATTTGATTGATACCGATATCCAAGGTACCATTAAATACACTGGTTTTAAAGTAGAGGTTAAGATCAGTAAGCCGTTTATGCTCAGCTAATTCATCGAAATGTTTTTTATCTTGCGTGTTCTTTTGTCTTTGAAGTCAGTTTGAACGCCCCGCCCCATTTTTCAGCATTGGCTGTAATTGTTATAATTACGGTATCATAATTGTTTCTCAGATCCGTTAACTCCTTTTGTGCATTCTTTAGCAGATGATCGGTTGATTTAGGAAGGTCTATGTCAGTACTTTGGAGACAACTTGGAACACAAATTCAAAGTCTTCCTGTGGTTTTTTCACTGAACAGATTGGGTCGTCTCGTCTGCTTTGGAGGAACTTGAGATTATTTTGGTCAGCTCCGTCGTGATATCAACATAACTGTATCTCAGTGCTTTTAAAGAATCGACCCTTGATAACCAGCGAGTAGGTCAAAATTTTATTTTAAAGTGTAACAAGTTGAACTAGGAAGCTCCCATCTTTTTTGATACTCTAGCTAAAGAAAACATACGATTTTTAACTATATCGGAAAAAATAGTATTTTCTCCAATACATAATATATATTGTAACGAGATGTTCCGTATGCCTCTTTTAAGCCACACGTTGTTGCGTCAATTTGTAATGAGACTCTGTCGTCTCTTTAAAAATGAGTGTGTTTACGTGCGTTAGCCTCACACGTTGTAGTCGTTACTTTATGTTTATTTACTTACTATTTCTTCTAGTTACGCTGACGATGTCCGTCGCGATCTCACGAATTACCAGTACAATATCTCGCGAGTGTGAACCTTACCTGTCCTTTAATGAGTATATTTCGTTCCCGGGTGGCGTCAAATTGTTTATGAAAACAATTAAAAAATATGAAATCGAGCGGTCGTTCTTGGCGGTGTTGGCTGATTCAAATTACATAGCAATAGGCGGGCGTATGAATCTCGCTAGTAGTTCGGCGTGCTGCCGACGTCTAACGCTGGCCGTCAATTTCGCTCGTCGCTAAAGTACACAAATTTTATAATGCAATTTACAATGAAATAAAGGACGGTTATTACAACTCAGTACTAGTTTATTAACGTGAATTTATCAGTTTATCTTCTGATTATTATTATTCTTCTGTCTTCTTATCTATGTATGAGATATTATCACAACTGTTTATATTTTCTTTCAAAGATCATTTTGACATCCCACGAAGCTGGGTTTGTTTATGTATTAAAGTTTTGACAATAATGTTAATATTATGTAATTACATTTCTTTCTTATTTTATGTTTTTAATTAAACTTTGACATCTTTATATGACTCACTAATTGTACTTAACTAGTTACTTGCCCTGGATTTTTTAATACAATAGTTAATTTCTTACAATTTGTTTATTTTGGATTTATACACTTAGGCATTTTATAGGCCTAAGTAGTAATTGGCTATATCTTCTCACAAATCCAAAAGATTATTTTACATTTACATATGCTTTGCTTGGTGTCACTTATGACTTGTTTACCTTTTGAATTAATTTGGGTTGTTTTATAATAATTGTAGGCCTATGTTCTAATTACTTTACAAAATCATGGCCTGTCTATTATTCTACAATTTCTTTTCCTGTATTATTATGTTTGTAAGAATTTATTTCCTTACTTATCTATATTGTCATTTTTTATAACTTGTCTATCATTTAATATTACTCATACAACATAACACAAAAATTAGGTTTATGGTCTGTTTACTTTTTCAGCCATATTCCTTCTTATAAACTTTATTGAACAAATAACTATCTTGGTGAAGAACATTTTAACACCATTTATTTTATCTTGCTAATTATCCCTTTGAACGTTTTAAGATCCAAGGATGTTTTACTTATTTTGCACTTATATTATTTAGTATATTTTTCTTTTAACATTTACTCTATATTTTTTACTACTTAACCATTGTAACAATAACATTTTTAATCATTATGGGATTTTTACCCTGAATACCACTGTATTCCTAATATACTATCACTTTTAATTATAATAACAATAACATTCTTATTTTTTGGTATTTTTTCACCATTAAATTATAGTGTTATTCACTGGTTTTAGGCATCTATACCTTTATGTTGGGTTTTCTATTTATTTTGGGTTTACACTGGCACTTTGCACTTTTTTATGGTACTTGAGTGTTACTAGTGGTTATTCCCTAATATTGATTTTTCTTTTCTCACTTAATCACCTTCACTCCCTACCTATCTCTCACTTCTGGGTTTTTTATTGTTTTATTCACAATTATTAGTTATAATGTTAACAAATTTCATGTTCTGATTCACTTATCGTTATAGAGTTATTCAGTACATTTAATATCTATTTCTCTGGTTAGTGTACTTTAATTGGGATTAGTTTATTTGATTTTAATACTGGTCCTTTACATTTATTATTTGTTTGTGTCTTTTTCATCATCATTTGAGTTTGATATTCCTCATTTTGTTTTCTTTATTATTTGTTTGTGTCTTTTCCATATACCTTCTCATTTTCTTTTCTTTTATTGAGTCAATCACTTGGGTTGGGTCATAGTCATTTTATTTTCTTTAGTTTAGTATAGTTGATTCATAGTTTTTTCCCTGGTATTGGGGTGGCTTTTTGTGTTGTAACAGTATACAGCATCGTTTGAAACTAAGTTTATATTGTGGGCGGTGCAGTAAATATATTTTGCTGTCGTCTGTTTTTTCTCTGTTGTAGATTTTACGACCTGTGAAACCCGAGACACATTTACAGTTACGTCATAGCCCTGTCCACCACATTTCGATAACAATAACCCTTTCTCGTCAAGACTTTAAAATCTAGTCTTCTACGCCTAGGGCAGTTTGATCGGTCACTTCTATAAAACCTAAAATGCTTTCATTCATTTTTAAATCGGTGGGCCTTTCGGCTTCATATTCAGAAATTGAGACATGTCTGATTGTTTGACTTAGTTGATGTTTTGTGTTAATCTCTTGTGTAGTATCCATTATTACAGTGAAAAACTAGGCAGATTCAATCTATTTCAAAATAATATTTTCAGCTTGTTAAGATAAAACTGAATGAATTTCTCTTTAATCTTGGGACTCATGTACGTCTTCATGTTCTTCAGACCAGTTATTGTCTCTGGAAATAGTGATCGTAATTACTCAAATATTCAATATTATTGCGCAGGCCCGGCTGATGGCCTCGGTACATTCTTAACTGGAATCACCGCTCTACTATGCAGTCAACAAAATAATCTATAGTCTCAAAGTACAACATATTTCTCACAAACCGCCAAAATTCCTGATAACAGATATTGGTCGAATAGAGAGGGTTCGAAAATTTAAGTATCTAGGAGAAATAATTCAAGAGAATGGTTTAGAAAAATTTTCTATAGAAGAAGGATTCATAAGATGGAAAGGGCATATGGTATAACTAAAGATATTTACAATAAAAACTACATATCTTAAAATGCGAAAATAAGGTATTACAGTACAGTAGTGAAGCCGGAGTGCCTATATGCAAGTGAATGTCATGTCTAGCATTGAATTCTAATTTAGACAAACTATAAATATTGGAAAGAGAATTATTAGGAAAATATTAGGCCCACAAAAAACTTCAGAAGGCTGGAAATTAAGAAGTAATGATGAAATATATCAAAGTATAGAAAATATAACAGAAACAATGAGAAAAAGAAGACTATTATTTTTTTGACATTTATATAGAATGGACGACAATAGGTTAACAAAGCAGATCTTGGGAGAAGAAGTCAACATCAAGTTGGATTAAAGAAGTCCAAAAAGATTTATAAAAAAATAATATACAAGCAGAAGAAACAATTGAAAGAGAAGTTTTTCGGTCAAAAGTATTAAAAATGGAAGGAGTCCAGGATAGAAGAGAGAAAAACGCAGGTTCAAAGTGGACTGAAGACAGGAAGAAGTGACACAGTAAAAAGATGAAAGAATATTGGAGAAAAAGGAAAGAACAAAGAATAAAGAATTGATTGGCATGTGGTCCTTAGATGGCCGATACAAAAAAAAGTGCAAATATCGTATTAATAACTATCAGGTTATTAACAAAATTATGAATAACTAACAAAATCAGGTACGAGATCTGTTTAATGTATTCAGTTTTCTGCATAATTCTATGCATATCAAACACTAATAAGGGAATTTTGGTATTAAATTAAGAGGAGAAAATTATATTTATTTAATAAGTATATCTCATAATTTTCCACTCTCTCTCTCTCTCTCTCTCTCTCTCTCTCTCTCTCTCTCTCTCTCTCTCTCTCTCCGACACACACACACATATTCTGATGACCTTACGAGAAGACTCGTATATTAGAATGTTAAGGTCGCCAGAAGAGTGTAAGAAATAAAGAGTAAAATCTTCAGACAACTGTACAAAAATCAGCTAACATAATGTTTTCATTATTAATTTTTCTATTGATTTATGCTTGATGTTTACCATTATTTGAAACAGAGCTGATGATAGAATTTACATTTTGCTTGCGACATTATATTTCATACACATCAACAGCCTTATCTGCATTTAATTCGTATTCGTATGTTGAGGTAATGTGAATATTTTGATAATTAGTTTTGATTAATTTTGAACAGTTTCTGAATAGTGTGATTGGTTTTGTTCTAAAACAGTCAATTTTACTGTTTCTATGTTTATTTTGTGTGATTCCGATATTACATTTTCTGTCTATTCACTGAGTAGGACTATGTTCGTGCGTAGACAAGTCAGTTCTATTATTTGTACAAACACGTAATGTTTTCACGTTGTAAACTGTGATTTTAAGCGCACATAATCTTTCGGGAGTTTGTTATTCAAATAAACTGTTAAAATTATACTTCAATTTTCTTTTCACACGTTACTGATTTCGTCTGTGTCGACTATTTATTATTTTAAAAATGAGATATGTTTTTTTCATTTTAATTCCATACAAAAAGTGTTACATAAGAGGTCTCTTGTGAAAACGAAAAAGGTCAGGTCATTGTCTGAAAGACGAATACGTGCCAAAAGAGACTTCATAACGTTAAAAATATGTTAGCAATAAGGCCCAATGAATTGTCTCCTAACAAAAAAATGCCATTTTCAATTGAAAGAAGACTAACGAGTAGGTAACGTGAAAATGAGTCTACTTCGAGAACAGAAAGATTTTCTCGTGAGAAGGATCGTATGGCGAAGTCTGTTACTTCCAGAATTTTCAAGAATAGGAAAAAACATTTCAAGTTCCATGAGAAAAAACATTTGGCTAGGTGCATGAAAATGAGACCCCGTTTTCGAGAAACAAAAGCTTTTGAATCTGAGAGCTCACAAAACTAAAACAGTGCTTTGTCCAGTGTCCGATTTGAAATATCTGTTGGAAATGTTTTCCAAATTATATAGGCTCAATGGCGAAAGAAAAATATTTTATTCAGATGCATCGGCAAAAATTTTAAAAAGAGGTACACTATGTACTGCAAATTGAAACAACATGAATGTCCCAAATATTTCTACAGAATTACAACTTCCGAGTGAAATGGAACTTCCTGTTATTAAAACCTTGCACAAAATTATTCCCACATCACACTACAAACACACTCAGGGAATCACAACACGCATAAAAATTTACAAAGAAACGTAAGTAGTAACCGACAGGAATGCCAACTGTGATCAAACTGCAACTGAATCAGTGGCGGTTTCTTAATTGGTGCACATGAGCACGTGAACCCCCTACGTAAATATAAATTAATTGATTTTAACAAACACTAAATAAACTCAAAATAATCTGGTTTAGTTTTATGGTACAATAACAAAATGCTCGTTCTGGTAAGACAGTTGTGCAGTCGGCGCGGCGCAAGGTGGGCGCACAGCTCCATGCGCGCGAGGCTAGGGCTAATGAGTGCACCTGCGTCTGTACACGAGCCATAATATCGTGTTGAAACCTGTAATCTGGCGGCATGGTGGGACGATGACCGAGCTTAGCTGATTATGGTACGAATTTTAACGAAGAAGTCCGAACATTTTACCGCGCTTATTATTCTCGTCGAGCTTAGTATAGCCTAAACTACAGTGCGCTAAAACACTGTAGGAGCTTAAAGGTAAGAATTGTTTTACTTTATTAGCACAAAATAAGTGATATTCAAACGTAGGTAGACTTTCTAAATTTCTGTAGGTAAAAAACGGATCTTGAGTGTTTTACGGCAGCCAATACAATTCCGTATTTTTACTTCTTTAATATCAGCCGAAGCGATCCTTACAAAAAATCGATTTTGAAATTCCAGTAGAAATAATTGTTTTGATGTATTGATATAGTTTTGTTTTAGCATATGTAGCATATGTAGCAAACGCGCGCTCACCTCTCTCCCTCTTCCCCTCTCTCGCTCTCTCTCGCACGCGCACGCGCGCGCTCGCACACATTCTTTCATACGCGCGCACGCGTACTATAATAAATGTAATTTAGTAAGTGGCTTAGCAGTATAGTAAAAATTAGTGAATTAAACATTAAATGTAATATAAAAATAAAAAACAAAAGCAATTAAAAGTAACAAAACAATTTAAAGTTATAAGAATAATTTGTTCATAAAAACTTTAAAAGTTAGTCAAGTCAGATCAGAGGTAAGGTTTATATACATGCTGTGTGTGTGTGTGTGTGGGGGGGGTACACAATTTAATTTGATAAATGTACTTAGTAATCTAGTTACAAAATATAGCGAATGAAATATATGAAATGAGTTAGGTTAAGTAGCCTAAATAAAATTTTATAAGCACTGTTTATTTTACTCAGCTGTCATTACAACTGGTATTAATTTTTAAATCTGTCTGAGTATGTGCTAACCAACTAAATTTCTTATAAAACCGCCAACTAAATTTCTTACAAAAACGCCAATATCTCGAAAACGAAAAAGCCGATTTTATTGAAAGAAAACCAAAATAAAATTTGGAATTTTCTATAATTTTCACTCGCTGACACCATATAGCTATCTCTCATAAAACGAAAGTTTGTCGCATGCCGAAAATTTCACTACATGAAAATTAAAAAAGAAGCTTCATGACGTGGAACCGTCTGAAGACTCTGTTTTTTTTAAATAGTTACAACTATCGGTTAAAATGTATGCCTAAAACCATCCTCAAACTTCAAGAAACACGGTGGTGAAAGAATTTTTAAAATCAGATCAGCTGTTACTGAACTTATGTCGGCCAATGAAACACATTAACTTTCTCTCGTGCTCTCCACCCAACCGTGCGGCTCGGTTCTCGCCCACCAAGCCGCCAGATTACAGGCTCCGCAACACGATCTTATGGCTTGGGGCGATGACCGAGCTTAGCTGATTATGGTGCGAATTTTAACGAAGACGTCCGAACATTTTACCGCGCTTATTATTCTCGTCGTGCTTAGTGCTTATGCGTAGAATGCGTAGTATAGCCTAAACTACTGTGCGAAAAACACTGTAGGCGCTTAAAGGTAAGAATTGTTTTACTTTATTAGCACAAAATAAGTGATATTCAAACGTAGGTAGACTTTCTAAATTTCTGTAGGTAAAAAACGGATCTTGAGTGTTTTACGGCAGCCAATACAATTCCGTATTTTTACTTCTTTAATATCAGCCGAAGCGATCCTTACAAAAAATCGATTTTGAAATTCCAGTAGAAATAATTGTTTTGATGTATTGATATACCTAGTTTTGTTTTAACATATGTACAGGTGTGTAGCAAACGCGCGCTCGCCTCTCTCCCTCTCACCCCTCTCTCTCTCTCTCTCTCTCGCACGCAGACGCGCGCGCACGCACACATTCTTTCATACGCGCGCATGCGTACTATAATAAATGTAATTTAGTAAGTGGCTTAGCAGTATAGTAAAAATTAGTGAATTAAACATTAAATGTAATCTAAAAATAAAAAACAAAAGCAATTAATTAGTTTTTATTTTTAGATTAATTTATGTTTCATTAAAATCTTTTACTATACTGTAAGCCACTTACTAAAGTACATTTATTATAGTAGCATGCGTTGCGTGTGGAAGATGTGTGCGTCGCGCGCGCGCGCTCGCTCGCTCACATGACATTTAAGCAGGAAACGGGATATGTGTAAGTTGCATTTGAGAAAGATTTTGCCAGGCACCTAGTATTATTTATTATAGTGTACTACTTACTATCAATTATGCATTGTACCGGTACCCTATTATACACATTTCACAATTACTCTTGTCAAACACTGTCACTATTCTAAGATCTTTCAAGCAAAGATACACATGTCCATCCAAGTTGTGAATAACTCATTAACCAGTAAACAATTGACAAAATGTTCCGAGTAATTATGTTTTAAATTAAAATCAACAGAGACAAACTGATATTTTAATTCCGCTTGAGTTAGCCCTTAGTCACTTAAGAGTAAATTAAATGCCTGGCATTTAGAAACAGTAAAACTGTTTGTATACATAAGCTAAGTCAGATAGTAAAAATCTGTTGCAAAGTTTCTGAAATTGCCTCTTACAAACTCATAAAGTCAGAAAACTTACAAACTTTCTCCATTTACAATACTATTAGAGATATTATCAGGAAAACAAAATGAGCAGAGAAGAAAAGTACAAATCAGTATTTGCAGTATGCCTTTATACGGTATAACATATAGGTCTATATATATATATATATATGCCATGTTACTTTATATGGAATATAAATTGTGATTGTTAAATAAAGTTTAGTTGTTACCGTTTCATCTGAAATTTGCTTATTAAATTTAAATTCTATGAAAACAATGCTATGTTTATTTTCAGATGAATACTACTGCTGTTAAATGTGATTTTTGCAGCAAAGAGTTCAGTAAGAGTTCTTATTGTAAAGACCATATTAGAATTGTTCACAAAAGAAATGCCAAAGGTGAGCAAATTGAAACAACTAAATTTACTTGCACTTTGTGTAACAAACAATATTCCCAAAACAAGAATTTGCAGCGACACATCAAATCAACCCATTCTTCTGAACCAAAACAAATTTATAAATTTTATATGTGCACTTATACAACAATTGACCAGTGTAGTTTAAAACGTCACATATTAAAAATACATAAAAGTGACAAGAAATCCTTAGCACGATCTTTCATGTGTACTCTATGTAGTGCAAAATACGAGCATAAACAGACCCTCATAAAGCATGAAAGAAAATACCATTGAAAAACATTGAAAAACCTTCACTTTTGGTTGAAACAAAATGTCCTATTTGTAAATTCATAACAAGGAGACCAAAGTGACATAATGAAGAGAATATTTACAGTCATTTTGAAAATGTACATGGCATTTTTATGAAGTTTCAAAGTCACAGATTTGATCATCTTCATCATTAAACAGTCTTCTTAAAACTTCATGGAGCATTTATAAAAAATTAGTGTTCCTAGTCAGTAGTGACATATTTTTAATCAGTGGACAACAAAATCCAGGAAATCAAATTAAATTAAGGTACTACATGAAAACTGAAATTTTTATTATTAAATAGAATAATATAATAAATGTTAAAATATGATTACGTTAAGGTAATATTTATTATTAAGAAAAATCGTTACAAGAAAAATCGCTGCATGTGCCAACCAACTAATTTCTTATAAAACCGCCAACTAAATTTCTTACAAAAACCCCAATATCTCGAAAACGAAAAAGCCGATTTTATTGAAAGAAAACCAAAATAAAATTTGGAATTTTCTATAATTTTCACTCGCTGACACCATATAGCTATCTCTCATAAAACGAAAGTTTGTTGCATGCCGAAAATTTCACTACATGAAAATTAAAAAAGAAACTTCATGACGTGGAATCGTCTGAAGACTCTGTTTTTGAAAACTGTTAAAACTATCGGTTAAAATTTATGCCTAAAACCATCCTCAAACTTCAATAAACACGGTGGTGAAAGAATTTTAAAACTCAGATCAGCTGTTACTGAACTTATGTCGGGCAATGAAACATTAACTTTCTCTCGGGCTCTCCGCCCCACCGTGCGGCTCGGTTCTCGCCCCACCAAAAACCGAACAGTTCCCGCGCTAATAGTTTCATTTGTGATAAAAGATGCGACATCGACAACAAAACATCGATGTTTCAAAACATCGATGTTCAATATTAAAACATCGATGTTAATAAAACATCGCCCAAAAAGCATCGATGTTTTTAAACATCCATTTTTTTAAACTTGTTTAGTAACCTCTAACATTAATGTTAGCTCGCCGGGGGGGGGGGGTAATTTTACTCGTTGATTGGGCTGTCACAAATGACAGAAACTTGGTTGCTAGAGTCAGCGCAAATCACAGAATTTCCATGATGCATTTTTATCACTTTTCCCATAGCTCAGAAAATTGAAGAAATTATTGCTATAAAAAAATTGATAGGGCCAAAGTCATAAAGAACTTGTCTAGCATCCAAACTCCTACAGATGAATTTGTTGCAGATAATCCTGAGATTGACCACTGTTCATCAAATTATGTGAATTTGAGGGAAGCATTAAAAAAAGGTATATCTGAAAAAATAATAAAAATTTTTGTACTCGCCCTTTTCAGACTCAGAGCTCGAACTGACTGCTTGTTGTTACCGGGTATGTCCTGCCGATTGCGTACATGCAGGGTGATTGCGAGGTTATATAGCTGCATCTCATTGGCTGATTTAAAGTGGCATATGGTCCTCGGACGAGATTAACACAAGTCCTGTGGTTCACACAAACTTGGGCAACGCTGGTTAAAATCATGAGTGTGACTATTTCGTAATCCCGTCTAGACGGACTGACGCCAAACACTAACACAGACGAAGTTTCACAACAAATTTTGCACATGTGGATTAGAAAGAGGAGTTCCCTACTCCCTACAGGTTGAAATTTATTACATTTATTTAATAAAAGAATGCCCAGGAGTTGTACCGTCACACGATTGTCATCGCCTTTTGAAATTAGCGAGTATTTGCCAGAGTTACTGGGTAATGTATAAGAACAAGCACTTATTATCAAGTGATTCTAGTAGAATATTATCAAGCTTACACACACACACACACATTTATATATGTGTACACACATTTATTCCAGTTAATAATCAGGCTACTGGTTATTTGGGCCAGCCACTTTATTGGGACAGTATTCAATATACAAAATCACAACAGGGTTACACACAATGTTTTTTCACCTCATAGTTCTGGTCTGCTGATTATCCAGTACAGTAGGAATGTCTCAGTTTTTCTCTTATTAAACCATTTTTTTTAATATGTAGTTTACCCGAATAGACCAGTGAGGTCAACAAACCACAATACATTGTTAACAATTAACAGTACTCGACAACACGTGTATGGTTTTGGACTTTCGGTGTTTGTCCTTGGCGACATAACACATGCCAACTACAGGCACCAAAATCCACAAAAATCCCCTTGAGAGGAATGTTATAAAGTTTTTGATAAAATGCTCTACTAACTCGCATTTAGTGAGATTTTGATGTTTTGGAATAAAAATGCATGGGGAATGTCACTTTACAAATTGTATTCATTATTTATCTTTATCTATACCATTAAACATCAAGAGTACTCTACTCCAGTACCGTTACACAGGTAGAGAAAGCTTACCCGAACTCGGTCTTTTGAATCTATGGTAAAATTCTACGTAATTTCATCAGCTTTCCATACTGTGCCCCTAAACTACATTTGTTTGTTACCGTATTCAAACAGCAATTGAAAGTGTTAAACTATATATGATATAGCTTCATGTGGCTTAATCATAATAAACCGTTCTGTATTAAAATACTGTAACGAGCCCAGTAAACTGTATTTTAGTTTACATTTCAAAGATATTAAATTCGTTATCATTTATTTTCATTCCATTGTTGCCGCCTTGATGTGAAATGTATATAAATTTAACAGATAATGTCTGTAAATGTTATATCAACTTTGAATTAATTTTTCATCCCCATGTAAGATTACTCATTTACTAAAAAATAAAACGACCATTCTTCATACAAAATAGTATAGGAAATGAAGGTCGACAGCTGTGCAAGTTTGTGAGCTATGCAATGTGTTAAATTAAGATTAATGGTACGTAGTAAGTGTTACAAAGCAGTGGTAAGTGGGTAGAGTCTTTATCTGACTTATTTTGTTTATTATGGTACTTTTTTCATTCAAAAAAAAAACATCGACAACATAAAACATCGAGCACAAAACATCGATGTTAAAAAAACATCGGCTCCAGTAAATCGATGTTAAAAACATCGACATCGATGTCGCATCCCTAATAAAAGCGTGTCCACCGTACATTAAGGTAACTTGCTTTAATACATCAAATTTGTTTAATGTTTATTGTGCAAATTAAATGTAATTACCAAATACAATAAGACTTCGATTTATGTGTTAAAGCGATTTATTTTACTCATACAGACGGTGGTATATTCGGGTTGTGAGCCAGTGCTGTCCTAGCCCTTCAAGGAATCACGTCACTCGCTCTCCCAGTGTCGCTCGCGCCCAGTGTAGTTAGGATTGGTGTTGGTGTTGGTGATTGATTAGCAATGGCTACCCCTGTGTCTGTGTTAAAAGAAATAGTTTTTCAAGTATTTCTTTAGAAAAGAAACTCGAAATAAAACAACGTGGTCGTCCGACCCCAAAGCTTAATATTGTACAAGTGACCAAAGGTAAAGATAGGGATTTCAAAATGGAATTTAAAGAAACTTTATATTAAAAGACTTCTTGGCTCTGCGGTTGTGAAGCTACAAATAAACTGTACTGTTTTCCTTGTCTGTTACTTGCAAAACAAAGCTCTGAATACTTAAACTGGATTAACTACGGTGTGAATGATTTATAAGTCATTTACCCTCGAAAATTAAAAAACATGAATGCTCTTAAGCTCATTTGAACTCCTTACTAGAGTTTAACTTGCTTAGTAAAGTCGACATAGTCACCAGTTGGACAGCGCTTATCGGAGGAATGTAAAAGAACATAATGAAAAAGCAGAGAAAAATCGTTATGTACTGTCAAAAATAACTGACTGCATTAAATTTTGCGGCGCTTTTAAACTGGCACTTCGGGGACACAAGAAATGAGATGATTCTTCAAATCCTGGGATTTTTCGAGGCTTAGTGGATTTTACTGCTCAGCTTGATGCCGCACTAAGAGAACACTTACGTGACACAACCGTATTTAAAGGAACTGTTTGATGCAGGAGATAATAAAAACTGTAGTCGTAATAAGATTGAAGTGGACTGTATTTTGCACTACAACACACAACGTCTCAGTCCACACTGACTCACACGCCACGAGTGGGTACCCCACCCACCGCGCATACCCACTCTCACACATTAATACAAACTCAACCATGCCCCCACCTTGAAGGAACATCCTTCAACTTTACACAAAATGAATACATAGGAAATAAAACAATTACATCTTATAACTAGTGTCCATTTAAAAGACTGCTTTAAGAGTAAAGTCTTATTCAGATTTTGGTAACAGGCACAGTTTTGTGATAGGTCTCTTCTTTGTCCCATTTGCCGTTCTTAAAGAGACCACACGAGTGATGCTGTCTTGTCCTGGATGAATATCGATAACACGAGCCAATTTCCATTGAAGAGGGGGAATGTTGTCTTCCTTCATGATTACCAAGTCTCCAGGGCTGAGATTCGGTGACGAGGTTGTCCACTTTTCGTCTCTGTTGCAGGGTGTTGAGGTAGTCTCTCGACCATCGAGACCAAAAATGTTGCTGGATTTGTTGAATTTGTTGCCACTGATTCAGTCTGTTTGCAGGAAGGTCTGTGATGGAGGATTCAGGATAATTTGTGAGAACGTCGCCGATAAGGAAATGTGAAGGAGTTAATGCAGCAAGATCACTTGGTTCATCGAATAAGGGAACAAGAGGACGTGAGTTTATGCAAGCCTCTACTTGGGTCAACAAAGTAATGAACTGAACATAAGTGAGAAGAGTTTTCCCTACTACGCGTTTTAAATGTGTTTTCACGCGCTTGACTGAAGACTTCAATAAACCCCCCCAAGTGTGGAGCTCTAGGAGGTTGAAAATGCCAAGTAATCAGTGCCGCATTTACCAATAGGCAGACTAGGCACGTGCCTAGAGCGCAAAATTTTGAAAAATGAAAAATATTGAGAGAAGCTAAGTTTTGAGAACTGTATAAAAAAATCAGAAAATTAATCGAAAAAATTAAATCACAATTTTAAAGACAAATACGGTAGGTATTTAAAACGCTATTTTATAAAGTTTCTAGTTGCATTTAGGAAAATGATAGAACGAATACCCAGAGACGCTGTCTTTCTTTCAGCAAAAGCGCCTGCTCTGCGAACCGACGCAACGCCACTACGCGCCTCCATAATAGCACTTGCGACTTGCCCTCCCCACATTATGACCAATATGGATTCGCCCAGTCTCCTGATGAGTAACGTCAAGACTAGAACGAGACGTAAACAGTAAGATAACCTATTAGTTACAGTTGGCGCGACGCAAGGTGCTGTTATTGCTGAACGAGTATTATTTGTCTGTGCAAGTGAAAGTGAAATAGAGTATCGTAAATATATTTTACTTCATTCGTGCCCCAAAACGCCATCAGAGTTTCTCATCTCTCGCCTACGGCCGCGCCTACCGCGAAATGTTCGTTTTCCCGGCCTTGTAACGTAAATAACTATAGTGAAATAAATTTTATTTTATGTTTAGTGAAGTGGCTCAAGAGGTAATAATTATCATGTTTAAAAAACCAAGTGGAGCTGAATTCAAGAAAAGGGCAAAAGAAAAAGATGAGAAGGAGGAAAAGGTTTTAGCAAAAGTCCCTAAAATAAGTAACTTTTTTCAACCCAGCACAAGTGGAATTAAAGGGAATGTTAGTGAAGTGAAGAGCGTGGACCAATGTGTAAACAAAGACCATGATAGGCCTACAGATACTTCTGATGTTTCAGTTCACGTCGAAAATGAACCCTCAGCGACCTCTGAACTTCAAAATTCACCAAGGAAAGAAGACCAGCAAAGTGTCTCAAACGATCCAGCCTTTTGGAGAAAAGATGAGTTCACACGTGAGTACGTTGCACAAAATGGTTTTAAACAAAACACTGAAAGTGGCTTTTCTGGGTCTGAGCGCGACTACGGGTACGGGGGTGTTAAAAGATATTGTAATGAAGAGTTTTTCAAAAAACTCCTTCAAAATGTAAAACTGAGGAATCGTGAATATCTCGTTTATTCACCTTCAAAAGGTTTTGTAATTTGTGCTTATTGTGTACTGTATTCAAACACATCACTGAGGGATTTAACGACTGGAAGAATGTCAGTAGCTTACTCCAATCCCATGAAAATTCTGCTATACACAGAAAGGCCACATTAGCTTATATTAGTTGAACTAATTCAGAGACCCGCATTGACAACAAAGAAATTGAAGCTCGCCAGACTGAAGATCAGTACTGGAAAGAAGTTTTCAAGCGTGTAATTGCCACAGTAAAATATCTGTCAACAAGAGGGTACCCTTTTCGTGGGACGGATCACTTTTTTGGTTCTTCACGAAATGGAGCTTATCTAGGAGCCTTGGAATTTATAGCTCAGTTTGACCCTTTTTTTCTCTCAACACATAGCTAGATTTGGGAACAAAGGGCAAGGAAGTACGTCATACCTTTTACACTTCACATGTGATGAGTTTATCGTGATTATGGGAGACACTGTTTTACAAAAAGTTATTGAGGAGACTAAAGAATCCAAGTACTATTCTCTAGTTATTGATTTAACCCCTGACATAGCGCATGTTGATCAGCTGACTCTAATCGTACGCTATGTAAAAAAAGACGGTGAACCTGTGGAGAGATTTTTAAAATTCCTACCAAATACAGGACATAAATCAGAAGAGTTGACAACGGCTATTTTGAAAACGCTGGAAACTTTTGGCCTCGACATTAAAGACTGTAGAGGTAAAAGCTATGACAACGCTGCCAACACGTCTGGAGTATATTCTGGTCTTCAGGCAAGAATCAAGGAACACACAGAATACTGACAGAACTGGCAGAATATATTCCCTGTTCCGCCCACTCACTAAACCTAGTTGGGGTAACAGCAGCCGAAGCCTGTGACAATGCTTTAGCATTTTTTTGACCTTGTTCAGACCGTGTACAACTTTTTTTTCTGCCTCCACCCATCGTTGGGCTGTTTTGAAAGAAATTCTTAAAGATGGTTGTCCTGTGGTAAAATCACTGTCAGTTACAAGATGGTCGGCCCGAGCTAATGCTTTGAAGGCTTTGCTTAAATCTCTGCCCAAAATAACGGAATCATTGAAGAAAATATCTGAGGATGTTGATGAAAAGCCTGCCTGTCGCCAAGAGTCAAAAGGCTTAGCACGAAAACTGCAGAAACCAGAAAATGTGTTTTTGCTGGTATTCTGGGAAGAAGCTATGAATAAATTTCACAAAGTTAGTAAAGCTTTACAAAACGAAAATGTTGACATTGGGAATGTTGTTGCTCTGTTCACATCATTGGAAAATTACATATGGTTTTATGTAGAGACAAGTTTTCTCTATACTTACAGAAGACTGATATTATAACAAATCCAGTGAATGGAGTTGTGAAGCTCGAAAACGAAAACCCGAACTGTTCTTTGACGAAAAACAAGAATCATCTGATTCTGACTCTAATCTTGATGCTAAAGAGTATTTCAGGACAGGAACTTGTCTGTAATAATTGACAGGTTAATTGCAGAGCTGCAAAGAAGAGCGGTAGCATATGAAAAGATCTTGAAGAGATTTGGTTTTATTTTAAACCTGCTAACACTTGACGATAAAAATATCCTTTCTTGCTGCAGGGAGCTTGTGAAAATATATAGCAAAGATTTGCAGGATACGTTTCCTGATGAATGTGTACAGTTTAAATACTTCCTGAAGGACACATCTCATGCGACTTTTTTTGAGCCAAGTTCAGGAACTGACGACAAAGAAGAGAAAGAGAAGAAAGAAAAGAAAAAAGATCATTCTCATATCTTCTGCGTACAGATAGGGAAGGAAACTTACAAAACTTTTTCCCGAACGTAGAAATTATCCTTAGAATTATTCTAAGTATGGCCGTGACAAATTGCGCTGGTGAACGTTCATTTTCTACAATGAAACGTGTTAAGAACTATTTGCGAAGCTCAATGGGAGAAATTAAACTGAATGTTCTAGCCGTCATGGCGATCGAAAGTGACATGACTGAAGCGCTGGATTTCCAAGAAGTTATAGAGAAATTTGTTAATCAAGCAGCGGAGAAAAGTGATCACAGTATAAAAATTGAAAAAGTAAAGACTTTTACTGTGTATTAGAAACCACCAATGGACTTATTGAACGTAAACGTTAAAAAGTAACGTAGATATTCGTGGACTTTCTACTCGATAAGACTGCAATGCTGTGACTAAAAAATTTTGATAATGAATTAATAGACTTAGTAGTTTTTTTGTAGTTTTTTAAACAATTAATTACTATGTATTGTAGTTTGTAATAGATCACTGTTCAAAATGTAATTAAAAACGATTATTACTCAAAGACAATTCTATTACTTATTTATAGGCCTAATCCTAATGACAGTCCTCATTTAATAGTCTAAAAAACACGTGTAATGTGAAAATAGTAAATATCGACGACGACAATTAATTGGGAGTGGGGGGCGCCGGCCCTTGAAGTGCCTAGGGGCGCCTAAATCCTAAATGCGGCCCTGCAAGTAATCTCATCCAAGGATAATGCTGTAGTGATATCTCTTTGAAATTCTTCAGTTTTCCACAGTGCGACAAGTTCTTGAAGTTCACGGTAAGCACCCACAAAATTTGTACCATTGTCAGAGTAAATATCCTTAGGCTTACCACGGCTTGAATGAATCTTCGTTACGCGGAAATGAATGATTCTGTTGTCAAATCTTCGACTAATTCTAGATGAATTGTCTTTGTACTGAAACAGACGAAAAGTGCGATGTAACATTTTGCTGGCCTGACTCCCCTTCTTTTTGACATTTTGACAAAAACAGGTCCACAGTAATCAACACCAGTGGTATAAAATGGACGAATTGAAGGTTGTACCCTTGATTTCGGTAACGGACCCATTATCTGTGTTTGCATTTTTGGGTTTGCTTTAAAACAAGCGATGCACTGGTGAAAAATTCTTTTAACTAAATTTCGACCACCTATTGGCCAATATTTTTGGCGAATGACATTCAATAATTACTGGGGTCCTGCATGTAATGTTTTGATATGAAGGTGTGTAGCGATCAAATCTGTTAACCTGTGCCCCTTTGGTAATATGATTGGATGCATTTGGTCTGGATGTAAAATTGATTGCTGTAATCGTCACCAACTCGTAACACGTTATATTCATCAATAAATGGATTTAACGAAACAAGTTTGCTTTTCTTATCTATGGATTTGCCAGATTCTAAAGCATTGAATTCAATTGGAAAGAATTTTTTCTGTACCACTGTCATTAAAGTACGTTCTGCTGCTTGAAGTTCGCTTACTAGTAGAGGACCACTTACGCGATGCTTTTTCACTTGACAACTATGAAGGAATCTTAAACAATAATATGCGATCGCTCGTTGAGCTCGTGTGAAGGTAGAAAAATTGTTGAAGTTAATACCTTCTGTGGTAGCAACGGTTGAATGAACACGCTGTCGACGTCCTGGTATATTGTCGAAGTCTGGAAGTATGATAGGTTCTTCTAAATTTATCTTGGGCAAATATAGAAATGATGGTCCTTTCAAATACCTATCAGCTTGTAGCAGTTCTAATGGGAGTAATCCTCTTGACAGGTAATCTGCACGATTATCGTCACTCTTCACATGCTTCCATGAGTTGACATCTGTGCTATCTTGTATCTTAGAAACTCGATTTGCCACAAACGTAGTCCAATGTATTGTGGGGGCCTGAATCCATGCTAAAGTAATAGTTGAATCCGTATAATAAGTAACAGAGTTAATCTGGAGGTGTAGAGCATCTAGCGTTGATGTACACAGTTCTGACAACAATAAGGCTCCACATAACTCAAGACTGGGAAGAGATATTCTCTTCAGAGGCGCGACACGTGATTTCGACGTAATTAAATTTACCGTAATGTGTCCCTCAGTGTCGATGGTTTTTAGATAGAGGCAGGCACCATAGGCCGACTCTGATGCGTCAGAAAACCCATGAATTTCTATCTTTGGAGTGTTTCGTCTGTTGGTCAAAATGGCTCTAGGGACACGAATGTCTGCTAGTAGATGTAAAGATTCTTGAAACTGATTCCACTTTATCACTTATTTCATCCCACCCAATTTGACATGACCACAGCCGTTGCATGATCAATTTCTCTCTCTCTCCTATGGCGCTACAGCCCAAGTCGGGCCCTGGCCTCCACCAATCTCCGCCTCCAATCCACTCTATCCACTGCAACCCTCCTCCAGTTTCTTATCCCCATGTCTCTCGCGTCCTCTGCAACGCCATCTTCCCACCTCTTCCTCGGTCTACCTCTAGGTCTCGTTCCCTCCCATGTACCCAGCAAAGCCCTCTTAGGGTTCCTGCCACCCTCCATTCTCATAACATGTCCGGCCCAACGTAATCTTTGAATTCTTATAAATTTTGAGACTGGTATCTCTTTATATATTTGATACAGTTCGTTGTTGTATCTCAGTCTCCATGAGCCATTTTCTTGTATTGGGCCTATAATGCGTCTGAGGATTTTCCTTTCAAAGGTGTCTACTCTGTCGACTGTTTTCTGTGTGATTGCCCATGCCTCACACCCGTAGCATAGCACCGGTCTGATGACAGTCCTATATATTTTCATTTTTGTTTCCCTGTGCACATCCCCAGACCTAAATGATGGCAGCAATGCGAAGTACGCCTTGTTAGCCATGGTGATCCGTCTTTGGATCTCCGGCTCCTCTGATCCAGTCTTTGCTAGATTCACTCCGAGATACGTGAAATTGTCCACCACCTCAATTGAATCCTCCTCTATCTCGATGCTGTTATGAACCTGGTCCCTTCTTGTTTGGATAAGCATTTTTGTTTTATCCATATTTATGGCTAGCCCAACTTCCTTGGCTTTGTTTTTAAGCTCTATAAATATTTCTTTAGCTGCCGTGATCCGTCTTGACATGATGATAATGTCATCTGCATATGCGGCTATCTGTACAGTTTTATTTGTTAACAGATTGGAGCTATTTATTGATAAGCCTCTAATTACATATTCCAATGCAATATTAAATAGTGTTGGGGCCAACCCATCTCCCTGCTTTAGTCCCCGTGTAATATTTATGGGTTCAGTTAGTTGGCTATCCACCTTTACTTGGGCTTCAGTCTGCTGCATAGTAACTTGGGTTAATCTTACCAGCTTGCCTGGTATTCCAAATTCATGCATTATGGTGTAGAGTTTGTCTCTATTAATAGAGTCATACGCTTGCCTGAAGTCCACAAAGATCTGGTACACATCAATATCACGTTCCCATCCGCATCTTAGTATCTGTTTTACCGAGAAGAGTTGGTCGATTGCATGATCAATTTAGCTAGTAAAATTACCGGACCTATAAGTCCAAGAGGATCAAAAATCGTTCCTATAGCAGAAAATATTGTGCGTTTAGTTGGTTGCCGATCAGTCATTTTATCTTTATTGATGGAAAATTGAAAAGTGTCTTCTTTAGGGTTCCACATAAGGCCAAGTGTTTTCACTGTCGTTTCTTCATCGATTTCAATGCAATCGTGCAGGATGTCGTCTCGTGGTACATTTGATAATATGTCTGGATTATTTGCGCCCCATTTTCTTAAGTGAAATCCACCTCGGCGCGTTATCTCAGTTACGTCCTGTTGTAATTGGATGCCTTCTTCAATTGTTTCGATCCCTGTGAGGACATCATCTACATACCAATCTTCCATGATGACTCTTGATGCTTCCGGTAAATGGCGTTTTTCATCGACAGCAAACTGCTTCAATATTCTGGTTGCCAAATATGGAGCACTTGCTGTCCCATATGTTACTGTGACAACTTGTATATTTTAAGTGGATTATCAGTGGTGTCTCTCCACAATATTAATTGAAGATTTTGTTGTGTTGGGTGTATGTTCATCTGACGATACGTTTTTTCAATATCAGTTATCATTACAAATGTATGTGTTCTGAATCTGATAAGAATGCTGATTAAATCTGATTGCACCTTTGGTCCCACAACTGATATGTCGTTTAGAGAAATACCCGAATCTGTTTTTGATGAGGCGTCAAACATTACTCTCAATTTGGTTGTTGTTGAGTTTTTGCTTAATACCGCATGATGAGGAATATAGTATGCCTTTGACTGTTCAGCCTCAGTTGATGTTATTTCCCTCATGTGACCTAACTCTTCGTATTCTCTCATGAAATTTACATACTGTCGTTGTAAGTCTGGATTACTTAACAACCGTTTCTCCACCAATAAAAGTCTTCGTAATGCTATGTCCTTAGATTCACCCAATTCACTGACTTCTCCCTTCAATGCTAGTTGAACACAGTATCTTCCATGTTAATCTCTGGTCGTTGTTTGCATGAATAAATCTTCGCAAAATTTATCATTTCCAGTATATTGTTTCTCGCCATTGTGATCTTCAAGATCCCAGAATCGTTGCATGATTTTGTTGATATCATGATGTGTTGACAAATGACATACAGAAGTTGAATTCGCCTTCTGATTCACCTTTATCTTGCCAGAAATAATCCAGCCAAATACTGTGTTTTGTAAGGTGGGTGTAGAATCACAAATTTTAAACCTGCCTTCACATAGTAAATCAAAGAATAATTCTGCTCCTATTAATAGGTCGATGTCACCAGGTTGACTGAACTGAGGATCAGCCAACTGAAGGTTTGGAGGAATGTCTAGGCTAGATCTGACAATGGATATTGTAGGTAATTGTTGAGTGATACAACTTAAGACTAGGTAATCAATGGCAGTCGAGAATGAATTAAATCTGGATTTGATTGTACACTGAACAATTCTTGTCGGGTTTGTTATAGACTGCCCTATTCCACTCACTTCACTAGAAATGGTCCTTGTGGGTAAGCCTAATTTCTTTACTGTCTTATTTGCAATGAAATTTGAATGAGAGCCTGAATCTAACAACACTCTACACAACTGTGGACCTCCTCGATTGTCCTGAATAGTTACTACGGCTGTAGACAACAAAATGGATGAAACAGCTCCTTTGTAGGAGGTATGTGCAGTGGACGTGACAGATGTTTTCTGACGATCACCTTCATCCTTATAACCTGACGGGTCGGATTCAACACGAGTCAAAACACGATTGTCACTCAGCTTCTGAGGATAATGCAGAAGAGTATTGTGACGTTTACCACAGAGTTTGCATGAACCTGCACCACAGTTAGAAGTTTTATGATCACTGGATGAAAGGTAATTAAAACACAATCCTAACTTTCGTACTTCACCTTCCCTGTCAGCAACAGATAGAGACTTGAATTTATCACAAAGGTAAATAGGATGAAATTTGTTGCACAATGAACAGCTCTTAGCTGACACAACCTAATTGGATGAAAATGTATTACTCTTGATTGTCAATTTTTGTCTGGACTGAAATTTCTCTATGTGAAGAGGGGGCCTAGGCCATTGCGATGGTTTGTCCCTACTGCCTCTAAGACTTGACATCTTTTTTGAAGAAATTTAGTTAAGTCTGATAACGCTGGCACCTCATCAGATTTTAATTCCGATTCCCATTCACGATGCGTGTTGGTATCCAAGCTATTAGTAATTATGTGGATTATTAAGGTGTCCCATTGATCTGTTTGTTGACCCAGGGCATGAAGAGCACGTAAGTGTTTTTTAAGGTCATCAAATAGTTGTCTCAAGTAGGAAGCTGATTCCTTGTCTGACTTGTTCAACTTGAAAATGGACGAAACATGTTTGTTAATTAAGTATCTCTTATTTTGAAATCGCTCCACTAATAAATCCAACCAATTTTGTAATTTTCTCCTGAGCCTTCAAGCGACTGTAGAATGCTAGCTGCTTTGTCTTTCAACGACAATTTGAGATAATGAAATTTTTGGAAATCTATCAGATTCGGATTATTATGAATAAGGGTTAGGAATGTGTCATGAAATAATGGCCATTCATCATATTCACCAGAAAATGTAGGTAGCTTAATAGCCGGCAGTGTAATTGGCGTCCAGCTTGGATTGATTTCTGCTAAATTTGGTTTTTTGTCTACTTCACTATCGGTAACACTCTGAATTATCGCTTGAGCCTCTGACAATAATTTGAAATAATTATTCTCAAAGGTTGACCATTCTTCACTCTGTTCGTCCGACTGATTTATAACATCAATTTCAGACTTGCGTCTGTGTATGTGCCGTAGGTGTTGCGGAGCCTGTAATCTGGCGGCATGGTGAGGCGATGACCGAGCCGCGAATCTGGCATGGTCGGGAGCTTATGGTACGAATTTTAACGAATATTTCGTATGGCACTGTCCATACACGAACACACAAACTCATGAAAGCAAGAGTTACAGTGTATGCACTGTAAATGACATGATTTGCAGTGTTTAATCCGTTTAACAGTATAAAATTCTGTTTGTGTGGATGACAGGACCTGCCACTTGTCATCTAAAGTTGTCAAAACTTTCTCTGCGTCCAACAACATACTAGCTTTGTGACGATTTCTTAATACTTGCAACTTTTTCACAAGTTTTCCTTTTTTCATTTTAATTATCAAATCAAAAATTTTATCTCTGAGCAAATGTAATATGGCACAGATTGTTTTATCCAGTCTTTTAATCCGTTTTCCTTTTAGATAACAATATTTTATTAAAATTTGCTATTGACATGTTAGTGTTTATGCCTAAATGAATCCGATAACAGTAGGCCCATGATCTGTATTGTTTCTTATTAATATGTTGTTTTATAAAATATTCATAAAATGAATGTGTTTCTTCATCATTAAACAGTCTTTTTAAAACTTCATGGAGCATTTATAAAAAATTAGTGTTCTTAGTCAGTAGTGATATGTTTATAATCAGTGGACAACAAAATCCAGGAATTCAAATTACATTAAGGTAACTGCGTGATATTGAAATTTTTATTGTTAAATAGAATAATATAATAAATGTTAAAATATGATTACGTTAAGGTAATATTTATTATTAAGAAAAATCGTTACAAGAAAAATCGCTGCATGTGCCAACCAACTAATTTCTTATAAAACCGCCAACTAAATTTCTTACAAAAACCCCAATATCTCGAAAACGAAAAAGCCGATTTTATTGAAAGAAAACCAAAATAAAATTTGGAATTTTCTATAATTTTCACTCGCTGACACCATATAGCTATCTCTCATAAAACGAAAGTTTGTCGCATGCCGAAAATTTCACTACATGAAAATTAAAAAAGAAACTTCATGACGTGGAACCGTCTGAAGACTCTGTTTTTGAACATTGTTAAAACTATCGGTTAAAATTTATGCCTAAAACCATCTTCAAACTTCAAGGAACACGGTGGTGAAAGAATTTTTAAAATCAGATCAGCTGTTACTGATGTTATGTCGAGCAATGAAACACATCGCATTCTCTCGCGCTCTCCGCCCCACCATGCCGCCAGATTACAGGCTCCGCAACACCTATGGCTCATACACAGACGCAAGTCAATTTCAGTTTGTATTTTTTCAAATTCAGGCAATAATTGTTCGAATTTCACTAACCTAAGTTTTAACTGATTAATGTCTGATGGGTCTTTGAGATAGTTACTGAACCTAGTCAACTGCCCCTCAAGTACACTTCTTTTTACAGTTAACGCCTTTAATTCAAGCGCTTCCATATTATCACTAGTATTACAAGTTCTCCTTGCGAGTTTACAAGAAGTAGTTGCTATGGTAACTCGGGCGAGACTCCGAGGTGAGCCAAACAGCGGCAGGCGCACTTTCCCTCTCCCTTTCTCCTCAGTCAACAGTCCCACACTGACCAATCAGCGCTCCCGCAGCTGTGCCGAGCACCACGTGCTTCTTAGCTGTCAGAAGACCCAGATTGTTTTAATAGTACTAGTCATTTTAGTCTTAAATTGTTAAATGATTAGATTGAATTGAATAGAGGCATGCAAATATAGATAGGTTGTTGTTCTTTATGTAATACATGTGAAACTGTTGACAGCTAGATGAATGGAAGGTATTCATACATAGGCTAGTAATTAACGTTGCAAGGAACACACGAGATAAGAGACTGAATGAATGCTGTTACACTTAGGTTTGCCGACTGGTAGCAAAGTCACAGCGTTGTGTTGACAGTTGAAGTCGTAATTGCGTACAGTATTGCGTCACTACGTACAAACGTTGAGCTCAAGGCCACCACATACCATGTTGAGCTATAATGCACTGTTCACTACAATCCGTTTTGCACTTCACAATGAAACTTCACACACTGCACCGTTTTAATTTCTTGAATTATTTAAATAACAGTTAAGCACGCTCACCACAGTTGCACAATAAAATGTACGATTCGTGATCCGGCCCTGAGGACCAATGTTTGATGCAGGAGATAATAAAAACTGTAGTCGTGATAAGATTGAAGTGGACTGTATTTTGCACTACACCACACAACGTCTCATTCCACATTGACTCACACGCCACGAGTGGGTACCCACCCATCGCGCATACCCACTCTCACACATTAATACAAACTCAACCAGGAACATAAAAAGAAATTCAAAACGACCTGCTCGATTGTATGCTTTTGTTTGCCAGGTAAAGATTAAGGAGGAAATAAGATTTGCAGATTTTTTCTCTGTAATCGCCGACGAGACAAGAGATGTTAATTTGACATTTCAATTAACTATTGTTTTTCGCTACGTATTACCTAACGGAGAACCAGTAGAAAGATTCTGGGGGTTTATACATCCCCCCGGACACGACTCAGACTCGATCGCCGGATGCATTCATGACACCTTAAAAAATGTTGTTGATAAGCCGAAAAAGTTAATCTCTCAGAGTTATGACGGAGAAAACGTGATGAGCGGACACCTAACCGGTGTACAAACAATTATTCAACGACATTACGAGTATACTTTTTATATCCATTGCTATGCTCGTCAATTAAATTTAGTGATTGCTCGAACTGCTAGCCAAAATCAGCAAGTGCAGATATTTTTCGCGAATTTGAGTGATATAACGAACTTTTTCAGCAACTCGCCTCAAAGAGTAGAAATTTTGGATAATTTTGTCGGGAAAAGAATCCCCCGAGCGGGCAACGTAAATAAAAGAGCGGTTTTCATTTACATCACACCATTCAGCCGTATCCCTTATTGGTCCTCAAAAAGTTAGTGAGTACAGTAAATCATTTCCTCAATCTGCGTTAGATGAAACAACAGAAAAATACCCCTTTTTGGACAAAGCAAAGCTAAAAACCGAACTGGGAGTGTTTTACCAACATGATGACATAAGATATATGAATGGGGCTGTGAGCTTACTGCAATTTCTTATACAAAATGATTTGAAAGATTCGTTTTCAGAGTCGTATAAGCTTTTAACGATGATATCGATAATCCAATGACTTCAGCTGAAGCGGAACGATGCTTCTCGACTTTGAAGAGGATAGAAACCTTTCTGAGAAGTACGATGTCTCAAGAAAGACTTAATGCCTTAGCCATGTTAACAATAGAGAAAGAACTGGTGAAGACCATCCCTAAGTTCAATGAAATGGTGACTGATAGATTTGTTTCAAAGAAAGACTGAAGGATGGACTTTGTTTACAAGAAGTTCACTTAGTTTTTGTTAAAGATCCGATTACCCTACTGATATACTTGTAAGTAGTATTTATATAATTTACTATTGTTTCAGAACATAATTGTTATCATTATTGCTAAATTTAATTTTTCTAAGATTAATTAAATAAAGAATCTAGTTGAAGCTTAGTAAACTACAATGTTAGATTCATTTGGTTAATATTACTTACTAATAAATTATTTAAAATAATGTCATTTACCTGAATGTTGAAAAATTCTTGAAAATGCTATTTTCAGTGCAAATATTAACAGGCACAAGGATTAATATCGTATAATATTATCTAACTACCCCTGGAGAGTTTACTCACGAGCCGCCACTGACTGAAATTGTATTCATTTCTCGCTACAGAGATAATTAACTACAGATAAGTGCGTTATTTGGGAATTTTGTTTTGGCTAAACATTCTCGTTCATATAAGAGTTTCTAAACAACATGATCGTTGCTTATAGTATAATCAAGCTTATAGCATTTTTTATTAATGATGTAAGTATCGCAGCTGCGGCGTCTTCTGTACAGCTTCCCTCGAGACTAATTGGAAACCACACTGCTTTGTGGAAGTTGCCTCGAAATATTGTAATTGCTTCGCTTACAGAGATATATCTCTGTCTGCTGTATATTTCTGTTTTCGTTCTACTCTGCTGTTTCAGCCTCCGTTATCTAAACGTAATTTTGCACGCTATCCATATTAATTTTAACCTTCTTAAACAAACGATTATTTACTACAATCAATTCAAACCAGTTTCAGTTTGTATTATATCCACATTTGTAGTTGAAAAGTTTTCAAGTTTTTTTTGGCACTTTTTAGCATTAACAATAGTAGACTGTACGATTTCAGAGACTTAAGCAACAACAGCTTACGCACTCTTCCTCCGCTGCTGTTCGACAGACTATGGCGCTTGAGTGTGCTGGATCTGCGCAACAATTTGCTCACCAGCTTGGCCAATGGTTCCTTCACTGGACTCGCTTCGCTAAAATTACTGTAAGTGTTCATAATCTCTATATTCGCAAAGTACGTTCAACTTCTCTATTAAATTCTTTGTTTATACAAGTACACTCAGCTCATTGTTAAGTATCCGCCTCAGCCTCTAGTAAACATCCTGTGTTCTGACTACTGTAAGCTTTTTTGCCTTTCAACCAGAGGCGCGCCAGTAGTGTTCGGCGCCTGTGTGCAGAACTTTAGTTGGTGCCCCTATATCCTCCCACCACAATACAAAATCACGTTATAAAAACTTATCAGTAAGTACAAATGAAATACGAAATATATTAATTATTAGTTTATTGAACAAAAACCAGGAATTACAAAAAATGTATAAAAAACAATAAATACGGTATACAAGAAGGGTACAAAAACAAAAACATCAAAAATAATTTGGAATAAAATAATTTATGTTATTTGTCAAGAAATCCATTTGCCAATTGCACCTTATGTAGTTTTACATAAATTAACAGATGAACTTACAGTTTCATAAAAACATAAATATTAAATATTTTTTTGGTACATAATTAAATTTACTACATTTTATTTAGCGAGAAAATCACTTTGATATTTTTACTTTCTATAGGTGTCATATAAATAAGAAACAGATAAACTTACAAGTAGGCTATATAAAATAGGAACATATTACAAACATTATTTGGTAAAGAAATAGGCAAGTAAATATTTAAACAGAAAGCAATATCATTTAGTGAATTTAAATTTTATAGCTTTCATTAATGAAAATTCTCGAATAATATCGTGTATATCCAAAGTTGATCCAAAATATCTGACTCTATACATAAGTAACCACAGCAACTGGAGTTTCTTCTATAAGACAACCAGGAAACACACTAATTTTAATGAAAGTGAAGACAAATAAATAAATTCTTTGGATCAACTGAAAACTTAGTAAAGGTATCAGATATGCTATTATTCTGCCAGATAAGAGAATGACTTAACAAGTTTGATAGCAGACATTTAGAGGTAGAACTGGACTTCACTAACTATGATACTGTTATGATCTCTCTCTTCTAGGTTAGCAGCCCATAGACTAATTGGCAGTAGCTCGCCATTCTTCATGCTTCTCTTCTTTTCTTTTCAACTCACAATAAGATGTGCAGTTCATATTGACCATAAGCTGTTTCATGTAGTCTAAACGTGGTTGACCTCTGCGATTCTTCCCTTCAATTGTTCCTTCTGTTATTATCTTAACCAACCCATTGTGTCGTAGTATATGCCCTTCTGTAGTATATAACTTAGCTCTTCTGCCTTTTAAATTTCGCAGAAAGCTTTTCTCCTCCTGAGCTCTTCTAAAGACTTCCTCATTCGTTATCTTCTCCCTCCAGCTTATCTTGAACATTCTTCTGTAGCACCAGGTCTCAAATGCTTGGAGTCTTTCTTGTCACTTTCTCCAATTGTCCAAGATTCACTCCCGTATAGGGCAACACTCCACATGTATGTCTTTACTAAATTCTTCTTTTTTTTAGGCTGATAGTGTTTTTTGTTTGTTGATAGCAATTTTACCCTGGTTAATTCTGCTTATAATTTCCTTACTGCTAAGTCCATCACTTGTGATTTTACTTCCTAGATAGTTATATCTAGAAAGGAGTAAGACAGGGATGTTCTCTGTCTCCAAGTTTGTTTAACTTGTACATTCAAGAAGCGATCGATAGAGTAATGGAAGACACCCATATTGGAGTAAACATACACGAGAAAAAAGTGGACATGCTTAGGTTCGCAGATGACATAGCCGTGACTGCAGAGAGCAACGAACGAACTGTTATGATGATCTCACTTATTGATATAATGGCAAGATTTTAAAGTCTGTCTTGTATGAACATAGAGTGCAAGCAGTTCTAAAATTTTTAAGTTTAGAAAAGGATCGTTCCGCAGATCCTACAGATACCAGCAATGACAATATCTGAAGAGCAATTATAAAGTTTAGATAAAACTGTGATTAAGACGTTTGAAAAAATATACAGAATTATCTGATGTGCAGTGTTTTAAAAATTAGAAATACATGGTTCACAGTGATGCTGAGTTTTGCTGATGATGGCAGTCGATGGCACTGGTGAAACGTCTGGTTTTGCAGAAAACATTAGACCATACCCAAACAGCCTGGAAGGAATTTTAACAACAAACTACATCTTTGTTGCCGATAATATAGTACACATATAAAAAATTATCCCCCCCTACAACTATCATTTTCATTTATAGAAAATTACCCCTCCCCCTTCAACTACCCTTTTCATTTATAGATATTTCATCTACCTTTTTCTACAGTGGATTATTAAAAAATTCTACACACAGACACAGACACACACACACACACTTTTTGAAAAATGACTTTTCTTCATGTTTTGAGGGTAGTACAATCAGAATCAGCCTTAATCTCGAATGTTGCCATCACCATACTTACATTTCCTTATGGAACATGGAAGTAAAACACTCACACAGAAATTTCTTTGTGCAAGGATACTTGGTTAGAAAACTCGAGATTATTATTTAATGCTGTTATGTATATGCTTGGGTGAAAGAGTACACAAATACAAAGTTTTGCGCTAATGAATTTGATATACCTTCCCATACTGTTACAGACTGTAAGAGTTATATGTGATAAGTCTGTGCATCACACATGTCTTAATAGAGGACTTGGGCACACTGTCGATGTAGATAATCGTGCTTCTCATGCTGAAAATTCGAAGTCGGAGTCGTTTGTGTATACCCATTATAGTGTATGTGTGGCGGTATCTGCCACGAAAATAAAGAATGTTGACTACTTCCTTAGATTCTCCATCCAATCATAACATACTTTATGAGGAGCTCATTGTTTGGCTTTGCCCTAAACTAAGCATGATTTGACTTTTCTAACAAACCTACAATAGTTTTTCCAAGTTTTTTTAACCACAATCACCACAATATAACAAAAGTTACCTGGGCAGTTTACACAACATGCCAAAGTAAAATTCACTGGTGAAACTGAAGTTAGACCATGACTAAGCACAACTACTACTTACAGAAATTACCTTCTTGTCGACTTTCCATTCGCATATCTTTTACTGTTAAGAATGGCCACAGTTGGCTGCTAGTGAATAATTCATTCATAGTATATATTTTTGAGTTCATGGAAAAAAATCTTAATTTTGAGGGGTTTACTAATAACAAGAAGCACACAATAAAGAAGAATTAATGTACAAACTGTTAATGGGCAGTGTTCTAATTTAATCAATATATTTTTTATCTTGCCTGATTGAAAAATAAAAATTGTTGTATACTAGACAACCCCCAACCCAAATTCAAAGTAATATTATAAATACTGACTGATACTACTAAAACTATTTGTCATTAGAATAAAACATAGGTTAACTACATAGGTTATGTTACTCACGTGTATTTACATTATGCGCTACTGATGTATAACTTATATTGAATATTGATGGACACTATTTATAGAATACACTATAATGTTCTGTTACAATGTATAACACATTTATAGGTAGTGTAGTTTGTTCTAGATAAGCATCAAACGATCTTACTAGAAAGTTGTTGATACACAAATGACGCATGTTTGTGAATGACCTCATGACCAACTATATGTCAAGACAAAGTAAAGATAACAGTAGAGACAAAGAAAAGTTGGTTTAGTTTTAGACTTAGTGAGTTGCAGAGTTAGTGCGTGATACCATACTTGTGGATCAAAATTATTTTTGTGCGTTATCTTTATGCTTTTATAAATTACAGTTGTGTCAATATTCGATATCACAGTTGTGGATTGAAATTGTACTTAGAGGGTATATTTTTATTTGTGATATTGGTAAATAAACAAGGTGTCGATAGTAACACAAGTGTTTTATTTTAATTGCTGACCTAGAAGACAACAAATATGAATTTTTTTAGAATTGTGTACATGAAATTTTTAGAATGATTTTTGAATTTAGTTCAGGTTTTTGAATTACAAGTACAGGTACTTACAAAGTGCTCACAAATTAAAATTCTTTGTCTAAAGGTAATGTTAAGATAAAAGCTTTGTTGTCGTTTGATCTTTATAATTAGTTGTTTTCTAAATATGTTTACATTAACATAATGTTATGCGCTTGACACAAAGTTTTCTTTTAATTTTAGAGAATTATATGAAAGTAGAAGAGAACAAAGAGTTGCTATACAATTTTCAAAGAGTATAGATGGGTCTTTAAAGACACTGTAAGCAAAATATGATAGATTGGGAATGGTCCTAAAAAATATCCATTTCTCTGTAATGTCTAAGTTGCGGTTAACAGTTTGCTGTGGTAGTTAAAGTCGATCTTTTACATTACAAATTCTTGTATTTTTTTTAGTTAAGTAATTTTAGTGTTACATTATAAATAGTTGCTAAATACCAATAGGACATCAACATTCAATTAAAAGATTAACATTACTTGAAAATAAATCAAATATAAAAGAAAGAACTAAATCCTTGTTAACAACTAGATCAGCAGTAGACAACTCACGGCACATGTGCCTATTTGTAGCATGCAGAATAAGTGGGGAAACACAAAACAAGATTTTTCTTGAATTTTGTTACTATTTTGTAAAATGTTTCCGGTTTTATAATAAAATTCTAACACTTAATTGAGTCGTCAAGATTAACTTGAACATTGTGCAGCCCACTCTTTCTATCTTGTGTTTGTGTGTAGTAGAATCATGCATTGAGGCTATATCATTCTTTGGACTACATGTACTACACCAAGTGAAAAGTGAATCTTTTCACATATCCAAAGTGTAGATGGAAACTTCTTCAAAAAAAACAATCAATTGCTTTTACAGAATCTGTGTAAACCTGCTGGTCAGCACGTCATGACACATTTACAAAATTATTTAACGTTAATAATATTATAGTTATATACTTGACATCTCTTCCCTCACGTTTGAGTATGTTCTGACCTACTCAAACCAGTAAACTCATCTGATGTTTGTAAAAAGTAAGTACTATCCTACAATCTTCCATTAAAAAAAAAACTTGACTAAACACACTATTAATTTTGAAAAACTATTTCATCTGGACACTAAGTGAGTACACCTTTAACTGCAATTTTACACACAACACACTTCTACACCATGTGATATTTGTGTTCAAATGATATGTTCCATTACAAAAGGAATGTATGTACTCTTCAAAAAACACAGCAAAAGGGTGTACAATGACTATTATGTATGAGGAAAATATTAGTAACAGACATAATTAGATGAAAAACTATTATTCAGTCACAAAGATATAGGCAACTTTTCAAGAAATTTGCATATGAATGCAGATAACATAATTTATATAATATGCACATGCATATAATTTCATACATTAAATTATATTTTTATTATTATATATCTTTGGTATTATATTATTTTATTCTTTTTATTTCTTTTGGATAAAATTCAGTAAGTTCTTAAATTAGCTTTAATATTTAAAAACCATTTCTTATTGTACGCATCATTTTTTGTTACAATCAAAGAGCTTGTTTTAAGAAAAATTAGATAATTTAAAATTAAGCTTCAAATTTAATTCAGTGATATTTTAATTAATTTTACAATACATTACATTGTAATGACAATTCATTACTGTCACTATTTAAAAATGCTTGTCATTATTAATGTGTAATGTATTATATAATTATATTATTTAATATTATTAAAATGTGATGATAATATTTAATGTGTTCAGGCATTTGCATGGTAACAGGCTGCACACTCTAGAGTCGATGGCATTTTATGGACTTACATCGCTCAAAATGTTGTAAGATACTTTCTTCTTACTTACTGTATCTTTTTTTCTCATTTCTCTTAACACGAAATTACAAAAAGTTAAAGGCAGTATATGCAAACATACTTAATAAGGGTAATACTAGTATGGGCAGTGCACTTGTGATAGTAAGATTCTCTTGTGAAACACGTTCCAGTTTAGCAAATAAGAATAGCTAATTCATAGCTAGAATTCTACACCTGATATTTACATATCATTAAAATTTAAATCAACCATTTAAAATCTTACATAATTATTTTAAACAGTATATCAATTACTCCAGTAGAGCAAGAAGGAAATTGAACACTCTCACACTTAGACACAAAACAGAACACACAAGTATTATAATTGTATGCCAAGTTAAAAACTACAGTTAGTAAATAAGACAAAACAAATAGTACAATTTATGTATCAATACATATTTTCTTGTTTTATAAATTATCATTGCCTTAGTTTTCTGTTAACCATAATATTATTTTACCAACAATAGTAGCCTAACTGTAACTCTAACACTCATTTGTAAAAGCACTGTAATACAATAAACTGTATTGCTGTTGTCAAACATTGTATAGTGTAAAGAATTCAGATTTGTGAAAGTTTTGTATTTATGACACGTCACTTACAAATCTAACATTCTTTGTTAATTTAAGGATGTTTTTAGGTTTTGTGAAGTGGATATATTGTGTTTCAGAGATTTACATGGACAAAAGATACAAACCATAGAGCCAGCAGCATTTGTTGGATTACGCAGTTTGACTGGTCTGTAAGTATGCCTAACATACACCACAGTACTAAACTGAAACTGTAATGAAAGAACAAATGGCATGTATATATGTAACAGCAAACACAAAAAAAAGAAAATTAGAAATGAATTGAGAAAAATTTGAAAATACGTTTACAAAGTATTATTTTCTGTGGTTATAATTATATGTATTAGATAATTATTTATATAATTATGATGCAATTATTTATATTTATAATGATTAATTAAATTTACATTCTTAACAATTTATTTTTTGTATAATCTGTTGGGTAATCTCTCCATTTTCCATCATTCTAGTGTGTGTGTGTGTTTTGTTAGATAATGCATTTTCTTACAATAATGTATTATACTACAAAAAACTTAATGAAACATGTTGCGTCACAGAAGAACTCTCATCCACAAAACATTCACTTGCCAAAACAGTCAATGACTTTTGCTTATGGTAACATATCTCGAAGCTGTTTATAATGTTTTAAATAAAAGTAAGCTCTCATTTGTTAAAAAAAGAAAAAAACTACAAAATTCCAAATATGTGAATTTTAATTCTGGTTTGTCTGCTGTATTATACAACTTCAAAAACCACTGCACACCTGAAAATAGTAATTCATTATATACCTGGTATTAGTAAGAGGAGCATGATCTCATCAGTGGTGCCATCCCCTCAAGGCCAGTGGCACAGTCCTCCCAAAATTCCTCACTACCCCCTCCCCCAAGTTTAACCTTCAGCCTATCCCTCAAATGTAATCCATAAACCTGTTCTATATTACCAAAAGACATAAAGTGTTTATTTAAGTACGAGGGACATTCATGTCATTCTGGGACTATTATTTTTTTATAAATATAAGTCACATTTATGATAGTAAAAAATACTTCTATTTCTCGATGTAATCCCCTGCTACATTTATACATGTATCCCAATGTTTCACTAGTGCCTGGATACCCGCAGTGTAGAAAGATTTGTCGTTACATCGAAACCAAGATACGATTGACTGCTTCACCACATCATCACTGTTGGAATGGTGGCTTCCCAGGGACAACTTCAAGGGCCCGAACAGATGAAAATTGCTGGGAGCAAGGTCCGGACTATAAGGGGGGTGGCAATAACTCCCAGCCAAGATCTTGTAGCATGGGTGTCATGCAGTGGGCGGTATGCGGGAGTGCATTGTCCTGCAGAAACAGAACGCCTTTAGTGATCGCACCAGGCTGTTTTTTCTTGAGAGCATTGTGCACATCTTGAAGAACTTTGCAGTAGTACTCACTCTTAATATTGACTCCACAGGGTAGAAAGTTAACGTGAATTATCCCATTTTTATCCCAAAAAATTGAGGTCATAACTTTGCCTGCAAAAGCAATTGTTCGAAATTGTTTGGGAGGTGGTGAGTCCACATGCTTCCACTGCTTTGATGCCCGTTTTGATTCCGAGGCGAAATGATGGACCCTCATTTCATCACAGGTAACAATTCGATCAAGAAAAAGCTGGCCTTCTTTGTCAAAATGTTGCTTTAACTCCTTTCAAATTTGCAATCTTCTTTCCCAGTTGATAGCCGAAAGTTGTCTTGATACCCAACGTACACTAAACTTACTGAAGTTCAGATGTCCGTGAATTATTTTGTTTACAGTTCCCACAGACACATTTATTTCTTTTGCAATTTGCTGACAAGTTATTCGTCGATTATCAAGGATCAGTTCTTCCACTCGCTGAATGTTCATGGGAATGACTACAGTAGGCTCCAAATCACCTCGACCAGGATCGTCACTCACTGATGTACCCCCTTCTTTAAAACGTTTGCACTACTCAAATGTTTTACTGTGACTAAGAGTCTCATCACCATACTGTGCAAGGAGTCACGAATAAATCTCACTGGTTTTACGCCTTCATTCATGAGAAATTTCATTACAACATGCTGTTCCACATGTGCATTGGACGCCATGTTCTTTACGACTGACTGTTGTTATTGTTTAACGTGTAAACAATACAGTGCGCCATGCGGTAATAGCTGACACTTGTACTTCATATGTACGACCAACAGAATGTGCAGGAATCTCCATTTACACTCTAGTCTAACAAATGTTCCGGATTAACGTAAACGTCCCTCATATATATGTTTACTTAAATACATTTTAAGTTTTTTAACACAATTTTATTCATTTTAAACTTTTGTTGCATCTAAAATCCCCCCCCCTAAAAACTGAATAATAAACCCCAAAATTCTGATGGAGCAACGTTTGCTATAATCCTTCAAGATTGACATTCACTTAAGTACCTGTAAATCTCATAATATAACAGTACTACTGCTTCTTGGAACTGGATCCCTTGCACTATGTAGAAGTGTCAACAAATATATGATACTATGTTGAAACTGGTATTAACAGTTACTTTCTGCAGCCACAAATAGAAGTTACTACCATCTGAACAAAGAAAGTAACAAGTTCCCTAAAAACAACATTTGATTGCATATTCCTTTGGAGATGATTGCACATTTGATTGCAGATTTCAGGAGGTGATGGAAACAAAATATAACTAGCTTTGCAAAACAATTTAGGAATGTATCTTACATATATTGTTACAATTGTCACTACCATGAAGCTGTTTTATTCCAAACATCTATATATTAATATGTGAAGAGAAAACTTCGTACCCCTTTTTAAGCATATTGCGCTCACGGAGGAGTGTGAGATTTGGCATAGTTAAAGTTTATATGAAGAAGGAGTGCAGAAAGCTAAAATTTATATATCATATGTGTTACAAATACATTAAATTAAATAAAATAAAACATTCATTGTTTACGTTCATACTGCCAATGTCAAACACATAATAGTCTGTCATTTGTTTACGTTCATACTGCCAATGTCAAACACATAATAGTCTGTGGTCAAACAGTCGCACAGAGTAGAGATTGTCGCCAAAGAATTTTAAAATGTTGCCAAGAAACAATTACTGACAGATTGACTGAATGAGCTGTGAATTTTGTGTGATTTCAAATGTTCCTTTTTCAATAGTCTGTGGAGTGTATGTCAAGACAAAAAAGTGTTTATTTTATATTTTGTATATTAGATATCTGTGTTTTATATATTAATGTTCAGTTGAAAGTGAAATACAGCTTGTTTAATATACACCTGTTGCAAAAGGAAAATTTTGTAGCAGCAATTTGAATTGACTTACTCTTGCCTAATTATTATTGGTGGTTTCAAAAAAGTGAGTACATTTTATTATTTTTAAATTAAACCCTGTCTAATCTTAGTTTCAGTAATTGCATTACATGTTTTTTTTACATTCAGATATTCGCACCTACTTCCATTTTGCCTCGACATAGAATATTGACGGGTCGGAGTGAGAGACAAAGAAGAAGGAATATATATTCGCGTGAAAGTCAAAATGATAATAGACCAAATGCAAATTTAAATAGTGTAAATAGTATAACATTGACAGGTCGGAGTGATAGACAAAGAAGAAGAAATATATATTCGCGTGAAAGTCAAAATGATAATAGACCAATTGCAAATTTAAATCGTGTAAATAGTATACAAAATGATGAAATTTTTTTGAGGGATACTTTTAAATGCGCACTGAATGTCATTCCAAGAAATTTTAATACTTTTGATTGTGGATTAATGCATTTACAATGCAGGTTTTGCAATGCAAAACATTTCGAATCTGAAGTCACTTTAGGTGAAAGGACTGCATTCACTTCATGTTGTCATAAGGGTAAAGCAATATTACCAGCCTTAAGTCAAAATGAATACTTTAAATCATTGTATGATGGACTTACTTCAAATGAACCTTCAATAAAAAGAAAGTCAAAAAATTATTTTGAAAACATTCGTAAATACAATTCATCATTTGCTATGGTTAGCTCAGAAGCTAAAATTTCGAATACAGTTACGCGTGGAGTGTATCATTTTAAAATACATGATGTTTTTTATCAGAGATCAGGTACAATGACTGCTGGATATGGTCGTTCACCATGTTATGCGCAATTATATTTTTATGATGTTGACACTGCTGTCAATTATAGATTATGTGAACACTATAATCAAACATGCAATAACAATATAATGCGCGAAATCTCTCTTGAATTGGAACGCATTAATCCTTTCGTTCGGTCATTCGTTGCAATGAAAAATCATTGTCAGAGAGTTGAAAATCAAAATAAAGAAATTTGTATGCTCATTAAAGTAAATCGTGATTTAGATCTACGCTGTTATAATGATGCAGTTCAAACTGATGTAGCAGTAATATTTAGTACAGTTGATGGTGAGCCACCCTTTGAACGAAATATGGTTTTGTTTTCAAAAGTTAATGGTACCATTAAAAATATCTCTGTTTTGGATTCATCATTGGACCCTTTAGCGTATCCATTACTTTTTCCAAATGGTGATACTAGGTGGCATATCAATATTTCTCATAATGTACCAACTACATCTAATTCAAGAGCGCCCAGAAATAAATTAACCATGCTTCAGTATGCAGCCTATCGACTTGCAATTAGAGAAGATTTTAGCATGTTGCACCATTCACAAAAATTATTTCTGCAGTGGATAGTTGATATGTATTGTAATGGTACATATCTTCACCTAACCATAATGAAGAAGACATGACCAGATAATTTATTTAGTCATTAACACTAGAGTAAAAAGGGATGAATTATAATAGAAGAATGGGTGAATCAGAATAATAAAACGATCAGACATATCAAGGTAGTCAGGACAGTAACTTATATTAATTCTTAGTAGTAACAAACAAACAAGTCAAAATGGTAAATACTGAAACAAGACGATTTAACCCGAATAGCCCAATAGATGGTAAGTGAGAGAGTAGAACTAGCCCCAAAGGACCAAGAACAACCTGATGATGACAACTACAAATAGAATAGAAATAGCCATCGTACCAATAAGTGTAAATAAGAAGAATAGTGACTAAAAGACAATTAACCTATAAGTATAGTGAAATAATCAGCCACAACACTAAGGAAGTGATGAATAATGTATGACAAAAGAAAATGAACTAAGAAAGAACACCAAACTTGTATTAAACCAAAGAAAATTGTATATCATATTAATAATTGTAAGGACAGACAAACTAGAGATACTAATTATTAAGTACGTAAAATATAGAAGGGCACAGTAAACCCCAAACAGATAGAGTAAACTATGACAAATCACATTAGCGCAATACTAACATATTTGTGATACAATAAACCAACATGAACTTGTTAATGTTATAATTAAACCTTGTAAAGTGAGAGGTAGAGAGTTAGAGAAATAGTGAACATAGTAAAGTGAGAAAGAGAATTTAAAGTTAGGTAATACCCACTAGTAACACTTAAATTAAACATATAAAGTGCAAAGTGATAGTGTGAAAACCCCAAATTAAATAGAACCCTATTGATAGGGATTGACACCAAATAATCAGTGTTAAAACCATTAGTAAAGAGGTAAGAGTGATCGAAGACCATCAGTGAGTGGTAAAATAATAAGTGAAGGCTGATAATGGCTAGTCACAGAAAGGACTGTGACACTTAATAGCAATTATCCAGTGAACACAAGTGTATTAATAACAAAATGAAACAAAGTGTAACAGACTAGATAATAAGTAGATTTTAGATATAGTAGTACTTACTACTTGCCACATTTTAGTTTGCAAGTCTTAATATTAGGGAATAAGTTGTTAATTAGTATCGTTAATCATGTATTCAAGAACGAATAACTATCAGTGTGTTAATACACCAAGATATATGAGTTCATTCACAGAAATAAGAATCCAATATCATTAATTTAAAATGATACATTAAAGAATATTTTTCATGACGAACTGATAATAATAAGAACAAGACATTAACATCAGATAATAAACAGTTGTTGAAAAGTCAGTTATGGCTTAATGTCATTTAGAGTTAGTCATAAAAATATACCATTGTATTAATAATTAATCCATGTTTATGTCTTTATTTTTTATGTCAAGTAATAATAATAATTTATCAAAGAGTATGAAGAGTATGAGTGGATAATATGTTTCAAATAATTATGTTTAAATGGATAAGAATTGTGTTTTAATGACTAAGGTTTATGTTCCAAAAATGATGTTTAAATGATAAGAATTATGGCTATGAGAATAGTTAAAACCATTAGATGTTATGCCATATGTTATAAGAAATAAGATTTAAAAACCATCAGACACCAGTAAACAAGAAACAAACTATACATTCAAACACAATGACACCAAAAATGAATTATCACAGTAGACAAGTTAATACAGTAGAACTTGGCTAATTCGAAGCTGAAGGGACCAGTAAAAAATTCGAATTATCCAAAAATTCGAATTAGGAAAACTTTTAATAACGGTAGAAAAATCAAATCAAAAACCGAAATTCAGTAAAGCAATATGTTATTTTATTAAACAATTTCCTTAGACATATGTATTACAAACGTATAAACATGTTTCAGTACAAAATATAGCATTTACAGTTTTTTAAAAAAGCTAGAAACTTTTGATTGCATTTTGCAGTTAATACACTGAGTTGTAGTAAACTCTTCAAGTTTATTAAGTGCTTGGAAAATAGCGTCACTTACGTTCTGCTGTCCTTCAACAAACCGTCTCAAGTCTTGAATGTAATTTGATGCCTGTGCAGCCGTTGGAATCGGTATCTCTGGAAGTTCTAGCTGGTCCCCTTCTTCATCTGAAGATGTACCATCATTTCTTTTGTTCATAACATCAGCCACGATCTCCGCATCTGTCTGTTCACCGCACACCGCCAAGTCTTCATCCATGTTTACAAACTCTTCGTAACGAATGCCTGCGTCATGTCCAACATCTTCCCTATCCATAGTGGTTATCCATAGTGGGTACGACTTCTCTAGCAGCTTTATTCTCCTCTTCACCTTCAATGTGGCAGAAACCACCTTTACGAAAACAATTAGCAATTGTTTTTTGCGTAACTTGGTTCCAAGCACTGTTGCACATGCGGGCAGCTTGAAGGATGTTAATCTTGATATTTTCATGCTCATCTAAATAAGCACCTGACAGAATGTTTTGGACCACAAGCCGTCTGTAAAAATGCTTAAAATTTTTTATTACACCTTGGTCCATAGGTTGAACTACTGAAGTCATGTTTGGAGGGAAAAACACAACCTTTACATTTTCCATCACAGGAATAGTGTTGTGCGCTGTACAGTTGTCAATAAACAAGATGAGTCTTCTGTTTTGATTCCAAAATTTCCTGTTGATTTTCAAAAGCCATCTTTCGAAAATTTCACCTGTAATCCAAGCTTTATTGTTTGATTCATATTCAACTGGTTTAGTTTTTACATTTTTGAAACAACGTGGGTTGGCTGACTTCCCTGTCATTAGCAAAGGCAGTTTTTCCGACCCATCCATGTTTGCTCCGAATAAAAGTGTTATGCGCTCCTTGCTGTGTTTGCCGCCACTACAACTTTCTCCTTTAAAAGCAAGTGTTTTGTCGGGGGGTGCATTTGAAGAATAAGCCCGTCTCGTCTACGTTAAAAATGTCTTTAGCGTCTCTATCAGAAATCATTTGCAACAAATCGTCTTTCCATGAATTTGCAGCTTCAACGTCAACAGATCCACTTTCCCCACAAACAGTTTTGAAAGACATGCCGTTCCTTTCTTTAAAACCATCGAGCCAAACAGTGCTGGCCTTAAAATCATTTTTCCCTAAGCTAGATGCGAATTCCTCAGCGTTGGCTCTGACGAGGGGCCCACTGACTGGAATTTTTTTGTCCCTTGCTTGCTTAAACCACTTCACTACACATTCATCCACGTCAGGATTTTCTGGTCCTCGCGCTCTTTTCCTATCTTTGTCGCTGGCTTTACACACACTATTCAAAATCTTCTCTTTATTTTTTAGATATGTTGACAGCGTATTTGGCGGTATCCCGAATTCCTTGGCAATTTCAGATTTCTTTTTTTGTCCCTTTTCCACTTCCCGTATAACGGCAACTTTTTCGGCAAATGTCAATGATTTGTATTGGGTCCGTGTTGGTTTTGAAAGGGCCATGATGAACACACAACACAACAAAACTGCACAATAAGCGTCACTAAAATACACCAGTCTGTATATACAGTACTGTATAAAGAAAGGAACGGTCTCTCACTACAGGACACAGCTCGCACAGTAGAAACTCAAAAAGACTTAACACTTCCACGAATGCAGGCAGACTGAACTGAAAGCAACAGTGAGGGTGGCTGACTGACGAGGCGTGGAACAAGGGACAATGGCGGACGGTACCGTTACACGAGCCAGTCATGTGTCATCGCCAGATACTGACGGCAATTCCACGAATTTGACACAAAAGACAAGCGTTGTTCACAAAGGGCGATGCCTGCTTGTCTGTTTCCAGTCGTGTCTCTATTGTTACGTGGTCTAGCCCATACAGCAGGCGATTTTTTGTAGTTAGAGCAAAATTTTTATTTCGAATTAACCAAAAAAAGTTCGAATTACAGACGATGTTTTTGCATGGTTTTACATAGGATATTCAAGGGACCACGGTAAAAGTTCGAATTATCCACGAATTCGAATTATGCACGTTCGAATTAGCCAAGTTCTACTGTATAGGGAAACAATAAAATTATACGCAATTACAAGAACCGACTTAAACATTGAATAAATAAACAAAATCTTGTATTCAAACAATCATAACCCATTACAAGGAAAATAGTCAATTGCTGTTTAAGCCTATGCAAATTCCCAACTGTCAACTACCAAAAAACTTCAATTTATAGAATTAAACACTGACATTAGGAAGACTAAACCACATAAACTATGAAATACAAATAGACAATCATTATAAGACAGAAATATTATGATAACAATGTAAACTGAGAAAACAGTATAATGAGAAATAAGATTCACAAAACTGTCAAAATGTTGATACCTAAGTGAACCCTATAATATTGGATGTCAAATTAATCCTTGAGCAAAAATATGAACAGTGGTGATAATATTTACTACTAAAAAGGGAGTACTGAAGATTAATTACATTTAGAAGATCTGTAACCAGTTTGAATACAAATTCAAATAATAATTAACCAATTTCAGCCAATCAAAAAACTTTGAGTAACCATGACAACAACCAAATATTGACAAAATTCAGTTAGGAACAATGATTTTATGTAGTGACGCCAAACTGAAGAGACGCCACGCGATGAAGGGACCAAATTTTCATTAGAAAAAACGTATTAGTGCCCATAAGTTGGAGAAGGAATAGCAGTACATCAGATGAGAGGCCTTTACAACCAATATCTACCAAGGACCAGCCGAAATTAATCCAGATGGCCGGAGAATACTAGTAATCCAATCTGAAGAAGATAACAACCCAATTTTGAGCCCAAGATCAGAAGTAGGAAGAATCTACATTGACACATTACTTCATATGGACGAATGACTATGCCCATCATAACTACTAACGTTGAGTATTGCTGAAGTTATTTGATTATTATTATAAAAAACAAATTCTCTTTCCAAAATTTTAACTATAAAAAATAAAACTCTCACTATAACTGAATATTTTCAAGGATTAATAAACCAAAGAAATAACTTTGTAAACATTGAATGAACACATGATAACCTACGTTACACAAAGACACCGTCACACTTCAACACCACAATATTCAATTTATAACAAACCTTGTATAATTTTAATGACCACAAACTTTTAATTATATGTTCTAATTTTGTTATCTTGTTATGTAAACCTCTGTTTCGTACTTAAAAGAACCCATTAGGCAGATTTATTTTGTGAATTAATAACCAGAGTCAATTGTAAACATTGCACTGCCAACCCAGCGCTACGCTGAGCGAGAGATTATATTGCCGAGGCTAAAACTTTTATTATAACAGTCATTATTTTCATGAAGCTTTAACTATAATTAACAAGCAAAAGTATAATAAAAAAGTGCATACTGATAACAAGCTGTCCAGTATTTATTTGTAGAATATATTATGTATGTTTTGTTTGCTAGCAGTGGGTCGACATAACCAACATTAATTCAAGTTGGCAACACGGGTTCCCCCACTCACTCGAGAATCAGTCACACGCCAGACGGCGAACTATTCGAATTTTCGATAACAAATCAACAAACTACACAAACAATAAATATTATATTACACACACTACATGCTGTGATATTTTATTACAAAGTGACGATCCCAACAGTGGGGCTTTTCGTTTCTATACAACGATGCAAACAAAGGGGCATCTTCATCTAACACCCCATAGAGAGAATATTACAGTATGTGAGAATAGAGGGCACAAGGTTACATTTCATTCGACAAAATCAAACAAGTCTTAGGTCTGAAGTTCACAACAATTTAACAGATTATTTAGAATTGAACCCCAATGCCAATAATGTTGGCCGTAGAGTAATTTTACCATCTTCATTCAATCTCCAAGAAATATGTATCAGAGTTATTTAGATGCGATGTCAATTGTACAACATTTCGGAAAGCCTTCTTTGTTTATTACAATGACTTGCAATCCAAGTTGGCCTGAAATAGTTAGCAATATTGGTGTAGGTGAGTCAGCTAATTTTCGACCTGATATTATTGTGCGTGTATTCAAGTCCAAACTGAAAGCATTAATTGAGGGCCTTACACTAAAAAAAATCTTCGGTAAAGTTGAAGCACTCATTTATACAATTGAGTTTCAAAAGAGAGGATTGCCTCATGCTCACATTTTACTCTCTTTAAATGAGAAGATAAAATTGTTAACGCTACCGATATTGATAAAGTTGTATCTGCGGAGATTCCTAACATTCAAACACATCCTACATTACATGAATAGGTTGTAAAACACATGATGCATGGTCCATGCTGTGTACTTAATCCAAATTCTGTATGTATGAGAGATGGAAAATGCACAAAAGATTATCCAAAACGATTTAATGAATTTACATGTGAATCATTAAATGGATATCCATTATACAGAAGGCGTGATAATGGTATTAATGCTGAAGTTCGTGGTAGTTGCCTCGACAATCGTTATGTTGTACCATACAATCCGTATTTACTTGCCAAATTTAATTGCCATATAAATGTTGAAGTATGCACTACAGTTAAAAGTGTTAAATACATTTATAAATACATGTATAAAGGCTATGACAGTGCATCTGTTGAATTAGGTTCAGAGAGAAATAAACCAGGTCAAGAAATACAAATTGATGAAGTTAAAAATTTTTTAAATGGCCGTTATGTCGGATCAATTGAAGCTGTATGGCGCATCTATGAATTACCAATGCATTTTCAATCACATGTCATCGTTAGACTTGACATTCATTTACCGCGTAGACAGAATGTTTACTTTCGAGAAGGGCAAGAACGTCAAGCAATTGAAAATGCAAGACAAACAAAATTATTAGCATTTTTTTAATTGAATCGATCAGATCCATCAGCACATGAATATAAGTATATTGAAATTCCTTTGCATTATGTGTGGGAAGATTCCCGAAAAAAATGGAAGAAGAGAAGGCGTGGAGGTGATAAAATCATTACACCCATATATGTAGTATCACCAAAAGACATCGAACTTTTCCATTTACGATTGCTTTTATTACATGTCTGTGGTCCAAAATCATTTGAGGATGTTAGAACATATAATGGAATTATACACACTTCTTTTGTTGAACCGTGCCATGCTCGCGGCATTGCTTCAAATGATAATGAATGGCGCGAATGTTTAAATGAAGCAAAAGAATTATATTCACCAAAACAAATGCGAAATTTATTTGGTTACATTTGTGCATTAAATGTGCCAGCCAATGCATTGGCGTTATGGAATGAATTTAAAGTATATCTTAGTGAAGATTTTTTGAGAGATTACAATGAAGAAGTATCCTTTAATACAGCGCTATTAGAAATTGAAGATATTTTGAATGTTCATAATTTGTCATGTCAAGAACTTGGTTTACCAGTTCCCACGTATTCGCAGAGAACAGACGAAGCAAATGCTATTGATCCAATAGAACAAGAGTTTCTGTTTTCTGAGCATTATGAAACTGCAAATATTGAACAGCGTAATCTAATTGATCATGTGATTCGTGAAGTTTTGCATCATGATACTGGATCTAATGTTTTTTGTTTAACCGCTCATGCAGGTTGTGGAAAAACATTCACACAAACAGCAATCATTCACAAATTAAATTCGCTTAATCTTAGTTGCATTCCAACAGCGTTCAGTGGCATAGCTTCAACTCTATTACTTGGAGGTAGAACTTTACACAATGTGTTTAAATTGCCTATACCCATTTTGGAAAATTCTGTTGCAAATATTACCGCAAATAGTAGCTATGGACGTTACATAAATTCATCATCATTGATAATTATTGATGAAATTTCTATGTGCCCACTGCAAGTGTTGAAAATCATAGATAGATTATTGCAGGATCTATGCGATGAAAATGATAAACATAAACCATTTGGAGGGAAAACGATACTTCTGTGCGGTGATTTTCGGCAAATCTTACCAGTTGTCCCACATGGATCATGTGCAACTTTAATTGAAAATTGTGTCACGAGTTGGCATAAATTTGTTTATTTTCATAAAGTAACGTTTACTCAAAATATGAGAGCCTTACCAAGTGAAATAGAATTTGTCAAATTCTTGAAAAAAATTGGTAATGATGAAGCCCTACAATTCCCTCAGTTTGGTGAAAATATTATTGAAATACCTCAGCAATTAATAGGAGATGAAAATAATATTATTAATGAGGTGTATGGAAATATTTCCGAAAACATACTCTCAGATAACATATTGAAGTCAGTTATTTTAGCACCTAAAAATGATGATTGTACTTTTATTAATACTGATATACTTAATCAAATACCAGGTGAACAGAAAACATATCATAGCTATGATAAAATAATTTGTGATGATGACAATGAAATCAATAACTATCCAGTAGAGTTTTTGAATTCTTTGACTATTAGTGGTTTGCCACCACATAAGTTAGTATTGAAAGTTAATTGCATCGTTTTACTGATCAGAAACTTAAATACAAAGGAAGCATTAGTCAATGGAATAAGAATACGCATCAAGTGTATGCATCGTAATGCTATTGATTGCGAAGTTTTAACTGGAACCACACACAATAAGAGAATTTTGATTCCACGTATAACATACGTATAACATATTCCGGTACTGTTTTACCATTTAACTTTCAAAGAACTCAATTTCCAATTATACCTGCATTTGCGATGACAATAAATAAGTCTCAAGGACAAACATTCGAAAAAATTGGAATTTTATTGAGGCAGCCAGTTTTTACATATGGTCAATTGTACGTTGCAGCAAGTAGAGTTTGATCATTCGATGGTTTGAGATTTTATATTTCCGAATATAATGGCCAAGGGCATTTAGCAAATGATGAAAGAGTTTTTACAAAAAACATCGTTTACACAGAAGTTCTGAATCATTAAATTCACTTTCAAACTATTTTAAGTTCAATGGACAACATTTATTTTTTTAACCGCCCGGTTTTTTTGATTTAATGAAAAATATATGAAAAAATACGAGGCACGTATTTTTTATTAATTTTTTATTTAAATTTTATATAATTCGAAAAGATAGGCAAAATAACTGTGTAGCCTTGGCGAAACCTGGTCAGTATGGCAATAAATAAACCCAAGGAAATGTCAAAAAACGCGTTATTGTTTTTTAAATATGGCTTAGCCAAGCTAAACCTCATTTTTCCTAGCTTTCATATTTTTCAAATAACTCGAAAATTAATGCATAGAAAAAAAATTAAAAAATTATATAAGCTTTGTAGCAGATAATCTTCAAACTGTTTTCGAATTTTGTACCTTACCAAAAATGAAATGTAATCCACTGGAATTGAAAACTACTTCTATGAATGTCAAGTCTCATTTTTATTAGCGTTTATTTGATTCAATAATAACATGAAAAAATTAAAACTGACAATGAATTATATCAAAAAATAAATACAAATACAAGCTGTAATTGTGTTTTTTTTCAACTGTTACTAACATTAAATTTCATAGGTATTTCAGGGAATTAAGGCAAACAACTCATGCTAATGACGTATTTGTACATGCTCGCAGCTGACGTAATAGAACAAAATTCAAAAAAATTATATGCAATGATTATAGAGGTATAGGCTACTCTTTGACAAAAGAACCTCAATAACATTCAAACTTAAAAATTTAATGAATTACGGTCGAATTTTGCCCACTGGGCGACCACTAGTCTATGTTACTATTCCAAACTGTTTGTATTATCAGATTATCAAAGTAGGGTGTCTTACTGTACTGATACATTGACTGATAACATAATCAGTACTTGTATATATATATATATTGTAATTGTACTTGTCTAGATAATATCTGTTAAATATATTTCTGATCTAGTTCATAATTTTGTACTACAAAATACAAATTAAAAAATTTTAATGTACCGGGTGGCCCATAAGTCAGTTGGCACTAGCAGATGTAGACGCTCGATTGACTAGCATAGTAGTTACTTGACTTGACTAGAGCAGTAGTTCCCATAATTCAGTTGAGATTTGAGGTTATGAGGTTAGGTTGATGTTGATGCTGTTGTTAGCGCTTGTTTGTTGTTCGTGTTGTTTGCGAGACAATGAATAGAAAACTATCTACAGAGCAGCACGTTTTTGTACTGCAGATGTGGTGGAAACAGGACCATAATTACAGTGATGTTGTTGAGTTATTTGCGGAACGTTTTCCAAACATCGAACCTCCATCTAGAGAAGGTATTCGTAAACTGAATAAGAGATTTGAACAGACTGGAATGGTAGTGGAACTTCCTTGATCAGGTAGGCCAAAAACAGTTACAACAGAAGAGAATTTAAATATCGTTGCGCAATGTTTTGTCCAGTCACCAAAGAAATCAACACGAAAAGCGTCCAATGAGTATGGAATACCTCGAATAAGCCTGCAAAGGATGCAGAAAATGTTGAAGTTGAGACCATATAAGCCCACTTTACTCCAAGGCCTAAATGAAGATGATCCTGATAGGCGTACAGAATTCTGCAAATGGTATGCAATACGACAAGAAGCCGATCCACAATTTTACAAAACCATTCTTTGGAGTGGCGAGGCTACTTTTAAGCTGAATGGTACAGTGAATAGGCACAACTGTGTTTACTGGGATACTGCGAATCCACATGTGATGATAGAGACAGAGTTAAACGCTCCGGGGGTTACTGTTTGGGCAGGGATCTTTGCCGGTGGGATCATCGGACCCTACTTTTTTAATGGTACAGTGAATGCTGAAAGTTACCTACAAATGCTTCACGAAGTGTTGATGGAACTAGAAAACAGTCCACTTTTTGAACACCTGCAGTCAATTCGAGAAAAGTTAATATGGCAACAAGATGGGGCACCCCCTCACTATGGACTGATTGTGAGACTTTTTGAATGCAACGTTCGATGAATGGATTGGCAGACGGGGTCGTGTTGAATGGCCTCCACGTTCTCCTGATCTTACCCTGATGGATTTCTCGGTCTGGGGTATACTAAAAAATGCAGTGTACTCCGCGAAGATTCATGATGTGGAACAATTGAAGGAAGGCATTCAATCTGAATTTGAACACCTACAGTCCCTGAATATTTCAGACATACAGTAATTTGTGCTTCAGTGCTTCGAAGATGTCAAATTTGCATAGAAAAGGATGGAGACCACATTGAGCATTTCTTGTAGGTCATGAGAACTATGCTATTAACTATCTGTATGCGTTATCTGCATCTGTATCCCTGCTGCACCTCTACAATAAAAGTGCTATTTGCAATTTTGCCAACTGACTTATGGGCCACCCTGTATATTAATTTAATACATATTTTAATTTTAATTAAAATAATACAACACATTTATTTTCATATTTTTAATTTAATAAGAAATAAGATGACCTCAAAAAATATAACTTATGAAGAGGTGCAGTTTAGTATGATGGCCTCTAAAGTTATGAAGAGGTGCGGAAATATAACACAGAAATAAGAATGTTAGTTAAAATCTGGGAAAATATTTGTTAACTGCACTGAAGTAATCAACAGGTAGATGTAGTGTATGACAATGATCTGAGTGATAATTTCATACACTTTTTAAACAAATTTACTTTATATTCAATAATACATTGTATAAATGGTTAAAACTGTGTCTGTTTATGTTTACAGAGACTTGTCTCATAATAAGATTTCATACATTGGACAAGGAACATTTCGTGGACTGTCGCACCTCCTCTTACTGTAAGTGTTGCAGCACAGAACTATATGGTACATATCTCTTGTCTCATTAGTTCCACTCATTGTCTTTCTGACTATGCTGCTATCTTACTACGTTATACAAGACAGGCACAATAAGTCAAAACAAAAACAATAACACAAAAACTCAAGTTTAACTCCTAATATGGCAGCTGATAATTTATATTATACTTTACATGGCATAGTGTACCTGATAAAGTGTGTGTGCGTTTTCTTTTTGCAAAGAGCAGCTTTGGTTTGTAAGTCAGTCCCAGTGGTTCATGCTGAATTCAAAACTGGGCTAGCTTACTGCTAGAAGAGTGACCCCCCTTGTTCACATTCCAGACTTTATGAAGTGAACTGATACTGTAACAAATTTCAGTATATTCTTATTTATATAACGACTAATACTTTAAAATTAATTATAAAACTGCAACATTAGAAAGGCAAAAACAAGCAAAGAACTTCAAGCACTCTAAGCGTATTTATAAAACAAAACAAATATAATTATTTCACTACCAACTTGGAACACAAAGTTTTTTCAGAACTCGGAACACTACTGACTTGGAACACAAAGTTTCAGAGCCTCTGAAGAAGCTTTTTAAAAGCGAAAACCGGTTCAGCTTATAAGGAAAAACTTTTATGTTTTTACCCATAAAAAACTTTGTGTTCCGAGTCGGTAGTGAAATAATTATATTTAGTTAAGTAACGGACACGTCATGGACAACGAAATCCAAGAACAAAACATAACAGTCTATAATGTGCAATATTAAATGAGGCTTACATATAAATGTAAAATAACAATATGTAGGATTAACTTATTATCCTAAATACTTCATTTTTACAAGAGCACCATTCTTCTCTCCTTCTGTTTGAATTTTAGGATCATATTTTCATAAAATGTTTATTCTGACCCCTTTTTCATATCCAGAATAATATTAATCTCAACAGATTAAAAGCCAAGTTATTCAACCAGACTTGTCCTTGTCTGATATACTCTGAGGTAAGTATGATTCTGAGTTTAATCTTCTTTAGAGCATAAAAAGTTCTTTCAGCTATTGACTTGTAGAATGATATGTAAATGTTAATTCTTCCATTTGTACACTTCACTAAACACTGTGTCCAAATGATTGAGTTTTACGTAATTAGTATGATCATTCACTGATTGTTTCTTATACCCATCTATGGAGTAATCACAGATAGTTAATTTTTTGTGACGTGTAATGTGTAAATGTTAAGCATATGCTGCTTTAAGTTCTGCCATCAGATTTTGTGAGAAACAGTTACAAAATGTATTAAAAATTTTGATTCCAATAAAAACATGAATTTAAGATCCTTTTGGGATTCAAATCTGAATTTTACTTGAGACATCAGTGTATCCAGAATTTCAGAAGCATTAGCTGTAGCTTCTATTTATACTTGATCAAATACCGATAATTTCCTTTAGAGAGAATTTGTTGACATTTTTTATGAAATAAGAACTATCCGAACATTTATTTTGCAATGTATCAAACAGAACATCAGAAATTCTACATGTTTTTTCTGAAACTAAGAAGAAGAAATCTAATGTTGAATTTATGCAAAAACAAACTGAGACTCAAGGAGTATTTGTCATCTGGCCAATCACCAGGTTCATCTTCTATTAATGGATAGAACATAATGAGAAGCCCTTTTGTATTATTTGACAGTATTTAGAAATGATGACAAGAAATTCCATCTTTTTGGTGACACAAATAGCATAACTCTTGATAACTGACTTTTATTGGCTGTCTTGTCAAGTATTATTGCAGCTAATTAGATATTTCTGATTTGTTTTTATAGATAATTATCTTATCCACTGTGCAAATTAAATTTTTTTGTACTACTGGTGAAAATGGTTGCAGTTTTTAAAGGGTCTCTATTGTTTGATCATGTGCTAACAAAAATTCCTAAAGTTCTCTGTACATACTATTATCTGTTGAGTTGGTAGTCTCAGTGAGACTCCTAAATGAACATTCTGCTCCCCTAGGTATATTATTGCAATGATCATACTCATCAATCACCTAACATTTCTATTTTTATAATTTTTCATTATGTATTCTGTCAGCAACCTTATTCTGTAAATTAAAAGATTCATCGATTCTTTTATAACCAAATGACTGTAATGTATTGAGTGCTTGTATATGACTAAACAATTTGTGATGTTTATCATAAGCAGATACCAAGTAATTTAAAATTATAAAACGCTCGCCTTCCCCTTTTTATTGCAAGAACTTGTATCACGCATAAATGACACTCTCAGTAATACAATTTTATTAGTTATAATCATTCAATTACCCAAGAGTATTCTTTGTAGCTGGTCTCACTAAATCATCTAGTATACACACTCTGTGCTTTTCCTTATGTTTACTTTTGAGTTCTAGAAGGGATTGCTGGGGCCTATCTGTCTTTATAGTTTAAAGTTTATCATTATGTAGAAGCTGAGCAAATGGTGTCTTTGTCAATAATTCATTAACTACATTATTCATATTAATTTATTATTTCAACTGCACAACACAAAATATCATTCTCAAAATTATAACCAATTGTAAAACAAGCCACCACTTTGCTAACTCAATAACAGTATGCAACACATGGCCTACTGAATATCACCGTGTTGGAGGCATTAAGATGCCTAGTATAAGTTTTGCCTTGTATTGTCGCTAGCTTTTTACCCAGCAAAGCCTTAGCCTGCAGCCTGCTATACAATATTATTGTCTACACCAAGTCACTCACCATTATGATAGTAACACCATGAATCATAATGCAGAAAGTCTTTGCAAGTTGTTTAAGTAAGTCAAACAGTAAAGTAAAACAAGTTGCAGCAACTTAGACACCACATGCAAAGTTTCCATCTCTAATAAAATTTATTTATTTATTTAAATTTATGAATTTATGAAGTTCTTAAATTCTTAATAAGTTCTTAATAAATTCTTAATTACTTAAATTCTTAATAAGTTCATTGTACTTCAATCTTCGTGCAAGTAGGCTAGCTAGCCTAGAATACTGCTATATATCATAGTACTGTATGTAGTACTTTACTCGAGAAAACATCAATTGTTTTGTAACTATTACCTTTGTTTTTCTTTCCCAGTAGAAAAGTAGTATCTGGGATTAGAAGCTATGAAGGCTCAAATTCTTTCTAGCAAAGTGTATTTTAACTGTTTCTCAACAATATAAGTTGACTCTAGAAATCTTTCACATGGCGCTAGGTGAATCAAATGTTTTATGTGAGAAATTGATTAATCATTGCAGAAATTTTTCAGTTTGACTCTTTTTCACTTACCATTCTGTATTGTACACAAACCGTGTTTATTTATTTTTCAAGTAAACACAAGTGTAGTTGGTTGCAGAGACATCAGTGGCAACCAGATAAGTGTCATCGAGGCAAACGTGTTTCGCAGCACTGCAGCCCTCAACAAACTGTAAGTACTACACTTGCACAGGTTTGCATGCACACACATTTTATATATATATATATATATATATATATATATATATATATATTGCAACAATACATATATTTGTATATTTGTCCAGGGCGGTATGTTTTGTAAATAATTAGTGTAAAAAGAATACAATGAACAGTTATTGTATTATTATACAATTATTATACAGTTATTGTATTGCTAGTTAAATAGCTAGACACTTAGATAAATTAATCAGAAACAACATAAATTTAACAAACAACACCACCATCAAAAATAATTTAGATCTGGTGAATAAAACTCAACATGTCCACATTCCACACAATTCAACACTAGCTTCTTTTGACATAACAAACCTATAGACCAATGTACCCATAAAAGAAACTATAACAACATTAGAACACTTACTAAAACTAAATAACACACCAGAAACACACATAAAATAGATCATCTATCTCACCAAAATTATCACCGAACAAAATTATTTCTCACACAATAACATGATTTACACACAAACAGATGGACTACCCATGGGCTCCCCTATATCTGGAATCCTAGCCGAAATATTCGTACATACCATAGAACAAGAACATATATTAAACAATAACAAATACACCAACAAAATCGTATATTGGCACAGATATGTTGATGACATTTTACTCCTATACAACGGCAACAAAAGACAAATTGAAAATTTCCACAAATACATTAACACTATACACCAAAAATTAAAATTCACACTAGATTTAGAACAAAACAATAGCATGAACTTCCTGGACCTTACAATTACCAAAACAAACAACACGCACACATACAAAATATACAGAAAACCCACCACAACAGGCATGGTCATACATAACTCATCCAACCACCCAACTCAACACAAGCATGCAGCTTTCAACTACATGCTCCATAGGCTCACTTCAATACCCCAAAACACACATGACTACCAAGAAGAACTCAACACAATCAAATATATAGCAGTCAAAAATGGATGCAATCCCGATTTAATAAACAAACTACACAAACGCATCCTAAACACAAAAAGTAAAACACATAAAACCAACAGTACACAATACATCACACTCACATACTACAATTCCAACACACACAAAATTGCTAACACATTCAGGAAACACAATTATAAAGTAGCATACAGGACTAACAACACCATCAGGAAACACATAAATAATACTAACAAAGACACAGACACATATAGCCAAACAGGTGTTTACAAATGAAACTGCAGTGATTGTAACCAGTTCTACATCGGCCAGACGGGAAGATCTTTTTCCTCAAGATACTCTGAATATTTAAAATCCCTCACCACAAACTACATACACTCCACATTTGCCACACATTTACAAAATGAAAACCACGGTTACACAAACATAGAACACAACATGGAAATACTACACAGCTTACCTAAAAGTAGAAAACTAAACACAGCACAACAATATGAAATATACAGACATCACACACTACAACCAAACAACATATTAAATGACCAATTACACTATAGAACACATATACTTTTTGATACACTTGTTCAAACGCACACTTTGAATCCCAGCGCCAATTCCCTCCTACCAGCAACCCCCACCACCCACACCTACAACCCATAACGGTTACTTTGAACTGACACTCTGTATTTCAAATCCCACTGAGGAAGACGGACACCACGTCGAAACGTTTGGGACATAAAACCAAAAGTAAGTGTTCACTAGTGAAAGTTTGTGTATATATATAAAGTTTTAAACAATTTTTTGTGGGGGAAAGTGCAGCAGGCTGTGGCCTCTCAAAAGTGTGCACCTGCCCCGAGAGTGAATACAGCGTGTGTGTGTGTGTGTGTGTGTGTGTGTGTGTGTGTGTGTGTGTGTGTGTGTGTGTGTGTGTGTGTGTGTGTGTGTGCGTGCGTGCGTGCGTGCGTGCGTGCGTGCGCGCCAGTTCCAACATGCAACGTTCTACGAGAGGAGAAATGTATGAATTTTTGGTTTCATCATTAATCAGGTTTTAACAGGATTAAAATAAATTAATTAATACATTTTTTACCTGTTACCAAAGACATACCACAATTCTAAAAACAACATTAGCTTAAAGACATTTAAATGCATATGGGGGTGCAAAATTATTGCAGAAAAGTGTAGTAACAAAGTACTTAGTAATTAAGCGCCATTCGGTTATTATTAAAAAATATGAGCATATAGTAATTAAGCACCATTCGGTTATTATTAAAAAATATGAGCATATAGGCCAAGCAGGTACAGTTGCAATAGGTTCCTTTCACATGACTAGTTCACAAAGCCAATCCTCTGTACATAAATTAATAATGTTTTTTAAATGTAGAAAGTCTCAAATTTATGACACCATTAAATGCAAAAACAGTATCAGTCAGATTAGTTGCGTAGCAATTATAATATGAAAAGGAATATGAAAAACTGGTAACAAGAAAACCAACAAGGTAGTTGGGAGTGGTATATGAATGCTTGATCCTAATATAATTTTGCTGTTGCCAAAGCTGTTAGTGACAATGAGTTTTAGTTATCTTCTGAATGGTTGAACAGCTTCAAAACCAGGCATAACATTGTCTGGAATGAAGTGTATGGAGAATCCAAAGAAATAATTGCAAGTGTAGTGACTGAGTGGTAGCAGAAATTTTATGATTTAATATCAGACTATGGACCAACAAATATATTCAACACTGATAAGACAGGATTATTTTTGTGTGTTTTTCTATCTAAGTAACTTGTGCTTCATAGTAAAAGTGTATTGGGGGTAAAATTTCTTAAGAAAAAAAAGACTTATTGTTTTATTGTGTGGTAAAATGCCAGAAGAAATGGAAAAACCCTTTAGTTCAGTAAAGCCTTAACTATCTGACCCCCAGCTATCCAGCCTAGTTCTCAGCATAATTATCATTACCTAAGTATCCATAAAGATTGATGGAAGTAAATTTTCCCATATACTATGTTCTGTGCAATTAAGTTGGTGAACAATGCACAGGACAGTGGTTCTGAGTTGACAAGATGCCAATAAAACCATGAAGATGAAGAAACATAGCTGATGATGATATTGTAGCTATGGTGGTAATAAAGCAAGTACTGAAGTGGAATCATTAAGCATAAGCACCTACCACACATATCGCACTCAGAAAGTTTCAAAGTAATCATGACAGCAGCAAGAGTCAATGCGAGAAAACTTAATTTGTCTATAGTAAAGAAGAGATATTTCAGTGAAGAAAAGAACTTAGTAAGAGAAGCAGGCTACAATCAAAAACTTTTTCAAACTATATTTTTGTACCAGTATATATTTTTGTGCAATTTTGTCTGTTTTTTGTACTTTTCAATTTTTTATATAATATAATTTTTGTAAGAATATTTAAAATATAAAAGCCCAAATAAACATTTGAACCATCCGTTTAAATAAAAATTATACATAATCAAACAGATAAACTAAATTTGTATAAAACCAAATACATTTTCAGATACAGTATTAGTATATGTGTTTACAGCTTCCCTTAATTGATTTATTATTTTTATGTAACTTCATAAATACAAATTTATATACAATTATAAAAGCTACATCAAAAATGGTAACTATATTCTTCTGACTGAGACAAAATGATGCATTCTCAATCCTTGGCTTATCCAATTGATATGTTATGTAGCATGTCCAACCATCACATTAGACTGGACAGTCGCAAGTCTATTGTAACTGGAAAGTCTTTGAAACCTACATGTGCCAGATACATAGACATTAGTCAGTTTCCAGTTGTTCAGCAAAATAATAAGAAACCCTGGATGAGCAGCTCAATTATGGAAAATTGTTTCAATATTTTAAACAAAAAATTGAAGAAAAAAAACAAAAAACCCTCTTTTGCATAATGCTATATGCCATCCAAACATCACATTTTCTAAATTGAAGTTAACACAGTTCCCACCAAATTTAATTAGCATTCTATGGATTAGAGTGTGATTTACATATTCAAATCATACAATAGGCATCTGCTAATGTGGTCATTGATTTTAAATGTGAATAATAAAACGTGTCTTTAGCATAATCTATTTACATCCTTGATGCTGTTAAATTGATTGGCTTACCAACAAAACAGATCAGTATTTTCAAGTAAAACGTATTGTTGTATATAATATATTATGTAATATGGTACTTAGTATTGTGGCAATAAAATTAATATAGTATTGTAGTAAACTAAATACATAAACTAATCAAAACTGCTGAAGATATTTAGAGTCATAAAAAAGGTAAGTAGAAAAACTGCTTAGTATATATTATGACAAATGTACAGTCAATAAATTATGTTAATTGTTGTGTTTCTTTATTGTACCGTATATAAAAAGTAATTTTATATGAGTCCTTTATTAAGTATTGTTATTTTAAATTTACACTTATTCATCAGAAGTATAACATTATGCAACTCAACACTTTTGCAAAGTACAGTACAATTTATGATGCATAAATTGACTAATGTCTGACTTGTATATAATGTGAAACTTATTCAATCTGGGAAAAACCCAATTATTCAATTCAGTCCCTTGCAATTCTGCTTTGAATAAATTTTACTTCTTCATGATAATGTAGTCTGAGCATTATACCTGTGACAAATATAATATCTTCTACTGTGATAATAATACATATTAATTATTTAACAGAGTTTTAAACATACTACCATATTTTGATCTTTAATATTAATAAATTAATTATAAATCTTTAGTATTCTCATTATTGATCTCATTTAGAGTTTAATCACTTTAATTAAGTTAATTAATTACTCCTAAAAATATTCTATTCATTATATATTGTTGTATAGGCTATAGGATAAATGTTTCAGGGTGACAGATGAATTCAGGTTTTGTTGCCTTGCCCGGCACACTCATAGTTGTCTGCCACCTCCTGATGAGTTCAGCTCCTGTGAAGACCTAATGTCAAACTTAGTGCTAAGATTATGTGTGTGGCTTCTTGCTGGTATTGCAACCATTGGAAACATACTAGTCATTGTATGGCGCAGTCGCTACAGCCATTGTAACCAGGTACTCTGTTAACATATTATTTGCTTGCATGAACTACTGCCTTTGATAAATAAATTACTGATAACTGTTTGACAATTAAATGATTAATATTCCTTTACTGCTTCTATTTAACATGCTCTGTATTTATTATTTAGTATGAAATATACAAAATTACTGTTATAAGATAAGCGAGGTTTGTGAACCCAGGCTGTAAAACTTTAATAAATATAGCCTACATCATGAACTAGTGTGTATGATAAATAAATTACTGATTACTGTGTACTCTCAAAGTCTTACCAAATCTTCGTTGCTCTTACCCGTACTCACGCAGCCTGCATCCGTTGTGAACGTACGAATAACCAGTACCGAAATCCTTATATTCCTTGTATAGTATGTTTATTTCCCGAAAGGTGCCAAATTGTTTTCCAGAAAACAATTAAAATGTCCAATATCAGTTTGTCTACTATACTGTGATGATTAATTCGAATTACTCACTGACTGGCGGGAACTCGAATTTCGCTTGCCTTGATGACGTGTTGCCAACATAAAATTTGGTCAAAGAATTCTATTCACTGCTACAGAACACAACATACATAATACAATTTAAATAAACACAGGACAGCTAGTAAAGATTCGTACTTATTTATTTGATTTGATAACTCACTAATTTTTAATAATTGTAGTACAATTGATATTATTATAATAACGTTTAGCCTCGGCAATAAATTAATTTTCGCTCAGCAGAGAGCAGGGTGGCAGCACAGTGTTAGATAGACGACGCAATGGCTGTCGTGTTTTCTTATTTATACAAGTTAAATTGCCACTGAGTTCTTTTGATTACGAATAGGTTTAAAACAAGATGTTTAAATAAAGTACACCACCTTACAATTGTGGTACTTAGATACTAAAGAGGTTTACATTAAATTCAACTCTGTTGTGTTAAAAGTGTGTGTCAGTTTTATCGGTTTCAAACATAGGTTATTTTACAGTTACTTAATGTGTGAATGAATATGATTCATTAATCTTTGAAAGAAATTGGTGTTCAAAGTTCAGAGTGAGAGTTACATAGTGTGACAAAAATTAACCAGTTTTAGTTTTTATTTAATTATAATTTAAATCATACTCGACACAACCACGTTGTTAGTGTTATGGATCACCAAGGTTTCTTCACTGTTGTTAATACATTCATTTAATTTCAAAGATAGGGTTGCCGTCTCCTTTGGCGTCTGTTTCTTGTATTTAATTTTTTATTTAATTATTAATTTTTTAATCTTCGTTATTGTTTCTTCTTGAGTTACAAGAACTATTACGGGCTTCTGGTATTCAATGTATCTGCATTTCTTTCTGATTTTCTTAGTTATTTGCTTTTACAAGGTCCGCATCAACTTAGCGTCTTCACCTCTGGATAGTTAATAATGGAATTTTTCGTTACATAACGGTCAAAATTATAATAACATTCTGTAGTCATGGCAACCGAATTAACTCTGATTGGTTAAGTACTTTTGAAACTATTGTTACAAATCCTGGTTTTCTGTACAAAATGAATAAATATTTTATAATGATTATATTTCCTTGGGGACATTTCCAATGCTTGAAATATTAACATAGATGTCTCTATCTTCTTTCAAAGATCAATTTGATATCTTACAAGGCTGGTCTAGGCCATGTATTGATGTTTTTGTACAAAATTGATAATACTATTTTAATACATATTTTACTTATTTATACTGTTTATCACAATTCTGACATGTTATTCTTGTTAGTTAATTGTAATTACATAATTTACTTGGTCATATCATTCAAATATAATATTCAATTGTTTACAATTGGTTTTCTGAACTTAGACAGCTATGTCATTTATAGGCCTAAACTGTAACATCTTAGAATTTCTTATTTTGTTCTATTTAAACATTATTTATTAAGTACATATGGTTTGCTTATTTTCATTTCGCACTTATTGGCTTTTGAATTACTTTGAAACTGTTTTACAATCTTTTAATGTTATTACTTTATTACACTTTTACAAAATTATTTCTTATCTGATATTTTTCTTTCTATATATATAATAGTTATTAATTTGTTGCTTGTTAAGTTTGTGTCCTTGCTAGTTTTATTCCTACTCCCATTTCTCACACACCTCTTTAACACTTAAGTCTACTAACAAAATGTAACATAAAAATAACTTAATGGTCTGTACATTGTTCAGCCATATTCCTTCTTATTAAATACAACTATTATATTGTATGTCATTACTTAAAATGTTCATACTACTCATAACATAGAAATAACTTAATGGTCTGTATATTGTTCAGCCATATTCCTTCTTATTAAATACAACTATTTTATTGTATGTCATTACTTAAAATGTTCATACTACTCATCTCTTTATACTTTCATTACTTGCATATAACACAAACATATTACTGTAAAATTATGTCTTCTTGTTTATACTTCCTTAACCACTAAACAAACAAATTAACTTTCTTTAAATTAACAAAATAACAATTTTGGTGAGTATTATATCGACACCATCTATTCTATAAATATAAACATTCTAGTTATTCTTTTAGTAATAGTATATGTTTTCTATTTCTAACACCCACACCTACTTTGTTTCTTACAGTCTAACACAATTAACTTATTTTCGTATTCACCATTTGGTTATGGTTTTGGTTTGTTACACTTGGTCACTATTCTTTTTCTTAAGATTACAAGTTGTTTATTTTTATATTCTCATCACTTCACTGCTTATTGTTACCACTCCCTACCTATCTCTCACTCTTGGTTTCAATGATATTCTAAATATAAATTTATAATTATTCTTTAACATTTTGTGCTTTACTTTTTTTACTACAATAAGGTCTTTAACAACATACTTTATTTAATAATAATGGTCTTACTTATGTTTTTATGGTTAGTGTACTTTCTTTATTATTTGTTCTATTCATGGTTACTTATATATTTTCTTTACTCAATTGTGTCTCTTATCACTGATTTGTCTTCTTAATTTCAGTATATCTTTTCTCATCTTAATGTCTGTATCTGGCCAATCTCTGGGGTTGGGTCATAGTCATTGTTGTCAGTCTAGTCTATTCTTTTAATGATTACTCTTGTTTACAATTCTTCTTTCTTCTTTCTTAACTTCACTTTAAATTTTTTCTTCATTATTATTTATTAAATTATCTTACCTTTTAGCATTTCTCTCATACTTATAGATACCCTATATGATCTGATTTCTGCAATGTTATAATATATATATATATATATATATATATACCAAATATCTTTAAAAGAAGTATCAGCTTCATTGTATACATTATAAAAATATATTTGGTTTGTTTTATTTTGTAAAAATAAGTTGTAATTAGCTAATATTATAATATAGGACATGTATAGTAGCTCTGATCTTTTTTATTTTTTTAAATAAAAACTATATCTTCCTTATGGAAGTACAGTAAAGCCCCAATTATCCGCGGAATTGGGTGGCAAGGGCACCGCGGATAGTGAAAATCGTGGATAACCCGAAAAAAGACTAAAAATGAGGTGTAAACACGAAAAAAAATATTTCAGCATAAAAACTATGTTTTATTGTACAAAAAACATAATATGTAAAACTTTTAAAATATGTACAGTACAGCAGAAACCTTTGCTCTACGTCTAAATCACTAAAATAAAGAACAGTAAACAAAAAACAATACTGTACTGTTAACAAAAAGTGTTCAGTTATGCCTTTTTAAAAAAATCAGTCACTCGTTTTTGCTTCTTGCTTTGGAAACACCTTTTCTTTATTCTAGATTGTACTTTCCTTAACATGAGTTTTTCTGCCAGATGTGCGTCGTCGTCTTGTTCCTCTAAATATTGAAGCAATCCGTCTACGTGCTGCAAAGCAGTTTCGTGTGTCATCCGCGCAGGCGCCTCATCTTCTTCACTTTCACTTTGTTCTTCTTCGTTCTCGTTCACTCCCATTGCTTTGTTCGTTATCTCTACGTCAGTCAGTCGTTCAAACCCTGGCTCACTTGCGTCGCATTCCAGCCACTCTTCTATGTTCTTTTCGTCGACATTCTCACCTCCCGGAACGGATGTCACTAGGCCAACAAGTGTAGCGGTCGGCATGACTTCATTCTCTTCTTCACAAATGTTTTGGTTGACATTTGTTTCGATACTCGGAAAGAGTTTTCTCCATGATTTAACAAGGGTTGAGGGTTTGATGTATTCCCATGCAGACGCAATATTGTAAATGCTATCCAAAATTGTATAATTCTTCCAAAATTCTTTGAGATCGCAGCCTTCTTCGATTTTTGACAGTAACAACTTTGTTCTGTATGTTATCTTCATGGTTGCAATGACTCCCTGGTCCATAGGTTGTATCAGCACAGTAACATTTGGGGCCAAAAACTTTGCGAAGATTTGCCCGTCAGAAGATTTAAGCACACATGTAGCTGGGTGTGAAGGCGCATTTTCAATTAACAAAACAGCCTTCTTTGGCAAATTTTTTGAGTCAAGATGTTTACGTACTTGAGGCACAAAAATGTTTTCAAGCCATTCTTGAAAAATCTGCTGGTTCATCCAACCTTTTTTTTGGTTGAAATAATCAACTGGTAAATTTTCTGCTCTTGTCCCCTTAAAAGACCTCGGTTTCTTAGATTTACCGATTACAAGAAGCCTAAGTTTGTGACTACCCGCAGCGTTGCTGCAAGGCAAGATTGTAATTCTTTCCTTGCTACTTTTGTGACCTGCCGCTTGATGTTCACTTTCAAATGCTAAAGTACGAGTAGGAAGACACTTCCAAAAAAGCCATCAGCGTTATAAATTTGTTCATATTACAGATCTTCAGACAACACAAACTCTTCAAAATCACGGTGAAAATCATCAGCTGCTTGTTGATCACCACTCAGCTTCTCTCCGTGTAGACCAATCTCTCTAATTCCATGACGTTTCTTAAAATGATGTAACCAACCGGACGACGCATCAAAATTTCCTTCCAGGCCTAACAAATCAAAAAAGATTTTTGCTTTAGCTGCAATGGTAGGACCAGACATGGGGGTGCCCTCACTTCGCACCTGAGCTAACCATTCCGCTAATGCCGAGTCAAGTTCATTATAGGTGGATTTCTTCATTGTTTTTCGTTTTTTCATCCCAGAAGCACTGTCCGACACTGATGCAAATGCCAACAGTTTGTCTTTTTGCTTTAAAACGTCTTGCACTGTTGTTTCCCCGATCCCGTAATTCAAACACATCTGCTTCCTTGAAGCGCCATTTTCTGTTTTATAAATCATTTCAAGTTTTTGTGCAATTGTTAACACAATCTTCTTTCGTTTTTCAGCCATTATTAATTTCAGGAACTAACGAACTAATCACGACTGATCACTAAGCACACTTACTGACAACTGACACCACTGGCAGACCGAGAGAATATGTACGTTGAGGCGGAAGGTTAGTGAACTTGACCAAAACAAAAGAGCAAGAGCCAAACAAAATTCCGAGAAGGCCTATAGGATTATGATGCACAATAAACCTGTCAGAAATTTTCGACCTCTGCACTGTAGGGCCTATTGTATTTTCCCTGTTGTTGGCTTGGATTAAAATTGGTTTTTTGAGGTTCATAATTAAAAAAATGTTTCGAAGCACTTGTGGATAATCCGCACCGCGGATCATCCGCTCGCGGATAATCGGAGCTTTACTGTACTCACAACTGGGAGTTTACACAACAGGAAATTTCATACAAGGAAAAAATAAGTAATACTTTACGTTTTACAAAATATTTAGTGACATAATGAAAAAATTGCAAATATGTTTACATTGTCATATTAGAAAGCTACATCAAAATACATGGAATTTTCAAATATTTCTATTGATCTCAACTTAAAAATAATATGCAAGCATTGCTACATGTGACAAACATTCTTGCTTTGTCATATTATGCTGTAACATAAATCGTTAAATATAGCTGCTGAATTGTATAATGTATATGCTTTAAAAATCTGCTAAAAATCCAAAACAGTGGAGAGGAGTAGCTACTATCTAGCTCCTTGTAATCACCACCACTAAGCAACAGCAACAGATTAACATGATTGCGTAGTAAAATTTGCTCAAAGCAGAATTTATTTAAAGTGGAAACTTGTACACTGCAGAAAAATTTTACAGTTTGTAAATTTGTAGACTTTATATGTTCTTTTTTTGTTTTAATCCAGAATCTGCTAAATATGGAAATGGAAACCTAAATTTCAGAAAAGTACCTGTACAATAAAAAAATCATTTTTAATATTCCACCTCTTTTCTATTTTCTATCCTATTGACTTTTACAAACAAACTTATACTTATGCTATAAAATACAGTAGAACTTGGCTAATTCGAAGCTGAAGGGACCAGTAAAAAATTCGAATTATCCAAAAATTCGAATTAGGAAAACTTTTAATAACGGTAGAAAAATCAAATCAAAAACCGAAATTCAGTAAAGCAATATGTTATTTTATTAAACAATTTCCTTAGACATATGTATTACAAACGTATAAACATGTTTCAGTACAAAATATAGCATTAACAGTTTTTTAAAAAAGCTAGAATCTTTTGATTGCATTTTGCAGTTAATACACTGAGTTGTAGTAAACTCTTCAAGTTTATTAAGTGCTTGGAAAATAGCGTCACTTATGTTCTGCTGTCCTTCAACAAACCGTCTCAAGTCTTGAATGTAATTTGATGCCTGTGAAGCCGTTGGAATCGGTATCTCTGGAAGTTCTAGCTGGTCCCCTTCTTCATCTGAAGATGTACCATCATTTCTTTTGTTCATAACATTAGCCACGATCTCCACACCTGTCTGTTCACCGCACACCGCCAAGTCTTCATCCATTTTTACAAACTCTTCGTAACGAATGCCTGCGTCATGTCCAACATCTTCCCAGTTATCCATAGTGGGTACGACTTCTCTAGCAGCTTTATTCTCCTCTTCACCTTCAATGTGGCAGAAACCACCTTTACGAAAACAATTAGCAATTGTTTTTTGCGTAACTTGGTTCCAAGCACTGTTGCACATGCGGGCAGCTTGAAGGATGTTAATCTTGATATTTTCGTGCTCATCTAAATAAGCACCTGACAGAATGTTTTGGACCACAAGCCGTCTGTAAAAATGCTTAAATTTTTTATTACACCTTGGTCCATAGGTTGAACTACTGAAGTCATGTTTGGAGGGAAAAACACAACCTTTACATTTTCCATCACAGGAATAGTGTTGTGCGCTGTACAGTTGTCAATAAACAAGACGATTCTCCTGTTTTGATTCTGAAATTTCCTGTTGATTTTCAAAAGCCATCTTTCAAAAATTTCACCTGTCATCCAAGCTTTATTGTTTGATTCATATTCAACTGGTTTCGTTTTTACATTTTTGAAACAACGTGGGTTGGCTGACTTCCCTATCATTAGCAAAGGCAGTTTTCCGAGCCATCCATGTTTGCTCCGATTAAAAGTGTTATGCGTTCCTTGCTGTGTTTGCCGCCACTACAACTTTCTCCTTTAAAAGCAAGTGTTTTGTCGGGGGTGCATTTGAAGAATAAGCCCGTCTCGTCTTCGTTAAAAATGTCTTTAGCGTCTCTATCAGAAATCATTTGCAACAAATCGTCTTTCCATGAATTTGCAGCTTCAACGTCAACAGATCCACTTTTCCCACAAACAGTTTTGAAAGACACGCCATTCCTTTCTTTAAAACCATCGAGCCAACCAGTGCTGGCCTTAAAATCATTTTTCCTCAAGCTAGATGCGAATTCCTCAGCTTTGACACTGACTGGAATTTTTTTGTCCCTTGCTTGCTTAAACCACTTCACTACACATTCATCCACGTCAGGATTTTCTGGTCCTCGCGCTCTTTTCCTATCTTTGTCGCTGGCTTTACACACACTATTCAAAATCTTCTCTTTATTTTTTAGATACGTTGACAGCGTATTTGGCGGTATCCCAAATTCCTTGGCAATTTCAGATTTCTTTTTTTGTCCCTTTTCCACTTCCCGTATAACGGCAACTTTTTCGGCAAATGTCAATGATTTGTATTGGGTCTGTGTTGGTTTTGAAAGGGCCATGATGAACACACAACACAATAAAACTGCACAATAAGTGTCACTAAAACACACCAGTCTGTATATACAGTACTGTATAAAGAAAGGAACGGTCTCTCACTACAGGACACAGCTCGCACAGTAGAAACTCAAAAAGACTTAACACTTCCACGAATGCAGGCAGACTGAACTGAAAGCAACAGTGAGGGTGGCTGACTGACGAGGCGTGGAACAAGGGACAATGGCGGACGGTACCGTTACACGAACCAGTCATGTGTCATCGCCAGATACTGACGGCAATTCCACGAATTTGACACAAAAGACAAGCGTCTGTTCACAAAGGGCGATGCCTGCATGTCTGTTTCCAGTCGTGTCTCTATTGTTACATGGTCTAGCCCATACAGCAGGTGATTTTTTGTAGTTAGAGCAAAATTTTTATTTCGAATTAACCAAAAAAAGTTCGAATTACAGACGATGTTTTTGCATGGTTTTACATAGGATATTCAAGGGACCACGGTAAAAGTTCGAATTATCCACGAATTCGAATTATGCACGTTCGAATTAGCCAAGTTCTACTGTATATCAACAAAAATTGTTAAGGCAACAAGTCAATGAAGTCACTGATAGCTGTAACATCAATACAGTATATTATCTTTGACACTAAGACAGTACAGTATGATATGTTTAGTAATGAAGCATTACTAAATAATGAGTTTTTAGCTGGCAATTTAAATGAAAATTTTAATTAATAAATGTTTTGAAAGATTCTAAACAATTCACGTTGTTATTACTATTATGATTACACCCATTGAATATTTATAATGTAAGTATCGTCAACGATATAGATAGACAACATAGTCAAAAACATTATAAATAAAAATGAGTGTAATCGTACGGTAATAATAACAACGTGAATTGTTTAGAATCTTTCAAAACATTTATTAATTAAAACTTTCATTTAAATTGCGAGCTAAAAACTCATTATTATTTGCATGTGTATGTGTAACTCGTAGTACACCTCCTTGTTAATAAATACAAGTAAACTCATATTACATAGAAACATAAAATAATCTTATAACTATAACTAACATTGCTTATTATATAATATTGCGCTTGACTTGCTCAATTTATTATGATTAAATTATTATTAAATTTTCTAATCTTTCTTTTTTCAAATTCTTATTGTTGTTGCATATGCATTTCTTATTTATGACTTATTTACTTTAGAAAAATTACTATTCTTTCAAAATTAATTTAAATATTTCCAATAAATTATCATTTCAAAAATATACTTTCATAATTCAAATATTACTATAATTACTATAAAAGAACAGTTACATTTATAAATTATTAATTACACTTTTTGAAATTATATTGTCTTTCTTTTTTCAATGTTTAATTGTCTTTGATTAAGTTTTTCGTTTGGATGAATACATGGCTTTCTTTCACCTTAATTGTAGCGGTTCCTCAATGTATCCTCTTCTGGTCCTGAGTCCTTGATCCTGGTTGATTCTGCGTAGTCGTGTAGTCCTGGAGTCCATTCCCCGTCCTCTGGATCCTCTCAGTAGTCCGATGACTCGTACTCTACGTCTGGAATCTATGCCATGTAGTGTGCTGCTCTCTCGTCTTCCGTAATAGCCTCTGGCTGCAGTGGTGATCTCATGAAAATGATGATGTTGTCGGACATAGCCTCCGGCTGCCGCTGTGGTTGATCGAGAAAGAGAACAAGGCTGGTGTGCCTCGCGTATTTATAGTCTAGGGCGCAAAAATCATGTTTCGACAATTCTCTGCAGGATCAGTCTGTCGTAGCGTCCTTTTACAAATATGATTATTTACACACTTATTTCACTGATCTTCGCAACATGCGAAGTCTTTTGCAAATTATCCGATATTTATCTGGTCGGTAATTTTTATGTGTACAACTGTGTGTTAATGCTTTTCTCTATCTCACTTATTATGGGTTTTATTTATATTTATTTGCACTGTATTTGCACTTTTTATTATTTTTGCACAATCTTTTGTATACACGTGCGTCTTTATATTATTTACACTGTGGCGTATTTTGTTTTGTGATATTTCACACACACTTATCACAATTTAAATAATTTATATATTTATTAACGTTTATTTAGGGGTGATGCTTTGCAGGAATTAACCGGCTGCACTCACACACGTAAGATTCATGTGTACACAGACTCAGCTGCGTGTGGCATGACCTACCTGTTCAAGCAAGCAGATTCGTTGTTCACCTTTGCAGCTTTCTATCTGAATTATTATACTCCTGACAATATTGATTATTTATTTAATTTACACAAATTATTTTAACTAATTGTGCAATGCACAGTACCATATACATTCGGACTGTTGCATTATTTCCCTGCTTAATAAAAAAAAATTAATAAACTTGTTTATTAAATTTTTACCTTTTATATTAGACAAAATTTTACAGTACATTTTACTAATGCAATATTTATTTACATTAATTATGCTCATAATAATGAATAATGCTTTTCAATGCAAATAATAACTTTACCCTTATCCTTATGTGAGGTGGGCTGAACAAAATATTCCCCTCCACTACTTGTTGACTTAGGGCGTGGTTTCGTAGTATCCACTTTAAAGTGCATTCACCTTTAACTGTCACGGTGACCTATTTATTCATTCGTAGAATTTCCTTAAAGAGCTCGCATGGTACTTGCCTATTTCTCTCTGTCTTGTGTCATCATATACCATGAAAGTTTGTTTGCCAACTTGTCTTAGCAAAGTGTAAGGTCCATTATGCAATCTGAAGAATTTTTTTAGTAGTATTGTCAATAGGTTTTTCCACTGGATTTGTTTTTAATAATACTCTCTCTCTCCAACATTAAATTTCTGCAACTTGTGAGTTCTGTTGAATCTTTCTATTCTCTTATTACCTTTTTCAATTATTCTTCTTTTAGTATGTTCAATCTTAATGCTTAAAGGTACCGGTAAGTTCTGATTAGCAGGGTTTGTGAACATACCGCTTCCAAAATCTGTCGGATTGACGATCTTGTTCAATCTCTGTCGGTGTGTAGCTTGTTGCTTCGCTATAATTATCATTAATGGCTTTTTCAAAGAATGGTAAATATTCTGCCCATTTATTGTGTTGGTTATGGCAGTAAATACGTAGGTACTTACCCAAGTCTTTATTCACTCTCTCGGCTAAATTTCCCTTTGGATGTCTGGTAGATGTGAGTATGGGTTGGATTCCATTTTCCCTTAATACTCTATTCCATATGTCACTTTGGAATTGCACTCCTTGATCACTAAGAATCCTTTTCATCTTACCATATATTGGAATATATTTTTGGAACAGAATTTTTAGGACAGCTTTCGTTGTGGGTCGCATAATAGAATACAGATGAACTGCCTTAGAAAACACGTCTATACAGGCTAGTATGTGTTTAACCCCCTGACTTGATCGTGGTAATGGCCCTAAGAAGTCCACTGCAACTAACTCCCCTTTCGCCTCCTTCTGTATACTTTGCATTTCCACATATGCGTGAAGATTAGGTTGCTTATCATAACATTTTTTTCTTAATTCATTTTTAATTTTTCTAAACATGTTGATTGTAAAATCTTCTCTAAGGGATAAATAACATTTTAATGCTGAGGCATGATCTAAGCTCTCATGAGTTGGTGTTATCAGTTTAAATAACATCTCGTTAGTCAACACAATTTTCCAATCATGTCTTATTAATTTGAAAAGAATGTTGTTATATAGCTTATATTGAGCTGGTAGGTGAGATTGATGTTTTAAATTTTGTAATGTAAGATCTTGATCTTGTTCTTCCACTAGATTTTGTAGCATTCTTTTTACTTCATTACTAGTTTCAAATCATATAGGTAATAGACATACTTCGTTATCCTCCTTATTGTAGATCTCCTCACATTCTTCTGTAGCATAATGACTTAATATATCTGCAACGCTATCTTTCCCTTTGCAGTACTTGATAGTGAATGAGTACTCTCCAATGGCTAAAATCCATCTCAGTAAACGAGAGTTCGTTACTTTACATTTAATTAGAAATGACAATGCTTGATGGTCAGTATGTATTTCAAAATGAGTACCATAAATGTAATATATCGAAATTATTTAAATGCATAGACAATTGTGTGTGGTGTTCCACTTGATTTACATCCTCGTCCGTGCTAAGCAATTCTTCCCATATATCAGCAGGAAATATGTAGTGTACTGCCATGTTTGCGTCTCCAGTCATTGTTGAGAAGTCGATTGTTTACTTGCTTCCGTTTCACACCCTCTTTTGTGGTATTGTTCATTTGTACCGTATAGAGTGGGCGGTCATATGGTGTTGGGAATTTTTTCTTAGAAATAGGCCACACATATCCTCTCTCCTTCTTTCCATGTTCTCTCTCACTCTCTCTGCTTCTCTCCTTCTCTTGACGAATGCCTTGCTTATTAGCTTGTGTTAGTGAAACTTATGCGGTACTCGCGTTAACATATGATTTATTTCATGTTTGTTGCGTTTGTTGTTCATAATTATTACTCTTGTTATTATAATTACTGCGGTTGATAATGGTGTTGTTTATTTTCACCACGAGTGATATTTTCAGATTGTGTTACAAGTATTAAAAATACTTCAATTGTTTTAATACCTTGTGTGTAAACAGCGAGTTGGATATTTTTCTGAAAATGGTAAGACAGTTTGGATATTATTTCATATTCTGAAAATTTAAGTTTAAGATGTTTTACTCTTTCAATTTGTGCTATCGTGTATTGTTCAATACTCTGACGACCATGAATATTAAATTTACCATATTCTAGTTGATCACGTACCTGATGTTGCGTATGGATATTCCAATACCTATTTTCAAACGAATCACGGAATTGTTGATAAGTTGTGACATTATCACGTATGATAGTATAGCCTACCACTGTGTTGCTGAATCTTTGAAATGGCGAGTAACAAAATTTATTTTCTTGTTATCATCAATATTACTACCAATTTTTTCCATTTCATTTTCGCAGTTGACCAAAAATTCCATGCTGTTCTCCCATTTATTTCCTGTAAATGTTAGTTTAACCCTATCTTCTAATGGTGCCGGATAAACCATCATCTGCGCTGGACGTCTACGTAGCTCAGCTCGAAGTTGATCCATTTCAGTCTTCACCTCTTCTTTCATATTGGACATCTCTCCAGAATAATCTTTAGCAGTCTTGGATGTTTCTTCTAGCTTATTCTCTATTACAGTAGTACGTATCTCTATTTCACACGTTTTACTTGTGGTCGCTTTAAGCTGATCATGGACATCCCGTATTTTACTGTCCGTATTTTAAAACATGCTTTGCTACATTTAGTTTCTCATTTACATTTTCAGTTATTTGTTTATGAATGTGTTTCAAATCTTTCTTCCATTCTGGGTATAATTCTTTATGCTTGTTTTCTATCCTAACAGCTTGTTCATGAAGGGCTTGTTTAACTTTATTTTCAACTATGAGCGTATTAGTGTCTAAAACTTTTATTCACTAACTGTCTAGTACTATCTATTATATCTTGTTTTAATTCTTCTTTTAAATTTTCTGTTAGTTTTAAATTACCTTGTTTTAATTCATTAAAAGTTTCTGTTAGTTTTACATTATCTTGTTTTAATTGATTTAAATTTTCTGTTAGTTTTACATATCTTGTTTTAATTCTCCTTTTAGTTTTACATTATCTTGTTTTAATTCTTCCACCATGACTTGCATCATATTTTGAAGTGCCTCCATACTGAAGTTACATGGTTCTGCCATGTCGAATTATTTATTAATTTTTTTTTATTATGTTTTTAAAATAATTATTATTGGTGATCCCGGTTACACTACTCTTTATTTATTATGTTTTTATTATTAATGTTTTTATTATTAATGTTACTATTACGATTACACCTTTTTAATTTACAATATAATTACCTGTTGAGCACCAGTTGTGCTGTTATAATACACAACAATTAAAATAACGTACAAATAATATTTAATATAAATAATAGTTATCACATATAATATATTTTTCATTTAGCACACATTTAATTTTAGATCATACATTTAACTTTTAAATTTTCAAAATAGTTAAATGGCATGGTTGACACCACATTCTTGGGAGCCATTTTTATTTAAATGTTTTTGACTATGTTGTCCATCTATATCGTTGACGATACTTATGTTATAAATATTCAATGGGTGTAATTGTAATAGCAATAACAACGTGAATTGTTTAGAATCTTTCAAAACATTTATGAATTCAAACTTTCATTTAAATGTTCGCAACATGCGAAGTCTTTTGCAAATTACCCGATATTCATCTGGTCGGTAATTTTTATGTGTACAACTGTGTATTAACCGTTTTTCTCTATCTCACTTATTATGGGTTTTATTTATATTTATTTGCACTGTATTTGCACTTTCTATTATTTTCGCACAATCTTTTGTGTACGCGTGCATCTTTGTATTATTTACACTGTGGCATATTTTGTTTTGTGATATTTCACACACACTTATCACAATTTATATAATTTATATATTTATTAACGTTTATTTAGGGGTGATGCTTTGCAAGAATTAACTGGCTGCACTCACACACGTAAGATACACATGTACACAGACGCAGCTGCGTGTGGTGTGACCTACCTGTTCAAGCAGGCAGATTCGTTGTTCACCTTTACAGCTTTCTATCTGAATTATTATACTCCTGACAATATTGATTATTTATTTAATTTACACAAATTATCTTAACTAATTGTGCAATGCACAGTACCATATACATTCGTACTGTTGCAATATATCTTGTCAGAAATATATTTGTCTATCAAAATAACAATGTTTGTGTACAATCTGGTCAATAGAGGGATTCACACATATTTGCATACAAATATGAGTAATTGTCAAGTAGAAGTTTGAGCAGAAGATGTACTGTAATAGTATCAATATGAATATTTCCTTGGATTTCCTGTGCATAAATTATAATTTAAAGTAGGATCAGTTATCATAGTCATTCATAATTTACGTACATTAAAAGTGGTCTCTGTAATATTACATTTACAAATTGTTATATAGTTTAAACATTGAATCACCAGTAAAATTATACTTGTAATCATGCTAGAAAAATTGTGCTCATTCTCCATATTAAATTAGATATCGGTAAGTAGGTTGCCGTTGGGAAGGGGAGGAAAGCCCCCCCCCCAGTTAATTATTATGTTTTGGGCAATATTAAGTATATAATAAATTTATACAGTATCTTACAAATTATGCTGCAGGTTCATTCATTCCTGATAACAAATCTGGCTTTGGGTGATTTGCTGATGGGCTCCTATTTACTTTTGATAGCACTTGTTGACTGTCATTACAGAGGTGTGTACTTCATACATGATTCAACATGGCGAGCCAGCAAACTTTGTGCTCTTGCTGGATTTCTGTCCACTTTTTCCAGTGAACTTTCTGTGTTCACTCTCACAGGTAAACTCCCTATTAAAAGTTACATTTTGTTAGTTTATAAAGTGTTTCATATCTAAATTTCAGTCTAATAAAGTCTGATAATATCTCAAAACACATACACACAAAACCAGTTGTTGTTTTTAATGTAATTCATACCAAACTTGTGTATGTATTTTTCAGTAATTACACTAGACCGTTTTTTGGCAATAATATTTCCTTTCCGAGTACGTCGGTTGGAAATGGAGCGTACTCGCAGACTAATGGCAGTGGGCTGGATACTAGCAATGGTACTCTCTGTTTTACCTCTAACTCGACTACAGTACTTTCAGTAAGCATTGCAACATATTGCCAAAAATATAACAAATACATATGTAGGCCTATATATATTTGTGTGCGTGTGCGTGCGTGCGTGCGTGCGTGCGTGCGTGCGTGCGTGCGTGCGTGCGTGTGTGCGTGCGTGCGTGCGTGCGTGCGTGCGTGCGTGCGTGCGTGCGTGCGTGTGTGTGTGTGTGTGTGTGTGTGTGTGTGTGTGTGTGTGTGTGTGTGTGTGTGTGTGTGTGTGTGTGTGTGTGTGTGTGTGTGTGTGTGTGTGTGTGTGTGTGTGTGTGTGTGTGTGTGTGTGTGTGTGTGTGTGTGTGTGTGTGTGTGTGTGTGTGTGTGTGTGTGTGTGTGTGTGTGTGTGTGTGTGTGTGTGTGTGTGTGTGTGTGTGTGTGTGTGTGAATATTGTATTTCACTTACGCAACAATTAATATGAGAAGAAGGTTAAAGTAGCTTTGTGATTGTTTATGTGTAGTCAATATTTTTTCAGATAATTAGAATTCTTATTTAGTTTTAATTATAAAATTTAATTATAATTTAAGTTTTTTAAATTTGTATTAACAGCATAATATATTCTTAAACTAGTTATTTTTAAATATATAATCGTTCAATTCATTTGTTGATACCCGTAAACTGAATCAATAAATTTATATATACCCCGTTTTTAAACTGAAACGATACACATCTTTTATAGTAATACTTTGAGTGCCAGTAGTTTATCTAAAACCAACAGTTTGAATTCCTTGTTTCCTATATTGCTCAAATTTGTATCTTAACAAAGCTATAGGAAACTTGGTTGATTTTGGTAACTGTATAGAATTGTTTCTAAATTCCTCATTGTATATAATAAAACTTTACCAACAAACAAATCCTATTTTTACTCAACTGACACAAGTTACTGTATATCTGTACTTTTTATTATTTACATAGACTTCAAATGACAGCCCTCCTTGATCAGTGTCCGCACTTTCTAAATAATGAAAGTTTCCGCACTATGAGGAAACAAAAAATCGCAAACCTGCATGAAAGTCCTTTTTAGGTGTCCTTCCCCTCATTGTCGCCATGTCTCGATCATCACTAGTTACCATGAAAAGAAATAAGGTTGGATACTTTTTGTACAGATCTTCTATACGTTAAGCAGATCTTACAAATGCACTATAAATCTAAAATGTCATTGTTTTGATTTATAACTACTATAAAAATTATTTTACTTGATTACAATTAATTTTAAGCAACTATATAAATTACTTTGCATCATCTGTTACTTATTGTAAATAGGAAGAAAATTATTGGCTTAAGCGAAATAACTCTGGATGATGACGTCCTCAGTCATACCTGTGTAACATTTGACATCTTTTCATGATACACTTTAGAGTGCATCTACATTAAACATTATTGAAGAGATTATTGAATATTATTGTACATTAAATATTAAGTATTCTGATCTAGTAGGATCTGATCAAGTACAAATTAATAGGGGGCTGAAAAGTACACACCAAGTCACAATGGATGGGAAGTTTCTCCAACTGGAAACTATTTAAACAGATCAGTCTTTTCTGGAAAGGCAGTGACTGAACTACTTTGGTGGTTTCAGCAGCACAGCCTTAGTAGCTACACTAATGTCAACCACTTCCTGCACACACAGTGGGTATGGAGAAATAATAAGGATAGTTTGTAGATATTTAGTGAAGGATATTTATTTGAGTTCTGAATGTAGAAAAAAATGACCAAACTACTTATAAAAGGCAATAATAGGAATTTAATATATACTAAAATTTAATATTAATTTAGTAATATCTGTCAGCTATACTATTATTTGTAGCATATCAGTTTTGACTACTATTTTTGTTCTGGCATATTAAGTAAAAACAGATTATGAACTGGAAAAGCTCATAACAATGATGTCAGATACACTTATTGAATGATTGTTCAGCACTTGGTAGAACACTTTATTAATACTTTAATGTAATAAATAAACACATGGTATAGTTCTACAGATGTTTTTTGTTCTCACAGATGTTTTTTGTTTGACAAATTTTTCACAAGTTATGGCAGCTTCAGAGGTTAGATTTGTACAGCTGTTCAAATACGTATTTATTATTCTTGTCATAAATATAGTCTTGTCATATATATGGTCTTTCAATACCAGTAGTTCATTAGCCAAAACATTGAGTGGCTCAAACTGGTTTACCATTCCTCTTGGAATCACTACCAAACCCATATTTGTATATGGTCTTGTTACTGACCTTTGAAGGCATGTTGCATGGATTTCAAAAAGTTACTGTAAGAAGTCATATTTACTTCTTGTAAGCTACTATCACCTACTCAGTGGGGCATGCAGGAAAAAGGGTTTTGGAGGTTATAGAAAATATGGAAAAAAGTGTTGTGGCCAACGCATCTACAAATAGTAAGAATATATCAATTACTATAATCTTTATATGTTAATTATTATATTCTTACAAACAAATTAATATTTTTACTATTACTAAAAGATAAACTAAAATATGCGTACAGCGTAGGTACGTTTACCAGACGTGAATAAACTATTTTTGTGACAATGGTGCATGATATGTACGAGTTTGTAATATGGAAATAATAAACTCATAACCCACATGTACTGTTTAGTTGTGTCGAAATATGAATTGAAATCAAAACTTACGTACGTAGACTCATCATTCAGGAAGCAGGCTAATATTTTCAACTGTAGACTTTTTATATTCATGTGTATTACACTGTTCCCACCTTATCCCCACAGCAATATGTGTGACTGCATCATGTCTGATTATTTGAAATATATTATTATATTCTTATTTCAATAAAGTCAGTGTCTACTGATTAAGTAATTTCAATTATTCAGTCAACATATATAAATTTGTTAGCCTTTGCTTATATGATTTTTGCTCATGATTCTTAAAAACATTGTGTGTATGGTTCTTACTTGTGTAATATGTATAAGAGGGGCTATTTTTGTCATTATAGGTGGAACATACACGGGTGAAATTCTATGAAGAAAAGACCATTTTTACCTGTTCTTGCGGCACTGACTCCTTATAAGTTGTGTATTATTGTTCCTACAGGGAAAATTCCTGTTTGTAGAGAAAAGAGTGAGGAAACCAAAATTGTGTACCTTGTTCCTAAGTTTCACCCCCCCCCCCCCGGAAACAAAATCCTTGGTGCGCCTCTGCACCTACTATCAGTATATAACTATTGGCATCAATTGTTAGATGATACTGGTCATAAGGCACACCACATTTTTCTAAATAAACATTGTTACTAAAAAGTCTTTAGAATCAATGAACTATGGTGTGGTGTGTCTGTTGAGGAGTGGGGGAGGGGTTAAAACTTTGTCAGTCTCTATTAATTTATTACAGATTTTGTACACTTGTTTTTTATTACTCAATCTCAATTATATACAACCTATTCAGAAAGTATATTATTATTTTCTAGTACAGCAGTCATTACTTGACAATTGTTTTTGAGTATTACTGAATCCTCATTTTCTCTGAGCTGAGAACAAGGCAGTAATAAAAAGTGCTTATCAGTAGTCATTTGAAGTAGTGGACTGCAAATATTTCATGAACAATGATGTTTCACAGGCGTCTTTTGTCTGTAGTACTTCTGTTCCAGTTGCTTTTTCTGTTTCATGCACTTCAAGTAATTTTTATGGAAGATCTGGTGTGTGCTTGGCACTTCATATAACGCCTGATAAACCCAATGGCTGGGAATATTCTGTTTTTGTGTTCTTATGTAAGTAAAGAATTTTCTTATAATTTAACTTCTTAATATAAATTTCTTATAATATTTAATAAATTACAAGAAATAAAATCTTTATTAAATATTTTATATGAGTGTACTCCCTGCTCCACAATATAACTATATAACAATAGTTATAATCCTCAATAACATGAAATATTGTTGTATAAACAATACTTAATAAAATCTAAAACACATTATTTAAGCGTTTTACTGATAAAATCATATATTATATTTTGGGCACTTTTTACAACAAAAAAATAGAGAAGGGGTTATATAAAAACACATTCTATCATTGTTGCACTTCGTATCTGCTTAGATCAGGTGCCCACATATAGCATGGTGTAGAGTATAACTAATTACATTACAGAAAATAACAAAAAGCTACAATACGTTGATGACATGTTCTTAACATCCAGTAATATCAGATTATATTAAGATTGGGATAATAGATACATCAGAAAAATCACATCTCTAAATAAGTGTACAGAAATAAATTAAAATGTGAATATTTTTGATACTAAATGATCTGCTACTGGTATACTTTAGTAAGTGTGAGAGGTGGAACAGAAGAACATATTTTTCACAGTTTGGCAAAATCAAGACAAGCATATAGAATGAAAACTAACTTATTGAAATCCATGTGGTTTTAGAAAAGAGAATGTGAAATTCTAATTATTTAATGGTAATTGAAATTGGTAGTGCAGTATGAATTTGAAGCAAGAGTATTACCCAAAAGTTGCAGCAAAAAAATGTACTTTAATCATTTATAAGTAGATGCTTATGAAGAATTTAAAAATATTTTTTGCCAAACATGATAAAAAATGTTACCCTATGTACAACGATGAAATAAATGAATATGCATAAAGAGATAAGAAGAAGTAAACAGAACTGATAGGTCAAACTTAAGGAAACTTCAAATACACAGATACAACAAGAGATGCCTTGTATAAGTGAAAACCTGTGCCATAAATAAGTAAATAATGATTGGTGGATAATTAGAGAAGGATAATTCAGATGAATATGTCTAGACCAACAGGAAGACCAAGAAATAATTGGAGTGGATAGAATATGTCAAAGAAGACCTGAAGATCTATAGTATAGCCAGGATACACTGGCTTTTCATTGTGGGGGATGATGACAGGTTGGTGATTGCATGTAAAATGATAATGCATATAATGCACATCTATCATGTCCCTGTAATGTCCCCTAGATAACAGACCTCTCATGATGGTACCTGTGAGAAAGGTGTCTAGAAAAATGTTTACTAGGCTGGGACCTACCTAATGGGGAAGGCAGTGTAACCTCTAAAACCATCTTGGTGACACTTTGCTGAAGATCTGGGAATTAGGAAATGGAGAAGTACTGCTGAGGCAGAACAGGATAACAGTTATGATTGTTGAAGAGGCCAAATCCTACAGATGGACATAGAGCCATGCAGAGAAAAATAATAATATAGAAATTTGGAGTAATATAGAATGACCAAAGCTACTAAAAAAGAATGAGTAAACATACAACCTCATGAACATACACGGAACACAAATGGTTTAAAAATATTGCAATTTACTATTCACTTGTCAAGATTAATATACCGTAATTCACAGAACAGAAATTTTATGTGAACAACAATATAAATTTCATTTGATACTATGACACAAATTAAAATAAAATGTTTGCCCATTATTGGGTTACATAAATGTGTAATATATTTGATAATTTTTGATAATAACAAGTAAGTATTACATTTTCAGTTGCTAGAGTTTCATGAACTCTTACAATTATTTAATTTTTTTAACTTACATAAATTGTAATACTAAATAAATAAATAATTTATATAAATATTATATTACTGGTGTTTTGTTTGTTTAATATAGGTATTTAATGTCTATTAAATCTGTATTTCCATATTTTAATTAAGTAGAATTTGCAACATAGTTTAACTAATACTGATTAGAAAAATAAAAAGTACATCTTAGCAGGACTTTTAAATAATATTAATTATTATCTCAAGAAATGTATTGTTCCAAGGTGAATATTATTTATACTTTATTTTTGTATCTAACCATTAGTAGTTTGTTTTGTATTTATTCCAGTTACACGTAGAGTTTCATCAAAAGTGCTACTTAAATTTGTTTCTAGTTCTGAACCTAGTATCATTCAGCGTGATTGCTGTGGGATATGTATGGATGTACTTTGCAGCACGCACTACCCAACTTGCTGTAACCAAAGACAGAAGAAGTACAGAGTCTGCCATGGCTTGGAGAATGTCACTACTGGTTATCACTGATGCTGCCTGCTGGGTGCCAATCATTGTCCTAGGTTTAGCATCGCTTGTTGGTTTCACTGTTCCACCTCAGGTTATCCTATTCACACTCATGTATTAGTACTTCTTTATGCATTATGTAATTTATCCTTAATTAAATAAAGAAGAAACAGAAGGGCTTCAATGCACTAGTTTTTCTATTGTAATTATTTGCCAAAATTATTTTTTGTAACTATTTTAAAATTAGCATTTGTTATCATGGGAATATATTTCTTGTAAGAATGGAAATGAAACTCTAAAAGTAACTTACAACAAATGTAATTATCAAAGTAATATAAATCATTTTATCATTTCAGTAATTATTAATGTAATGTAATGTAACATATATTATTAAGACCTCCAGAAACTCTTTTAAAACAGATCCTGAAGGTGTGCTGAGTGTACCACCATGTTACACTCGCGGGGATCTCTGTTAGTGTATGGCATTGTGTAATGACAACTTTTTATATAGCAGTGTTTACTCTTATTGGTGACTATATTCTACTATAGGTGACTATTCTAGTAGACTTTTTTTTTCTTTGTTATTCAAGATCATTCCCAACACTTCTTCCTTTTCTTATTTTTTTCCCTGAATGCATTGTTTGTTGTTGAACACTTCTTTTTTTATTGTTATCTAGCCACATGATTCCATTCAGACCTAATATTTTAAGAATTTATAACACTGTTCTGACATAGAACACTGGTATTTTAGATTAATTCTTTTTTCTTTTTTTAATTTTAACTTATTGCCTGAGCTGGCTTCACTCATTTCGAGCTGCCACTAGAAGCATTGTCTGTTCTGTTTTTAGAGATGCCACCATTGTTGAAAGATTGTTGTTGTATGTGTGTTATGTAATGTGATCAAATAATACATTTAAATTGTGTTTCTTCATTTAGGACTTTGTTTCCATTTGTATTTATGTGTTTGTATACTTCCAGTTGTTTGAATGTGTCTAGTTTTGAGCCTTTCGTGTTAATGTGTAGGATTTCAATGTTGTTGTTGATTTTGTGCATGTGTTGTCTGCTTCAATGAGATGATTTGCAAACGTGAATTTGTTGGTGAAGTGTAATGCTATTATGAGTTCAATGTACCTTTGTTTTAAACTGTGACCTGTCTTGTCTACGTAGAATTTGTTACATAGTGAGCAGTTTAGTTTGTAAATGCTAAGTAAATCAAATTTGTTTAGCTGTTTGTGTGTGTTTTTTGTGAGTGTGTGTGTTCTGTTTTGTTTATGGTTCTGTATGCAGTGCTGTACCCTGCTTTTTTTAAATTTGCAGGCTATTTTTTTCAGTGTCGTTATTGGTATATGTAAGTGTTATGAATTAGTTGTTTTATATTTTGTCTTTTGTTTGTTTTGGGTTTTGTGTAGGAGTTTGTTAATTATTTTTCTATTGTATCCATTGGCTTCAGATATCCTGAATAACGACACTAAAAAAATTAGCCTGTAAATTTAAAAAAGTAGGGTACAGCATTGCAGAACTACAACAAAACAGAATACACACTGTCAAAAAAATACACAAATAGCTAAACAACTTTTATTTGCATTTAAAGTGTTCACAATGTAACAAATTCTACATAGGTCAGACAGAATTCAGCTTACATTTTTGAACACAATAAAAGCATTACACTCCACCACTGAACTCACTTTTGCAAACCATCTCATTGAAGCAGACCAAATGTGAGCACAAACATCAACAACAACATGGACATCCTATTTCATCCATCAGTTACCTTGGATATGAACCTTGGCATCATCACAATACTTGATGTGTGCGAAGTAAAAGCAAAGTGCTGTGTAATTTGATTTCACATCAGAAGAGTTGATTGTAATATATGACTAGGTGGATAATTTATCATTTTTATATGTTTTGCAGAACTGTTTTTTATAACAACTGAAATATAGTTATAAATAAAAATTAAACTAACAAAAAATACAAATTTCTTAAGAATGGCTAATTAAGTTTTATTGAAAATTATAGGTGATATGAAATATTTATAGAAAATGTTTCCTACAGTTATACACAAAAATACTAATGAACTAAACAAAATTACATTTCTATTAAGCATAATTTTGCATATAACAATAATCACAAAGATTACATTTCATTTTTCCATTGAAATTTTTGTCAAAATACTACCGGGTCTGTTTTCTTCAAATACATATACATAATAGCAAAACTTAATTATCTGAGAATTTACAGTCTTAGAATAGATATTTTCATTGAAAACCATATGTTCAAATTGTCATGATTACTGTAATTTCCATACTGGTAGGCCTACCTAGAAAATAAATGTAATTACAACTAGCAGCATATGAAATAAGCTTTCATTACTTGCAGGTCATTTTAATAGGTTGATGCATATTGTTAGATTGAAACTGTTACAGA